>OZ018401.1:28004898-28604898 GCA_963969585.1 Drosophila helvetica | reverse complement strand
CGGCAAAATGTTTAATAGCGCATGTTTGAGTACATTTTTTTTCTCTCAAACTATATTTATCGCTTGAAAAAAAGGAAGATTATCCTGAATTTACATGGCAAGGAGCGAAAATCATACGCCGATATTTCCAAATTAGTAGGCAGTCCACGATCTACAGTTAAATCTGTCATAAGCCGTTTTAAATATGAAGGACGTGTGGACAACAAAAGTAAATCGGGAAGACCTGCAGCTCTCTCACACGGAGACAAGTTGAAAATCAAGCGCATGGTGGCCACCGATCCTTTTATAAGTGCCCAAAAAATAAAGGGAGAGCTTGCACAGTCCAGCCAAAGAGAGGTCAGTGCAGAGACAGTGAGAAGAGCGATTGCAGATGCCGGGTACAAGTCACGCACGCCTCGGCGAAAGCCGATGGTTAGTCTGATAAATAGAAAAAACGTTTAGACTTCGCCAGGCAGTACCAAAATGCTCCTCCAGAGTTTTGGCAAAAAGTTATATTTTCTGACGAGTCCAAATATAACATATTTGGGTCTGATGGAAGGCTACGTGTGTGGAGAAAGCCTGGCGAGACCTATAATCCAAAAAACAAAATAAAGACGGTCAAGCACGGAGGTGCTGGAATAATGGTATGGGGTTGTATGGCGGCCAGCGGCGTTGGAAACCTTGAAATAATTAATGGCGTGATGGATCACAAGGCGTATATTGATATTCCCAAGAAATTTGAGTCCAAATGCAGAAAAATTGGGTCTAGCCAACGATTACTATTTTCAAAGGGAAAACGACCAGAAACATACTGCGCATAACATACGAATGTACCTATTGTATTAGGTACCTAATTTGTTGAAAACAGCCCCGCAAAGTCCTGATCTCAATCCCATTGAGCACATGTGGGATATGCTCAAAAAAAAAAAATAAGGAGCCATCATATAACATCGAAACCATTGCTTATCCGGGCTTTAAAAGAGGAGTGGTCAAAAACAGAGCAGTCTTATACCTCAAAATTGGTTGATTCAATGCCAAACCGCCTAAAGGCTGTTATAAAGAACAAAGGCTATCCTACAAAATATTAACTATTATTTAATTTAAGTGATTATAATTAATATACATTTTTTTTTTTAATTTTCCTTGATGTATGAAGACTTTTATGGAGTCAATTTTGCGACAAATTTTGTATCCAGGCTCCTGTGATATAACACTGTTACAAGTCTATTTCGCACCGCCCCCTTCCGCCCCCACAAAGGACGAAAATCTGTGGCATACACAATTTTAAAGATACGAGAAAACTAAAAACGCAGTATCATAGAAAATTACCATCTCTATCAGAGTATTGAATCTGGATCAGACAAATCATTAATATAGCCAGAAAGAACAAATTAAATTTCAGTGGCCTTCCAAGCGCAGATTCATTCTCTCTCTGTCTCGCACACAGCCGTGTATGTATATGTAGGAAGTAGATGTAGATATGTAGAGAAGACAGATGTAAAAAACTTATGTAAACAAAAATGGAAACATCTAATATATAAAAATCTCCGAAAGGGTTCGACTTAATTAATTTTTTTTTTTGGTTTAAATTCAATTTGTCCCTTTTGCGAACATATAATAATTTACATACAGTGGGAAGCAAAAGTGACTCCATACTCATAATCACAGACTTTCGTCGCCCACAACAGCTTATCGAATAAAGCAAAGCAAACCATTTTATTTCTCCATATCAATAACTTCATCCTTAACAAATAGGCAATGATAGCAAAAATTAATGAGAAGTTTTCAACAAGTGAAAAGAAAAATTCTCAACAACTCACTCCTTTCGTCAGTTTAATTTATTTTCACTTTCTCAAGTTTCTTATCAGAAAAAAGCTTTCAAGCTTACCGTTAAATATCTTCTATTTTTATTATTGTTATATATACATTAAATTAAGGCATGGTTCCTACAAATCGAAGCAGATTTCTTGAATTTATAAAATAGTGTCTATCGTGTGCCTGAAAATTAAAAAACTCGCTAGAAATCGAAAATAGTATTGTCACCCAAGAATGATTTTTTTCATAGCTAAAATAAAAATTAATATTTGGTCGGTAGTCCTTTTAGCTTGATCATCAAGACGTCTTGGCATGGAATGAACCAACTTTTTTGTGGTTTCTTCTGAAATATTTTTCCATTCTTCCAATAATGCCTTTTTAAGGTTATTTTTTGATGAAATTTGATGTCTTTTCATTCGTCGATCCAGCTCCTCCCACAGGTGCTCGATCGGATTAAGGTCAGGTGACTGTGGTGGATGTGGCAGCACATGTGCGGTATTGTAGGTGAGCCACAAACGTACATCTGTGGCAGAATGCTTAGGATCATTGTCTTGCATAAAGGTGAACGAATCTGGCATATTGAGCTTCAGGGCACTTTTTTTTAAATTATCCTTTAAAATGTTGAGGTAATAGACCTTGTTCATTATTCCCTCGATGAATACCAGCTCTGCAACCCCCGCAGATGACATGCATCCGCACACCATGACTCCTCCGCCGCCGTGTTTCACTGTTGGTGCCAAGGTATTTTTATCCAATTCAGTGTTTGGCTTTCTCCATATGTGTTGACGACCATCGGATCGAAAAATATTAAATTTGCTCTCATCCGAAAAGAGCACCTGATCCCAGAAATCAATTGACTTGCCCAAGTGCTCTCTAGCATAGTCTAAACGCTTTTTTTGATTAAACTCCGAGATCAAAGGCTTTGGTCTAGCAGCACGACAATGGTAGTTGGCTTCATGCAGGGCCTTTCTCACAGTCATGGGGTGGATTTCCTTCCCAATCTCAGTTTTGGGCTCAGCAGAAATCTGGGAAGAAGACATTTTGGGGTCCACCTTAACTTTTCGGATCGCCTGGTTGCGTTCACGGTCACTTAAAGCCCTTGGACGTCCTGATCTGGGTGCATTCTCCAAACTAGTTGCCCCTTTAAATCGCTGAACGATGCTTCTGATGGAAAATCTGCTGAATTCCATAATCTTGGCATTTCGCCATAAGATTTGCCTTCATTGTGCAGGTGAAGGACAATCTTTCGCTGAGCTACGTTCGATTCTTTGCGCTTATTTTGAGAGAATTCAGCCAAAATACGAAATAACTAAAGGAAAGCTGTACTTTTTTTGGAAACTTTTCGATACATGTGTTTAAGGGGAAGTACCGTAATGAATTTCTTAAAAAAGAGTGACCAGATTGGGCTTGAGATAAAAATAAATCCAATAAGTAAGGAAACTGTGCAAAGACTTTTGTGTCACGAAAAAAGTTCCTTTTGTTTTAAAGTTTAAATACGTTAAAAAAAAGCAAAAAAATGTTACCAATGAATAAACAAATGTTTAATATAAATATATACAAAAAAATTGATTCATTAAAATTCTGCATAAGCCTGGCAATAACATTTGAAGTTGAAATTTGAAGCTGTGCCATCACTTTAGTGCGTCATTGAACGTGGGTATGAAAGTAACTGCTGATTTTTACCAGACCTTTTTCAGGATTTGTTAATATTTTTCAAATTTGTTATGTTGCCACAGACTTTTATAAGCTTCCCGCAGTAATTTCAGGTAGCGCTCTGGGTATTGATCCGACCCTCGTTCTGATATTTGGTTGTATTTCACTATACAACATGTAAAACCATTATTTTGTAGATAAACAATAGAATATTGTGGAATATATGGAGCCATCCATATATGTGAATATTCTGCATTTAAAATAGAAAAACCATGCCGGCAGACATGTCTTTGCACGCATACACACATTTCGTTTAAAATATTTCATATTTCACTATACAACATGTAAAAACATTATTTTGCAGATGAACAATAGAATATTGTTTATTTGGCATATGGATGGCTACATTTATGCAAATTTTCTGCATTAAATTAAAAAAAATCCATGCCGGAAGACATGTGTTTGCACGCATACACACGTACACAAATTTCGTTTAATTTTAAATATGGAAAAGTTCGTAAAAAGTTCAAAATAATGAAGATTTAAATAGAAAATTAATAATATTAAAAAATAATATTTACTTTTGAAATATTTATCAATTTTAAAAGTTAAACTTTTTTCCAACAACTTTTTATTTTTATGTCTTTACGTCTGGCGCACAGTAGGACATTCGGCCATTTCAGCTTGCTAAATTAATGACTTCTGAACGAGTAAAGATATCTTCATGAAATAAACAGTATTTGAGAGAATTATCTTTCAAAATTTAGCATGCGATAGTACATTGTGCTCCAAGTCTGTGTCTGTGTTTCGGTGCATATTTGCCTATATAAAATAAACTTGTTTGGATCAATAAAGAACGTTTAATGGTAAATTTCACCAAAAAAAAAATAATTTCATATAACATTTTTGATCAAATACATTTTTTAAGAAATGTACAAAAAAAATTCTACCTTTTTTACCTTTCCGTGCGAGGTAGCGTCTCATAAATCGATCTAGAAGCCAACGCCTTAAATCGCAAAATGGGATTGGAAACTTAGGTAAAGGAGTATTCAATGAACATACAAATATAATCATACGTAACGTAGTTTACTTTTAATTCATACTGAAATAGTTTTCAATAGTTTGCTCATATCTACTAAAATAAATCTATTTTGAAAATTTGATTTTTGAAAGCTCTGGGAAATTCTCTGTTAGATAGTATTCATTTTACTCAAAGCGCTAATGAAATTATTTGACTTTTGCCACCTCTTTGCGTCTGATGTCCCACTCTGATACCCGATTTACACTGGGGCGCATCATTGCATTTTTCCGTTAAATGGAACATGCGACAATGATGCCGGTAAGAGCCCTGTGGATAGAAGAAGAAGCATCTTTAATCATGCGGCACATCATTGCCTAGTGTTGCCGTATTCTGTGTAGTATTTTTACAAAATACTGAAATTATTCGGGGTATCGACGGGGTATCAAGAGCAAACATATGTTTTTGTCAAACAATAACCGACAAACCGTTCCGAAACATTTAAATTAATATTTGATAGATACAAATCTGATAGCAAACAACAAAATGGTAACACAACAACTTACAAGGGTCCACAAAGATCTTTCGGGATAAACTGATTCCAACTTTAAAAGTGCCATTTGAAAATTAAAGTCGTCAGCACACAACTTTTGTTTGATGGATCAAAGATAGCTTCATATACATCGCACTTCTCCATAACAAGCTCCATAAACAATTGTGTGATCGTGGTGAAACTCCCAAATGCACCGTTTCCACATTTAATAATAAATCGATCATTACTTTGACAATTTCTTTAAATTTCAATAAAAATGACTTTCCTCTCTTCTTACTCACAGCGTTTGTTTACTTTTGCAGCCCGAACAGCTGACCAAATTATGCAGAAAAGATGCGGCTTAGGTGTAAACGCCTCGCATCATTTTTCCGCACCTTCGACAATGATGCGGCAGTGTAAAACGCCTATGAGGCTCAAGCAAAAAGTGGGTGTCTTGCAAAAACATCGATTATTGAGAAAAAACATCGATGTCTGCAGCATGATGGAATTATACAAGGTGGTCTCGTCAGCAAAAGCTGTCCCTTAGCATATGCTATCAATAAGTGCGAGTAAAAAGCACATAATGTGAATAAAACGGCAGTATATTTATTAACCCTTAACAGGTCCGTGCGATGTCCGCAGCCATTGGAGTAGAATTGGGTAAAATGGGGTGGGGGGTGAATTAGATACAAGGTAGAGAACATCATTGCCAACTGTCATTTCGGCTGTCAAAGTGGATCAGCTGTAAAGTTACAGTGTAGTTTATTTTTTCGTGTGGTTTTCAGTGAAAACGAATAGTTTTTCGTCCTCATTAAAGCAAATTTAATCAATGAAAAAAAAATCAATTGAGTTTTTTCTTATGTAAAAATTCATGATGAACCGATAGTTTTTCAATATTTTTGGTTGTGAAAAAAATACTGACATCAACATGAAACATACGCTTGGGGGCACAATAGGCCAGTTGGGGCCACTATAGATCACTACTATAATATAAATTTGAATTATTTAGACAGGAAAATGGTGTGTGTGTAATTATGAGCGAAACACGCCAAAATGAAGTGAAGAGGATAGAGGAGTATTTGGGCCGCTTGAAACGTATTTTGACCATTCGTGAAAGGCGTGGATGTTGAACCATCCTTGTGTTCCTATTACCATCGACCTAATAGCTAAGCTGGTTGCTGAGCCGTTCTTGAAAGGGGCTTCGAGTATAAATATCCGCGACTTCATGAATTTTCACATCATTTGCCACATCATTGTTTTCTTACCTGAATGACGTCAATGGATACCACTTAATATTTGTGTTATTAATTTTTAAATAATTTGCAGTATTCATACTCTTAAAATAAAAGTTGAACCGCTGATTTTCTACGCGCGTACATTTTTTTATTTAACCTCGAATATAGTACCCCCAGATTTTAAAAATATCAAAAAAGGTAACTTCGCCTTATTGAATTTAGCTTGAAAACTATTTAGCCAAACATAAAATCATTATTGCCAATATATTGCCAGATATATAACCTTTGCAATGAGTGCTTATTTTTCAAACTCAGTGCAAAATCACCATCGCACGAGCTCGTCAAAAAACCTGACCTATCTTACCCCACTCTACTCTATTAGTTTTTCTTTTACATTTTTAATTATATTACAATTTTGGTGCATGAATGAATTTGACCCTCGGTGCATGCTTTCATCAAAAATTGCAATAGGTCATTTATTTTGTTGCTAGGTGAGGGTTAAGATATTCAGCAAAAAATTATCCACACACAACCTTTCGCTTCAACAAACAAGCATGGACTGAAGCTAAGGGCCCGAAGCGAGCTAACTTCGGCAGCCGACGAGACCACTTTATACTTATTTCATCATAGTTTGCAGCATACACCCAATCATCGATTAAATCGATATTGACATCAAATTATTCTCCAGCTCTAATATCGAAGCTATCCGCTATTCCTAAATTGTTTGAGAAAATAAGGCAGAGATCAACTACCACAAATTTATTGCAGTTCACCTACTTCATCATTAAAGGCTTTCAAGGTAATCTACAGACGGATGTTACTGTAAACCACTCTCTCCTAGCTCAAGAACTTGACCTCCGCCCAATCTCTTGAGATGGATTTCTAACTACCATTGTTTCAGCTCTCAAAGAGCCGTCTTCAAAAACTCCATGTCTTCACCAGTTATGGTTACTTCGGGTATACCATAGGGCAGTCATCTAGGCCCCTTTTTTCTCTACACTCTTCTTTAATTACCTGCCTCGTGTACTTATGTCTGCGGATGATGTTAAGCTATGCGCCCAGTACATAGATAGTTTATCTCAATTCCGGTTGCAGACCGATCTCAATAGCTTTCAGTCATGGTGTTGTGCAAATTTGTTACACCTTAATTCTTCGAAATGTAAAGTAATAACATTTCATCACTCCATCGCTGTATAAATGTCACGCTCATATTCCTTGAATGAATTCTGTCATTTTACTACTACATTGCCAAAACATCAGCAGGTATTGCATCGCGTCATATTACACGAGTCAACACGAAATTTCCGCTAGTTCTGATAGATATGGGGATTTAAGAATGTTTTCCGTGGATAAAGCCATAGTGTTCGGAGGCGAGTGCAGAGTCTGCCGACACCCTGAAATTTTGGGGGTTAAAACCAAAAATTGTAAAAGTGAGTGCCGATAAATGGGGCGGGAATTTGAATTTTAAATTCATGCCGGTGGTGTTATTCCTCACACAGCCTGGCCCGGAACATCACCCCCTAGAACCGGGCCAGAGATTCTTCTTTTCTGCCGAGGATCACTTTTTCTGGAGGCTATACACCACTTTTCTAGAGGCGATCAATTTACCTCTTCTGGAGAGGATCAATTTTCCGGAAGACGGCTTATTACACATTCTGGAATTGCTCGGAGGGCAGATTTTTTAAGGGAAGGCTGGCTCACTTCACGCATGGGGATCACAAGTGCACATTGGGAAGGAAAACCAGCTTAAACCGAGTGAGTCCGTGCCATAGTGGGTGTGTGCGCTGCCGCAAAGGCGTCTACCGGCCGCACGTCTGTGCCGGGATATCCCCGTCCAGATTCGGACGAGACCATACGGTGCCTCGCCCCCCTTTTGGGCGTGCACCCCGCCTGTGATCAGTGAGCACTCCGCGTATCCGCGCACATTCAATTCACTGCAAAACTGTTCACTCAAGCAAATGTGGGTCTGTACGGCCAGACTCCACGATCCCGCACATTGCGTCACATTCCTCACATTCGGGTCAGCTACGAAGGCTCGATACCCTGCATATAAACTCACCTCTTAATGTTGTTTGTTCCTAGTGTTGTCCTTTATGTGTACAAATTGTCATTAACTAGTACTTTAAGCACTTAACGTAAAGCACGCACCTTGTCCAAGCACCAACACATATCACGAATCCAAATCAAAACAGCGATCAGCTGATCGACTGTAGTGGGCTTAACCCCTTGTGTGTGACGCGGGGTCACTGAACCCCACCATTGTTGTTGGCACATATATGTGGAAATCTAGCCATTAATTATTCTTTCTGCCCCGGGGACCCTTAACAAGAGCTCTTGGTAGGACAGTCTTGGTAGGGCCCAACTCACACGTTTTCATTGGGTGAAGTTTTGGTGTTTTTTTTTTTTTGCTATTTATATATCGAAATAATGACTTATACATAAACTGTTAAATATATCCCTGATTAAATTGAAGAGAATGAATTTCTAAATTAATAGAGAGGGGGGACGCGTGGCGTGGGCCATGGATTAGGCCAGCCACAGCCGTGCCAGCAGAGGGTGGTCAAAATGCACATTTAAATTTGATCACAGGAAGGGCGGGCGCGCGAAGTGGAAACATCGGTGCTTCACCACTTGACAGTCATATGTTTGTTTATTTTGTCGTCTCTTTTGTAGCTAAGTGCAGGTTTTTTTTTTGTTGGTATTGTTGTCCGGAGAAGTCGTGTGTCTCGAAACTTTGTCTACATTTGGCGGTCAAGGGGAACTATCCAGCCCTGGGATCGACAGCTAGCCGGCGTTGCCCACAGGGAAACAAGCCAAATGTAACAAATGGCGCCCAATCGATTCGCATGCATCCGAACTGACGCAGGTCCAGGTGTCATTGAACAAATGGCACTCGGGCGTGAAGAGGTAGATGCATGGGAAGAGACAAAAAAATAAATTTCGTGGAGAAGACGACAGCTCGCGAAGTGCAGTTTAACTGTCCCGGCAGAAGTCTCTGCTGCAGGCTTAAGGGGAGCGTAAAGCTGGCCCTTAATGGCGCGGAGTGGCCAATGCTAGGGAGAGATAGACGGAAGAAGTAATAAAAAAAAAGATTTTTGGGAGATGGGATAGAGACTTACAGATTGCAATTGATCATTTCGTCACGGTTCGATGTCGCTGAAGGACGTAATTCACTGCCGTTCAATTTATGAACTGGGAGTTTGCGACGTACACATTGCCTGGTGGACTGTGATATCGAATAAATCTGTGATAGAATGTGATATTGGAATAAGTTAGAGTAAGTCATGTAGGTAAATGTTCAGTGTAGTTCTCACCTATTTGTTTGTAGAGTAGCCGCTTTCGTGTTTTGGTTCTGTCTTCCGTCTGCCGAGATGTTGTGAGGAGTAGGTGGCCCGGGCGTCGTAAAGACAACCCGCGATGCATCCGCTGTTACCTCAAATCGGTATTATGGGGGTCAGGCACAAGGTACAAGATAGGTGAGCTCATGCACCGTGAGGCTCTCGCTTATCGGCCATCGCTTAAAGCGATGACTAGAGTAGGTGACAGGTCACACAAGGGTGTTTGGAATTGTAGGATATCAGTATGTCAAGTGGAGCGCAGAAACTGGAGCGGTTGCTGGTCCCGGCTAGTCACGTGTCCCCCTCTTAATGAATCCTGTTTGAAGAAAAAGGAACGTTAGGAATTTTTTTTGTTGGGTAGTTGTTTTTTTTTGTTGTTGAAGTTTTCTGTGTCGTGTTTGTCGACCGAAAATCCACCTATATTATTTATTTATTTATTCAAATAATTATTGGCACATTTATTTATTACGGCGCTACTCGGCGGCAGATTACTTAGGTAATTAAGAATTTATTTATTTATTTATCTGTTTATTTAATGGTCAGGAGCAGTGAGTGTTATTTATTTTGCTAGTTATTTATTTGGGTATTTATTTATTTATTTAGTTGTTTAGGAAGCGGAGTATCGGGTTTTCTCAGGGGGAATGCCAAAAGCGGGGGGCAGTCGCCCGTATAACACACGATCTCACGCAAACGAAATGGTGGATCAAGATCCGGAAGAAATTGGAGCGATGGGTGGTTTGCCAAGGACGCCGATCTCGGCCAGGATAGAGGAGTGGCAAACGTCTGGGCCGACGACCGCGCTGCCTTCAGAACTGGCATCAGCGGTGAACGTAGCGCTGGCGCAAGCTCAGGAGACAGATAGAGCATCGCGAAGTGACTCGATAAGTCGGGTGTTGCAGGAAGAGTTGCGCAAGGGATTTATGGAGATGATGCGCGAACTCAACTTGGTACTCCAACCGATCCGACAGCAACCACCACAGCTGAGTGTACCGCGAAGGGAAGAGGCTCATCACGAGCAGGGGCATCGAGGAGCAATTCCGAAAAGGAAGCCGTCGAGTACGTCCGATGCGGCAATGCCACCACCGCAGCCATTTTTGGCTCGCTCGGCGCGAGGAGGAGCAGGTCCGGAACCGTCTTCAGGCGTAGGGGCGACCGCATCCGGGGAGCAGGATCGACCGGGTGAACATCAGGCGCGGAATTGGCGAAACCCGATAGCAAGACAGTCAGGTCAGAGTCGTGGTGAGAATAAGAGAGCAGGCGGGTATTCCCGTGAAGATTCGTATGCAAATCCTCCAGGTCATAGACCGTGGCCACGGTGGGGCCGAGTCGAAAAGTGGGACGTAACGTTCGACGGAGACAGTAACAAGATGACTGTCGAAGATTTTGTTTTCCGAATCGAATTCCTACAGGCTCAAAGCCGATGCCCTTGGGAGGAGGTGCTGAAAGGATTTCATCACCTCGTTACGGGAAACGCTCGGGAATGGTATTGGCAGTACATCCGGGATCATGGCGGGGTTGTTTGGCAGGAGTTGAGGGATGACGTAGTCGCACGTTTCCGAGGCACGGCTTCCGAGTTCGACCGCATGAGGGAACTGCGGGAGAGAATGCAGCGGTCAAACGAGAGTGTGGAAGAGTTTTTCCATGCCATGCGGAAACTTGCTTCAAGGCTGGAGACGCCGCCATCTGAAAAGGAGATGATAAAGATCGTCAAGAAAGCACTTACAGATGAGATTGCAAGTTTCGTCTATGGCTTACGTGTTTATTCCCTAGACCAACTGCGGGATGAATGCGTGGAAATAGAAGCTTATTTGAAGAGGAAGGCCCGATCTTCCTGGCGAGGAACACCAAAATCCAGTAGTTATGGTCGCGGGGCGAATCCCAATATTAGCGAGGTCGTGCAGGAGCGGTCGAGAAGCGATGAGGAGGCAGAGGTCATCGAGGAGGCGCAAGTGACACGGCGGGTTCCGCAAAAGCTGATTTGCTGGAACTGCGGCCAAACCGATCATGGTTTTCGGGACTGCATGGCATCAGAAAGGCGAATTTTCTGCTACAGATGTGGAAAGCCCGATGCGTACTGTCCGACCTGTCCGAATTGCGCGGGAAACGCGAAGAAGAGTGCGATTCAAGCAGGCGAATCACGCTCACAGATGGGGCCTGCGCAGAGAAAGTAGAGTCGAAGATTGTTGAGGTTGATAATCGTAAGATGCATGCTAGGTTAAGGAGCTTACCATATGAGGAACGTCTTAGAAATTATTTAGAAGTTAGGAAAAGAATATTCTCCAAATTACGAGTAGATGGTATGAGAGCACCGTCGGTACGAGTGAGGAAGGCGAGATCCCGGTTTAAGCAGCGGCAAATGATGAGGAGGCAGGTGAGTGCTTCAGTCAAGCGCTGTTGTAAGAGAGATCCGAGAGTATTCGCCGAAATCTCGATAATGGGCGAGTCGGTGAGAGGCCTTTTGGATTCAGGCGCTACACACAGCATGCTAGGTCGGAAGGGCCTGGAATTCTTGGAGAAGCTGGGCGTGGACGCTCGCCGATATTCTTCCATAGTGAAGGTAGCGAATGGAGAAGATCGCGCAATCGTTGGCCGGGTAGAATTGCCTGTGGAGTACAAGGGAGAGGTAAAGAGGTTAATGTTTTTCGTATGCCCTTTCTTGGAACAGGAGATTTACTTGGGGGTAGACTTTTGGCGGGCATTCTCATTGGCTCCTGAGGTAATGGGAGAAGGTCCATTAGGGGCATCACCCAGATTAGTGGAGGAGGTGATGGCGGATCAAGTCGCTCACTACGTGGAAGGACCGGAGAAAGATGTAGTGCAAGAAAAGTGGGAGTTGTCCGATATGCAGAAGGCAGCCTTGGATCAGGCGAAGGCAGAGTTTCTGACGTTCGAAACCGTGGGCTTGGGCAAGACGTCGCTGGAGACACACAAAATTCAGTTGGTGGAAAATGCCGAGCCGCTAAAGGACCGACATTACCCACTGTCGCCAGCGATGCAGGAAGTGGTGTGTGTGGAGGTGGACAAAATGTTGGCTTTGGGAGTCATCGAGAGCAGTGATAGCCCGTGGAGCAATCGCACTACGGTGGTGCGACGGCCGGGCAAAAATCGGTTCTGCCTCGATGCCCGAAAGCTCATCAAATTGACCATCAAAGACGCGTACCCATTGCCTAGCATCGAAGAGATCCTGTCGCGGCTTGATCAGACGATGTACATCTCCAGCGTAGATCTTAAATTCGCTTTTTGGCAGATCGAGTTGGACGAGCAGAGCCGAGCGTATACAGCGTTCACGGTGCCGGGACGACCACTGTACCAGTTCCGAATGATGCCTTTTGGCCTCTGCAACGCTTCACAGCGCCTGTGTAGACTGGTCGATAAAGTCATTCCGGGAGAGATGCGAGCGAACGTCCATGCGTATCTCGACGATCTGTTGATCATAGCCGGGGACTTCGAGTCTCACGTGAAGATCCTCCGAAAGGTTGCTGAGTGTCTGCGGAAGGCGAATTTGACGATAGGACTGAGTAAATCTCACTTTTGTTATAAGGAGATTAAATACCTGGGATTTATAGTGGGAGGAGGAGCGCTGAAGATGGATCCGGATCGGGTATCGGCATCTTACGTATTTCTGAGCCACGATCAGTCCGAGAATTGCGTAGTTTTCTGGGAACTGCGGGCTGGTATCGGCGCTTTATGAAGAACTTCGCTGAGTTGGCAGCCCCACTGACAGATGCTCTTAAGAAGTCGGGAAAAAGCAAGTTTAGATTGACGGAGGAGGCAAATCGATCCATGGGGGAGTTGAAAGCTGCACTTACCTCTGCACCAGTTTTGGTACACGCAGACTTCAAGCGGCACTTTTACATACAGTGCGACGCGTCACACTATGGGGTAGGAGCCGTACTCTTCCAACGTGACGACGAACAGAACGAGAGGCCCATAGCTTTTTTCTCCGCCAAACTAAACTGCCATCAGAAGAATTACTCGGTTACTGAGAAAGAGTGTCTCGCAGCTCTCATGGCGATCCTGAAGTTCCGTCCTTATGTGGAACTGATGCCGTTTACCGTCATCACAGACCATGCCAGTCTGAAATGGCTGATGACGATGAAGAATTTAGATGGTCGCTTAGCTCGTTGGTCCCTTCAATTGCAGTCCTTCGATTTCGGCATAGAACACCGAAAAGGAGTGGACAATGTAGTGGCAGATACATTGTCGCGCTGTATCGAGGAGCTGGAGGTTGATCCGAGCAGCATACTGGGTTTTGAAACGGTGGAGTTCGAGTCTGAGGAATACCAAGAGTTAAAGAAGGAAATCGCAGAGAACCAGGAACGCTTACCTGATCTCAAAATCGTGGATGGCATGATATTCAAGCGAATGAGCTTTGAGCGATTGGAGGATCAGCTGGAAGGAGCCGTCTGGAAATTGTGGGTTCCGAGTTCTCTAGCGGCTACGTTGATAGAGAACGCGCATCTAGATGAGAAGGCGGCGCACGGTGGCATGGCGAAAACCTTGCATTTATTGCGTAGGCAGTTTTACTGGCCGAACATGGCGATAGAGGTGCGGGATTATATCCGAAGGTGTTCCGTTTGCAAGGAGTCGAAGGCGCAGAACTATAGGATGCAGGTCGGAATTGGACAAGAGGTTGTCACCGAGCGTCCATTCCAAAAGCTGTACATCGACTTTCTGGGGAAATATCCGCGATCAAAGAATGGGCATGCGTGGATATTTATAGTAGTTGACCACTTCTCGAAGTTCACCTTCTTGAAGACCATGAAAGCGGCCACCGCGAAGGAAGTTGTAAGATTTCTTGTGCAGGAGGTATTTTACAAGTTTGGAGTGCCAGAGAGTATCCACTCAGACAACGGCGCGCAGTTCATCTCAAAAACTTTTAAGGAGATGACCGAGGCATTTGGAGTCACTCATATGAGGACGCCAGTGTATTCTCCGCAGAGCAACGCAGCCGAACGGGTGAATCGCACCGTGCTTAGCGCGATTCGTACGTATCTGGAGGACGATCACCGGGACTGGGATGTGCATCTGCCGGAGATAGAGTTGGCCATCAGGAACTCGGTTCATGAGGCGACAGGCGTGACGCCGTTCTTTGCAGTCTTTGGGCAGCAAATGTATTTGCATGGGTCATGCTATAAGCTGGCAAAGCGATTGCGTTCCATCGGCGAGCATGATATATCCCTGCTGGAGAGTCAAGACAAGCGACAATTCCTCCAGGAGAAGATTCGTGCTAATCTCCATCAGGCATACGAGCGTAGCAAGGTGAGGTTCAACCAGCCAGCTCGAGTGTTTTATGCAAAGCCAGGACAAGAGGTGTTTCGCCGGAATTTCGTTCTGAGCGACTTCGGAAAGTGCTTCAATGCCAAGTTCGCACGCAAGTTCATCCGATGCCGAGTGGTGAAGCCAGTAGGAGAGAACGCATATGCTCTGGAGGACCTCAATGGACGGCCAATAGGAGTGTATCATGCCAAAGATTTAAGGCTGTAGTTAGGTGTGGGTGTGGCCTACGTTGGGCGCGGCAGACGAATATGGGGCACGCCGGCAGGTGTTCCAAAAGTAGGTTTTAATCCGGTGGTCATGCCCACGCGTATGGGGTCCTTCCTGGGTCTGTCGACATACTCGTGGTGGTGTTCCAGTCCCACCGGAGCGATAGTTGGTCCAGGGCTGGGGGCGAAGCGCCATCTATCGGGAGTCCAGGGAAGCTCCATGGGGCGTGATGATATCGGGGGGAGCAGGGATCAGTTGCTGTGGGCGTAAGGAAGAGAATAGGATTAGATGGATGTATAGGTGAGGGACAAAGGGATAAATAGAGGTGAAAACAGATCCGAACCACGTTTTCCGTGGATAAAGCCATAGTGTTCGGAGGCGAGTGCAGAGTCTGCCGACACCCTGAAATTTTGGGGGTTAAAACCAAAAATTGTAAAAGTGAGTGCCGATAAATGGGGCGGGAATTTGAATTTTAAATTCATGCCGGTGGTGTTATTCCTCCCACAGCCTGGCCCGGAACATCACCCCCTAGAACCGGGCCAGAGATTCTTCTTTTCTGCCGAGGATCACTTTTTCTGGAGGCTATACACCACTTTTCTAGAGGCGATCAATTTACCTCTTCTGGAGAGGATCAATTTTCCGGAAGACGGCTTATTACACATTCTGGAATTGCTCGGAGGGCAGATTTTTTAAGGGAAGGCTGGATCACTTCACGCATGGGGATCACAAGTGCACATTGGGAAGGAAAACCAGCTTAAACCGAGTGAGTCCGTGCCATAGTGGGTGTGTGCGCTGCCGCAAAGGCGTCTACCGGCCGCACGTCTGTGCCGGGATATCCCCGTCCAGATTCGGACGAGACCATACGGTGCCTCGCCCCCCTTTTGGGCGTGCACCCCGCCTGTGATCAGTGAGCACTCCGCGTATCCGCGCACATTCAATTCACTGCAAAACTGTTCACTCAAGCAAATGTGGGTCTGTACGGCCAGACTCCACGATCCCGCACATTGCGTCACATTCCTCACATTCGGGTCAGCTACGAAGGCTCGATACCCTGCATATAAACTCACCTCTTAATGTTGTTTGTTCCTAGTGTTGTCCTTTATGTGTACAAATTGTCATTAACTAGTACTTTAAGCACTTAACGTAAAGCACGCACCTTGTCCAAGCACCAACACATATCACGAATCCAAATCAAAACAGCGATCAGCTGATCGACTGTAGTGGGCTTAACCCCTTGTGTGTGACGCGGGGTCACTGAACCCCACCATTGTTGTTGGCACATATATGTGGAAATCTAGCCATTAATTATTCTTTCTGCCCCGGGGACCCTTAACAAGAGCTCTTGGTAGGACAGTCTTGGTAGGGCCCAACTCACACGTTTTCATTGGGTGAAGTTTTGGTGTTTTTTTTTTTTTGCTATTTATATATCGAAATAATGACTTATACATAAACTGTTAAATATATCCCTGATTAAATTGAAGAGAATGAATTTCTAAATTAATAGAGAGGGGGGACGCGTGGCGTGGGCCATGGATTAGGCCAGCCACAGCCGTGCCAGCAGAGGGTGGTCAAAATGCACATTTAAATTTGATCACAGGAAGGGCGGGCGCGCGAAGTGGAAACATCGGTGCTTCACCACTTGACAGTCATATGTTTGTTTATTTTGTCGTCTCTTTTGTAGCTAAGTGCAGGTTTTTTTTTTGTTGGTATTGTTGTCCGGAGAAGTCGTGTGTCTCGAAACTTTGTCTACATTTGGCGGTCAAGGGGAACTATCCAGCCCTGGGATCGACAGCTAGCCGGCGTTGCCCACAGGGAAACAAGCCAAATGTAACATTATTAAGCTTTTAAATTTAAATTTAATTATTTTTTGGGTTATTTTTTTCGGAAATTTTGAGATTGAAAACTCAGAAAAAGTCGGAAAAAAATTATTTCTTGGCCAGCATTTTTGATTTTAGATAGGTACATAATAGATAAATACATTAATTAGGCGTCGTTTAAGGTATCATTTGTAAGAGTCGATGGATAAACGGCTAAGGTTGAGCCGTTCGACCTCTCAACCTCTTGTCGCCGATCAAGTTGCTTCTGCATATTTCCCATGAAGAATGTTTTTAAAAATATGTTTTGCATCTTCAAGAGGCCTTGAATCTGTAAGTCGAGAGCAAAGTCATTATCTCTAATATAAAATGAACATTTCTCTTCAACATAAATTACCTTGAATGTTTAGAGGAGGATATCAAATATATCACCTTGATTTATATTAAAAACGAACGAATTAGTAATTTAAAATATAATGTACGTTTATTGTCAGATTAATTTTAGAATATATTCTGATTTAATTATATTAAACGTATATAAAATAATAATAATAAAAACGCAGTCTATCTTAGTTATATAAATAGGAATCACTGAAAATAATATTATTCTTATAATACAACATAAATTTATTTCCTGTTTTTTAATGCGGTTCAAATTTATTATTGTATTGATGCAGGTATGTGCTGAAGAGAAATGCCAGGAAGAGGTCGTGTTACTGGCATTGAATTACATGGATCGCTTTCTTTCAACAAAATCGGTACAAAAGACCCACCTTCAAATTTTAGCTGCTGCCTGCCTTTTACTTGCTTCAAAACTTCGGGAACCCAGCTGTCGGGCACTCTCTGTGGAATTACTGGTCGTTTATACGGACAACAGCATATACAAGGATGATTTAATTGTAAGCTATTCTTATATTAATAGATAGTTTCAACATTCAAGCAGGCTCCGCTTGAAACAACTTTTCCAATTTTTAAAACTTTTTAAAACGCCAAAATGGTATTTTTTGCAGGGGTTCTTAATTAATGTACCTATCTAAAACTCAAAACTCAGTCCAAGAAATATTTTTTTTTCGACTTTTCCTGAGTCAAAATTTCCGAAAAAAATAACCCAAAAAATTATGAAATTTGAATTTGAAAGCTTAATAACATTTTGACGGTAAGCTGCATTTACAAGATGTTTGGGTACGATTTATATCTGCATTTATCAGCTTTTCCGAACTGCAAAGTTTAATACAGCCAGATGATGCTTAAGTTATGTGAAAAAAAGAAGCACTGCGTATGAAAAAAAATACCCGATATAAACAAATTCTTTAAATAAAAACTATACCATAACAAAACCATAATTTTTAAACAATTTTAAATCCCGGAATCTATCAGCAAAAGTTGTTTTTGGCCCCAGCGGAAATGTCGTGTTGACTAGTGTAATTGGTCAGGGCATTTTCCGTGCTAACAGCTGACGCAGCCCGATTTAGTTATCAAATCGTTGGCAAAAAAAAACAACTTTTTGCGCATAATAACTCAGATTGTGCTGATAACATGCGCGTAACAGAACAGCTCGGCAAAGACTATTGTTGGGTAAAGAATTTTCACTTTCACAAGCTCAGTTGCTCTCTTTTTAGTGAGTGAACAAATTCACTCACTCTGTTCAGTTGCTCACTTGTTCACTCACTTTTTCAGTTCTTCACTCAGTTGTTTAGTGGTACACTCACTTTTTCAGTTGTTAAACTGGGAAAAATAAACAAGAAAGTGAAAAATAAAGCAGTGAACAGGGAAGAACTGAACAAATGAGTGAACAAGTGAGTGAGCCACTGAACAAGTGAGTGAATAACTGAACGAGTCAACAACTGAACAGAAAAGTAGTGAAAATATTCAGTTCATTCACTGAAGTGAAGCTCTTTTTATGAACTCACTCATAAGCAACCCAACACTAGTATTTTTTATGCTGTTACTCACTGTTGCATCTAAGATGCCTTGGTCTTCTCAAATCATAAACTTTCTCCCGTCGTTAAAAAAAAAAAAATATTTGTAATTGAAAAATAAAAGATATTTGTATCACGCTGTATATTTACAAAACGACTAGGTCAGTTTTGGTTTGCCAGAAACGATGATAAAATGAAACATTGCGAAAAGTCGTATTTGAAGTTGGGCGCCTTAGAGCAATTATCGATAGCTAGGTGCCATCTCGGACGGCTTACGGACCAAATAACGAAAAGTCGAATTTGAAGTTGGGCGCTCTAAAGTAGTTGTTGGGGCACGGGGTATTTCGAAGCAAAGAAGTAAACAAATTTGTGTAGCATTCCATATATTTTCGTGAGATAAAATATTAGAGAGCTTAAAAAAAACTTTGTGTTCTTGCTTCGCGTTTTCCCTGCATTCGCTGGCTGTTTTCTTATCGTTGCCCATTCGTCATTTCGTAGTGTTGTCAATGGTGTTGTTTCTGGATGGTGGCGTTGCCGTATGCGCCTACGTGGCCGTTTGTGTTTAAATTTCGGCGGCAACATTCCCCCCCCCGTGAAGGTCCTTCGGATGTTCACCTTCTTTAAAGCCGACATCCAAGACTGCTAATTTGGCCACTGGGCGGACCATTATCCCTTTGGGTGTCCATACTGTAGCTCTGCGAACTTGTCCATCTTTGGCTGCAGCTGGTTCAGGTGCCATTTGGGGTACCTTTGGTGTCGAATTGGCGATTTTGCATTTTTGACATCTCTTACGTACGGCTTTGTACAATACTCGTAGACGTGGTATATAAAATGTGCTTCGAATTAGGTTGTTAGTTGACTCGTGGAGCATGTGGTGAGATTTTTCGTGGTAGTACTTTGCTACTAAAAAGGCGACTCAGCACTCTTTTGGCAATACGATGGCGTCTTCTTTTGGATTTAGGCGATCTGCTCTTCCTTGTACACGTATGATGTCTTCTGCGTCTAGGTAAACGTTCAGAGCAATTAATGGGCTTGACTTGTCCACAGCTGAATGGTTTTTAAGGGAGCCGATTTCGATAGAATATGCTTTTGATATGGCAGTGATTTTCCGGCGCATTTTGCTCGTAGCCTTTGTATATAAAGGATGAAGATCGCTACGGTCCTATATAGACGTCTCCAGTCCGAAAAATAATCCACTGCAAAATCGAAGTGCTTAAGTTTCGTTATTATGAAGACATGCTTACTTAATTCGGATTGGTCGGTATTCTTATCAAAAACGACATCTTGGTGTGGCCATTTTTCTTCCGATTGTCTAAGGAATTGTGGGCCTTGGATCCATCTGGATGCATCGGGAGCTTTGAAGAATTTTGTAGCTGAGTCTGCAACGTTTTCCTTCGTAGGAATCAAGCGCCACTGATTACGGTTGGTGTTATCCATGATCTCACCAACTCTATGCATAACGAAGGATTGAAATTTTCGAGGGTCCATAGTTAACCATTGAAGAACGGTTTTAGAGTCGGACCAGTATGTGCTTGTATCGACTCTGAGTCCTCGAGTGTTTATGGTTCTTTTTGTTAGTCCCACTCCCATTACGGCTGCCAAAAGCTCCATGCGTGGTATTGAGACGGGTTTCAATGGTGCGACTTTACATTTGGCTGCTACTAATACCGTGTCGATGTCTTCTCCTCTCTTTATGCGAAGGTAGGTGACTGCGGCATAGGCGTCTTCGCTTGCGTCCTCAAATGCATGCACGTCGATCTTGTCTGCATTAGGCAGCAGGTGGGAGTAGTAGCGAGGAAATTCCAGTTCTCCAGCTTGAAAAAGTACGCTTTTCCATTGTGTCCAAAATGTAAGGAATGTATCTGGAAGCTCTTCTCCCCATGTTATTCCAGCTCGCCATAGTTTTTGGAGTAGCATCTTCAGACCAACGGTATAGCATGATAACAGGCCCAGTGGGTCGAACACGGACATCAATACTTGTAAGGCTTCGCGTTTTGTTGGGGCTGTTTCACTATTCAAAACGTCTCTTTTCAGTCTCGCAAATCTGAAAATATACATAAAAACGTATCTGGAGGATTCCCAATACATCCCAAGTACCTTTTCCGGTCCCCCTAATTCTTTTGGGTGTTGGTTGTCGATTTGTCGCTCTCCAAAGTATTGAAGTACAGAGGTCGAGTTGGAGTTCCAGTTTCTTATGGTGAATCCTCCTTTAGCATGGATATCTCGGACTGCGGATGCAACTGCAATTGCTTCATCGTTGTCTTTGTAGCTGTCAATGAGATCGTCTACGTAGTGCGCTTTTGTAATGGACTCGTATGCTCTTGGATTTAGATTTTTGAATTCTTTCGCGTTTTTGTCGCGTACATGGTGAGCAATGCAAGGGGCGCAGCTAATTTCAAATGTCATTGAGCGCATGACGAATATTCTTGGAGTTTTATTCTCTTTACGGAGCCATAAAAATCGTTGAGCATGCATGTCGCTATCTTGAATGGTAACTTGATGGAACATTTCGGCGATATCTGCACACACGGCAATTTGGCCGACTCTGAATGCCATTAGAACATCGGTTAGTGGAATAAGATAGTCAGGTCCGTTTAAAATAAAATCATTTAGTGATTTTCCATGACTCTTGGCAGCTGCATCCCAGACTAGCCTTATTTTACTTGGTTTATTTGGATTTAAGGCAATAAAGATCGGCAGATACCATACGCGACCCATCTGGTTAGCTGCGTCTTCGGGCTCGAGTTCAAATGCGTACCCTTTTGATATCAGATTATCAATTTGGCCCTGTATTTTTTCGAACAGGTCTGGATCTTTGCTGATTTTAGCTCGTAGACATTCAAGGCGCTTCAAAGCAGCAGAGTAGCTTTCCGGTAGAATGGCTTTCTTATCTCGCCAAAGCAGGCCGACTTGATAATGGCCGCTAACTTTTTTACAAGTTTCTTCGAGAATAGTCATGGCCTTTTTGTCATCTTCAGGGTGGAGCTCCCGTGGTGTGATTGGGTCTACGTTAAAACTCTCCTTAACCGCTTTGCCGATTTCAGCATTTCAATTACAGCTACAATGATGCAAGGAAATATGTCTGTTTGTATTACTTGTTCCTTGGATGCACCATCCTAGTGTACACTTCGATGCGATGGGTGCGTGTCGTCGTCCTTCACGAATTTTACGGGGTACTGCCAAAGCCCAGTTGTTGGCACCAATTAGGAGAATTGGTTGTGCGTATGAGTATGATTTTATTGGCAATCCTTGTAGGTGGGAATATTTGTTGCATAGTTTGTTGACATCGACACTTTGTTTTG
This sequence comes from Drosophila helvetica, assembly GCA_963969585.1. NCBI lineage: Eukaryota > Metazoa > Arthropoda > Insecta > Diptera > Drosophilidae > Drosophila > Drosophila helvetica. The sequence continues at coordinate 28,582,806 of OZ018401.1, read as the reverse complement.
ATAGCGCAAGATTTTTTACTGAACGTGCATTATTGAGCCAAAACATTTTGTGGCTTCCCGGCTCTGATATTTTCATGTGAGCTCGAACGGATGTGTTCTCCACTCGAGTGGTTTCGCTGGTCCATTGCAGGCAAAGTGGTTTGGGAGTCGAGGAAACCTGAATAATTCCCATAATGCTGTCATCGATTAGCGTAACGGATGAGCCTTCATCCAAAAAGGCTTAAGTGTCAAACGTAACTCCGTTTCCGTGCAGTGTGACGGGCAAAATACGGAAGTATTGTTCGTCAATGTTGCTATCTTTCAGGTGGGCACTGACGAGCTCGGCCTTGGGTGCGTCTTTATGAAGAAGTGGGTGATGCTTAGATTGGCAGTTATCGATGCCACAATCTCGTTTGGAGAAACATTTGCGGCGGTGGGTCTTCAGGCATCTATAGCACGCCTTGCTTTCGTTGATAATGTGCTGCCTCTCCTCGAAATTTCTCACACTGGGCAGCGTGGTGCTTGGCAGACTTGCACATTACACAGATGAGAATTGACGTAGCTTCTTGTGGCCGATCGTCTTCTGACTGAAAGTTTTCGTTACTGTCCAATCCATGGCGAACCTGTGCGTGAGTGTTGACGGTGCTAGTCCTTGAGCTTGGTCCAGGTATAACGGTGGATGCTGCTTCGGCTAACTTGTATAACCAATCGCTGAATGATTTGATGACTGGGATGACGTCACTGCGAGGGTGTATGGCCCAGTTTAATTTTTGTTGAGTGGGCAACTTATCGACGAGTTCGCGGAGCAGTAATGGGTTGTCCAGGTGTGAGTTCTCCATAGTTGCACACGCGTTGAGTACTGCCATTGCAAAGTCTATAAAAGATTCCAATTTATCTTTTTGTACGTTGATTTTTCTAATTTTATCAATCAAACGGTCAAGGATTTGTTCCGGTCGTCCAAAGAAGGTTTTTAGGGTATTGATCACTTCTGGGACTAATGCTGGCAGCAGCAGCTTATCACGCACAAACTCATAAGCTTCTGAGGCCGAAGCATGTTTTCTGCATTTGAAAAGCCGGCCACTGCGCAGCTGTTCTCGTACATGCTTATGAAGATCGGCCAGTCCTCCGAATTGCCGTTAAAGGTGGGCAGATCCGGTGGTAGTACTTGTCTTGCAGCTAACTGGGAGGCACTTGGTCCAATTGATGGGAATGAAGTAGCCTGTGTTCCCTGCTCTTGTGCAAGAACCATGTATTTCTGCTCTATGTACCTTTTTTCAGCTTCGCGTGTCTCTTCCAGCATTGCCAACATCAAGGAATTTGAGCTGGTATGTGTGTGTGTATGCTGGGTCAGCTTGTGTGGATTTGTTTCTGAAAGTAGTTTTAATGTATCAAAATTGTTAAGACCTTAAAGGAAAAGTCAAAACACTTGCGAGTTGAGTTGTAAATTCAAACTGTTTTATTTTCAAAACTTATGCACTATATATGGGAAAATACAAGGTAATTACAACTAAGACCAACGCTAAGAAAAGGAGGGATGTGCTGCACTTGTTCCCACACTCATCCCTTCTAATGACACCAACAACATGTGTTAATAGATTTGGGTTCGACGTGTATATGAATTTATGGTCGAACTCTATGTGTCCTTTTTCTCAAGTGGCCTCCTTCAAGTGGACTGTATTGTTTATTGGTTGGCCTTTGTCGGTTCCTGTTCATGTTTTATGAACACACACCCTAGCAGTCATAAATTACTTATTTTATGTGCGTTATATATAGATCAGTTCAGTGTGACAATATAATTATGTTCTGCTTGAACAACATTGACTTGGTCAACTTGCATGGTGTTCAAAGGACTGATGTCTTCCGGATCTTGGGGTTGTCCGCCACCGTTACTGGTTGAAGCGCGATCACTTGCTGGTGCCTTGCATGCGGCGCATGTCCATTCCAACTGCGCAATAGTGCTGTTCACACCAACACAAGCAAAGTGGTGCCAAGTCTTGCATTTGTCGCATTGCACCCAGTTTTGGACGCCTTCTGTTATACGGCTCTTTTTGCAGACGCCGCAGACCGTATCGTCTCGTTCTAATGGAATTTTAGTCTATATGTTATAGACTTGTGCACTTTAACTTAGTTTTGCTGTGTTTGCTTGTATTCTGCGCGATCTACTACAACAAAGTTCTTACACAGACATGGCTTTTACACTTTTGTGTGTATATGTAGGCAATTATGTATGCGTGCGGCTTTGTGTATTTCGCAATTTGTTGAAATTCAAGCGTGGTTCACGATTATGTTTGTTGTTTGTGCGTAAAGAAAGTTTTTTTAAAGAATGTTGGGGCACGGGGTATTTCGAAGCAAAGAAGTAAACAAATTTGTGTAGCATTCCATTTATTTTCGTGAGATAAAATATTAGAGAGAGCTTTAAAAAAACTTTGTGTTCTTGCTTCGCGTTTTCCCTGCATTCGCCGGCTGTTTTTTTATCGTTGCCCATTCGTCATTTCGTAGTGTTGTCAATGGTGTTGTTTCTGGATGGTGGCGTTGCCGTATGCGCCTACGTGGCCGTTTGTGTTTAAATTTCGGCGGCAACAGTAGTAATCGATAGTAAGGTTCCACCTCGGACAACTTACGGACCTTGCCCCTCGAAAAAGAGAGGAAGAAGAGGAGAACACGTGTAATTGCGAATAAGAAGAATTAATTAGAAGGCTATGTGCAAGAATAAATCTGTGAAAGTCGAAAACATCCTAAGTGCCTTTTAATTTGTTGAATTGGTGAATATTGTCTCCATCCCGATCTTGGCTGCTGGCTATCCTCGATTTTTCGCGCCCCCAACCTGGTAGGAAATTCGCTCGGCCCGCCTAGTAACACAAATTCTTGTTACATTGGTGTCAGGTGTGGGGTTGGCGATCAGATTCTGGAAAGATATCAAGCTATAATGCCAAGACGAGGAGCAAGACAACGTGCCCGTTCCGTGAACCCGGTTACCGATATAGTGACATCGGCTTCATTGACGCAGATTTTAACCGCGTCCCAGCACCAGATGGATCTCAAGATGGAGAAGATGTTCGACTCGTTCCAGCGAACGATGCTATGTGTATTGGAGGCTTCTCCGCAGTGCGACGGAGCGGGACACCGGAGAAGGACACCGGGGCCTCCGTATCTCAGCTCAACAAGCGGGACGTGAGGGAAGCCCTGCCAACCACAGCTTGTCATGAAGTTCTGCGCGGGCCAACATCCGAGACCTTTGCTGCAACACAACGCGTCTCCGCAACTGTACGGATCGGCGACCGTTTGGTGCTGCAAGACTTCCTGTTTGTGGACGGTTCAACGAACGAGAATGGAGATTGCCACCACTTGCTGTGCTGGGCGAGATGAAAGCGTTAGACGAAGTGTTAAGCAGACGGATACAAGGGAAGACCCCATAGAGTGGAATTCTCTATTGATTCACGTCGAGCTTGAAGCACGGGCGCCGCTTGAGAAGCTGCTCCATCGATATCGGAGGGCTTTTGCCAAAAACGACGACGGGACGGGCAGAACCAACATAACGCACCATTCCATAGACACTGGGCAATCGCGACCGCTTAAAGAGCAGCCGCGGCGGTTGGCTCTAGCGAAGAAGGAAGAAGTGGAGCGACTGCTAGCGGAGATGCGGGCCAACAGAGTAGTACGCCCCTCACACAGCCCCTGGGCCCCGGCGGTCGTGCTAGTCCGTAAAAAAGATGGATCGACCAGGTTCTGTGTGCACTATCGGCGGCTCAATGACGTCACGGTTAAAGACTCATACCCCTTTCCGCGAACAGAGGACGTTCTGACTAACCTGCACGGCTCCAATTGGTTCTCTACAATGGATTTGAAGACCGGCTACTGGCAGGTGGAGATGGACGAGATTTCCAGGTCCAAGACCGCCTTCGCCTGCGAAGCTGGATTGTTTGAGTTTAACGTAATGTCGTTCGGATTGACTAACGCCTGGGCAACGTTCGAAAGACTGATGGACGTATTGTTTGATGGCCCAACCTGGAGGTCAACGCTCGTATACTTGGATGACATAGTCGTTCATTCACGTACGGCGGAAGAGCACCTACAGCATTTGGGAAGGGTTTTCGAACGATTAGTTGCGGCGGGATTAAGACTGAGCCCGAAGAATTGTCTCTTTTTCAGGAACGAGGTAAATTTCCTAGGTCACGTGGTGCGTAGTCAAGGTCTGCGGACTTGCCCTTCGATAGGTCATAGCTAAGGTCACTGATCTCAGAGCCAGAAGAAGGTACGCTCATTCGTCGCAAAAAATGATTTAATTTGAATTTGAAAGCTTAATAACTTCCAGACTTTAAGCTGCATGTACATTGTACAAAGTGTTTGGGTCTTATTTATGGCTGCATTTATCAGCTTTTTAGAACTCAAAAGTTCAATACAACCAGATGGATGATACATAAGTAATCTAAAAAAAAAACATTTTAAAAAAGTTCTTAAGAAAAACAACGCCTAAAAAAAACCATAATTGCTTAAAAATTGTTAAATTCCCAAATCTGTCAGAAAAAATAATTTTTTTGCACATCGGAAATGTAGTGTTGACTAGTGTTATTATATTATTAATGGCGCCTTATATGTCTATGAAGTCTACAAGGGTGTACTTTCTACAGTTAAGAAACGCTTCGATCGCACATCTCGGTGCGATCTCGTCTCGGTGGATCTGCTCTTCCGGTAGGATATTTGGGAATCAAAAATTAGTTTGGGCGGAATGGAGGATCTGTGCCCGACGTAGATCAATTGGCCAGGAATGGACTTATAGGGCTTAAAGCTTTTTTTTTGATTGTCCAAAAAATTATCATTGGACTTAAAATGTTTAGGATAGATCTAGGGGCCACAGCAGAGGGTGAGTTGTAGTTTGGTTTGAATAAACCGCAGCCTGAAAAGTGAGTATTAAGAAAAAGGTCTAGCGACTTTTTACTGGACGTCGTCCAGATCTAATAAGCTTTCTTCAGGTATTTCAAGGTGGTGTGTTGTCATCGAGAGAGCCGTGCGCAAGCGCGAAGCTACTGAATTGATCTCGATTTCGCTCGAGGCTTTCCGAAGTTATTTTGGTTTTGGGGTCCACCATTCAGGTTTCCTCTATTTTTACTAGACGGGCAGGATGATCTGAATACCGAGTCCAGTTTGTTCGCCTGAGGTTCAGGAATTAAACTAGACTCGGTAGGGAGGACTCTCAAGGACTCTCTAGGATACTATGTTCCTCTGTATCTCGTGAGAGGCAAGTGTGATAACCACGACCTCCTTACGATTTTTATTAATAAAGGGGGATTAATATGACCATTTAAGTGGTCAGTAGATAACTGAACATGTAGTCAACCCTTTCATTAGTGTCAAAATTAGGTCGATGTCCTTGGCCTCGCAGTTGGCGATGAGCGCACGGAGGGGTGCGTGTAGAGAAGGGTTATGACCAACAAATTAGTTGTTGACAACTACGTATAGCTTGTAGTCTTAAGTCCTCAGACCGGAGATCCTGTTTCCGATGATCCAGAGCTCTTAAATGAGGACTATGTCTACTCCACTATTGGCTAGGTGGTTTGTTCTAAAACAACTAACAACGCACACACTTTTTGCTTCTGCGCCCAATTTAGTCGTTCCAATGGAAGTTTTCAGCGAAATTCTTCTCATTCGTAGAGAAAATGGCTTGCTTTTTGACGGAATAAAGGGGCTCGTGCCTTCCCTGTGTTCGCAAATGCACATTTCCTGCCTTTGGCTCTCTCCTTGATACTTGTGTCTTCTTACCGGTCCATAGAACTCGGATTCTTTGTTCTAAGAACTGAAGCATTGTGTCCAACGCCTGCATTTCCTTTGAGCTTTTCAATAATAGGTCATATAAGGCCTTTTTTATGACATCCAGCTCGTTTCTAATGATGGCAATCAATATTGGATTCCAAATAGATATATTCATGCGCAATCGCTTGAGTGATGCAAGGGACTCTATTGTTGTTATGCACAACTCTTTCAATGACTACCACATCTTCCGTACCGTGGGAATTTTAGTTTCATGAACCATACATGAGAACAGGTCAAAGAATGGGTCCATTTTAAAGGATCCCCATTAAACTAAGATGTGCTGATGCGTGAAAGATCTACGTCATCCGTGTTTAATGTAGCTGGTTTTGCCAATGCTTGGTAGTCTTCCATGTCGGATCCCCCTTTCACTGAGTCCTCACATTCGTCATGAATAGTAAAGTGGACTTCTTGTCCTTGAGTCCATAGTGATTTTATTAAATTATTTGATATGCGTCCTCACCCCTCTGAACATTTTTTCAGTTTGCGTTTAACAGAATCTGTTATTTCCTTGTCGGCGACATAGTGATAGCTATTTGCAGTAAGTCTTCGTGATCTACTGGCTGCGATCGTATGATTATGGATCGACTCTATGCTCTCGGTAAAGACCGCAGCGTATTTTGTAAACGTTGTACGCGGGTCTTCACAAAAATCACATAATCCTCGATTTTGCATGTTTTTTTTTTTAATGTTGGTCTCCTTTTCGTTTAAACGATCAATTCATCTTCGAGTGCCACTTTTTTGGCTTGCAAGTACAGTGGCGAGCAAAAGTGAACATACACTACCTTTTGCTCGCCACTGTAAGTCATATTTTGTTTCCTTTTTGGGAATGCGAAGCTTCTTTTGCAACTATTTTTGTCAAAAATCCAGATGAAACAGTTCGGGTTTTTATTTATACTTATGCCCGGCCAGATAAATGTTCACGAAACGAGATTGGTATGCAACCAATGCAGAGCGAGATGAGCATAAAACTCCTTTCGGCGACGACGCACTGTGAGACATTCGGCCATTTCAGCTTGCTAAAAAAATAACTTCTGAACGGAATAAGATATTTTCAAGAAATAAACGACTTTTGAGAGAAAAATCTTCACAATAATGTGTCAAAGTTGAACTTTGTTCCGGTGCATATTTGTCTATATAAAATATTTTTTTGGATCAATAAATAACGTTTAATGGTCAATTTCGCAAAATAAAATAAATGTATAGGGATATTAAATTTTTAATCGAATATAATTTTTTTTTTAAATTACAAAAAAAAATGTACTTTAACAATTTTGTCTAATTTGTCTAAATTTTGGTAAAATAATCATCAACATTGGAATTTATCTATAGAGGAACATACCAGTTATGGGTCCCATTTCGTTTTTGCCTCATAACTTTTACCAAGAGACAAAAATAAAGTCGAACCCTTTCCATTTTTGCTTGCATTTGTTTTTTACATCTGTCATCTCTACATTTCTACATCTACATACGTCTTAACTACGACTCGTGGAAATGTGTGCGAGAGAGAGAAAATTAGTAAGCGCTTGGAAGGCCACTGAAGTTTAATTTGCTCCTTCTGGCTATACTAATGATCCGATCTGATCCAGATTCAACACTCTGATAGATATGGTAATTTTCTATGATTCTGTGTTTTTGGTTTTCCCGTATCTTAAAAATTGTAGATTCCACAGATTTTCGTTTTTTTTGGGGGCGAAAGGGGGCGTGGAAAAATGTTTAAATACACTTGTTTTGAAGTGATATCACAGGAGCATGGATAGAAAGCTTGGTTGCTCTAGCTCTTATAGTCTTTGAGATCTAGGCGCTCATCTGGACGAGCGGGCTTAGCACCCACCACGGTGTGAGAGAGAGAGCGAGAGAATGAACGATGCCTTTCGAAATGGTTTTCTTCATTGTGGCTGTATTTATGGTCCGATCTCAACTAGATTCAACACTTTGATAGATATGATCATTCTCTATGATTCTGCGAATCTTAATTTACACCTTAAACTTTATATATAAGTTTTGAAAACATTCATTAGAACCATTGCTTAAACAAAAACCATCAAGACAAAGCTGCGCCGAAAAAAATAGCACCATGAGTCTTATGTACTCATGGTGCTATTTTTTTCGGCGCAGCTTTATATGGCAGCTTTAGTTTTCTCGTATCATTAAAATTGTGCATGCCACAGATTTTCGTTCTTTGTGTGGTCGGAAGGGGCCGGGGTGAAATTTTGAAACACACTTGTAACAGTGTGATATGACAGGAGTCTGGATGCAAAATTTGGTTGCTCTAGCATTTATAGTCTCTGAGATATAGGCGCTCATGAAGACGGACAGACGGATGGACAGACAAACATAGCTATATCGACTCGGCTATTGATGCTGATCAAGAATATATATACTTTATGGGGTCGGTGTGTTACACACATCCATTTTTACAATGAATGAAAACGCATTTCAAGCTTGTAAAAACGACTGGCCTGTGTGACAGCGACGAAACACTCTATGGGCCGATGAGAGTAAAGTGGTATTATATAGTCACTTAGCCTCCAGAGAATATGTTTGGCGTTCACAGAACCCGACTACCACCTAAAATCTTGAAAAAAACCCGTTAGGCATGCTGGGCTGAGCCAGCTCATATGGGCTATTAGTTCTAGAGCTTTCAAAAACATCGATGTTTGCGTACATCGATGCTTATCGATGTTTTGAAAAAAAAGCATCGAAAGTGGCGATATATCGGTGAATTTCTTAAAACCTTTATTTTCCACGAAAATGGACGCAAGTCAGAAGAAATATAGTATACTAGATCATTTTCCAGGCATTTTTTGCGTGCAGATCGATTCATATATCTGCTCAAAGTATGATTCGATTAAACCTACAGGTTTTCTTATGTCTTGGCTTATGCAGTTGGCTGCACCTTTTTAGATGATCCGACAAATTGCTGATATTTCCACTAGTTTTGTAGACTTTGTTAGATAAAAAAAACTCCCATACTCTCGATTTTTCTGTCTTTTTCTTCGTTTTCAGAATTGATTGCCGCTCCAACCTTTATGCAAAACATGTGACTATAAGTATCTAATGGCATTCATATTTATACATGTGTGTAGATTACTTACTCACCTTCCTTAAACCTGCTGAACAAATTTCAAAAAATTTTAAGAACTTACGTAAAACAAAGATTAATTAAAATAAATCAAATATTTTGCACAATGTTTACCTTTTTGTCTGCCGCAAAATTAAGTGAAAAGTAGTGGGGGATGAAAAAAGATATCGGGGGAAAAAACCTCGATAGTCCAATCAGTGAAGACATAGTGCAGGGGTGCCCAGGCCTATGCTCATGGGCTCTCTTTGTTTTTGTTTTTTCTCCGGAGATAGGAACTCACAGAACGTATAAATGAACGGCACCAAGAATAAAAAAACCCAACACATGCAAACAATTTGTGTGTATACGCTATGCGTGAAACCGAAACCGTTTTTGTTTGCTTGTGTGGGTCGTCGTTGCTCGCGAAAGCAAACTGACCAACAACAATTTCGATGCTTTTGTTGTTATCTTACTCATTTTGCTTCTGCCTAATCTTCGAGCTTGCACTGGAAAAAAACTTTGTTGTGTCTAACCTGCCGGGAAAATTTGTAATAGCGCATGTTTGAGTACATCTTTTTCCGCTCAAAACTATTGTTGCGAACAGCAGTACATTATATATCATACAAAATCGATTTTGAATACAATATTCAATCATTTGCTAAACCTTTTTCTGCACATTTGTGAAAATGAATGCAAACTTTTTTCTTCCAGTGCACAAACTGAAATACAAAAAATCGTTCCCTTCTTAGTATTAGGGTTTTTCTTTGTGAGTGTTGGTGATTTCTCTGCCGTATGCTGGCTTTGGGCACCCCTGACATAGTGGCTATGTTTTTATACTCTGGTGTTTCCGTATTTGAAAAAAATATGTATGTAATCCTACTTTAGAATATATTACATTCATATTCCATTTGAAAAATGCTTCTCAAAAGGATATTTCAAAAGGATAATGATCTGAAACACTTACGAAAGCTCGCTAGGCATTGGGTTGCATCCGAAAAAATCCTTTCTGCCATGTCTAGCTCAGTCATTGGATCTGAAACTCATCGACATTTTTTGGAGGAATGTCAAAGGCATTGTAGCAACTGTAAATCCGTCAACTAGAACTAATTTTTGGCAAGTGGCTTAAGAATTATTGGCTTAAATCCTATTGAAACTTTGGCAGTACCTTATTTACCCATGTCAGACCGGGGATGAAGAATATATAACATAGGTTTAAGTTTAAGTTTCGTGTTTTTTTTTGATTTTCTGAAAAAAAGCTATTTTAATGAACAGCAGATTACAATGGTAAATGTCTAAAGTAATGCAAAATAAGCAGATGGAATGGAAATGTTACGGGATTTCTTCAAAATTCTAATGCTTACATTCCAGGCTTTCTAAAAAGGTATCATTTGTTCTGTTTGGAAGACCAAAAATATATCAAAAACTTTTTTGAGGACGGTGACGTGAAACACTGCTATTTTAGTAAACACAGCTGTATATTCTTGATCAGTATCAAAAGCCGAGTCGATATAGCCATATGTTTCTGTCTGTCCGTCTTTCGGTCTTCATAAGCGCCTAGATCTCAGAGATTATAAAAGCTAGATCAACCAAATTTTGTATCCAGACTCCTGTTATATCACTTCAATACAAGTGTATTTCAAAATTTTGCCACGCCTCCTTCCACCCCCGCAAAGGACGAAAATCTACGGAATCCAAAATTTTTAAGATACGAGAAAACCAAAAACGCAGAAACATGGAAAAAAAACCGTATCTACCAGATTGCTGAATCTGGATCAGGTCGGATTATTATTATAGCCAAAAAGAAGAAATGAAATTTCAGTGGATACGCCACACCCTCAAAGCACTTACACATTCCCTTCCTCTCCCGCTCACACTTCCACGAGCCGATTATATTTGGACGTCTATATGCAATGGCTGCACCATCAAGTGGCCCATGGGACACCAGCCGAATGCTGTTACGCGCGAATCCCAGGTCGGACCGCAGCCCTCCTTCCACCCAACCGACCGAGGGGTGCTGCCGCATGACGCGCGACTCGTTAACCGAACCGATGGCGATCATGCAGGAATGATAGATGCTAGAAAATATTCGAGGAAAATTTGAACTAATCTTACTAAAGGAACAAAGCATGCATTAAAACTATCGTACACTTACAATTTCTAAATTACGAGAAAGGTATGTGAGTAATAGTGTTTTAAGAAGAGGAAGGGAATTAGTTGTAGATATGATGTCGAAGAGGGAATTATAATCCGAGCATAAAACTCTAAAAGGTTCATGCAAGAAATAATTCGATCGACAAATCGGAAGGAACAACGGTATATAGGAATAGTGAAGTTTATGCGGCTCAACAAAACCGGGCTATCTACGTCACCCTTGATCAAGTTGTGCACAAAAATCACACCAAGCATTTTTCAACGGTTAACTAAGGATAGAAGGTTTATTAAAAGCAATCTACTAGAGTAAGACGGCAGTCTCGCACTTCTATCCAAGTTGAGGCCGCGTAGAGCGAAAATTAACAAGTTTTTCCAGACTGATTCTATACGGTCCTGGTGTACTTTGTACTGAGGGCACCATACACAAGAACCATATTCTAAAATCGGACGAACAAGCGATAAATAGAGAGTCTTTGTTATATAGGGGTCGTCAAATTCCTTTGACCACCTCTTTATAAACCCAAGCACTCCCATGGCCTTATTTACCATGGTAGAAATGAGTTCAGAAAACTTTCACTTGGGTTTTAAAAGAACACCAAGATCATCAACTAGGGTAATTCTCTCAAGAGACCCCCGCCTTGGGTGTAAGGAGCCAGAAAGGCGCTGGAGCGATGAAATGTCATTACTTTACATTTGCCACCTGGATTGAGATAAGCCATCCTTGTACTGGACACACAGCTTAACATCATCCGCATACATAAGTACTTGGGAGTATGTTAATACCGAAGGCAGGTCATTAATAAAGAGTGTAAAGAGTAAGGGGCCTAGATGGCTGCCCTGTTGTACGCCCGAAGTAACCATAACTGGTGAAGACAGGTAGTTTTTGAAGAGGACTCTTTGGGACCTGGAACAAAGGTAGCTAGAAATCCATCTCAAGAGATTGCTAGGAGAGAGTGGTTTACAGAGTCGAATGCTTTACTGAAATCTGTGTAAATGACATCCGTCTGTAGATTACCTTGGAAGCCTTTAATGATGAAGGAGGTGAACTTCAATGAATTCGTGGTTGTTGATCTCCGCCTTATAAATCCATACTGGGCAGGAGATATAAGTTACCTGCAAAGATGCTGCAGGTGCGGAGTTAAAATTTTCTCAAACACTTTAGGAATAGCGCATAACTTGGATATACCTCTGTAATTCTTTGCGTCAGACTTACTACCTTTCTTATGGAGAGGAATTATGAACGACTCCTTCCATATCGAGGGGCAGCATGAAGAGTTTATGGACAGGCTGAATAGTTTAAGCAACGGTCCACACAGAGACTCGGCGCAGTACCTAAGTACACAGCCGGGAACTCCGTCCGGACCCGGTGAAAACATTTCATTTAGCAAGGGACTGAAGATGCCGTTCGACCTCGGTAAACCGTATGGGTACGGCTGACCGGAGTAGCATTCTTGTGAATAGGTTGTTTAAAAGAATTGGGCAAAAAGATCGGCCATTTCCTGATCAGTATTTCCCCACGTATTAAGAAATGATAGCGAGGACGGATGTGCGGACGTTTTACGCTTACTGTTTACGAAGCTGTACAACTGCTTAGGGTCCTGAGAAAAACTTATCCTGCGTCGAGATAGGTAGTTCTTATAGCACTGGGAATTAAGAACCGAAAAGTTTGACCGAGCCATTAAATAGCGAGAGAGATAAGAAGGAGAGCCAACTTCTTCAAATTTTTTGTAAAGTCTTGATTTTAAGTTTTTTAGACTGGCAAACTCTTTGGTAAACCAAGGGGGTTTCCCAGGTCTAATAGGACAGGAAAGCGGGACAAAATACTCAAAAAGTGAGTCAAGTGCATCGTAGAACATGTTTGTGCCTATCGTAACGTCAGTGCACAAATACAAAGCGGACCAATAAAAATCCCTAATGGGATTATTAAGCTTCGCAAACTCGGCCTTACGAAAGCAGCGCACACATCGAGGTAGCCTACCCGACCGATACAATGCGGTTGGTCCTATATCGAGCGACACTTCGAAGGTACGATGGCAGGCGTCTTCAGGTATAGTGAGCGGAGGGACTGGAGTTAACAACGCTATGGTCGGATCCGTTACAAAGCACAGATCAAGCAATCGACCCAGGATATTTTTCACATGGTTGACTTGAGACAGGGATAAGTCAAGTAAGCCGTCTATAAAGTCATGTCGTGACATGGGCACTAGGTTATTAGACTCGTTTACCGAAGACGAAACACTTCCTGGTAAGTTGAAGTCACCTAGAACTATCATATGATCCCAAATAGCGAGGAAGAAACAGCGTTTAAGGCGGACAAGTGCTGCTCGTAAATTGCGATATCCGAAGAATTTGGAATATACGAGCATATAATAAAAACTGAAAGAGTGGGAAGAATCAGTTTTACACACAGGAATTCCAGTTCTTGTTGAATCTGGACTGTAAAATGTTCCCGACGGTCATTCCTAACGGTTTTGTACCGACCTGCCAAAACTTCTGCCCAAAATTTGGCAGAGCAAATGGTGTCAAATTGAGTCGGGGAGACGCTTATCTTGAATGAAGCTATCTCCCTGGCATAAGATAAGTTAAACTTCTCCACCTTTAAATCGACGGCTGTTATTTTGCTTTGAATAAAAGCAGTAACATTACTAATAGTGGAGTCAGGGGCCAGCCGTGAGACAAAAACTTGTCGTTTATGTGGGATCACCACCAATCTTGGTTTTGGCACCACAGGCCTTGGACCTGTGATGGCAATACGCGGTGGTCCAGGTCGTATATTTGTTGGTGGGATCGGAAGGGATGGGATAGCTAGTTGGTTGGCGGACTCGACGGACACGGAAGCTACAGAAGTTTCTGGCTGTGTGTTCTGCGAGGTGATAAATTCGGCAGCCGAATTGGCATCAGCAGCAGCTGTCGTTGCCCGGAGTTGGTCGGATTCGGTTGTTCGGCAACGGGCGGCTGAGGGACAGTTTGAACTTGCAGATTCCGCGGAGTGACCTTTTTGCGCCTAGGAGACTCATTCAGCAGTTGCAAGCTGCTGAATTGAGACTCCATGGCTAGGAGCTGATCACACTGTTTTTTAAAGCCAACGGTCAGCTCCTTAAAGCCGCGTCTGCATCATAAACCTGGCCATCTCAAAATGAACCATCCGGCATGCCTCGCAACAGTAATACAAGCCATTATGTTTGGAAATGGCATCACCCACGAGGCCTGAATACCCAACGCACTTTGCATGCGCTACTTTTTCGCAGAGATAACAGGGAATATTCGGCTGAGCAGGTTTTTTTGGTACAGATCATAGGAAAAAAAAAAATTTATTTCAAAACGAATAGAAATCAGACCAGTGTGCAAGACAAACGCTTAAAGCGGAATCAGTAAAAACTGAGCGCAGAGAGAAGAGCGGTTGCAGCAGCTGAAATGAGAAAGAGGGCGCAACTGCACGAAAAGAGAGCGAGAGAGGAAGAACAGTTATTTAAGTTTGGGTTATAGGGAGAGAGTGATGCTAAAGCACAGACTACAAGATAAGAGCGGGCTAAATTCAATGTGAGAGCGTACTTACGAATAGCAACAACAAAAACACACTAGTAACCGACGCAAAAAATAAGTATTAAATTATGTTTTACACAATAAATAGGTATGCAATTGCTATTTTATGCTATTTTAAGATTTTATGATAGCAGGTTAATTTGTTAGTTTGACAAAGGTTTATTTTGAACAAACACCGAGTGTTTATGCAAAATAAGTGAAAAGTGAGCAGAGCTCAATGAAAAAACGCGTCTGAACACTACAAAAGAGTAAATGTGATATGTAATGTATGTAGATGTAGATGTCGAAATATAGAGAAGACCGATGTAAAAAACATTTGCAAACAAAAATGTAAACATATAATACATAATATAATACTGACTGAGCACCGGGTATAAAGTAGAGCCGCGGCTGACAACGTTCCCCCTCGTTTTTTATAGTTTAGTTTTGTTTTAAAGAGGTGGTGATTTTTTTCATAAGTTAAGCATCTTACATCTGGTTGTATTGAACTTTGTAATTCTGGAAAGCTGATAAATTCAGCTATAAATCGAACCAAACAATTTTTAGCTGCAGCTTACCGTCTGGAAAATATTAAGCTTTCAAATTCAAAATTGATATTTTTGCGGCATTTCTTTCCCGAAATTTCGACATGGAAATGTCTGGAAAATAAAAAAAAAACGAGGGGGAACGTTTACAGTCGTAGCTATGGCCGCGGTCTATATTTATATCCGATGCTCAGTCAGTAAGGTGTGTGAAAGATAGCAAAGATGCATTTTCTTTGATTTCAGATAGCGCAAAGTAGGGGCCAAAATTAAAAACATGCTACATTTGGTTAGGGTATGGTCCTTTTCATCACAACGTTGTTAGATGAGGCAATAAGGAAATATTGCCTATGATTGTACATGTTTCCTGCCACCCGATGGCTTGGTATTTCGGGTATCAACTCATTTTCCTGATTCTCCATTATCCTGCATCGCCTTTCCAGAAATGAAGCCATGGAATTTCATTTCGACAGATTATCGATCGACAAGTTTTCTTCCCATTTCACCCGGGTCGTGGCATCCAGCTTCTGCGTTGCGATGTGAATTAGAACTCAATCGAAAATTTCCTCTGATGAAGTCAAAGTCCGAATCGCACGCAGATGAGCATTGACCTTACCGCTGAGCTGCGGAATTCTAAGATTTTTCCCTAGTTCGCATCGGATATAGATCGCATATAGATGCTGCCTCTCCAAATTTCTCAGCTCCTGCTCATTGTCCACCACATTCAAAAATATTGAGAAGAAATCTGGCCAGTCTGCTTAGTCTCCACTGAAGCGAGCCAATACCAGATTCGGCAGCCTCGACTTCCGAGATGACGTACTGATATAAGTCCCTCCGGCGAATTTATGAGGCATGGTAGTTGAGTTTGTCTTGCTTAACTGCTTCTGCTGTGCGGCTAACCCGCGATTCAGCTTAGCATCGATCTCCAAGTACACCGTCGCGAAATCGGCCCGCGCTTCAGCGGTGAGCTTTATAGGATCGAATCTTTCGAAGCAGGTCTGTGCAGCGTTGAATTCAGCGTACATTGTTTCGCTATGATTTAATCGCGCGAACAGGCCAGCTTTTTTTTATTTTGTAGGCCTGGAAAATGAATAAAAACGGGAGACTTAAGGCTAAAATTGATGGATCAATGATGTATCATTCGGAGTGAACTTTCGGCCACAAATCATTTTTATATTTTGGACTTATAGCTACCAATCCTATTCTTTAAAATCCCCAAAGGTGTCCTTTAGGATTTAGGTCTGTTGGCTGTGAAGTCCATTTCATCAGTGAAATTTTGTTGTCCAGGAACCATTTTAACGTCAGCATTTAGGAGTGTTTCGGGTCATTATCCATTTTAATTTCATTTTCTATTCAGCATTATACTGTCGATTATATTAACGTATAGGGAGGCGCACATTTTTTCCTTTATCCAATATATTGGACCAACACCCGAATGGGAAAGGCATTCCCACAGCATGATGTTTTATGATGTTTTACCTTGGGTCAATGGAAGTGTTTTTAAAGTGCCTAATATGTAATTAACCATCACATACAAAAAAATTGATCTTAGTTTCATTCGACTACAATAAATTGGACATAATTGGACAAATTACCCGGCTTTAATTTGGATAAATCCAGCGCCGCGGAAACTAAAAATGACTGCCAAACTTTATATAAAAAAAATTGGACTGGACTTTTTTGCTTGTGTTTTACTGGACGAAATCCACAGATTCTTATCGATAGTTGTCCTATCGACACGAATGTGGACTGAGAGAACAGCTGGTATTCCCGCCAGTAATATAAGTACATATGTATATGTGACTATTATTACTGAAGTGATTGTCTAAAATGGAGTCAAAAACGAGGGGGAACGGTGTAAGCCGCGTCTACGGCCGCGGCTCTACTTTATACCCGGTACTCAATCAGTTTATATGTATGTGAGCTTACGATAAATGTAATTTATTCAATTTATTAACCTCAAAAGGGAAAAATTGAATTTTAGCCAAAAATGAAAAAAAAAAACGAGTGGGAACGTCGTGAGCCGCGTTGTAATTTATTACATGTTCGCAAAAGGGACAATTTGAATTTTAGCCAAAAAAGAAAAAAAAAAAATTAAGTCGAACCCTCTCGGGGATTTGTATCTACTAGATGTTTCCATATTAGTACACATACGTTTTTTACATCTGCCTTTTTTACATGTCTATATCTACTTCCTGCATATACATATACATTCTCGGCTGTGTGCGAGAAAGAGAGAGAATGAATCTGCGCTTGGAAGGCCACTGTAATTTCTTTTGTTCCTTCAGGCTATACTAATGATCCGAACTGATCCAGATTCAACACTCTGATAGATATGGTAATTTTCTATGATTCTGCGTTTTTGGTTTTCCCGTATCTTCGAAATTGTAGATTTTAGTCCTTTGTGGGGGCGGAAGGGGGCGTGGCCATTGATCTGATCTGATAGATATGGTCATTGTCTATGATTCTGCGTTTTTTGTTTTCTCGTATCTTTAAAAGTGTGCATGCCACAGATTTTCGTCCTTTGTGGGGGAAAAATTTTGAAATACACTTGTAACAGTGTGATATCACAGGAGTCTGGATACAAATTTATGTTGATCTAGCTTTTACAGTCTCTGAGCTATAGGCGCTAATTAAGACGGACGGACAGATAGACATAGCTATATCTACTTGTCTATTGATGCTGATCAAGAATATATATACTTTAAAAGCTTCCTTCTGGGTGTTACACACATCCACTTTTAGCACAAATCTAATATACCGCTATACTCTTCGAGTACCGGGTATAATTTGGCGCAAAACCAAAATGAGAGATGCAAATTTTCACAAATCTAATATACCGCTATACTCTTCGAGTACCGGGTATAATTTGGCGCAAAACCAAAATGAGAGATGCAAATTTTCAACGTGGGGAGAAGATTGCTTTAATAAAAGCAGTTGAGGCAACGCCATGTCTTTGGCGGATTACGGAAAATATGCATTTTGACATTTTGGTGCCTCCGTCTGCGTTGTACTTCCTCCTTTTTTTTTTTGGCAACAATATATGCCCTACACAATCCCTTCGTCGTCTGAGTTCGTTCTTTTTCTTTTTTAATTTTAATTGCACTATCACAGCTGGCTGGATAGTCTGGATCATCTCAAACAAAAAATTTCAATAGATTTAGTTAAATAATACCATAAACTAGTCTTAATCGTTGGATTTAAAAAAAATGCATTTTTGACAAAATGGCTGAGAATCAAAATGTTTGTGTCGATTTTCACACAAAATTCGGTCGATTTTTTGGATATAAAAACCGCATTTCTTATGGAAACAAAAATCGAAAGATTAAAGACTAGATTTTTATGTATTAAATAAACCTTCAAAATTTCAGAAAGATCGGTTCAGTAGTTTTCAAATAATTTTGGTCACCGATTCAAAAAGTCATTTCGAGATAAACGCGTTTAAAGTTTTAAGTTAGTCCACTATTCAGTTGTAGATTATTTTCTTTCAATGCTCATAACTTTTTCTACACTGCACTATGGGGAATTTTGCCACTTTTTCTGGCCAAAACCCATTTTCAAAACGTCGTTAAAATGAAATATTTTTAACCGCTATGTACCAGAATAACATTAGTCTTCAATGTTATGTAGTCGAAATTTTAACAGAGCGAACCACTGTTAAGTTAACAGCTGTCAAAAACAGCTGTTTGCTAGCGATGTGCAAGTTTTCATACAACGAGTAATTTTTCTCTAAGTAGAAGGAGCTAAAAAGGTGGTAACTGACCAATTTAAGTACAATTTTTACAATGGGTTCGAATCAAAGAGGTTTTTAATATGTATTTTTGTTTTTAAACTGTACAAATACTCCTTATATTTCATGTAATTGTTAATTGTTTACGAGTATCATTTTGTGACAAATATTAGTCTTTCAAGAGGCGTACAAACTGAGTCCAACCTATTCCAACCATAAGATTTAATACATATTGTAGAGAATTCAATTCTCTTTTAAATGCATATCATATTAATGTGCACTTTTGCGCACTTTCTCTGAAAATTGATATTTTAGTCCCTAACCTAAGTTTGTCAAATTCAGAGTAATTTCCCATGCGGCCAAGAATATGATCCGATCTGATCCAGATTCAAGGTTCTGATAGATATGGTCATTCTTAATGGTTCCTCGCTTTTAGTTTTATCGAATATTTAAATTTTTGGATGCCACAGATTGTCGTCCTTTGTGTGGTCGGTAGAGGGCGGGGCGAAATTTTGAAATACACTTGTAATAATGGGATATGACAGGATATTGGATAAAAAGTTTGGTTGATCTAGCGTTTATAGTCTCGCAGATCGAGGCGCTCAACGAGAGGGAACGTTTCCTCTCTAAATGGGTTTCTTCATTGTGGCTATATTAATTATCCGATCTGATCCAGATTCAACACTTGGATAGATATAATCATTCTCTATGATTCTGCGTTTTTAGTTTTCTCGTAACTTTAAAATTGAGCATGCCACCGATTTTCGTTTTTTGAGTGGGCGGAAGGGGGTGGGGCGAAATTTTGAAATAGACTTGAAACAGTGTGGTAAGACAGGAGTCTGGATACAAAATTGTGTTGCTCTAGCTTTTATAGACTTTGAGATCTAGGCGCTCATGAAGTCGGTACTCTCTAGTACCGGGTATAAAAAGGGCCACCACGCCCATTTTTTCAAAATTACTTTCTATTGCTATTACAAACTCATATCAAAAAACCAAATCAAAAAATATTGTTTCGTTTGGAAGTTATTAATTAATGCCACAAAAAGTGGCAAAATTCCCCATAGTGCACTGGTGGTCAGAGAAACCGTACCACTCAAAAATATTATGAAATTAGGAAATCGGGCTGGTTAAGGAATGTCAAGGAATATTATTATTTTAGTTAATATTAAGAATATTGAATCAAAATAAGGTTAAAACTAAAAAATATTTAACCCACACGGACATTTTTACAGAAATGTGTCAAAAGTTAGGGAATATCAAGGGATATGCAGCGATTTAAAAAAAATCGTTGGAGTCGGTTTCGAGAAATTAACCAAAAAGTGAATCTTTAGACAAAATTAGTTTAGAAGCATGCATAGATTTTTAAAACGCCTTTTCAACGACGTATATCCCAAATCTCTAGTTTCAGGGGTTTATAAGCTAGCTTTTAGCTTTTTATAGCTGTTTTCCCGCAACACTTGAGGATTTTTCCAAAAGTGGTGGAAGTAATATTTCTCATATCGAGCTGTTTAACACAGATAAAATGATTCCAGGACACTAAAATAACGTTTTGTATCAAACAGACAAAGACCCGGACAAAAATGTTAATTTTGAGAAGTCCCCAAAAATCTTGTAAAATCTTTTGAACGGGCACCGTATTTTAACAAATTAAGTGTCAATCAACGCGATATTTCAGCAAACACAACAATGCAAAAAAAATTGAACATTCTCCCCCACCGGCCACAACAGCTTCAATTTTCAAAATTTTTACTTTTACGCTTTCACCGCTTCTCCTGAACCATTAAGTAATAGACAAAAATAGGTATACTTTACACCAGGGGTGCGCAGTGCCTATGCTCACGATGCACATTTGTTTTTGTTTTGCACATAGCATATGGGAAGTGTGTGATCTTACTCACTAGTAAGGTTATTTTGCACATTGCAAATTACACAACAAATTTTTCACTTTTCGCTTTGCGTCAACTTTCGTTGCTGGCAAAGCAACAACAATTTTATTGCTTCGTTTTGCCGTCCCTATTCCGAATATATTTCGTTGTTGTCTCTTCGTTTTCTGTACACTGAAAATTGAAAAAGTTCACTTCGTTGTAAACCATGAGACGCATTTGTTTATTTTTGAAGAAACATGTTCCTATTTTCTTCTGTGTACACATTGAAATAACAAAAAAGTGATCGTTACATGTGTGAGTGCGAGTTCCTTTATTTGTATTTGTGCGTGCACATCCATAAGACAGCTTTGCGCATCCCTGCTTTACACACAGGTCTATAATTTTCACCACACGTTTTTAAAAATACCAGAATACTATGTTTAAAAAAATGGGCGTGGTTAACCATTTACCAACCATTTATATATGAAATAAATCAAATGCGAGTAATTAATTCCTTAAAATATTACAGAAGACAAATTTTTAATTAAAAACAATCCAATTTATTAATATGCAAACAAGAAATTATTAATATATTTGTAAAAAAAAAAATGTTGAGGAATATATATTGTTCAAATAAATCATAAACAGACTCTTTTACTAACGTTTTTTTTTAACATGGTAATTGTCTTAATCCACTGCTAAGAGGATCTGAACTAAGGAACAATCTGGAACAATCTGATAAGGTCAGTATTTGTTGTGGCCCCAAAATTTTTTTAGTGTGCTGAAATCTAAATCTTTTAAAATCCTTATTATTAGCTTTAGCAGCTTCTGAAAGTTCTCCAATTGAGACTAATGCTCGACTAATAAATCCAGGACCATGACTTAATATTTAATGCACTGAAGCTGGCAAGTAATTCCACGGATACGTTTCCACTAAACCGCTTTCCGTCGCTTTCGCATAATTTCGAAAGCCTCCAAAATGGTAGCGCAGCGGTCGATTAGTTTATTGTCAAGGCCTGTAATACTTTCAACTAAGCTAGAGTTTTTGAAAAATCACAAAAGACCATTAGGTTATTTTAGATTTTTGTAAATTTAAAAATAGTTAGTCGGATTAAATTAAGCTTTATACCTGTACAAACGATATCCATATTACTTTAAAGTTATTGGCGTTTATTTAAAATACGTTGTTTATGTTAAAAGATGGCATTAACTTTATTATTTTATTATTATAAGTTTATTTTTTGCACAGAGCGAATGGTCACACTGAAAAAAACGGTGGGCCCAAACAGCCAATTTATCTATGAGATGTCACAAACAGCCAATGTTTCTATAAGATAGTCAACATGTTTCAAATTGTAAAATTTCGATTTCTTTCTTGATTTTCGCTTTTTATTGATCGCTCTTTTTTTAAAGGGCCGGCCACAACAACTGTAATGACCTGACATGCTTTTGTTTTGCGCACCACATGATGCATATGGTGGCAGTTCGCTGAACTTTGGACAGTTGTTTGGTGATCGTCCATTTTGATAAGGCCTGTCCCCACGCTGTAACTCCGTAGAGCAGTATTGGTCTAACTATTGCTATATATATCCATAGGACTATTGGGACGTTGATATGCAATAACTGCACAAAACGTACAAATCGGAAGGAAGAACGGTATATAGTTTCTAGAGTTTCTAACAGGAATAGTGAAGTTTATGCGGCTCAACAAGTCAGGACTATCTACGTCACCCTTGATCAAGTTGTGCACAAAAATCACACCAAGAATTTTTCTACGGTTAACAAAGGATGGAAGGTTTAATACAAGCAATCTATTAGAGTAAGACGGCAGTCTAACACTTGCATCCCAGCTGAAGAAGCGTAGAACGAAAATTAAAAAGTTTTTCTGGACTGATTCTATACGGTCCTGGTGTACTTTGTACTGAGGGCACCATACACAAGAACCATATTCTAAAATCGGACGAACAAGCGATAAATAGAGAGTCTTTGTTATATAGGGGTCGTCAAATTCCTTTGACCACCTCTTTATAAACCCAAGCACTCCCATGGCCTTATTTACCATGGTAGAAATGTGTTCAGAAAACTTTAACTTGGGTTCTAATAGAACAACAAAATCATCAACTAGGGTAATTTTCACAAAAGAACCCCCGCCCTGGAGCGATGAAATGTCATTACTTTAAATTTCGAAGCATTAAGGTATACCAAATTTGCACAACACCATGACTGAAAGCTATTAAGTTCGGATTGCAACCTGGATTGAGATAAGCCATCCTTGTACTTGACACACAGCTTAACATCATCCGCATACATAAGTACTTGGGAGTATGTTAATACCGAAGGCAGGTCATTAATAAAGAGTGTAAAGAGTAAGGGGCCTAGATGGCTGCCCTGTTGTACGCCCGAGGTAACCATAACTGGTGAAAACAGGGAGTTTTTGAAAAGGATTTTTTGGGACCTGGAACAAAGGTAGTACTAATCCGATTCTCTTCAAATTAATTGCATCGGGAAGTATGGCTTATACCAGGGGTGCGCAGTGCCTATGCTCACGATGCACATTTGTTTTTGTTTTGCACATAGCATATGGGAAGTGTGTGATCTTACTCACTGGTAAGGTTATTTTGCACATTGACAATTACACAAACACTTTTCGCTTTGCGTCAACTTTCGTTGCTGGCAAGGCAACAACAATTTTATTGCTTCGTTTTGCCGTCCCTATCCCGAATATATTTTTTTGTTGTCTCTTCGTTTGCTGTACACTGAAAAACGAAAAAGTTCACTTCGTTGTAAACCATGAGACGCATTTGTTTATTTTTGAAGAAACATGTTCCTATTTTTTCTGTGTACACATTGAAATAACAAAAAAAGTGATCGTTACATGTGTGAGTGCGAATTCCTTTATTTGTATTTGTGCGTGCACATCCATAAGACAGCTTTGCGCATCCCTGCCTTATACCAACAATTAGAATAGAAAAATTAAAATTTCTATTGTTAAAAATAGGTCAAAGGTATAAAAAAACGTTTTTGTCAACATTTTTTTTTTCAAGCCATAGAGAAAATTCATAAATTTTGATAAAGGTAGGTCTTTTCACTACTAGAGGCTGCAGAAGTTCGGGGACCATTTTTTTCGAGCAGAGGTCGACGAGAGCTGCCATTTTCAATTTTGGCATACAAAAAATAAAAAATTATTAAGAAATAATTAACCAATTTGACAATAAAAACCAGAAGTTGCTATGCCTTTTCATTATCCCACAACAAATTTTCAAAGTTCGGTGTATTTTCGGACGATTCAAGGATAACCTCCCATTAACACGGATAAGGATGAATGATATTGGCGTTTTGTGCACACGGCGGTCCAACTAACTCCACAAATTCTCTATAGGATTTAGATCAGGCGATTGGGGCGGCGTTTTCAAAACTTTTGGGAAGTTAAATAGCAACCAAGACCTAATTTTATAGGCCTTATTCTTTGGGTCTTTGTCCTGATAAAACTGGAAGGTGTTGGCAATACCAATTTTCTCCGCCGACTACTTCAAATTTTCAAAGCGAAATGTGCTTGACCGTTTGCTCTGGCTCTCAATTTGGAGAAAATCTGCTCTCCACAAGAACTGAAAGAACAGCAAAGCAACCATTTCAGAGCATTAGAGGAAATGAAAAGAGAGAAAATTAATGTATTCAAGGACGGTATAGCTAATATTATTAAAAGTATAAATAGCCTTAAGTCACCAAAGAAAAAAAAAAGTTGTTTTTGTGTATTTTTCCGCGTTGTTTGTATTTGTTAAGAAAGAGTACGAGCTATGCTATCTTTAATCATGTTTGAGTCTTGATGGTCTTCATATTCAATGTATTTTCATCTTCCGGAGGTTCGGTCCAAACTAAATAATATGCGACTGGCGATTTAAGTCTACGGCAGATATTGTGCAAGGCGCATCATATATTAACAATGCATGAGAATATGGGCTCATAATTAATAGAGCGTTGAAGGCATCGAAACCTACTTTTAAGAACTCCGATAATTCGTTCCGCAATGTTTCGAGCTGCACAATGCTTTTTATTAAATTTATGTTCCATTGATCCGGCTTCTGCACTTCTGTAAGGTGTTAATACAAATGAATCTGCCAAAACAAATGGATGGACAATCCAATCTTGAGAAGTACTCTGTGGCCAGGCTGTTATTCCAAATAAAGGAATCATGGCAAGATCCTGGATGGGTGCTATCAATTGCCAATATCTCCATATTGTTATTGCACTCTTAAACAAAAAGAAAAATGTATACTTCATTATAAATATATCACACATTTTATTTTAAAAATTTGCTTCTTACCACCATGCATTTAAGCTAAAATACCCCTTCCTATTAAAGAATATGGATTCATTCGTGGACGGTTTCTTAATCCGGATGTCAGTTCCATCTTTACAGGCAATAATCCTAAGCAATTGGTAATTTGTATAAAAGTAGTCCAGTAAGTAATGTTATCCACTGTAAATTGGAAATAGTATCCTATAAGCTTAAATTTCAGTTGCAATCCAAACCTCAGTGAGCAAAGACGTGTAACTATTACAGCGATTAATAAACACTTGCATCAGCAAACGCTTATCAGCAAACCGCAATCTGGTGACAAACAAACAAGCGCACAAAGAAGACACACCCAAATGTACACAAGCAAAGTACACATAGTTCCCGTACAACGATAACCAGGGGCGCGCCCCACGAGAGTTAAAATGATTCCACTCGACAAAAACAAACTCTTCACAAGAAACTCAAACTCCCTTAATGATCACAAATACATGGTAATCAACAGAAGTGACAAACAATTATTTGATCGACGACATCTGCGGAGGAGCAGTCGAAACGTGCAAAAAGACAAGAGCCGGTACACTATTCATACAAAATACCAGGGACCGTAATCATTATAACTTTTATTTTAAAAATCACGTCATAATGATTATATAATGATTTTTATGATTTTCTTCACCGATAATGATTAATTTTGATTAATTTTATAATAATCATAAGTAGTCATTATTTTTGATAAAAAAAAATAAAACTCAAAAATAATGATTATAAATTACTTTTATTTTATTCGCTCAAAATAAAACTCAACAATAGTTTACGGCTTCCGTGTACAAATACCGATATGATTACATACTCTTGATCTATGAGTTAATGCCTTTCATATGATACATCACATGTCCTTCATGGACAAATATTAAGGATTCAACTATTTTTGATTAAATTTAATTTATTCCTTTATAGTCTATTGTATGTCCTTTTAAAACAAATCTAACGGCTCTTATTATACCCTGTACTTAAATAGTCGGTTGGGTGTGTTCCCATTAAAGCATATAAATGTTGAGGAACATTTTCAAGTGCAAAAGTCTTATCCTAAGATTTTAACATTTGGGCCAAGTACCTTACATTGACAGTTTTATTATTGTTAATTAATAAGTACAGGGTATTTTAAAGTATGTAATCTTTGGTAGGATTTCTCACTTGCCTTAAAGGCTTATCTGTTTGATCATTTGCTTATTATTGCTACTTTAAACAAAATTATTGATTTTAAAAGAAGCGAAACCCTAAATAAGTCAGAAAATTTCTTAATTTATGTTGAGTTTTATTTTGAGCGAAATAAATAAAAATCATTTATAATCATTATTTTTGAGTTTTATTTTGTTTGATCAAAAATAATGATTACCTATGCTTATTATAAAATTAATCAAAATTAATCATTATCGGTGAAGAAAATCGTAAAAAAAAACAGAATTTTTTAAATCAGGGCGGAAACGCAGAGTATGCTACAGTTCACTTCTTTCTACGTCCATTAGAAGTGGGTGATTTATTTATAAAAAAAAAAAAATAATTATTTACGGTCCGTGAAAAATACCTTAAAAGCTACAAAGCTATTAACAATAACAAACATCGGAGACATAGAAATGTCACAGCAAGCGAACACAAAACATTAAACTCCTCAAAAGGCCTAATTAAAACCTTCTTCCTCTTTAACATTCCAGAAAGCGAAATACTAAGCGATCTTAAGGGGATGCTCTCCTTGAATCGGCCCAAAATATACTGAACTTTGAAAATTTGTTGTGGGATAAAAGACATAACATCTTCTGGTTTTTATTATTTCTTAATACTTTTTTTTTTGTATGCCAAAATTGAAAATGGCGGCTGTAAAGTGGCGGTTCTCGTCGACTTCTGCTCGAAAAAGATGGTCCCCGAACTTCAAGTCTGCAACCTCTTGTAATGAAATAAAATAAGCAACGACTTAATTTTATACCAAACTAGAAAAAATTTGCACAGAAAAAATTAACTAAAATATAGGCACTGAATCATTTTTTTTTGTTTTTTAATTTTTTTTTTTACTATTGGTCTTATTTAAAAAATATATTTTTATATTTGTTTGGGCTAATTAAAGTTTGTAGACAGGTAGTTGCGCCCGAGGTAGGTGCGTTTAAGACGCTCTAACTCAAGAAAGTTGTATCATATCAAAAAGCTGCAAGTTTGGCTGCTCGCAAAAGAGGTCAGACTTACCTTGCAGTTATTCTAAAGCTACTTGCTACGATGCATTGGTTTCATATTAGAGCAAGGGCTTACAAAAGAACAAAACGTCGCCATTAGAGGGGATACCAAAAATGGAAATTGTGATGTTTATATTCACTATAACGAAGTGGCTGAAAGAAATAATGCTGACAGCCCGATGATATTTCAGAAATAGCTTAAGACAGTCTTAGTAAAAATCTTCTGTACAATACCTCCAAATCATGTTCCTAATCTTGGCTTAATACAAATATGAAATATAAAATATACCTAGAAAGGATAAAAAAAATTTATATATTTATTAAAAAAAAATAAAAAAAAAGGTTTTATATATATTTTTTTAATTCCATTTCGAAATGAGGTCTTTAATGGTATCCAAAAAGTTATGCACGGAAAACTTGATAAGCCTTCGAGTTATTAATTTATACCAGAAAAAGTGTCTATTTGATCTATAGTTCAATGGTAGGAAGGTGTTCAGAAAACTTTATCTTGGGATCTAATAGAACACCAAGATCATCTAATAGGGTAATTCTCTCAAGAGAACCAGCGCATAGGGTGTGAGGAGCCAGAAAGGCGGTGGAAAAATTAAATGTCATTACTTTAAATTTCGAAGTATTATTGTGGCTTCAGGCGAGTGACGGGATACAAGATAGCTTTGCGACCAACTGCTGCCCTGAATGGTAAACCCGAAAAGCAAAGTGAAGGAAGAACTTCCAGTAGTGGTCGGTGTCAATGCAGGGGCTGAAGCGTGGGATCTATCAGCAGTCGGGGAAAATATTTCGTTGAGAGCATTGAATTGGTTCCGAACATCTTGGAAACCATTTCAGTCTATCTTCAGGATTGATCCATTCTTTTAGAAATTCGATTATTTAGCCAAAGCCAACAAACAAGATATGACTCGCCGGTAATCTTGTCACCATAGGCGCAGACAAAGCACATTTTTTAAAAGTTCTAGAATCACTGTGCAAAAATATACAAAAGACGTAGAGTGAAAGCGCAAGCGCGATGAAAGAGCAGGCGGCAGTGCGAGCACAACTATGAGCATCAGCTATTTACAGGGCAGCCGGTCCTGTGAAGCGACGAAAACTAACGGTAAACTCAATAAATAAGAGACACCAAGAAAGTAGGTGATGTTAGAGCAAGAGCGAGTGCAGTAAGTCCGCATCTTGTTTCAAGAGGATATGTAGGCGATGCAACGGCGCAAGATCGGCGAGCACCGAAAAGCATCAAAAGTAGATGAGTAAATGGCAATAAAAAATGGCTGCACCAAAATACAGTTTGGCAAAACTTTTGAATGCACGTTCGATAGCCGTGAAAAAGTTGATATTTTTATAAAAATATTGTTTACTAAAAAAATGCGTTCATATTGGATAGATGTACACTAGGCTTGCGCTTATTTATAAAAGTGTAATTGGCAAAAGTCTCACGGTCTAAAAATGTTCCTTTTGGCATAAAACAATAAAATGTAAAGTTTCAGCCCGATCCGACAACGTTTAGAGGTGGCGCCCTGAGGTCAAAGTTGAAAAATACGTTATTTGGCCGATGGTTCCTATGGGAGCATATATATATATATATCGCTCTGATCGGATAGAATTTTTTTTATGATTTAGAACAGGGGTGCGCAGAGCCTATGCTCACGATGCACATTTGTTTTTTTTTTGCACATAGCATATGGGAAGGGTGTGAGCTTACTCACTGGTAAGGTTATTTTGCACATTGCAAATTACACAACAAATTTTTCACTTTTCGCTTTGCGTCAACTTTCGTTGCTGGCAAAGCAACAACAATTTTATTGCTTCGTTTTGCCGTCCCTATTCCGAATATATTTCGTTGTTGTCTCTTCGTTTTCTGTACACTGAAAATTGAAAAAGTTCACTTCGTTGTAAACCATGAGACGCATTTGTTTATTTTTGAAGAAACATGTTCCTATTTTCTTCTGTGTACACATTGAAATAACAAAAAAGTGATCGTTACATGTGTGAGTGCGAATTCCTTTATTGGTATTTGTGCGTGCACATCCATAAGACAGCTTTGCGCATCCCTGATTTAGAACATTAAAATACAGTTCAGCTCCTAACTCGATTGGGTAATATTTAAGCCAACAATAAATAGTTTTATTATATTTTATATTAAATTAGGTCATTTTTATTATTCAATGGATATTGACTAGCATATTCTTTTTCCACGTTTAGTAACTTCTGAAACTCATCTTCTTTTTTGGTTAATATTTGATTAAAGTCTTGCAAAAGCTTAACAGCACGTTCAGCTGTATCATTGACTACTTTTAAACATCTTAATATTTTGAGAGCATTTTGAAAATCTTCATTACAATGCCATTCTGAAGGATCTGAAGGTAGCAGAACAAGGTGTGACAAAATCCGATAGTTTATTTGTAATAAACGTTGGCAAATCCTTTTCTTTTACAATTAGACATTTTTCAGAAGTTTCGCCATCATCATCGTTAACAAAAAGTGTTAAGAGTTGCTCCGCCATTTCTCGTTTCTCCATTAATGTCACATTATCTTCAAACAATGCAAGTACGATATTTTCATCAGATAAATAGCACAAATGGCTGAAAGTCTTTTTTAGAACGACGTTCGCTATTCTCGGATCAACTTCTTTATAATTGTATATTTCGCATATAAATTGAAAATCCAGATTTGGAGCTTCAACTGATAATGTTGACCGAAACCAATCATTTATATAAAAACGCACTATAAAATAGATGCGTCGCGCAAATTGTTATTTACTCGATTTGTCAATTTAAACTCCTCTCTGAAAATATATATTTTTAAGGTATAAATCGCCTTAGACATCCAGCGTGCATGGTGCATTGGTCGGAAACGACGACCTTTCGGAACCTATCCCAAAAAAATTAGAAAAACCTCTAACAATTCAACGTAATCAGTACGCGCATGATGTTTTGTCAATTCAACTTGACAGAAATGGATTATTGAATTTTTTCCGGTTATTTAAATGCGTGGCAACGTACTCGTTAGTCACACCAAACTTAAAGTTGGGTTTCTCAATCCTGTTCCAGGAATCTTTAAATCTTGTAAAGAGAGGAACGTTTGTACCTGATGTAGCTTTGGCACATGCCTCAAAATGCTGCCTGCAAATATATTTTACTGATGTGATATCTGCACGGGAGGTATAAAAGGTTTCAGTCTAATAGTTACTCTAGACGGAATGCATCGCCTTTAAGTCGTCCAGAATTGAATGCAGTTGTATCAAAACAGGCAGCTTTATTTTATCAACTATACCCCATTCCGTCAACAAGTTAAAAGTTGCGTTTGATATTTCTACTCCAGTAGAAACACTTAATGTTGGCACATTAGGATGAAAAGTTGAATGTTAACTTTTTCTTAGCTTAAATATTACCCAATCGAGCTGAACTTTTAGGAGCTGAATAGTATTTTAATATTCTAAATCATAAAAAAAATGCAATCCGATCAGAGTGATATATAGCATAGCTCCCATATACTGTGTTTATGCTAGGCCCATTTCATGAAATCATTTCATGCAATGGGGAAAAACGTGTGTGCATAACAACATTTCATGTATTCGTTAACACACGATAGTTGACTATTACTATGTTTATGCTATGAATTTCATGAATTCTAGAATACGTGAAATTAAAGTAGCCCCTGTTTATCCGACGGAGACGAATCCATGAAATCATATCGGCAGAGTTGCCAGACGTGTAATTTGGCAACAATTTTAAAGTAAAATCTTCCTCCTTCACCAGCGCAAAAAGCTCAGTCAACTCGGCATCAGTCAAAAGGGATCTTTTTGATTCCACATACATTTTCTATTAATTTTCTTGTTTCGTCGTCACTTATTTACTTTTTTAGCCCGGCGTTGCCATGAAATGGTGTTTATGCACACACTTTTTTTCTCATTGCATGAAATGGTATAGTCTGACCTGATTGAGTTTGTACAAATTAGGTGGCAACGCCGGGCGAAACGAATTCAAAATTCGCCTCGCCTTGCCAAATTACACGTCTGGCAACTCTGCTGATATGATTTCATGTATTCGTCTCCGTCGGATAAACAGGGGCTACTTTAATTTCACGCATTCAAGAATTCATGAAATTCATAGCATAAACATAGTAATAGGAACTATCGTGTGTTAACGATTCAGTCATTCTGATGCATCAGCTGTCTTTTGTAAACAGCTCCAAATGTGATAGTTCAATTAAAATTGAAAAAGAAGAAAAATTGACTCTGACGATGAATTTATTGTGTTGGGGACGACATATATTGTGCGCAAACAAAAGATAGGAGGAAGTACAGCGCAGACGAGCAAAATGTCAAAATGATCAAAATGATTATTTTCCGTAATCCGCCAAAGACATGGCCTTGCCTCAACTGCTTTTATTAAAAAAATCTTCTCTTCACATTGACAATTTGCATATTTCTTGTTTGTTTTTCGAACAGTATTTGACTCCATCTTTCACATTCACTTCAGTAATAATAGCCGCATATATTTTACTGGCGGGAATACCAGTTGATCTCTGAGTCCACAATCGTGTCGAAAGGCTAACTATCGATAAGAATCTGTGGATGTCGTTCAGCTCGCTGAATACTGAGGCTAGCAAAACGCAACCGAAAAATTCCTGCCCAGTTTTATTTTTATTTGGAGTTTGGCAGTAATTTTTCGATTCCGCGGTGCTGGATACTAGGCTTAAGGCAGAAAAATGTAAGAACGAACGAGTGCTGAACTTGAGCTTGACAGATACTTTTTTTTTCTTTCAAAATTGCCAGAAAAATTACTTTTTATTGCGAACTACAACGTTTTATTGTCCTCGACTTATTAATACACACATGAAGTTTTCGTTTTTTTAACACTTTCATTCATTCTCTTCTTTAACCTTAAGAAATGGGAACTGTACGTGCTAAGCCGACTGGGATGGGACCTTTCATCTGTGACTCCATTGGACTTTCTTGATCTTTTAATTATCCGAATGCCAATAAATAGTAAAAACATCCCTGATATAAGCATTTCTAAGGTTAGACAACATGCTCAGGCCTTTATATCGATGGCAGCCAAAGGTAAGTCAACAGGTCTTCAAACTAAGCAACAAAATTGAACTTTTTTTCCGCTGTGAACCAAACTAACTTTTTCGGATAGATTTGAGGCTTTACACTTTTTTTTAAGGAATTATGGTGTTTTTTTTTTTGTTATTAAATAAATAAATAAAAATTCATTTTTTTTTAAACTTTTCCTGAGTTTTTAAAGTTGAAACTTCGGGAAAAAAATGCCGCAAAAAATATTAATTTTAAATGTTAAAGCTTAATATTTTCCATACGGTAAGCTGAATCTACAAAGTGTTTGGGTCCAATTTATAGCTGCATTTATCAGCTTTTTAGATTTGCAAAGTTCAATACAACCAGATGTGAGAGGGGAGGTTAAGGGGAGGTTACTGTCAGAGCCGAAAAATAATCGAATTTTGTGTACCCGGTACTCGAAGAGTAAAGGCGTATATTAAATTTCTGCTGAAAGTGGATGTGTGTAATACCCAGAAGAAAGCGTTTCCAACCCCATAAAGTATGTTCTTGTATATTCTTCCGTCCGTCTGTCCATCTTCATGAGCGCCTATATCTAAGAGACTATAAAAGCTAGAGTAACCAAATTTTGCATCCAGACTTTTCCCTCTCGCTGTCTCACACTCGACCCCATCTGCTTTGACCGTCCGTTTTTTTGACGCCTAGATCTCAGAGACTATAAGAGCTAGATCAACCTTACTTTCTATCCAAGCTCCCGTGATATCAAACCGAAACGATTTTATTTCAAAATTTGGACACGCCAAATTTCCACATTTCCACGAGTCATAGTAAAGACGTTTGTAGATGTAGAAATGCAGAGAAGACAGATGGGCATTTCCCTGACGAGGTCCATCCAGACCCAAAAATTAGAAGTCGTTGTAGGGACTTGAGTATGTTTTATTTTGAGAAAATCGATGAAATGTTTCTTATCAAAAGAGTTTTCTTACCTATTCATAACTGAACTCGATATATTGTAACGCAAAGTCAATTAAGAACATTTGTCTTCGTTTTGTTAATTTCATTGCATGATTTGTTTTGATTCTAATTCTTAAAGAGATACCTTATGGACTGAGTGTTGCCCCCTTAAGTCTTCCATAGGGTACGAATAAGCAAATAAAAATGTACAAGAGACTATGCGATTGCAAACAATTGTTACTTTTGGTATTGTCTTATCGCATATCTCATTGTCCCGTAAAACAGTGAAAATCAAGATTTGTTATCAGTGCGTCGAAAGTTCATACAGAAATCTCATCAAATTTTGTGTGCAAACAGGCATTCTATTGATCATCAAGTAACACAGAACTGTTTTTGGATACAATTATAATTTTGATTTTTATACCCATACAAAGTTAGTCCCGTGCGACATCGTAAGTGTAAAATCCGAAAACATAATTTTTTTTTTTTTTTTTAAACTTTTAATTATGGTAAACTATTACATGATTTTAATCTAGATGATCGAAAATAGGGGCGGGAAAAACAGAGAGAGCTGCAAAAGATGGAGACGAAATCAGAAAGAAGATAAACCAACATTACAAAAGTACAGAGAAAAAAACAGGGAACGTATGTGGACTGCTAGACAAAATTGGAAAGCGTTGGCTAAGGGAAACAATCTCATGATTGCAGAGAATAGGCGGAAAGAGCGTATAAGAAAAAGCCAGTGGAAGAAGAAACAGGCAGAAATTTATTTATGTCATCTGTAGAGATTGAATACATACTGTGCTTATGCTAGGCCCATTTCATGTAATCATTTCATGCAATGGGGAAAAAAGTGTGTGCATAAACACCATTTCATGTATTCTTTAACACACGATAGTTGACTATGAATTTAGCCTGAATATATGAAATGGTGTACAAATTAGGTGGCAACGCCGAGCGAAAAAAGTAAATAAGTGACGACGAAACACGAAAATTAATAGAAAATGTATGTGGAATCAAAAGGATCCCTTTTGACCAGAGCTCGCAAATAACAGTTGACCATTTCTAGTTGTCCAAAAAACACTGTTATTAACTGACCATTTAAGCAAAGACTCAGAGATGAACCGTTCACATCAGTCTCTGAGCAAATCGGTCTCTGCTCAACCAACAACCTCTTTTTATACCCGGTACTCGAAGAGTAAAGGGGTATATTAGATTTGTGCAAAAAATTAATGTGTGTAACACCCAGAAGGAAGCGTTTCCGACCCCATGAAGTATATATATTCTTGATCAGCTTCAATAGCCGAGTCGATATAGCTATGTCTGTCTGTCCGTCCGTCTGTCCGTCTGTCCGTCCGTCCGTCTGTCCGTCTGTCCGTCTTCATTAGCGCCTATAGCTCAAAGACCATAAAAGCTAGAGGAACACTATTTTGTATCCAGACTCCTGTCCTATCGCACTGTTACAAGTGTATTTCAAAATTTCGCCCCGCCCCCTTCCGCCCACTCCAAGGACGAAAATCTGTGGCTTGCACAATTTTAAAGATACGAGAAAACTAAAAACGCAGAATCATAGACACTGACCTTATCTATCAGATTGTTGAATCTGGATCAGATCGGATAATAAATATAGCCACAATGAAGAAAACCATTTCGAAATGCATCGTTCCCTCTCGCTCTCTCTCACACACAGGGGTAGGCGCTATGCCTGATCGAATTTTTTGACGCCTAGTTCTCAGAGACTATAAGAGCTAGAACCACCAAACTTTCTATCCAAGCTCCTGTGATATCAAACCGAGACGAGTTTGTTTTAAAATTTGGCCACGCCCCCTTCCGCCCCCACAAAAGATGAAAATCTACAATTTTGAAGATACGGGAAAACCAAAAACGCAGAATCATAGAAAATGACTGTATCTATCAGAGTATTGAATTTGGATCAGATCGGATCATAAATATAGTCAGAAGGAACAAATGAAATTTCAGTGGCCTCCCAAGCGCAGACTGATTCCCTCTCTCTCTCGCACACAGCCGTGTATGTATATGTAGGAAGTAGATAAAAACATGTAGAAATGGCAGATGTAAAAAATGTATGTAAACAAATATGGAAACATCTAATAGATCAAAATCTCCGAAAAGGTTCGACTTAAATTGCTTTTTTTTGGCTAAAATTAAATTTTTTCCTTTTGCGAACATGTAATAAATTACAACAAGCTCACATACATATATCCTGACTGAGTACCGGGTATACCGCGTCTGCGCCGCGGCTCATAACGTTTCCCCTCGTTTGTTCTTTATTTTGCTCATTCACTGACCGTTTGTCGCGAGCGAGAAAAATAAAAGTCACTTGCATTTGTATGCGTGTATGTATGTGATTCTTACGACGCCGCTGTCGAAGTCTACACCCATTACTTTAGAAGTCTTTAAAAATTATGAAACTTGTTGAAGACGTCTGCCCACAATGTAAGAAATGGCTTTTTTTACATATAATGGATATGCTAATTTTGTATAATATACACAGCAACATAATGTATTTCATACATAACTTCACATTGGAAAATTTGTCTGTAGGGTATTTTTCGTCACATCAATAATCCTCGCAGCGCTCAGTGAAAACAAAACAAGAAAAGCAAAAGACCGTTTACGCTGAGCCCTAACTTTTTCTCTTTTGCGGACCCTTAATGTGTGAGCGCTCGTCGGATCGCTCTCTATGAGTTGTTATTGAACGAGCATAACACGAACAGCTCAACGGAGAACAGTCAACCGAAAACCAAAACGAAGAGAAACGAAGTGTTCTGCTCAGAGCGAGGACGAGCATGCATGGTTTTTTCGGTTATGTTCGTGAGCAGACCGCAAAGGAAAAAACGGTTAACTGTTATTTGCGAGCTATGCTTTTGACTGATCTTCTTGCGCTTTTGAAGGAGGAAGATTTTACTTAAAAATTGTTACCAAATTACACGTCTGGCAACTCTGCTGATATGATTTCATGTCTTCGTCTCCGTCGGATAAACAGGGGCTACTTTAATTTCACGTATTCTAGAATTCATGAAATTCATAGCATAAACATAGTAATAGTTCCTTGTTATATAATTTACATGAAAAATGGAAAAATGTTAGAGGTATTCAAGGAATATCGCAATTACATTTCTTTTCTTGACAAGGACGACAGTTAATAGTACCTCGGACTGCATACTCAGAAAAAAAATATGAATTTTGATGAATATGAATATAGATTCATATTCATTCATATACATGTATGTATAGAGGTTTCTTTCTTGTAAAAATTTTTTTGATTATTATTATGTACAAATAAACGCTTTAAATTGAATTCTTAATTTTATACAAGTTTTTTAAGCTGTTTTCTATATATATTTTTGAAAAACAGCGCCCGAAAAAATATAAATATCATATGGAAAAAATGTCCCGTGCGACATGTCCCGTGCGAAAATGGTTCAAATTTGATTTAAAAAAAACTACGAATCATGTTTGCGTAAAATTATAACCATTTTAAAGTGTCATCAATGCACAACATTAATCAGAAATTCACAACAATATATCGCATGAACTTTCGCTGAAATCGGAGTTTGAGGGTCGCCGCAAAAACCGCTTCTATATTTGTCCTGTGCGAATACCATGGTTTTTTATACCCGGTACTCGAAGAGTAAAGGGGTATATTAGATTTGTGCAAAAAATTAATGTGTGTAACACCCAGAAGGAAGCGTTTCCGACCCCATAAAGTATATATATTCTTGATCAGCATCAACAGCCGAGTCGATATAGCTATGTCTGTCTGTCCGTCCGTCTGTCCGTCTGTCCGTCTTCATTAGCGCCTATAGCTCAAAGACCATAAAAGCTAGAGGAACACTATTTTGTATCCAGACTCCTGTCCTATCGCACTGTTACAAGTGTATTTCAAAATTTCGCCCCGCCCCCTTCCGCCCACTCCAAGGACGAAAATCTGTGGCATGCACAATTTTAAAGATACGAGAAAACTAAAAACGCAGAATCGTAGAGAATGACAATATCTATCAGAGTGTTGAATCTGGATCAGATCGACTCATAAATATAGCCACAATGAAGAAAACCATTTCGAAATGCATCGTTCCCTCTCGCTCTCTCTCACACACAGGGGTAGGCGCTATGCCTGATCGAATTTTTTGACGCCTAGTTCTCAGAGACTATAAGAGCTAGAACCACCAAACTTTCTATCCAAGCTCCTGTGATATCAAACCGAGACGAGTTTGTTTTAAAATTTGGCCACGCCCCCTTCCGCCCCCACAAAAGATGAAAATCTACAACTTTGAAGATACGGGAAAACCAAAAACGCAGAATCATAGAAAATTACTATATCTATCAGAGTATTGAATTTGGATCAGATCGGATCATAAATATAGTCAGAAGGAACAAATGAAATTTCAGTGGCCTCCCAAGCGCAGACTGATTCCCTCTCTCTCTCGCACACAGCCGTGTATGTATATGTAGGAAGTAGATAAAAACATGTAGAAATGGCAGATGTAAAAAATTTATGTTAACCAATATGGAAACATCTAATAGATCAAAATCTCCGAAAAGGTTCGACTTAAATTGTTTTTTTTTGGCTAAAATTTAATATTTTCCTTTTGCGAACATGTAATAAATTACAACAAGCTCACATACATATATACTGACTGAGTACCGGGTATAAAGTAGAGCCGCGGCGCAGACGCGGCTCATAACGTTCCCCCTCGTTTTTTGCTACTATCTCGAAAACTAACCGTAGCGTGTAAGGTATTGTGGCGGACTTGTAAAATCTGGCATGTTACGTCACACTTGAAACTCCAAATCACTGTGGTCGATGTCTTTTATCCGTCTGACATTTTATATGCAGTAGTATTAATGAGGGGACGTGTGCTTTGTACTCTAAGTGATTTTGAAAGAAAAAGTAGTGAAAAAAAAAAAAAAGTGTTATTGGATATGTGTGTTAACAGTGCCGGAGAAAAGATTTTTTGGAAAATTAAGTCCGTTAAAAATGTGGAACGTATATTTAGGCCTTGAACAACAGTTTTAGATAATTTAAATTTTTCTCAATTTGCGCCGTATTATAGTGTCACCATCATATTTCCAACATTAGCTTGTAAGGTATCGTGGCGGAGTTTTTGTAAGATATGGTGGCGGATCATTTTTTGCACGAGTTTCAATTGGCTTTGCATTTTTTGTGTACAGTTGGGCCGTTGAAATTGGGAACACCAGCCAAAAAATCAAATCGTGAACAAAATCCGATGAAGTCCAATATTTCGCCTGAAAATTTGTCCGCGACACGTGCAAAACATGATGCCAAGCATATTTCAAGCTTATTTCATAATTTCCATTAGTTTTAATAACTGATTTTCACATCTACATAACGTTTTAATTGAATATACCAATCCGCCACAAAACCTTACAAACTTCGAAAAAAAAAAATTAATGGTTTGCGCAAAGAGCTGTAAAATTTCACTCCGTTTAATTTTTAAAAACGTTTGACAGAAATATGCTCAATAGATGCCAGCAACTGCCTGTCTTTGAAATTTTGAAAAATATTGATTTTTGAGAGAGAGATGGAAAAAACCACTATACCTTTCTCTACCCTAATAAATTACAATGTCGTAAACTCACATATATACTGACTGAGTACTGGGTACAACCTCACAAAGTTCCCCCTCGATTTTTTTGCCTAATTAGTATCTTAATTCTATGGAGAATACGTGGGAGAAAGGATATTTCGATATTTCATGTAGTTCTCGTGATATACTCGATCTGGCGGAACAGTGTATTATTTCACAGTACGATTTTTGTACTAAATAAAACTTTAAACGCGGTTTTGTCGAAACAACGTTTTCCGACGCGCGGTACCTTCTAAAGCTTCGAGGAGTCAACCGATTGCAACCCACTCAAATAAAATTTTGGCGGCCCTGAGCGTTTTTTCGAAAATATTTTTAAAAATATTTTTTTAAACGTTGATGCGCAAAAAAAGTATGAAAAACAAATTTTTTTTTTAATGGCCGCCAATTGGTTTCAAATTTTTTTTTTTTATTCGTAATCCGTCAGGTCTTTCAGATATTACCTATTTGAGAAAAACTTTTTTTGAAAAGTAGTCCATTTTTGGGCATGCACAATTTTAAAGATACGAGAAAACTAAAAGCGCAGAATCGTAGAGAATGACAATATCTATCAGAGTGTTGAATCTGGATCAGATCAGATCATAAATATAGCCACAATGAAGAAAACCATTTCGAAATGCATCGTTCCCTCTCGCTCTCTCTCACACACCGAGGTGGGTGCTATGCCTATTCGTCCATATGAGCGCCTAGATCTCAGAGACTATAAGAGCTCGAGCAACCAAACTCTCTATCCATGCTCCTGTGATATCACTTCAGTACAAGTGTATTTAAAAATTTTGCCACGCCCCCTTCCGCCCCCACAAAGGACGAAAATCCACAATTTTTAAGATACGAGAAAACCAAAAACGCAGAATCGTAGAGAATGATCATATCTATAAGATTGCCGAATCTGCATCAGGTCGGATCATTATTATAGCCAGAAAGAACAAACGAAATTTCAGTGGCCACGCAACTCCTTCCAAGCGCTTACTCATCCCCTCTCACTCCTCCTCCACTGCTTTGCCCACCCGACCAGATGAGCGCCTAGATCTCAGAGACTATAGAAGCTAGATCAACCACATTTTGTATACAGGGTCCTGAGATATCACACTGTTACCAGTGCATTTAAAATTTTCGCCCAGCCCCCTTCCGCACAATGACAAAAATCTGTGGCAACCACAATTTCTGCTGCTTCGCCACGTAATGAGTAATAGCTATTCCCGGCAACCCAGGCGCGAACCCTTTACTAGCTGCTTGCAGGCGTTCTTTCTTTCTCTTTTCCCCCTTTCACCTTCTGACCAACACTCCCACTCCATCAAACAAACGCGATGCGCTGCCTGCTTCTCCATGTCTTACGACAATCACCGCCCTCCCACATTGACAAATCAATCTGTCCCTATCCCCACACAGAGACTAAAGAAAGAGATGGAGAGAAAGAACATGACAACAATACTAGCAATTACCGCCCGCCCAGGCAATGATTTACATACATATGTACGTATATATGTATGTACATATATATGTATTTTAAAACCAATGTAAATATACATATGTAATATAGTATGCGTATATGCTGTTTGAATGAGCCATTATAGTTAGGGAGTGGGAGGGATACCTGCGAATGCATTTGTTCACTCTATGAAAAGAAAGGGAATTGTCCATAAAAAAACTGCGAAATCAAAACACTATCGGCTGGCAAGTACGTGTGCTCTCTGTTTCCCCCTTCCACCTTATGACCAAGAGCCCCTCTCTCATCAAACAAGACGGATGCACGATGCGCTGTTAATCTGCTTTTTAAATGTTTTAGCAAGATCCCCCCACCCTCTTCCACACGGTAAACAATTTTTAAACCGTTACAGTATGGGGAGGGGGAACGTAATCTTTTTATACCCGGTACTCGAAGAGTAAAGGGGTATATTAGATTTGTGCAAAAAATGTATGTGTGTAACACCCAGAAGGAAGCGTTTCCGACCCCATAAAGTATATATATTTTTGATCAGCATCAATAGCCGAGTCGATATAGCTATGTCTGTCTGTCCGTCCGTCCGTCTGTCCGTCTTCATTAGCGCCTATAGCTCAAAGACTATAAAAGCTAGAGGAACACAATTTTGTATCCAGACTCCTGTCCTATCGCACTGTTACAAGTGTATTTTAAAATTTTGCCCCGCCCCCTTCCGCCCACTCCAAGGACGAAAATCTGTGGCATGCACAATTTTAAAGATACGAGAAAACTAAAAACGCAGAATCGTAGAGAATGGCAATATCTATCAGAGTGTTGAATCTGGAACAGATCGACTCATAAATATAGCCACAATGAAGAAAAACATTTCGAAATGCATCGTTCCCTCTCGCTCTCCCTCACACACAGGGTTGGGCGCTGTGCCCATTCGTCCAGATGAGCGCCTAGATCTCAGAGACTATAAGAGCTAGAGCAACCAAACTTTCTATCCATGCTCCTGTGATATCACGTCAGTACAAGTGTATTTCAAAATTTGGCCACGCCCCATTCCGCCCCCACAAAAGACGAAAATCTACAATTTTTAAGATACGGGAAAACCAAAAACGGAGAATCATAGAAAATTACCATATCTATCAGAGTATTGAATCTGGATCAGATCGGACCATAAATATAGTCAGAAGGAACAAATGAAATTTCAGTGGCCTTCCAAGCGCAGACTCATTCCCTCTCTCTCTCGCACACAGTCGTGTATGTATATGTAGGAAGTAGATTTAGACATGTAGAAAAGACAGATGTAAAAAACGTATGTAAACAAAAATGGAAACATCTAATATATATAAATCTCTGAAAAGGTTGACTTAATTTTTTGTTTTCTTTTTTGGCTAAAACTAAATTTATCCCTTTTGCGAACATGTAATAATGTAATTTATTACAAGCTCACATACATATATACTGACTGAGTACCGGGTATAAAGTAGAGCCGCGGCGGTAGACGCGGCTCACAACGTTCCCCCTCGTTTACATCTGTCTTCTCTACATTCCATATCTACATACGTCTTTACTACGACTCGTGGAAATGTGTTCGAGAGAGAGGGAATGAGATGCGTGGCCACTGAAATTTAATTTGTTCTTTCTGGCTATAATAATGATCCGACCTGAACCAGATTCGGCAATGTGGTACATACGGTTATTTTTCATGATTCTGCGTTTTTGGTTTTCTCGTATCTTAAAAATTGTAGATTCCACAAATTTTCGTTTTTTTGTGGGGGCGGAGGGGGCGTGGCAAAATTTTGAAATAAACTTGTATTGAAGTGATGTCACAGGATGGATAGAAAGTTTGGTTGATCTAGATCTTATAGTCTTTGAGATCTGGGCGGTCATCTGGACGAATGGGCACAGCACCCACCCCGGTGTGTGAGAGAGCGAGAGGGAAAGATGAATTTCGGAATGGTTTTCTTCATTGTGGCTATATTTATTTATCCGATCTGATCCAGATCTGATCATCCTTTGTAATTCTGCGTCTTTAGTTTTCTCGTACCTTTAAAATTGTGCATGTCATGAGATATAGGCGCTCATGAAAACGGACAGACGGACGGACAGATGGACGGACAGACAGACATTGCTATATCGACTCGGCTATTGATGCTGATCAAGAATATATATACTTTATGGGGTCTTAAACGCTTCCTTCTGGGTGTTACACACATCCATTTTTTCCACAAATCTAATGTACTCCTTTACTCCTCGAGTACCGGGTATAAAAAGACAGACAAGATTTCCAATTTTTATGCCTGGTTCTAGAAAAGTATAGGGGTATATACAATTTTTGGTGAAAGTGGATGTGCGTGTAAAACCCAGAAGGACGTGTTTCCATAAAGTATATTTATATTTTTTTGATCAGCATTAATAGCCGAGTCGATATAGACATGTATGAGTTTCCGTCCGTCTGTCCGTCTTATTTGACGCCTAGTTCTCAGAGACTTTAAGAGCTAGAGTAGGCTTGTGTGTAAGCTCCTGTAATATCATACTGAATTAAGTTTATTTCAAAATTGGGGGCGCGGCACCCACAAAGAACGAAAATTTGTGGCATCCACAATTTCGAAGATACGAGAAAACAAAAAATGCAGAATCATGGAGAACAACCACGTCTAGCAGATTGCTGAATCTGTATCAGATCAAATGTATCAAATTACACTGTGCGACAGTGATTTTGTACTTTGCGCGAGATAAAAGCTAGTAGATCACTTCCTCAAACTTGAAATGTGAAATATACTTGCAAAATCTTTTTTAAAAGTTCTATACCCGTGAAAAGGGTACTTGCCACACTTTTATAATTTTGACTCGGTATCTGCAGCGCGTATATACACAAAAATTAATGATTTGCAAAGAAAATTCTACGCCCTTTCACAGATTTATTGATTCGTGTCGATAAATGGGATATACCTGAAGATATAGCGATACAAAGTTGAAGTTTTCTAGCATTTTTAATATTTCTTCAACTTTCTAATTTTAGATATTAGATATTAGTTAATAAAATTGTGCAGAGTTACAATGGCACGATGTTTTTTAAATCAACTCAATGTTAACAGTGAAAGCGCTATTTTGCCAACTCTCTCCGCGCTCTTCGTTGCGTAGCTTGTAAGCTAGCATTTTAATTCCGTTTCAACACCTGTTTCCGTCGACCGTTTTTGTACACCTTCCATTTTACAAACTTACATACGCCCATACGTGAATATTGTGAATACATATATTGGAGAAAATCGACACATTGAATTTTCATTTTGACGTGCGCATCATCCCAATCATCATCATCAATCCGCCCCCCTACAAACATTGGTCCTTCGAGCTGGGTGAGCCCAGCAAGCATCGGCAGATCACATCACTCCAAGAATTCCAAGATACATAAGTACGACTTTTCGTTTGCCCAACACCAGTGCACTGATTTGTGCGAGTTTCTCCATCCAAGTCCGAATTCCGCGAAATTTTTGTTTGTAATCAGTTTATTTTTTTACATTTGGTACTAAGCATTTGATACTAATGTTAGGGTCTGTTACAGTGTGCTTGGGAATAATGGGGCACCCCATTTGCTTCGCGCACCCGGTCCTTTTCATTCCACTGACTCTCTTTTTCCCTCTCTTCAGTCCGAAGCTTCCGCATTATTGTTGCTGCAAAATTGGCGGTTGCGTCCTACTGCTTTAGGATCCGCTACCATATGTGGCCCAAGTCCGTCTACACTTGTGTTCGCACCTATCTCCCCCTCAAGCAGCCGCCTCTCTTGCTCGAATCGGTGGCACTCGACGAAGACGTGTTGTGCGTCTTCCAAATCGTGGTAAATCGCTTCAGGCACGACCGGAAGCAGCCATGTCCACTCAACAGTTGTGTGAGGTGGAAGTCCACCTGGCCGTGCTTTCGCTCCATCTATACTTTGATGTC
Organism: Drosophila helvetica; assembly: GCA_963969585.1. NCBI lineage: Eukaryota > Metazoa > Arthropoda > Insecta > Diptera > Drosophilidae > Drosophila > Drosophila helvetica. The sequence continues at coordinate 28,538,645 of OZ018401.1, read as the reverse complement.
CGGGATGAGTCTGTGGGTCCAGCTTCCTTTTTCTGAGGAGTCCCATTGCCTCTGCCATCTCTGGATACTCTCCAGCCTGGACGTTACCCTCTAAGCTCTCGTAGGAGGATTGTGTGTCCGATCGAGCCGGTTCGTGCAGCTCCACTTTTTCCCTCATTTTTTCGTCGGATATTGTCCAGAACACCAGGCGATCCCGACCACACTGAGGCAGCGAACGAAATCTGGGAAGAAACGCCACTAGCGATGAACTTCCTCCTTGCCTGTTTGAGTCCCCTAGTGTTAAGCAGGATTCTCGAGAGTGCTCGACAGGTCTGTGAAGCATTAGCGTTGACATAATCTGTTCCCTGAACGGGTCTGGTGTCAAGAATGACTCCTAGCGCCCAGCGCCCTTTGGGATATGACGGATTTTCCTACTGCTGATCAGTACGGCCTCGGTCTTGTGGGCTACGGCCAGCCACTACTCTTCGGCTCGGATTGCCTCGTTCGCTGCTGCTTCCGTCGATTCCAAGTGCTTGGCCACCACAAATACAGTTGTCGTGTTCTCTGGCCGGTGCGGTCGAAGGACACCATCATACATCGTGTTCCACAAGAGCGGGCCCAGTACTGACCTCTGGGAACTCCAGCAGTCATCCCGTGTGTCCTCGACCCCTCGCCCGTCTCGTACGTCAGGACCCTGTCACTGAGGTAGCTGTCCACCATTTTCAGTAGGTATTCTGGGAAACGAAGTGTGCGTATGGCCTCCATAGTTCTTGCCCAGTGTGCCGTGTTGAAAGCGTTTTTGATGTCGAGGTTAACGAGTAAATACTACCGCTGGCCCGCTAAGTTTCTCCGCTAAGGTTGTGTATGGCATCCAGCGTCGATCTTTCTTTACGAAATCCATACTGGTTGCTCGATAGGACCCCGGAGTATTCTATGGCATCGCTTAGCCTGCTGGACAGGCTCCTCCCAACTCCTAAGACCTCAGCTTCTGTAATCCATCCTATGCTGGTTAGCGGCGCGTCACTTGCGGGGGGCCTTGCAGCTCTTCGCTGGTTGCTTGGGAACAGGGTGCGCATTATCGCGTCGACCCTGTCGGCTTCCGTTGGTGCCTTGCTTCCGTCACTGAGCTGCTTCACAACGAGTTTATAGGCCCTGCCCCAGGGATCTTGCTCCGCTGTGTCGGAGAGCTGAAGGAATCATTCTCGCTTGCTGCCGCGGATTCCGCTTTTAAGCGCTTCCCTGGCGAACCTGTAGGACTCGTGCAGCGTTTCGAACCGGTCTGTTCGCCTCGCTCTCTGCATTGCGCGCCTGGCCCTCAGACACGTTGTGCGAAGTCCAGCGATCTCTGCATTCCACACGAGTGGCTCGTGATGACTCATGAAAGGCTTGCACCTTCTCATGCTTACATCGCAGGCCTCCTCCATTCTCAGGGCGAGCTGATGGGCCAGCTCGTTGGAGCTTCCTTCGCAAGCCTGCCAATGCCCGAGGCTTTGAGCGAGAGCACTAGGGCTGAGCGGGTCCTCCCGATAGGCCTTGCCCAGACTGACTGGTGGGCTGGATCTGGGCTGTCGTCTATGGTACACATGATGGCTTCGTGGTCGCTGCCGGTGTACATGCCACCTATTCGCCACCTTGTATTGCGCAGGAGTGAGGGGCTCGTGAATGGTCAATAATCGACCCGGCGCCTGTCCTGCAGAATGTCTGATTGGAACCCCCGTTCAGCAAGGCTAGGTCCAGCGATGCGAACGTTTCGAGCAGCGTTCGGCCTCGTGCGCTGGTGACCTGGCTACGCCATTCGTGTTCCCACACGTTGAAGTCCCCTGCCATTAGGACGGGACCGTGGCTCCTTGCATCGCTTGCAATGTCCTCGATGCTCCGACTGTAAGACTCTAGGAATAGACTGGGAGCTAGGTAGCAGCTGTATACCCAGAGATTTCCAGCTCTCGCTCGCATGAATCTACCTCCGCACTTCACGTTGTGGAGTGTGAATTGGTCCGCTAGCGCCTCGGTGAGGTCCTCCGCACGCACTAGTGGGTCCAGGTCGCTTATGACTCCAACTCCATCCAGTATAGTGTCCAGTCGCTCTTTTATCGCGACTGCGTTGGTAGCGTCGTCATTGATAAGCTCGAGAAGCAGGTTTAAATATGCTGTGCGGCGAACCTTATTTACGCTATTGTTCAGGTCCTGCAGCTGGCCGACGTTTCTACGAGTAGCCAGTGATAGCACCTCGCTATAGGTTTTACCATTAGCCTCGACGATCAGAGCGTCTGGTCGAGGTAGTTTTCTATCCCGCTTTATTGGTCCAGCCAGTATTCATACTTGGGTTTCGCCGCCGCTACCATGTCGGGGAGGGAGACAACACGACTAAGCCGACGCCATGGGTCCGTTTTTAAGGCGCAGTCCCGTTTGGTGCAGGAGGAGGTCTGCAGCTTCCTGTCCACTCCTTTTGCCTTCTTATGCCCGCAGGAGGGGCGCTCTGGGCGCTCGGCTGCTCAGTGCAGCGCACGCTCCTTCTTGAATGGCCTTCAGTTTGGTAAATAATATCCCTCATAACCATGGTCCGCTTTTCTTTTGGACGGCTGAGCAGCGTGTCCAGAAGGGATTCCAGCTTCGCTAGCATGTCGGAGCATGAGGGTGCTCTGCGCTGCGTTCAGGACTGGAGATCGTGGGATCCTCGAGCTCCTCCTGAAAGCCGCTGCAGGCTCCGTCTCTTCTATCCTGCTTGACATGATCTTGCTCGAGCTTGGAGAGTTCGCTGCTATGGCCGCGGGTTACCCCACGTGTGGATTTCCACTTGAGTTTACAATTGACATTCATTCTATGGGTACGTTTTATACCTTCTGCCAGGTTTTGCAATTTAGACCTAATTGCCAGGTTTGCATTTTAAACCTCCTGCCAGGTTAGATTACTGCCGTTCACTATGGCGCAGGCGCAGACCAGTGTGGGATAGACGACACAACATTTTTTTTTTTCTTTTCCCTTGGAGTTGATATTGCGTGGAACGCTGTTGGGGCGTCCCTTGGTGCCGATGGATTTTTCCATGGCATTACCGGAGCAATTAGCGGTTATCTTGTAGACTTGCTTCCTCCTTCTGGCCCACCATGGTAAGAGCAGCAGCAGATGGGTGTATGCTACAGTTTGCTATTTGCCGGGCGATCGACAGATTCTGTCACCGTGCGTTGATCGGCACATGCCCTCTGTGCGGGAGCATCGAAGCTCGCAGCGCCGCCTGGCGGGAGGGTCAGTCCGATGGGCTCTGTCAGACCGAGCAGTTCGCACGTTAGCCAACACTGGTTCGCAGCTGACGATCAGCTGGCGTGACCTGCACAATATTATAGGGGCAGCCAAATTTGATCGCATAGAGAGGTTTTTGCAAAGTGACAGTAGAAGAGAAAAAAACCACATAGGAAAAAGTTTCTCTTCTCACTCCTGTCCTCGGGCATCTAGCCGGATCAGTGGCACAAAGAGGAGCCTGGGTGCACCCGGGCCGTCCCGCCTTGCGTGAGTGTGCCACCTTTTGTAGTACTATCCTCTAACAATTATCGTTAACCTGCAGGTAGCGCCGCAGCGCAGCTCCCCTCGGAGCGCCATGAAGGCGAACGGGACGAATTTCAAGTAGTAAAAACGGCAAAATAAAACAGATTTTCAAAATGGTTTCACCGTTATGATTCACCACTTAAACAGCCCTATAACTGATGCTAAGGGAGATTTTGGGGTTTTCTGATATTTTCAAAAAACCATTGTATTCGCACGGTACTCTATATTTGTGGTTTTTGCGGCGACCAACTCAAACTCAGATTTCAGCGAAAGTTGATGCGATATATTGATGCGAATTTCTGATTAATGTTGTGAATTTCGCACGGAAAATGTCGCACGGGACATTTTTTCCATTTTATATTTATATTTTTTGCGCGCTGTTTTTAAAAAATATATGTATAAAACAGCTGGAAAAACTTGTATAAAATTAAAAAATTCAATTCAATGCGTTTATTTGTACACGATAATAATAAAAACGAGAGAGAACGTTGTAAGCCGCGGCTAGGGCCGCGTACCCGGTACTCAGTCAGTATATATGTGACAAGAAAAAAGTCAAACCCTTTCCATTTTTGTTTGCATTTGTTTTTTACATATTTTTTGTCTACATTTATACATTTTGATATGTGCGTCTTAGCTACGACTTGTGGAGATGTGTATGAGAGAGAGAGGAATGAGTATGCGCTTGGAAGGCCACTGAAATTTCATTTGTTCCTTCTGGCTATAATAATAGTCCGATCTGATCCAGATTCAACACTCTGATAGATATGGTAACTTTCTATGATTCTGCGTTTTTGGTTTTCCCGTATCTTAAAAATTGTGGGGTGGAAGGGGGCGTGGTCAAATTTTGAAACAAACTCGTCTCGGTTTGATATCACAGGAGCTTGGATAGAATGTTTGGTTGATCTAGCTCTTATAGTCTCTGAGATCTAGGCGTCAAAAATTCGATCAGGCGTAGCACCCACCTCGGTGTGTGAGAGAGAGCGATGTGAGAGGGAACGATGCATTTCGAAATGCTTTTCTTCATTGTGGCTATATTTATGATCTGATCTGATCCAGATTCCACACTCTGATAGATATAAACATTTTCTATGATTCTGGGGTTTTTTTTTTCTCGTATCTTAAAAATTGTGAATGTTATAGATTTTCGTTCTTTGTGTGGGCGGAAAATACACTTGTAACAGTGTGATATCACAGAAGTCTGGATACAATTTGGTTCCTCTATCTTTTATAGCTATAGGCGCTAATGAAGTCGTACGGACGGACAGACCAAAGACAATAAAAATAGTAAGATAGCCATCGCCCATGCAATTTCATTTTGTGAGCAGCGCGAATTTCTGAATATGCCTAAGTACACGCTGTCTCGCTCGCACGAAGCTGAGAAGAGCACACGGATCTAAAAATAGAATGAGCTTGCATGTGTGAGTACACACAGAGCTGCAAGCACATACATATGTGTGCGTATTTGTGCCGACCTGCCGAATTTTTAACATTTGAGGAAATTGTATCAAATTTTCTTGTCTTCTTTGCAAAAGTTCTCGTAAAAACACGCATGCATTCATGCATAAGAACTTCAAAATTCTTTGCATATTGACTCGACCCACAAATACCCTACAGACATTTAATCTAATGTGAAGTCATTAGATTATGTATTTTTACATAGGTACATTCCTTCATTATTATTATTATTATTTAATGCTAATAAATAGTTAAAACTAAGTATTAACATGGGTTAGGGCTATAGCTGCTGGGGCCTTAAGCTCACTAGAGAATCGGACAAGAGTATGTACAAAGGTGTATTTACAGTTTTGATTATATAATGTGCAGGATGTCTGAATTCCTTCATTCTATTCGTTTATAGTACATTAAACAAAATTAGCATATAAGAATATACAAAATATTACCTTTTTTGTATTATGAGCAAGCGTCTTCAAAGAGTTTTATAGTCCCCAATGAATTCTAAAGTACTGGGTATTTTCTTTGAGAGCGGTGTCGTCAAAAACCAACACAAACAAGTAGATCTAACATGTGTGCACACGTGCAGTTAAATCTCAGCCTCATGTATAGGACGAGAGAGCGGCTTGCTCTCTGTCTCTCTGACTATCTGTCTCTCCCTATTTTGTTCAATTCCAACTTTAATTCCACACAGCCAAAATCGACCTCAAAAATGTTGTATGGAGATGTTCATCTTACTATTTATATTGTCTTTGGACAGTCATACCTATATCGACTCGGCTATTGATGCTGATCAAGAATGTATAAACTTTATGGGGTCGAAAACGCGTCTTTCTTAGTTTTACACACATCCACTTTTAGCAAAAATCGAATATACCCCTTTACTTTTCGAGTACAAAGACTCAGAGATGAACCGTTCACATCAGTCTCTGAGCAAATCGGTCTCTGCTCAACCAACAACCTCTTTTTATACCCGGTACTCGAAGAGTAAAGGGGTATATTAGATTTGTGCAAAAAATTAATGTGTGTAACACCCAGAAGGAAGCGTTTCCGACCCCATGAAGTATATATATTCTTGATCAGCTTCAATAGCCGAGTCGATATAGCTATGTCTGTCTGTCCGTCCGTCTGTCCGTCTTTCCGTCCGTCCGTCCGTCTGTCTGTCCGTCTGTCCGTCTTCATTAGCACCTATAGATCAAAGACCATAAAAGCTAGAGGAACACTATTTTGTATCCAGACTCCTGTCCTATCGCACTGTTACAAGTGTATTTCAAAATTTCGCCCCGCCCCCTTCCGCCCACTCCAAGGACGAAAATCTGTGGCATGCACAATTTTAAAGATACGAGAAAACTAAAAACGCAGAATCATAGAGAATGAGCGTATCTATCAGATTGTAGAATCTGGATCAGATCGGATAATAAATATAGCCACAATGAAGAAAACCATTTCGAAATGCATCGTTCCCTCTCGCTCTCTCTCACACACAGGCGTAGGCGCTATGCCTGATCGAATTTTTTGACGCCTAGTTCTCAGAGACTATAAGAGCTAGAACCACCAAACTTTCTATCCAAGCTCCTGTGATATCAAACCGAGACGAGTTTGTTTTAAAATTTGGCCACGCCCCCTTCCGCCCCCACAAAAGATGAAAATCTACAATTTTGAAGATACGGGAAAACCAAAAACGCAGAATCATAGAAAATGACTGTATCTATCAGAGTATTGAATTTGGATCAGATCGGATCATAAATATAGTCAGAAGGAACAATGAAATTTCAGTGGCCTCCCAAGCGCAGACTGATTCCCTCTCTCTCTCGCACACAGCCGTGTATGTATATGTAGGAAGTAGATAAAAACATGTAGAAATGGCAGATGTAAAAAATTTATGTAAACGAATATGGAAACATCTAATAGATCAAAATCTCCGAAAAGGTTCGACTTAAATTGCTTTTTTTTTGGCTAAAATTAAATTTTTTCCTTTTGCGAACATGTAATAAATTACAACAAGCTCACATACATATATCCTGACTGAGTACCGGGTATACCGCGTCTGCGCCGCGGCTCATAACGTTTCCCCTCGTTTGTTCTTTATTTTGCTCATTCACTGACCGTTTGTCGCGAGCGAGAAAAATAAAAGTCACTTGCATTTGTATGCGTGTATGTATGTGATTCTTACGACGCCGCTGTCGAAGTCTACACCCATTACTTTAGAAGTCTTTAAAAATTATGAAACTTGTTGAAGACGTCTGCCCACAATGTAAGAAATGGCTTTTTTTACATATAATGGATATGCTAATTTTGTATAATATACACAGCAACATAATGTATTTCATACATAACTTCACATTGGAAAATTTGTCTGTAGGGTATTTTTCGTCACATCAATAATCCTCGCAGCGCTCAGTGAAAACAAAACAAGAAAAGCAAAAGACCGTTTACGCTGAGCCCTAACTTTTTCTCTTTTGCGGACCCTTAATGTGTGAGCGCTCGTCGGATCGCTCTCTATGAGTTGTTATTGAACGAGCATAACACGAACAGCTCAACGGAGAACAGTCAACCGAAAACCAAAACGAAGAGAAACGAAGTGTTCTGCTCAGAGCGAGGACGAGCATGCATGGTTTTTTCGGTTATGTTCGTGAGCAGACCGCAAAGGAAAAAACGGTTAACTGTTATTTGCGAGCTATGCTTTTGACTGATCTTCTTGCGCTTTTGAAGGAGTAAGATTTTACTTAAAAATTGTTACCAAATTACACGTCTGGCAACTCTGCTGATATGATTTCATGTCTTCGTCTCCGTCGGATAAACAGGGGCTACTTTAATTTCACGTATTCTAGAATTCATGAAATTCATAGCATAAATATAGTAACAGTTCCTTGTTATATAATTTACATGAAAAATGGAAAAATGTTAGAGGTATTCAAGGAATATCGCAATTACATTTCTTTTCTTGACAAGGACGACAGTTAATAGTACCTCGGACTGCATACTCAGAAAAAAAATATGAATTTTGATGAATATGAATATAGATTCATATTCATTCATATACATGTATGTATAGAGGTTTCTTTCTTGTAAAAATTTTTTTGATTATTATTATGTACAAATAAACGCTTTAAATTGAATTCTTAATTTTATACAAGTTTTTTAAGCTGTTTTCTATATATATTTTTGAAAAACAGCGCCCGAAAAAATATAAATATCATATGGAAAAAATGTCCCGTGCGACATGTCCCGTGCGAAAATGGTTCAAATTCGATTTTAAAAAAACTACGAATCATGTTTGCGTAAAATTATAACCATTTTAAAGAGTCATCAATGCACAACATTAATCAGAAATTCACAACAATATATCGCATGAACTTTCGCTGAAATCGGAGTTTGAGGGTCGCCGCAAAAACCGCTTCTATATTTGTCCTGTGCGAATACCATGGTTTTTTTTTTGCTACTATCTCGAAAACTAACCGTAGCGTGTAAGGTATTGTGGCGGACTTGTAAAATCTGGCATGTTACGTCACACTTGAAACTCCAAATCACTGTGGTCGATGTCTTTTATCCGTCTGACATTTTATATGCAGTAGTATTAATGAGGGGACGTGTGCTTTGTACTCTAAGTGATTTTGAAAGAAAAAGTAGTGAAAAAAAAAAAAAAGTGTTATTGGATATGTGAGTTAACAGTGCCGGAGAAAAGATTTTTTGAAAATTAAGTCCGTTAAAAATGTGGAACGTATATTTAGGCCTTGAACAACAGTTTTAGATAATTTAAATTTTTCTCAATTTGCGCCGTATTATAGTGTCACCATCATATTTCCAACATTAGCTTGTAAGGTATCGTGGCGGAGTTTTTGTAAGATATAGTGGCGGATCATTTTTTGCACGAGTTTCAATTGGCTTTGCATTTTTTGTGTACAGTTGGGCCGTTGAAATTGGGAACACCAGCCAAAAAATCAAATCGTGAACAAAATCCGATGAAGTCCAATATTTCGCCTGAAAATTTGTCCGCGACACGTGCAAGCATATATCAAGCTTATTTCATAATTTCCATTAGTTTTAATAACTGATTTTCACATCTACATAACGTTTTAATTGAATATACCAATCCGCCACAAAACCTTACAAACTTCGAAAAAAAAAAAATTAATGGTTTGCGCAAAGAGCTGTAAAATTTCACTCCGTTTAAATTTTAAAAACGTTTGACAGAAATATGCTCAATAGATGCCAGCAACTGCCTGTCTTTGAAATTTTGAAAAATATTGATTTTTGAGAGAGAGATGGAAAAAACCACTATACCTTACTCTACCCTAATAAATTACAATGTCGTAAACTCACATATATACTGACTGAGTACTGGGTACAACCTCACAAAGTTCCCCCTCGATTTTTTTGCCTAATTAGTATCTTAATTCTATGGAGAATACGTGGGAGAAAGGATATTTCGATATTTCATGTAGTTCTCGTGATATACTCGATCTGGCGGAACAGTGTATTATTTCACAGTACGATTTTTGTACTAAATAAAACTTTAAACGCGGTTTTGTCGAAACAACGTTTTCCGACGCGCGGTACCTTCTAAAGCTTCGAGGAGTCAACCGATTGCAACCCACTCAAATAAAATTTTGCCGGCCCTGAGCGTTTTTTCGAAAATATTTTTAAAAATATTTTTTTAAACGTTGATGCGCAAAAAAAGTATGAAAAACAAATTTTTTTTTTAATGGCTTCCAATTGGTTTCAAATTTTTTTTTTTTATTCGTAATCCGTCAGGTCTTTCAGATATTATCTATTTGAGAAAAACTTTTTTTGAAAAGTAGTCAATTTTTGGGCTTTAGAACGGTAACCTCCCCTTAAGTTATGCGAAAAAAAGAAGCACCACCTTTGAAAAAACATTAAAACAAAAATCAGATTTAGCAATTTTTTTTTTTAAACTAAACTTTTAGAAAATTTTGAAGCCAAAAATCTATCAGAAAAAGTCGGTTGGGTTGACATCGTGTGTGATATGATGTTGTATAGTGTAATCATTAATTACATTCCCTGTGTATAATTTGTTATACCCGGTACTCGAAGAGTAAAGGGGTATATTAGATTTGTGCAAAAAATTTATGTGTGTAACACCCAGAAGGAAGCGTTTCCGACCCCATAAAGTATATATATTCTTGATCAGCATCAATAGCCGAGTCGATATAGCTATGTCTGTCTGTCTGTCCGTCCGTCCGTCCGTCCGTCTGTCCGTCTTTATTAGCGCCTATAGCTCAAAGACTATAAAAGCTAGAGGAACACAATTTTGTAACCAGACTCCTGTCCTATCGCACTGTTACAAGTGTATTTTAAAATTTCGCCCCGCCCCCTTCCGCCCACTCCAAGGACGAAAATCTGTGGCATGCACAATTTTAAAGATACGAGAAAACTAAACTACGCAGAATCGTAGAGAATGACAATATCTATCAGAGTGTTGAATCTGGAACAGATCGACTCATAAGTATAGCCACAATGAAGAAAACCATTTCGAAATGCATCGTTCCCTCTCGCTCTCTCTCATACACAGGGTTGGGCGCTGTGCCCATTTGTCCAGATGAGCGCCTAGATCTCAGAGACTATAAAAGCTAGAGCAACCAAACTCTCTATCCATGCTCCTGTGATATCACGTCAGTACAAGTGTATTTCAAAATTTGGCCACGCCCCCTTCCGCTCCCACAAAAGACGAAAATCTACAATTTTGAAGATACGGGAAAACCAAAAACGCAGAATCATAGAAAATGACCATATCTATAAGAGTATTGAATCTGGATCAGATCGGATCATAAATATAGCCACAATGAAGAAAACCATTTCGAAATGCATCGTTCCCTCTCGCTCTCTCTCACACACCGGGGTGGGTGCTATGCCTATTCGTCCATATGAGCGCCTAGATCTCAGAGACTATAAGAGCTCGAGCAACCAAACTCTCTATCCATGCTCCTGTGATATCACTTCAGTACAAGTGTATTTCAAAATTTTGCCACGCCCCCTTCCGCCCCCACAAAGGACGAAAATCCACAATTTTTAAGATACGAGAAAAACAAAAACGCAGAATCGTAGAGAATGATCATATCTATAAGATTGCCGAATCTGGATCAGGTCGGATCATTATTATAGCCAGAAAGAACAAACGAAATTTCAGTGGCCACGCAACGCCTTCCAAGCGCTTACTCATCCCCTCTCACTCCTCCTCCACTGCTTTTCCCACCTGACCAGATGAGCGCCTAGATCTCAGAGACTATAGAAGCTAGATCAACCACATTTTGTATACAGGGTCCTGAGATATCACACTGTTACCAGTGCATTTAAAATTTTCGCCCAGCCCCCTTCCGCACAATGACAAAAATCTGTGGCAACCACAATTTTTAAATAACTGAAAATGCAGAATCATAGAGAATGGCCACATCTACCAGGGGCCGAATTTGAATCAGATCGGATCATTATTACAGCCAGAATGAAGAAAACCATTTAGATAGGCTTAGTAGATATGCGTTTGCTCCGTCTCTCTCTCTCTCTTACACTCTTCGTCGTCTTCTGCTTCGCCACGTAATGAGTAATAGCTTTTCCTGGCAACCCAGGCGCGAACCCTATACTAGCTGCTTGCAGGCGTTCTCTCTTTCTCTTTTCCCCCTTTCACCTTCTGACCAACACTCCCACTCCATCAAACAAACGCGATGCGCTGCCTGCTTCTCCATGTCTTACGACAATCACCGCCCTCCCACATTGACAAATCAATCTGTCCCTATCCCCACACAGAGACTAAAGAAAGAGATGGAGAGAAAGAACATGACAACAATACTAGCAATTACCGCCCGCCCAGGCAATGATTTACATACATATGTACGTATATATGTATGTACATATATATGTATTTTAAAACCAATGTAAATATACATATGTAATATAGTATGCGTATATGCTGTTTGAATGAGCCATTATAGTTAGGGAGTGGGAGGGATACCTGCGAATGCATTTGTTCACTCTATGAAAAGAAAGGGAATTGTCCATAAAAAAAACTGCGAAATCAAAACACTATCGGCTGGCAAGTACGTGTGCTCTCTGTTTCCCCCTTCCACCTTATGACCAAGAGCCCCTCTCTCATCAAACAAGACGGATGCACGATGCGCTGCTAATCTGCTTTTTAAATGTTTTAGCAAGATCCCCCCACCCTGTTCGACACGGTAAACAATTTTTAAACCGTTACAGTATGGGGAGGGGGAACGTAATCTTTTTATACCCGGTACTCGAAGAGTAAAGGGGTATATTAGATTTGTGCAAAAAATGTATGTGTGTAACACCCAGAAGGAAGCGTTTCCGACCCCATAAAGTATATATATTTTTGATCAGCATCAATAGCCGAGTCGATATAGCTATGTCTGTCTGTCCGTCCGTCCGTCCGTCTGTCCGTCTGTCCGTCTTCATTAGCGCCTATAGCTCAAAGACTATAAAAGCTAGAGGAACACAATTTTGTATCCAGACTCCTGTCCTATCGCACTGTTACAAGTGTATTTTAAAATTTCGCCCCGCCCCCTTCCGCCCACTCCAAGGACGAAAATCTGTGGCATGCACAATTTTAAAGATACGAGCAAACTAAAAACGCAGAATCGTAGAGAATGACAATATCTATCAGAGTGTTGAATCTGGATCAGATCGAATTATAAATATAGCCACAATGAAGAAAACCATTTCGAAATGCATCGTTCCCTCTCGCTCTCTCTCACACACCGGGTTGGGTGCTGTGCCCATTCGTCCAGATGAGCGCCTAGATCTCAGAGACTATAAGAGCTAGAGCAACCAAGCTCTCTATCCATGCTCCTGTGATATCACTTCAGTACAAGTGTATTTCAAAATGTTGCCACGTCCCCTTCCGCCCCCACAAAAGACGAAAATCTACAATTTTAAAGATACGGGAAAACCAAAAACGCAGAATCGTAGAAAATTACCATATCTATCAGAGTACTGAATCTGGATCAGATCGGATCATAAATGTCGTCAGAAGGAACAGATGAAATTTCAGTGGACTTCCAAGCGCAGACTCATTCCCTCTCTCTCTCGCACACAGCCGTGTATGTATATGTATGAAGTAGATTTCGACATGTAGATTGTAATTTCGTTGATTCCACTACAAATTCGGTCAAGATCTCAAACTGCGTTAACTGTTGCATCCTTTGCAATTGCTGCCACATTTTTGGAAGGCGGTCGAACTGTACATTCCGCTTAGAAGCTGCCGAAAAATATATAGCCATGTCTGTCTGTCCGTTTGTCCGTCCGTATCACACTGTTACAAGTGTATGTCAAAATTTCGCCCCGGCCCCTCCGCCCACACAAAGGACGAAAATCTGTGGCAGAATTATAGATAATGACCATATCTATCAGAGTGTTGAATCTGGATCAGATCAGATCATAAATATAGGCACAATGAAGAAAACCATTTCGAAATGCATCGTTCCCTCTCGCTCTCTCTCACACACCGGGGTGGGCGCTATGCCTGATCGAATTTTTCGACGCCTAGATCTCAGAGACTATAAGAGCTAGATCAACCAAACTTTCTATCCAAGCTCCTGTGATATCAAACCGAGACGAGTTTGTTTTAAAATTTGGCCACGCCCCCTTACGCCCCCACAAAGGACGAAAATCTGTGGAATCCACAATTTTTAAGATACGGGAAACCAAAAACACAAAATTATAGAAAATGACCATATCTATTAGAATGTTGAATCTGGATCAGATCGGATCATAAGTATAGCCAGAAGGAACAAATGAAATTTCAGTGGCCTTCCAAGCGCAAACTCATTCCCTCTCTCCCTCGCACACAGCCGTGTATGTATATGTAGGAAGTAGATTGAGACATGTAGAAAAGGCAGATGTAAAAAATGTATGTAAACAAATATGGGAACATCTAATAGATAGTCTCCGAAAAGGTTCGACTTAATTTTTTTTCTTTTTTGGCTAAAATTCAATTTGTCCCTTTTGCGAACCTGTAATAAATTGCAACAAGCTCACATACATATATACTGATTGAGTACCGGGTATAAAGTAGAGCCGCGGCGTAGACGCGGCTCACAACGTTCTTCCTCGTTTTCTTTTTCTTTTTTGTCTAAAATTCAATTTGTCTCTTTGCGAACATATAATAAATTACATATATCGTAAGCTCATATACATATATACTGACTTAGTTCCGGGTATAAAGTAGAGCCGCGGCCTTAGACGCGGCTCACAAAGTTCCCCCTCGTTTGTTGTGGGGATGTACGTCATATCAAATATTTGATATTGCACAATTTTTAAGATTTTCTAAATACGGCCAATATGTTGAAATATTTTTATTCTTATACAAGTTTTTTTTATACAAACCATTATTCCGCAGAACATCAATTTGCAAAGTATGCAGCTAGCACATTAGCAGCATCAAGTATAGCGGCTTCAATGATTGGCCTAAAATGGCATCTACGCACCGGCCATAATCTTCACTTTTTATTAGGTCTACTTACGGACTTAACCAGCATCGAACAAGTTTGTATAAGAAAGATTGAAGTCCAAAGCATTGATTAAATTGTATATTGTTTATATATATAGGTTCAACTCCAGGAGTGTATGTTACATATGGAGGCCATTTTTGAAGAGCACAGTCGCAATCTGCAGCCGTTTTCCGTTGACATTGAGAATTCTCAAACTGCAAAAAAGTACTACCAGAGGCGTTATCAGACTCATACACACCAGCAATATCAGCAGCAGCGCCCGCAACGTATAAGGCAAATGCCAATACCCTCCCTAACATTTACTACTGCTGCAGAACACACTGATCAAAATTGCTTTAAGGCTTCCCATATCGGACGCAAACATTCAAAATGATGGGGCAGGCTAAAAATGAGTTAAAAGACGTACAATTTTGAGAAAAGTATTGTTCAAGACAGTATGCTAAATATTACAAGTTCAATATATATTAATTTCCTCCAAGTTCTTGTACATTTAATTAAACATAAAGAATAAGAATACATAATTAATAATTAAACATTTTTTTTTTAATTCTTTTTGTAGAAACAGGATTTTTTTTATATTGCCTTTATACTTCGATTTTTATTTGTAAATTTATGATTGGTACGGGTAAATGCTTGTAACGAATTACATTTAATACAATGTAATGGTACAATACATGATTATGATAAAATGCGCAGAATAGACTGATTGTAAAAAAAAGGAATATTTTTTCATTAATATAAAATAAAAAAGTATGTTACATATAATTAAATTTAAAAAACTTTATGGTTGTGCAAATTTTTGTGCACTAGTGTTATGTGTGTGCCGGTAGGCACGGTTTTTTGTTCGGATTTTTTTGGACACGGGAACCAGACAGACCGGCAGAAACACTTGTGCTATTGGTTTTATTTTGGCAGCGTCGCGCTCTTCATGGTGGCCGCTGCAAGCATAGGTTTGGTCCGTATAAGAGACCTTCTTTTAACATTAAGAAAGAGAGAGAGAAGTAAACATGACTCTAAATACGGAAAATGATTTGCCTCAACATCGGCCGCGTTCAATCCGTTGCAATCAACGCCAATCAATGGATGGATCGCTTGGACCATGCGAACCTTCCCGTCCACTCCTGGGATTGCCTCCTCCACTATTCCTGTTAGCCACATTTGCGGGGGCACGTTGTCCTCGTGAATTGCCACCACTCTGCCTGGCTCCAGATTGGTGACCTATTCGGAACACTTCCCTCGGTGCTGAAGGCTGAGAAGATAGTCTCTGGACCAATCTTTCCAGAATCTTTGCTTGATTGCAAGCAGGAGCTGCCATCGTTGCAGATACGAGAGGCTTCTGTTGGCGCCAGTGAAACTAGCACTCTGCCGACTAGAAGATGAGCGGGAGTCAGCATCTCCCCTTCATTGGGACTGCCACTGTCGACCACCAGTGGCCTGGAGTTGAGCACGACCTCGACTTCCACGAGAACAGTGTGCAGCCCGTCCTCCTTGAGCACTGAGCTGCCATGGCTCTGATCAGAAAATGTTTGGCGGACTTCACCGCCGACTCTCATAGGCCTTCAATGTGCGGAGCTCGCGGCGGGATGAACTCCACCGAAAACAGTGAGCCGCAGCATAAGGCTTGAGGGCCTCGTCCTTGGCATCCATGCCCTCCATACGTTCCCTGAGCATGCGAGCTGCACCAACGAAATTCGTGGCGTTGTCGCAAGTAGCCCACGACGTCCAACAAACCTGGAAAAAAAATAAAGGTATTAGAGGTACAATCTTTCACAATATCTAGGTGTACAGCATTAGATGCGAAGCAGACGAACACTGCTAAGTACATTTTGAGAGGCTGTTTGCCTCGAATGCCAAGCGATACACGAACCGGTCCAAACAAATCAACTCCACTAATCTCAAAGGGTCGATTTCCACGCAATCGATCAGCGGGAAGGTTTCCCATGATTTGTGAGAGAAGCTTTGGCTTGTAGTGAAAGCAGTGTACGCATTTCCGGACGATGGCCCTGCACTCTCTTTTTAGTAGCCAAATGGATCCAAATGGTTCGATGTAAATAGCTAAGATAGAGAGTAACAAATCTACAATTTTTTGGCATTAACAATGGAAACTTAGCATTATGGGCTAGGGGGCATTAAATATACAACCGCCAACCTGAATCAACGAAAACGAGCATGAGCCCACTTTTTCTTCCGCCGGAAAGGGATTTAGCTTTTGAATCAATGCGTGCAACTTTAATGACTTCTTTATTTTGTTAATCTCCTGCGAAAATTCGTCTCTATGTACTGCGTCTACTGCTGTTAGAAACGCTGCGCCGAGTTCGTCTAATGACGGACAAGTACTACTCCAAGACTCCTTTCTTTCTATTGATGAAGCGGCGGATATATGCAATTGTGCATACCACTTTCATATACGATGACGAATTTTCTACAAGCGTGAGAATGGGATTTTGTTCAACATCGGCCGCGAAAAGCGCAGTGGCTACCTTCGTTTTCTCCAATAACGCATTCGCTTCTGTCAAATGTATCTGAGGATTTTGCGGCCAATGTTTGGATTCTTGCTGCAAGAATGACGGGCCATTGAACCATAATAGCGAATTTAAGTCCGCCACCGATGATCCTCGAGATACTAGGTCTGAAGGATTATTTTCGGTGGGCACATGTCTCCATAAGGCTGTCGCAGTGATGTCCCGTATCTCTGCAATTCGATGCGAAACAAATGTAGTTAGCTGGGAGGGATGAGTTTGCAGCCAATGTAGAACCACTTCCGAATCTGACCATAATACGACCTTTTCTACGGGAAAATCTATCATGGACCGAACTTCATCCCACAATTTTGCCAAAAGATGAGCGGCACATAGCTCTAATCTTGGGATTGTTCTTGTTTTTAAAGGTGCCACCCTAGATTTTGCCGTTAATAATTTAACGGAAACTTAATTTGCATGGGAAACCCGAACGTATATACAACAGCAAAATGCTCGCGTGGGCGCATCTGCAAACCCATGTATTTGACATCGAGTGTTTGCGCTGGCTCCTACAAATTGTGGAACGGTGACGTCATGCAATCTCTACATATCTAAAGCCATCGCTTCCCATTTTGTATGTACGTTTGAGGGAATGAGATCGTCCCAACCAAGGCTTAATAACCGAATTTCCTGCAGGAATATTTTTGCATTGGTAATTACTGGACATAGCAGACCCAAGGGATCGAAAAGACTGGCTATGACCGATAATAATGATCTCTTGGTTGTGGTTTCGGACGATATAATTGGTTTCAGACAATATTTGAAAATGTCTGCTTAAGGGTGGTCTCTCTCAGACCAAGAGACTTACAATCTGATCTCCATTCGCAATGACCACATTTTCTTGCTGACCATCACCTAGTTGACAGTTAGCAGCCCATTTCGTCAGCACGAATACTGCTGGCTCTAGGATTTCAACTAATTCTTGACGCAATATCCTTAGCTCGGATTTTGTGTCTGCTCCTGTAAGAAGGTCATCAACATATAAATCTGAAGCAAGAGTCTTTGATCCAATTGGATGCAAACTTACATGAGTGTCGCTCAGATATTTCAAACACCTTACAGCGAGAAACGGTCCGCTGGCTGTGACATAAGTCACCGTATTGAGATGAAACACTTGCAAAGGGTCTGACTTTGTCCTACTCCAAATAATTAATTGGAATTGGCGCTGCGCCTCGTCGACTTGGACTTGACGATACATTTTTGTAATGTCTGCTGTAAGACCGAATTTGCGACAGCGAAATCTCAGCAACGTGGCATATTGGCACGGCTGGATGGTTGCTCCAACCATGAGTAGATCATTGAGCGAAACTTGGCTCGTAGTTTTGCACGACGCATCGAATACTACTCGTATCTTAGTGGATGTGCTTTGAGGTCGTTCCACGCATTGATACGGTATGAAATAAATCCATGCACATTGACCTTATGTCAGGTTTTTGGCACAATCGCCTTTCTAAAGACAAAAATCGTCTTCTGACTGTCTCAAACGACAAACCGAGAGATGTCGGGCTTGACTTAAATGGCAACGAAACTTGAAATCTACCGGAGGGCAATCGTGTGATGGTGTCCATAAAAGATTTTTCACACATATTTTCTTCAGGGGTATACAGTCTTTCTATAGACGCATTTGGAACATTTTCCAACTCCCAGAAATGTTTGACAAGATTATCAAGAGGGCAAAACTGCTGCAATGTGCTCACCATAGAGCATGCTTCAATACTTCGGGGTCTTTTGGATCTGCAGCGACCAGACACCACCCACCCAAAGACCGTATTTTGCAAAATTAGCGTGTCTTTTTATTTTAATTGGCCATCTTTCAGTATCTCAAAGAACGCATCCGCTCCTAGCAGCAGATCCACCTTTTGGGGTTTATAGAATACTGGATCGGCCAGTGGGAAATCTGTAGGAATTGTCAGCAAATCTGCCGCAACAGCTTTTTATGAATGATACGAAGAAATCGATTTCAAAATGACGAAGTCGGTGGCTATTTCAAATTTCTGAACGCGAGAGCAGACTGTTGTTTGAACCTCTTGGTGCGCAGACAAGCTAGCCTTTCCGATTCCAAATTCGATTCTCTGCACTATAGGTCAAATAGACACTTTTTCTGATATTAATTTATAACTCGAAGGCTTATCAAGCTTTCCGTGCAAAACTTTTTGGTTACCATTATAGATCTCATTTGGAAATGGATTTGACAAAAATGGGCGTGGCATTGCCCATCAACGCCCCTAGAAGAAATATATAAAAAACTTTTTTTTTATAAATAAATATAAAAATAATGTTTTTTTTATATTTCATATTTGTATTAAGGCAAGATTAGGAACATGATTCGGAGATATGGAACAGAATATTTTCACTAAGATTGACTTAAGCTATTTCTAAAATATAACATCGGGCTGTCAGCATTGTTTCTTTCAGCCACTTCGTTATAGTGAATATAAATATCACAATTTCCATGTTTGGTATCCCCTCTAATGGCGACGTATTGTTCTTTTGTAAGCCCTTGCTCAAATATTAAACCAATGCATCGTCTGGTGAAGATCGTGCCATGCCTGGGCTAAAAGCAAGTAGCTTTAGAATAGCTGCAAGGTCAGTCTGACCTGAGCCATACTTGCAGCTTTTTGATATGATACAACTTTCTTGAGTTAGAGCGTCTTAAACGCACCTACCTCGGGCGCAACTTCCTGTCTACAAACTTTAAACACGTTTTTCTCGAAACCATGTTTTGCGTCCGAACTTCAATCGCAGGGCTTGATCTATTGATCCGATTCTCTTTAAATAAATTCTATTAGGAAGCTAACACTTTTTTGTATGGCTTATACCAACAATTAGCCCAAACAAATATAAAAATATATTTTTTAAATTTAAATTTAAAAAAATTTAAATTTTTTACCAAAGGTAAAAAAAAAGTTAAAAACAAAAATAAATGTTTCATAGGCACTTAAATATAATATATATAATGAAAATATAATATGAAAAATATATATGAAATATAATATAAATTAATTTTTTGTTGTCCAAATTTTATCTTATTTGTTATAAACCATACAGAATTCTATTAATTTTGATAAAATAAAGTTATAGCTCATTTTATTTCACTATAAGAGGCTGCAGACTTGAAGTTCGGGGACCATCTTTTTCGAGCAGAGGTCGACGAGAGCTGCCATTTTCAATTTTGGCATACAAAAAATAAAAAATTATTAAGAAATAATTAACCAATTTGACAGTAAAAACCAGAAGTTGCTATGCCTTTTCATTATCCCACAACAAATTTTCAAAGTTCGGTGTATTTTCGGACGATTCAAGGATAACCTCCCATTAACACGGATAAGGATGGATGATATTGGCATTTTGTGCACATGGCGCACAGTGGGACATCAGACGCAAAGAGGTGGCAAAAATCAAAAAAAAGCGCTTTGGATAAAATGAATACACGCATCTAACAGGGAATTCAAAGAACTCAAATTTTCAAGCTAATCACACTTTTATTTTAGGAACTTCCCAATCCCATTTTGGGAGATTGAGGCGTTTGGCTTCTAGATCGGTTTAAGTGACGCTACCTTGCTCAAAAAACAGCTAAAATATGATTTTGTATGGGATTTAGCACCTGCGACAGCCTTATATGTTTCTTATGCAGTATTTGAAAACCTCTACCGCATTCTAGGCGGTGTTTGTACCACCGCGACCGCAAACAAGATGAGTACGCTACTGGTGTCCAAAACAGCCGCCGGTGCCGATCTCTGATAGGTAGTTCCTATAGCATTGAGCGTTATGAACTGAGAAGTTCGACCGAGCCATTACATAGCGAGAGAGCGAAGAAGGAGAGCCAACTTCTTGAAATTTGTTGTGAAGTATTAATTTTAAGTTTTTTAAACTGGAAAACTCTTTGGTGAACCAAAGGAAGCGGGACACAAGAATCAAAAAACGAGTTAAGTGCATCGTAGAAAATGTTTGTGCCTATCGTGACATCAGTGCACAAATACAAAGCGGACCAATAAAAATCCCTAATGAGATTATTAAGCTTCGCAAACTCGGCCTTACGAAAGCAGCGGACACATTGAGGTAGCCTACCCGACCGATACAATGCGGTTGGTCCTATATCGAGCGACACTTCGAAGGTACGATGGCGTCTTCAGGTATAGTGAGCGGAGGGACTCGAGTTAACAACGCTATGGTCGGATCCGTTACAAAGCACAGATCAAGCAATCGACCCAAGGAATTTTTCACATGGCTGACTTGAGACAGGGATAAGTCAATTAAGCCGTCTATAAAGTCATGTCGTGACATGGGCACTAGGTTATTTGACTCGTTTATCGAAGACCAAACAGTTCCTGGCAAATTGAAATCCCCAAGAACTATCATATGATCTTTATCAGATAGCGAGGAAGAAACAGCGCTCAAGGCGGACAAGTGCTGCTCGTAAATTGCGATATCCGAAGAAGGTGGAATATACGAGCAAGTAATGAAAACTGCAAAAGCGGGAAGAATCAGTTGAACACAGAGGAATTCTAGTTCTTGTTGAATCTAGACTGTGAAATGTTCCCACGTGCAGTCCACTGCAATCAGAACTCCTCCTCTACGTCGAGACGAACGATCATTTCTAAAAGTTTCGTACCAGCCTGCCAAAACTTCAGAACTAAGAATTTCCGGCTTTAACCAGTTCTCGGTAAACACGTGGGATGCAAATACGACACTATCCCGGAAAGAAGCGCAGAGCTTACTGCGTAAGCCTCTAACATTCTGATAGGTCACTACACGAGAAGAAGACGGGTGGAGGTACAGCCGGAAGATGATGGAGCACTGGCCTAGTTTGTAGTTAGAGATATAGGGGGCCTATTCTTCTTTTTATCCTTAAACTAGTGAAAGCACTATAAAATGCTCTGGCTAACATTTGGCTGAGCAAATGATATGAAAATGAGTTGGGAAGACAAAAACTTGTCGTTTAGGTGGGATCACCACCAATCTTGGTCTTGGCACCAAAGGCATGGTACCTGTGATGGCAGTTCCCGGTGGCCCGGGACGTATATTTATTGGTGGGATCGGAATGGACGGGATAGCTAATTGACACGGACGCTAAAGACGTTTCTGGCTGTATGCTCTCCGAGGTGATAAAATCGGCTACCTTGGAGTAGCAAACGATATTAACTGCTGCATTGAAGGAGTGGTCGGGGCTGGTTTTCCAGATGCTTTCGTCTCAGGGACAATTGGCACTTGCAGATCCCGCGGAGTAATCGCTAAAGACTCCATGACTAGGAGCTAATCGTATTGATTTTTAAAGACAACGTTCAGATGCATAAAGCTACTCCGTAAAGTAGTGACCTTGGGTATAAGGCCATTGAAATTTTTAGTTAAACATGGAAGAAAAGATATAGAATTCGAGAAGTTAAGTATGCGACCTATGTACTAATAGAATTCTAGACTTATGTCAGTTCTTCCAAAGGCTTACAAAAAAAGCCTGCATACATGGGATTAGCAAACTCAAAACGGCACCGAGTAGTGTTGGATAGTTCATGAACGAACGAACAAAATGGAACTATTCACTGAAGTGAACGAACTGAATAAGTTCATCTTAATCGTTCTTTTTTGTTCATCGTTTCTTTTAGTTCGTTCTTTTTTGTTAATCGCTCTTTTTTGTTCATCGTTCGTTTTCATTCGTTCTTTTTTGTTCATCGTTCGTTTTCGTTCGTTCTTTTTTGTTCATCGTTTTGTTCATGTTTCTTAGTTCGTTTTTGTTCCTTCTTGTTTGGTTCTGTTTGAGCTGGTATGGCAGCCCTCTTTGGTTTTTTTTGTTCGTTTTGTCCGCTATTTTTGAGCTGGTATGGCAACACTTTTTTACATTTTGTTGTGGCGGAATCTGGCAAATTTGAAAGAAAATTAAATCAATTTAAAAATGTCGCTCAAACGTAAGTTCAGTGATTTGTGCAACCATTTCGACGCTGTTGATGATAAAAAGGCAAAGTGCAAGTACTGCAAGTTGGAGTTGAGTATGGCCGGAGGTTCGCAGAGCAATTTGAGCCGACATTTAAAATTAAAGCACCCAGATTCCCTTGAGGGAATTGAACGGCAAGGAAATGAAGCCAGTTCTTCTGCAGCCCCAACATCGCAGCCAAAAATATCAGCATTTGTTCAGAAGCCACCGACAGCTCGTAAAAGCGAGCAATTAGATCAACAGCTGGTGCGAATGATATCCAATGCGAATGATATCATGCTCTCCGGATCGTGGAGGAGCTGGATTTTAAGAAGCTGATTGAGGAAGTTTCAAATTGCCCTGGGTATGAGTTGCCCACTCGTAAGACGCTGTCTAATGTGCTATTACCAAATATTCACAGTGAGCTAATTGCAAATGTGAAAGAGAAGATTGGGTCAGCATCTGCAGTTTGTCTGACAACCGATGGATGGACATCACTCACGAATGAAAGCTACATAGCTGTAACTGCACATTTTATAGAAAAGGAGAAAATGGAACTTCGCATATGCTAGCTTGGTGAGCGTTCGGTGAGAGGCACACAAGTCTTAATCTGTGCTCTTATCTAAAGAAGGTTGCAGCTGATTGGGACATTGAAAATAAAATTACTGCAATTCAGCTATAAAGCTAGGAAATTGGCGCCATATTGCATGCTTTGCCCACACCTTAAACATCATTGCACAAAAAGCACTAAGGCCAATTGACAGTGTGAGGCTCAAAGCAAAAGCAATTGCTGAGTTTTTCAATCGCAGCTCATCTGGACTCAAGAAGCTCAAAGATGTCCAAAGCCAATTAAAACTTCCCGAGCTTAAGCTGAGACAAGATGTGCCTACACGCTTGAACTCAACATACAAAATGTTTCAGCGCCTGTCTATTTTAAAAGATGGAGTTATGGTGGTCATTTCCCTTTTAAGCCCTGAACTCTTATTGACCCAGGAAGAATGGGAAATTATTGAGGGTGTATTGCCAGTGCTGAAGCCATTTTTTGAAATAACAACTGAAATTTCGGCAGAGAAAAATGTCACCTTATCAAAGGTAATTATAATTGGCACTTTGCTGCAGCAATCCATATCCAATGCTACTCCAAATACCAATGAATTTCTACGGGCTGTCGTAGAAAAACTCAGAAAGGAGATGACCGTACGTTTTGGGTATTGGGAGAACAATATTTTGTATGCGGAGAGCACCATACTAGATCCAAGATTTAAAAAACGGGGTTTTAAGTCCGGCGATAGTTATAAAAAAACAGTTTCAGCTCTAAAACATAATATCGCTCAAACACGACTGGTTGAAAATGTTGCTGATGAAATGTCCTCAGAAATCGAAACGGTCAAAACGTCACCAACAAAAAGTTGAATTTGGCACGAATATGACAAGCAGTTCAACCAAGTAACAAAGCCAAACAAAAAAATGGATGCTGCTGTCAGAGAGGTAGATAAATATCTAGCAGAGGAGTACCTCAATAGAAAGCAGGATCCTTTGATCTGGTGGGCACAGCGAAAAAATGTATATCCACGACTATGCCAATATGCGTTAAAACGTCTTTGCTTGGTGGCCACGTCAGTGCCATGTGAGCGCTTATTTTCTGCAGCAGGAGAAATAGTCCGCAAAAGGCGAACTCTTTTCACGCCCAAGAAGGTTGAAAGCCTTATGTTTTTACATACTAATATCTAAATTTGTTGTATTATTAATCTTATAGATTTTAAAATTATAACGGACAACCTAAGTAAAATTGATTACTTTTTTTTAGCACCGACCCCATTTAACTACAAAATGGATGATTATATAATTGAAACTGTTGGCTGTGCCTCGACGATATGAAGTACCAAGTACAAATTAAAATAAATTTCGCAACTTAAAAGAGCCATAAATTGTAGTACATTATTTATCTATAATCTTAAGAATAGAAATTAGACTTCAAAATTGAACTGAGAACAAAAAAAATCAATGAACGAAAAAGAACGAACGAAAACGAACGATGAACAAAAAAGAACGAACGAAAACGAACGATGAACAAAAAAGAACGATTAAGATGAACAAAAAAGAACGAACTGAAAGAACGACTTAGTTCACAGAATAAAAAAGAACGAACGAACTTATTCAGTAAATTGAACGATGTGTAAAAAAATTTCATTTCCAAATTACGAAGTTGAGTTTTATTTATTTTTATGATACTCTGAAAAACAATTTTTTTTTGATGTGCAACACAAATGCAGTTTACATTTTGTGCAAATGCACTGCGTTTGAGAAATTTTACAGTATTTGCACCATTTTCTTCCATTATCTCGATCCAACCAATCCGGAAAATGGTTTAGCTGGTCAAACCGCAAGTCCCATATTGGATGGTTCGCTTTTGCGCCTAGTTTAAGGTTTGGCTGCGAAGGTCTCTGAGAGAGTGGAGACTGCATTGTCCACTCTGTCTGAGTGGATGATGACTGTGTTGTCCGCCCTGATAGAGAAGATGGAGACTGGGTTGTCCGTCCTTGTGAAGATCGATTGATTGGACGACCTGAAAAGTTTTTGGTTTGAAATGTCACCAGACCTTCAGCAATCGATTCGCGAAATTCCGGGAGTTCAAGCAATTTACCCATGTTCTCTCTTTCCTTTTCTATACGCCTATATAAAAAATAAGCGTTTGTTGCTGCCATATTAATCAAGTGGTAAAAAATTCGAGTGGCAGCATCCCGAGTTTTAGCTCTGATATGATAGCGGCCCATAAGTCCATCCATTAGGTCTACGCCACCCATGTGAGCGTTATATTCGCGAAGAATTTGTGGGCAATCAACTTCGATGTTTCGCTTAGATTTCCTGTCGTAACGAGCAGTCTTTGCTATTCCTTCATGCGAATTAGCCCTTTCAAATGGCTGAACAACCACATAAGTCGACAAAAAGCGAACTGCCTTCTTGTCTTTCCACAGCACATTACTTATTTCGACTCCATATGAGGAGCCTACGTACTCGGTCGAAAAACCCCTTGGTTTGTTTTTGATAGTACTATCGTTTGGAAGCTTGCAATTAGGGATACGATTTACACGCACTGTACCAAGGCTATAAATACCTTTCGCACGCAGATAGACCATCAAAGGCAGCGACGTATAAAAGTTATCAAAGTAAATAATGTGGTGCTTGAAAGTTTGTACGGTTTTTGTTAAACGTAAAACAATGTTGGCCGAAGCACCAAGATCTGGGTGACCAGGCAAGAACATATTCGGCATTCTTTGGAACACCAACAAAATATATCTTTTTCGCATTGCGCCTTGTGCGATATTCGCTCGGCTGCTGCTGGATCGGACGTCGATGCTCTTGCTGGCGCTCTATTTCGACTATGTGCGCTTCTGACGTCATCATTACAACAACATACGCCAATGCAGTTCTTCGTGTGCTTTGCTTGCGCCGTCGCTGCACTCGACACTTGGGGAGAGTCAGCAGCCCGGCGCTCGCTCTTAAATGGAACGCTCTCTTCGCTATCAACACCTGGATTGGGGTTATCTACCGCTGCCTTTCCCAATCTTCTGGTCGAGTATGGTGCACTGCTATTTCGGACTGCGACGTTTGGGCAGGTTTTACGCACGAGCCTTGCCGTATGTGATGTTCCTGATCCTCCTCTGGATCCTACTCTCGTGGCCGCTAATCGGACGGCACTGCCAGTTCCTGGGACTATGCCGATGGATGGGGCCAAATCCATCCGCATTTTCTTTCAAAATATATCGGGTATGCGCACTAAGGCTCAAGCGGTGTACTTGGCGCATCATCCTTGTTGAAACTTGGCTCAACGAAAACTTCTTCGACAATGATTTCTTTGATCCCAACCTTTTCCAAGTGTTTCGTAAGGACAGAGACTGTGCCAAAACGAAGCGCTGCAGAGGGGGTGGGGTCATTGTGGCCGTTAGACGCACCTTACGCTGTGATCCGATTTGTCTCCTTGATGGCGACTCTATCTTGGATCAGATTGGTGTGTCTGTGGCTGGTCAGTCGGAGACGCTATGTATCAGCGCATCATATATTCCTCCGAAGTGCAGCTATGATGTTTACAGGGCGCACACGCAGAATATTGCCAATATGTGTGGCAATCTACGAGACCGTCATCATCTCTGCGTTGTTGGCGACTTCAATTTGGGGTCGTTGATATGGACCGCCGATCCGCAGTCGTCGGCTATGATGCCGAGTAATGTGCATTTGCAGCACTATGTCCTTTTTTTGGATGACCTTTTTAGTATGGGCTTAACCCAAATTAATAATGTTTTTAATAGGTTAAATAAGATTCTAGATTTAGTTTTTGTTAGTGCGGATATTGATTGCTGCGTTGCATGTTGCGTGCTGCCTATTGCAGAATGTGACATGCATCACGTGTCATTGATATTCTCAGCTAATTTCTATAGTTACTCGCCCTGGGCTGAACCAGATTCTGAATATTTTTTTACAGATATAAGTTTGAATGCTATACGTGATGAAATGCTAAACGTAAACTGGGCTTCTGTTCTCTCGCATCCTAGTGCTGACTCTTCTTATAATGTTTTCATTCGTACTGTTCATCATATTGTTTATAAGAATGCTTCCAGAAGAGTGCGTGGCTCCTATAGGCTACCGTGGTATACAAAGGGTCTTGTGAGGTATAAGAATCTGCGTAACAAGTTTTTTAAACGATTTAAGATTACCCGTGACCGCGTTGACTGGACCAGGTATGTGCAGCATAAGCGGGAGTTTGCCTTTTTAAACAAATTTTTATATAGTCAGTATATTGCCGATGTTGAAAGGGGACTTAAAATGAATCCCAGGTCGTTCTGGCGTTTCATAAACTCAAAAAGGTCGACGAGTGCCCTTCCTTCAGCTATGAACCTTGGTAACTTGAGCTCAAATACTGATGGTGGCATAGCAAACCTTTTTGCTTATTTTTTTAGCTCAAATTTTGAGCCATACGCAGTTTGGCATGAGTCCGATGAATTAGACTCTATCCCTTCGGTGGTCAATATTGGCTCACTTGACGTATCGGAGGCGGACATTTTGGAGGCAATTGCTGATTTCGACTACTCGATTAAACCCGACAGTGATGGCATTTCTGCCCTGCTGCTTCGCAACTGTAGTGTTGCTTTTTCAACGGGTCGGTTTATTGCAAAGTGGAAGGCTGCCAAGATTACTCCCGTTTTTAAGAAAGGTACTAGGAATTGTATCTCTAATTATAGACCAATTGCCAAACTCAGCAATGTCTCAAAACTTCTTAAGCGCATCATTGCCAAAAAGATCTCTTTCCTCATGAAGTCATACATTAGCCCAAATCAGCATGGTTTTATGCCAGGTAGATCAGCTACCACTAATTTGGTAGCCTTTAGTAACTTTTGCGCACATGCCTTTAAAGTGCACTCTCAAGTTGATGTGGTGTACACTGATTTTGCTAAGGCCTTTGACAAAGTCTCCCACTGCGCCCTAGTAGCCAAGCTGCATCGGTTGGGGACTCATTCGAACCTGCTTAGTTGGTTCATTTCATACCTTGAGCAGCGATAGTATGTAGTATTGGTCAATGGAAAGCAGTCGGACCCATATCTGGCCTGTGTCCTTCAGCAAGTGTGTATTCAATATTCAGGCTCATACTCGATGTCTCCGTCTGCTTCAAGAGCGGAAGGCCCTCTTGAAGCAGACGGAGACACTTGACCTGGGGGTCTTGTTCGATTCCAAATTTCTTTTTATCGAGCATTTGAATTTCATTTTGCCAAAAGCCTATGCCATGTTCGTCTTTGTTACGCGTAATTCATTGCAGTTTAAGGACCCATATACGAGGCTAAGTCTTTATGCATTTCTTGTGCGCTCCTGTCTTGAGTATGCTTCAGTGGTATGGTATGGTTGATCTCCACCGGACCAACTACGGGAATAATGAGCCATTGTGTAGGGCTCTTCGTCATTATAATGCGCTGCCAGCTGGGATGCATTTTGACTTTTGCCACGGGAAAGCATCCGTCAGACGGTTACTGTCTGATTTTTTCATGTTTAATAATTAATTTGTTGTTCTTTTTTTTCTTTATATAGTGTTTATTGTTTAAGATAGTTATAAGTTAGTTTAGCCAGTTAAGGTTTAACCGTTGGCGAATAAATAAATAAATAAAAAATCGACCTCAAAAATTTTGTATGGCGAGATTTATCTTACTATTTATATTGTCTTTGGTTGAACGCCTGCTGGATATCCACATAAGCAGCCACCACGTAATGTTTTCTCTGAAACCCATCTACGATGTACTCCGTCACTCTGTGTAGCTGTTCGGGTGTGCCATGTTTTAGTCTAAGCCTCCCTGGATTCGTAGTATGCAGCGCTCGAGCATCTTACCAAATCTCGAAAGGAGTCTGATCGAGCATTTTACCAAACCTCGAGAGGAGTCTGATCGGTCTGTAGTTGCTGAGTTCCTCTGGTGACTTTGCGGTCTCCAGGAGTATGACAATTCGGGCACGTTTCCTGGCCTTGCGGTAGTGGCCCAGTCTCAGTACCGCATTGAATATAAGAAGCAAGAATATCATTGCTCTGATAGACAACACTTTAGCAATCCTATCGTCAATGCCATCACCGCCAGGGGCCTTCTTGTTCGTCAGATTTTGGATGTCCTTGATGTATAATGATTAGAGCTGCAGGGAGATTCACTTGGAACGGCTCATCCATCTTTTCCGCAACCATACTTGATCTCCCTGCTGAGGCAGTCTGGAAGGGCTGGAACCTTTCCTCCAGGTTTTTAGCAAATGTTCCAACTCTGTCCTGGGTGGAACTCGCCTAGGTGCCTCGTCCTTCATAACTGAGATTCGAAGCGTGGGCTGCCGATTTTTCCCGTAATTTTCCATAGTTGGAGCACTCATCCGCTTTCGCCTCCATAGGCAGTCTGTCCGTGGCGTCGGACTTCAGTTTTGCCAGCTTTTTCCTCACCCGGCTTTACACCCTCCTAAATATTCTGTCCACCTGAGGGTCATTAGTGCGGAGAAACTCACGCCTAAGCCTTTTTTGAGCAGTAGCAGCCCTTCTACCTCGCTCGAGGTCACGCTTCTGTGGGTGCCAGTCCGTGACGTCCGAGTGCTTTGAGGGCCTTGGGGGGTAGAAGCAGCAGAAACGTCACATATTTTGGCCAAGAAGGTGTCAATTGCTTCTTCAACATCCTCAGTTGTTCGAAGATTCAGGCGGAGATCCAGTGAGTCACCTATTATTTCCTTAAACATTTGAGCCTGATTTTAACAGTCTTTGGTGTCATTGATATTGATGAAAGGAATGATGAGAGGAAGGTGATCAGAGCTAAAGTTTGTTATTTTTATTCCACCCTATAATATTTCTGATCCCTCTTGACGTG
The DNA here is from genome assembly GCA_963969585.1 of Drosophila helvetica. Lineage (NCBI taxonomy): Eukaryota > Metazoa > Arthropoda > Insecta > Diptera > Drosophilidae > Drosophila > Drosophila helvetica. The sequence goes on along the minus strand of OZ018401.1, from coordinate 28,508,401 downwards.
CTAAACTTAAGTCGTTCATATAGGTAAGATGGCTCTTTGGTGAATATCGGAGATTTTTATCATTACGTCAAAAAGTTCTATGTCTATTATAAATATACATATATCGCAACAATATTAAAAGCAACTTGCAGCTTGCTTTGGCTGGCGGAGTTATAGTTATAGTACAGGTGTACTACGTTTTCGCAATTGTTTGTTTGATTTTCAGTATTAAAAAGTCTTTAGTTAGATATAAATTTCTAAGGATTCCATACATTTTTCTGACTGATTTGTTAATGTGATCGTCCCATGTAAACGGCTGATTAAAGATAAAACCTAACCAGGCAGGAAGGCGTGGATCGGTTGTCAAAGTGAAGTAGGGGAGCTTCCTGTTGCAAGTACTTGGACTGACCAGTTACTCAGGGCATCATGCAGCACCGCTCCTCTGCGATCTCCTCTATGTGGTCAATGGAATGGGAGGTTGTAGATTAGCGGCAGAAACCAGGATCTCTCCACACTGGGTCGACATCATGACCACCGCTATTTGATATGTGATAGTGTGATATATATGTGTGATATATATGAATGTGTCAAGAAGACTTATGGCTAGAAGACTGAAGGAAGCTTCGCTCTTTGGACGCATCAGCAGGAAGAAGCCACTCCTGTTTAAACGAAGCATCAAAAAAAGATTGAGTTTCCCACGGACCCACCAGGATAAGAGTTTGAATTATTGGAAAAATGTGATATGAACCGATGAAACTAAGATAAATAAAATAGGGCCCGATGGCAAAACATTTGTACACAATGAAGACCGTGAAGCACAGTGGCGTATGCATAATGTGTTGGGGTGCATTTTCCTGGCATGGTGTGGGTCCTCTCTACCGAATCAATGGCATAATGGATCGTTTCATCATGGATATTCAACTAAATATTGAATTTGTCAAACAATTTTACCTTTTGAGCTTATTTTCTATGAATTATTGGCAACATTTTGAAATTATGCTATTTCTGTGACCACCCATATTGTTGTTTTTAATTTTTATCTCTTTTGTTTTAAAACATTTATAAATTTTTCTTTATGAATTAATTAGTTAACAAGCTATAAAGAGCCAAAGCTGTTTTATTTAAAAAAAAAATTTTTTTATTTAAAAATAGCTTTCCATATATTGAATATTTTTTTGTGGTATTTATATGACCACGGCTGTATCTACAGTGGATAACATAAATATTCGGGTCTACTAATATTCGGGTCTACTGCCGAGGCTCTACTTTATTTATATTCAGTCAGCATATACGTATGTGAGCTTACGATATATGTAATTTATTACATGTTCGCAAAAGGGTCATATGGAAAACAAAATTAAGTCGAACCTTTTCGGAGATTTTTATATATTAGATGTTTCCATTTTTGTTTGCATTTGTTTTTTACATCTGTCTTTTCTACATGCCTACATATACATACACGGCTGTGTATGAAAGAGAGAGAGAGAGGGAATGAGTCTGCGCTTGGAAAGATTCAACACTCTGATAGATATGGTAATTTTCTATGATTCTGTGTTTTTGGTTTTCCCGTATCGTCAAAATTGTGGATTCCACAGATTTTCGTCCTTTGTGGCGGCGGAAAGGGGCGGGGCAAAACATTGAAATACAATGTAACAATGTGATATGACAGGAGTCTGACGTCAACACTGAGCATCAGGAAAAAACACTGGTAAAGCGCTGGGAATTGGTCTCTCGCTTAAAACATTCATTCTGGAAACAATGGTCTACGGAATACCTCCAAGAACTACAAACTCGGCACAAGTGGAAAACCGCTTCACCAAAGGTTCCCAAAAGACCACTTGTTTTGGTGAAGGAAGACAACCTTCCAGTTATGAAGTGGCCAATGCGTCGCATCATCAAGACCTATCCTGAACAAGAAAACCACGTCCGAGTGGTTGATGTTAAAACAGCATCAGGCGTATGCAAGCGCTCCATCACTCGTCTAGCGCCGCTATTTCTAGAAGACGTGGCGATCTTACGCTCCAACACCTTCATCAACGACATTGCAAGGCCTGATGAGTCACCACCACAGCGCAGAAAAGCAGTTGCACCTCCACTAATATCAACATTGATCAAATGTTCCAGCATGCAACTCCATATTTTAACATTTTCAACATTTGTACAATGAGCTACAAACAGGAAATATGTTAATGAAAACCTCTCGACAACGCCGATCACCGCTTGATATAGTGGGAAACGTGGCAAACAATTTGTTCGGTGTTTTTGACTCAAAATACGCTGAGAAAATGGCCGAAGTAATCGAAAAGGTAAACAAAAACGAAGACTTTCTACTACATCTACAACCAAATCAAACTTCGATTGTCGACACCACAATCAATTTCGTAAGGAAAGACAAGTCACCAACGGACAACCGCCTGAAAGTGTTGGAACGGAAATTGGCTACCATAAACAGAGAAAGAGGAAAATATCACGGCGATCATCTCACTCAGGCATACCTAGGACTCACAACAAATTAACTCTGCTGACAATGAGTCTTCAACGTATGCAGTCCGATATAGCTGATGTACTAATCGGTATTTACCAGCGGAAAATGAGTCCAACGCTAGTCTCTCCTGAACAATTAAGACATCAACTAGACCAAATACCGGATAATTTGCCATCTGATAAAATACTGCCGGTTACTACAAAAAATGTCATTCATCTGTACAGAATCATGGAAGGAAGGAATACCAACTGCAACCTACGTCGTATTCAAGGTCACGCTACCTCTAGTGTCAACAGTGCAGCTTAAAACCTTCCGCATTATTCCAATTCCTACCTGGAATTCAACAAGTTGGAGCTTGTTCGATTTCAAAATAACTATACTAACAGTAAATACACATCGAGATCAGTTCATGGGTTTTACTCCAGAGGAATTTCGACGCTGTTTCAAACTGCCCATTGAGGAATTCATCTGTTTTGATCATCAAACAGTCTTGACAACATGTCAAGTCGTTCATTCAAAGGCTGACATGGTCTGGTCAAGGACTGAGCAACCGAACAAATGCATTTTTGCAACCCTACAGTTGGAATGAACTGGTTTACTTTCGCTATCCCCTGGATGTACTGCACGCAACACAGAAATAAGCATCAGTACATTCAGCACTGCAAACAGCGAAGTAAAATCAACCTACACTCGATTTGCAGACATAAGTTCAGCGGTAACATCTCCATCACCATCAATGGTACTCCTGCAGAACCAGACAACAGACTATCTTCAAGAACTTAATAACCTACGCCAGCAACTAGCAGCAATCAATCATCAAGAGCTGTCACACCATATCATCGCAGTACAGCACCACCAAATTGCTGCCTATGCTGCCCTAGCAATTTCATTTCTATTTATTATTGGCTACATTTTCCGGAAGAAGTATCAATCATGGAAGCCACGAACATCAACCCAAGAACCGCGCAGATCTTCAGCTCCTACCCCAATGTCACGCCATTTTTCCATCAAATTAAGCGATGTTTGAACACCAGTTCAACGGCCGGGAGAATGTTCAGTCGGAGAATTATGCATAAGCAACATTATTGCACAAATATATTTATCCAGTCGCTATATATCATAAGCTATATTATACATGAAAATTACAATGTACGACGGCATACATACACATTATGTAATACACATGACACTTTTACCAAACAAATAAAATTCACCCGGTCAATTCTGCTGACAATGCGATCATTCCTCAGAGGCCAACAACACTGGTGCAATTGCTGACCATCACAATTTCCCAATTTGCACACCAGCCAATAAAATCATATTAAATCAATATTAATTTCACATTAATTATTTTTTACCATTTACCATATTCTTATTAAATCAGCCCTTTTTGTATCTTTTGTTACCTATAAATATAGTTAAGTTTTGTTGAAAAAAATAAGTATCAGAGACAGTACCAAAACTACCTGTCACTCAATTCCCACTGCAATCATGAGAGGCTGTCGCTGTGTCTTCAGACCCTTATCCGCACATCAAATGATACTCTTTCCATCGGGGTCTCCAGCGTAGAAAGTCTTCAGATCTGCCAGACCGGCGGTGTTCCGCTGCCTACTTTGACGTTGCTGTAGTCGAACTATATTGGGAGAGAGAAACTTGATTACAGTGTAGGGTCCCTCGTACTTAGGGGCGAGTTTCGCTGCGAAGTTGTCGGCTACTTTGGACAAATGGTGTTGGTAGTAGGATGGTAGTAGGATCAGCTCTCTGATGGCGGGTCGCCACTTGCGACTCCGTAGGGTATACCTCCGATTTTTTTCTTGCGCTGCGCGTTGGGTGTTTGTCTGGACTATTTTGAAAATTGTCCTGGAGACGGGTAGCTCTGTCGTTGGCTGGCTTTGGTTCCTCTCCTGGTCCTATGATCACGGCGTCGCAGAGGGCTCCCGGCAGTCGTGGTTCCCGGCTCAACACTAGGAAAGCTTGGCTGAAACCTGTCGTGTCGGAGACGCTGGTGTTGATGGCGAGGCTTAGTTCCGGCAGTAGGTAATCCCATGTTCGATGGTCCTCTTGTATATATTGTGGGGTGGGGCACTGTTGCGGCGTATAAAGGGTAGTGTGTTCGAGTTCTAGCCCTTGCAAAAGTTCTTGAATGACCGACTAGTGAATTGCGTGCCATTGTCGCATACGAACTTCCGGGGCACTCCGAACCGACTCAAGATGCGTTCCCTGAAGGCTTTTTCCAGTTGAGCGGTGGTAGCTTTGCGCAAGGGCACGAGTTCCACCCATTTGCTGAATGCGTCAAAGAACACTAACAGCATCGTGTTTTGACCGTGGGAGAGGGCCCATAAAGTTGGCGCACAAAATATCGAATGGGTGCTTCGTCTGGGTGGTGTGCATGTATCCGGCAGGTTTATTCTGACTCACCTTAAGCTTTTGGCACCTCTCGCAGCTTCCCACATATTTAGCCACGTCCCAATAAAGCCCGGGCCAGTGGTATCTTTGGGCCACTCGTGTCGCGGTTTTCCGGATTCCGAGGTGTCCTGCCATAGGATGGTCATGGCACTCCAGTAGGACTCTGTGGCGACTGTCGCGGTCGACGCAGAGCTTCGATTGGATGGGTTCTTCTTCCTCCGAGTGATTTCCCGGTCGCCTGTAAATCTGGTTGCTCTCGATGGCGAATTACGAACATTCCTCCGGCTGTTCCTGTATTCGTTTCAACAGCCGACTTATCCATAGGCACTTGGGTGGGTCTTCGCTTACTCGTTGCAACGTATCGATGGGTTTACGTGACAGGGCGTCGGCGACGGTGTTTTGGTCTCGCGTCTGTAGTGGATGTCGAAGCGATATTGCTGGAGCTCTAGCGCCCAGCAAGCGATGCGATCGGTCAGGTTATCGATCGTGTTGAGCCACTTCAATGCCAGATGATCCGAAATTACATCAATGTGGTATCCTTTGAGGAAGCAGCGTAATTTACTGATCGACCAGACTATCGCCAGACACTCCTTCTCCATAGCCGAGTAATTCTCCTCGGAGCAGGCAACGGTGATTACTCTTTATCACCGGCGATTCGCTGGGTCAAGACGGCTCTATTGCCGTAAGCACTGGCACTGATTAAGAAATAATTAACCAATTTAACAATAAAAACCAGAAGTTGTTATGTCTTTTTATTATCCCACAAACAATTTTCAAAATTCTGTGTATTTTGGGCCTAGAATATATATATTGCTTAGATATAGGCTATGTGATAAAAAGTTAAATTGTTGGAGAAGTGGGCAAAAAGAGGAAAAAAGCTAAGCTGTTCTAAGTTAACAAAGAATAATTCTACCACTTGGCTGACAAATACTGACATTTTTTTAAATTTCTTTCCGAAAGATAAAAGTTGGTAAAAAAAATTTTTTTACCAGCATACAGTACATGCCTGATTTTTTATTGAAACAGCTGTTTTTATGGTTTGGGGTATTCTTAATGGGAAATATAGTTAATTTTCATACTTTTAAAAAAGGTATTTATATCAGAAAAAGTGTCCATTTGACCTATAGTGCTCTATAATAAAATTTACTTGCGAGCCCGAATCCAGTAGTACTCTGGCTGGTTGACGCCGACAAGAGCTACTTTTAATGTCCGTAATTGCTGTAGCCAGAACTACTTGATCTGAATCCACTGCCATTGCATGATTTAACGACAACTGATTCGCATTTTCAACAGCCACCGCTCCCTGAGACCCGACAGCCGTTGCGGTTGCGGGCGGTTGGCGTTGCTCCCGAGTCAACATTGTAGCGATGCAACAATGTGTGGCGGGGCTTTGAGCATATCCAGCAGGGATGAGATTGCTCGCGCACTGCAAGCCGTCACTATCGTGACGCAAAAACTGCACAATGAAAACGAGCACCAGTGCCTCGCAACCAGGCGGCCTCTCCTGGCCTCTAGTTCCCTACGGACTCTCAATCCGTTCATTGACCAGAACGGAGTCATTCGAGCATGTGGCCGAATGCAAGCCTCTGCTTCGATGTCCTATAACGAACGGCATCTAATCCTACTGCCACCTGCATGCGCTCTGGTTCGCCTGCTGGTTCGTTTTAGCCATCACAAAGCTCTCCATAGTGGGAAACAGGTGGTACACCGTACACCGGGGTCGAATTCGCAGGTCCCTTCGAAGTGAAGAGCTTTACCGGGCGCGCTTGTCGAATAACCAAAGGGGTTTTTTTTTTATCATTTTTATTAGTTAGTTATTGTAAAAGTGAGAGTAACAGAGAAGTAAAACAATTAGAAAGAAAAAACAATGAGGAGGAAGAGAATATATAGATAAAAAGAAGAAAAAATGCCAGAGTTCCTGCGGGTATGCTGCGGAAGCTTTGCTTCGCAGGGACAGGCGGGTCCCCTAAGATCCCTCCTTCTGTGCCGTTGCGACTCCGCTCCAGCTCTCTCAACTTCCGCATGACGTCTGATGCAAATCCGCATACCATGGACCAGTGGCGTTCGCTCTATACCATCCTGTTGATTAGGTTTTCGGCGTTCAGCGTGTCACCGCCAATGCCGCTTCGCTGCTCCGCAAACCTTGAGCAGTTGAAGAGAATATGCTCAGCGGTCTCTTCTACGCCGCACGTCGGGCAGTTAGCGTCGCTGTCGTGCCCAAAGCGATGGAGGTAGCTCCTAAAGCAACCGTGTCCACTCAGCAGTTGGATTAGCCAAAAGTTAACTTCTCCATGCTTCCTATTCATCCACGTAGCGATGTCCGGTATAAGGCGGAAGGTCCATCTGCCCTTCGCTGTATTGGCCCATCGTTCCTGCCATCTGCTCAGCAGTTTTGGGGTGCTGCGTCAAGCTCTGCAGAAATTTCTTTGGCTTCCTCAGCGAGTTCAGCCACAGGGAGCATTCCTGCTAAGACCAGGGCCGCGTCGTCCGAGATGGTTCGGAAGCCGCAGCAGACTCTCAGAGCCCCTAGACGGTGAGTAGCGTCCAGCCCTATCCTGTACGATTTTGTCCTCGCTGCCTCTGCCCAGATAGGTGCCGCGTACATCATGACCGATTTACGAACTGACTGGAGAAGTAGTCTTCGGCCTTGTTTGGGTCCCCTCGTGTTTAGCATTATTCGTGACAGTGCTCTTCCCAGGTCGGCTGCCTTTTTACTGACTGCCTGGAGGTGCTCGCGGAATGAGAGGCGAGTATCAAGCATTACTCCGAGGTATTGGATTGCTCTCGATGATATGATGTCGACTGAGCCAACTCGGACGGTTGCTACCTCTACTTTTTTGCGGCTGGATATGAGAACCGCTTTCGTCTTATGCTCAGCCAGATTTAGGCCCACAGAGCTTAGCCACGCCTGGATTTCCGCTACCGCTTGGTTACAGCGAGCCTCCACTTCGTTGAGATGCTTGGCTACCACCACCAACGCGATGTCATCTGCAAATCCAACTATGCAGACCTCTCTTGGTAGTTGGAGTTTAAGGATAGCGTCGTACATCACGTTCCACAGGGTTGGTCCCAGGTTCGAACCTTGAGGAACGCCGCATGTCACCGGGTACTGCACAGTGCCGCCAGTGGTGTTGTAGATTAGCATCCGGCCTCTGAAGTAGTCCTCGATTATGGCTACCAGGTAGTCTGGGATTTCTAGCCGGGTTAGGGCCCTGAGGATGACGTCCCACCTCGCCGAGTTGAAGGCGTTATTGACGTCGACTGTGACCACGAGACAGTAGTGCTTCCGTCCTCCGAGCCACCTGGTTCCCTCGATAGCTTTTGCCGCAATGTCCTTTACTACGCGTATCGCGTCCGTCGTCGATCTTGCCTTCCTGAAGCCGAACTGCATCGGAGACAGGTCACCTGCCTCTACGATCGCTTTTTGTAGTTGTCTGCTTATGCATCGCTCCAGCGCCTTGGCCACGTTGTCAATCAGGCAGATGGGCCTATAGGATGAGGGTTCTTCGGGAGGCTTATGCGTCTTCGGCAACAGGACAAGCTTCTGTTGCTTCCATGGCTCTGGGAAGACTCCTTCGCGAAGGCACATGTTAAATAGGTGCGCAAAAGCCGACGGATGCGCAGTCATTGCCAGCTTCACTGCAGTATCGGGAATACCATCTGGGCCAGGTGCCTTGCTGGTCGGGGTTTCTGCTGCAACGTCCAGGATTTCGCTTGTCGTTATGTCAGCCCATCCGATGTGGCGGTAGGTTGTTCGTGACTGCCTGACAGCTGGGGCAACAGTGGGGAAGAGGCATTCGACGATTTCCTTCATCCTGGCAGGATCAGCCGCCGCAAAGGGCTTTGCCGCGTTGAGTTTTTTTACTATGACCTTGTATGCAAGGCCCCAGGGGTCGTTTTCTGCAGAGTCGCACAGTTCTAGGAAGCACTTCCTCTTGCTTTCTCTTATGGCCTTTTTAAGAGCTCGGCGTTTCGTGGTCCTGTGACCTTATAAGGAAGTCCGGGGTTCCCTTCGCGCGTGTTTGGCGCCTCCTAGCGCGGATGCACTCACTGCGAGCTTCGGCGATCTCCGTGGTACACCAGAATACAGGCTCGCGGTGACGAGAGTGGCTCCTTGTCTTTCTTGTGCTTGCCCTGCAGGCCGATGTTAGAGAGCGGACGAGCACGGCAGCGCTGGCTTCTGCGCCTCCCTGGGGCTCTGGTATGGTCAGCCTCTCAAGGAAAGTCTGTGGCCTAGCAGGATCTGGGCCGCTTCGCAGTGGTTTAGCTTTAGCTGCAAGATCCTCACTTCGCTGGGCGTTGATTTGGCTCCGATCTGCTTCTCGGGCACTTTTTGCTGTCAGCTATGTGGCTCGCTGCAGCCGGATCCTTTTCGGTGCAGAGGAAGCATCTAGGGTCGTTGGTACACTCTGCTACTTTGTGGCCCCACTGTCCACACTTGAGGCAGCAGTTGCTGCGGTCGACGTCGCTTTTGCACCTGGCTGCGATGTGCCCAAACTCTAGGCTTGTAGCAGCAAACTTGTAGCAGCGCCTCTGTCCTACTCGCTTTACGACCCTGCATCTTGTCCACCCGATCTTGAGCTTACCAGCCTCCATGAGCCGCTTAGCCAGTGGGTCCGCAAGCCCGACAACAGCTACCTGAGAACCTCCATAGCCCGCCGCAGGGCCCTAATGCATTCAATTCTCACCTAGTGGTCAACCTGGACAGACAGTGCCTTGGCGACGTCCTCTTTGGTGGCCAGGTCGTCGATGTCGCGAATCTCCATGAAGTTCTCGCTTACCAGCGCCCTACCTGCGTGCCAAGCACTTGGCCAATTTGCTCCTTCAGCTGGATAGTGTTCTCCTTCTGCGTTCCATTTAGCTCGAGTAGGAGCTCTCCCTTGGCTGTGCGACGGACTCTGTCCACGTTATCCACGTCTCCTTTGGTGGCAATTATGATTGCATCATGCCTTCTCCGCCTGAGTGGGTGGGTCGTTATCGCTTTCGGTCTCTTTTCCGGACCCGTCGGGGATGTCTGACAGTCCTTCGTATCCGGTTTGTCGGCATCGAAGATCCTTGATTCCTCCTCCTTGATTCTCACGCAGATGTCCGAGTGCAGCTCCTTCAGGTTGGTTAAGGAGTCCTTAATCAGGTTACCGTGTCGCGTAGCCTGCCTCTTTACGCATATTTCGGATAGTCCGTCTATGATCGCACCCATTTCGGTCGCCAGCGCTTGGAGACTTTTGGTGACCCTCTTTCGCTGTGTCTTGTTTTCTGCACTTGCAGGGCTGCTTAGCTCTCTGCTTCTTTTGGGCGTATCGCCGTCCATTTTCACGGCGCTTGGGGACGCAGCTCCAATGGGGGACCTCGCGATCTTGGCTCTTTGAGCGAACGCCTGGCGGTCGTCCGAGTCAGCCAGCTGGGCTAGATTCGACCCTCCCAGCATTGTACCTTCTAAGCAGAAGTTGCGGCTTCTGGAATCCCTCGGCCGCCAAAGGTTTCCCTGCGGAAATCACCGGTCCGATTCGGTAACCAGAGCCCCGTTGGTTGGTGCCGCCTGTGCGGAGGGGTTGGCTGGCGGCCAGATAGCCGGTCTTCCTGCTTTACAAGTGCTTGCGGACGATAATTTAGACTAATTTGAATTGAGCTTAAATGAATTTGAATTAACGATCGAATGGTAATCGCTCGCTGTCAGAAGTTCACTGCTCTGGGACCTGAGAACCCTTTGTAACACTTCGGACGATCAGTTGGTTCGTGGCCTGCACTGTCCAGCCCTGGTTCACCAATCGATCAGCTGTGTTGCCTCGAGTGGAAAACGAGAAGGTACTTGCCCAAGGAAAATAGGAAAAAGGAGAAAACAGGAAAAAGTAGAAAACGGCGGGAGCCGCCAGGCTTTGAGTGGAAAAGCCTGAGCGCACTCAAGGTGGTCCCCTGCCTCTGCCTGCCCTTCGGGGGTCCGAGGAGCAGAACCGGGTCTGGATCAGTTTTTTGTTTTGTTTTTTATGTGTGACCTCTCTGTCTCGGGTGAGTTTGCAGTGTTTGGATGCGCTTGTACTGACTTGAGGTGTTTTTTTTTCGCAGGTATTTCCGTGCAGCTCCGTGGCACGTCCACAATCGAAAAAACTCAAAAATAAACCTCCGAATAGCCAAAGGGTCCACTTGGAAGCCACATCAAACTTCTCCACCTACACCTTTTTCGCTGCTTTCGCCCGTTTTGTCGGTGCTTCAAGAGCTTTGGCCAAGGACCTTCTGAATACCATCAAACTTCGGACTTATGGGGTGTACAGCTAGCAGGGCCTGTCGTGGCGTTTCACCCCTCCGGGAGCGCCACATATGGGTGGCCTGTGGAAAGCAGGCGTCAAGAGTTTCAGGACTCTTTTAAAACGGTCGATGTGTAAGTCCAAATACACATTGGAGGAGTTCTCGACCTCTTCTCCAAGATTGATACCTGCCTCAACTCGCGCCCGATCTCCCCTATGTCTGAGGATCCGACAGACCCGCTGGTTCTAAGCCCGGCTCACTTCCTGGTCGGCGGGCCGCTACTTTCCGTGGTGGAGCCAGAAATCAGGGAGAGTGCCTCATTCATTCTAAACCGCTGACAGCATCTCAAGGCTCTGAACCAATAGTTTTGCGCACGCTGGAAGACAAAGTACCTGCTAGAGTTATAAAGGCATAACAAATGGAAGCATCCAACGAGAGACCTAAAAATTGGAGACCTCGATGTCATCAAGGAGGATAACATCCCTTCGCATGAATGGCGGCTTGGTCGATTGCAGGATACGTACCCCGGCTCACATGATAAGGTCCGCGTGATAGACCTCTTCACGGTCCGCGGCCTTATCAAGAGACCAATCGCGAAAGTTGTCCTCCTGCCTATGGACTCCGAGATCCAGTCCACTTACGCTTGCGTAAGCACTGACTCGTAAAAATCTGTATTTAATTCCTTGGGCTTAAGTCCATTAGATCCGTAAGACTCGTTTATAGCTTCACTAATCCGTCTCACCATCTCCGCAGCTCAGCAATCACGATGGCACCCCGTCGGTCTCAACGATCCCGCAGCCAGGAATAAGCCGATGACAGCAAACGTACCCGAGGTAATACTTCCTATCAATGCCGAGTCTGCCGAGGTGTCCATCCTCTGCGAAAGTGTGGGTGGTTCCTGCGGCTGAGCGCTGAGAAGCGTTCGCGGGTGGCCCTGATAAACAAGTACTGCGCCAACTGCTTGGCCCACGAGCACTCCGGACGCGACTGTCGCGGCGCGGACCGCTGCAAGCACTGTTTTGTAAATCACCACACCCTGCTCCATACGCCGGACTCCGACCGCCGTCGGCCCGCACCAGCTGCACCCCAAGCTCCGCATCCGACCACGTCGTCTCCACCCGACCACCAACTCTGGCCACACTGCTGCAACATCGCACCCCGCCGGTTCTTCCTACGGCCACCGTAAAAATCAACAACGGCACGACGGTCTATGAGACCAGGGCGCTGATCGACCTCTGCCGGCCTATGTCAGTGATCAACGCGTCGCTGGCAAAGGCATTCTACCTCCAAACCATAGTGACAAGGAAGAGGCCTGCACTGCAGTGATCCGGTCGCCCCTGTCCACAGACTTTAAGTTGGAGGTCGTGCTACACGTAGATCCGAAGTTGCACCTACGCACTCTTGCGGCAGCCATTGATGGAAAACTACGGGAGCGCTTCAAGCACCTCACCCTGGCGGATAGCAGGTTTGATCATCCAGCCATTGTCGCGCTCATCCTGGGAGCGGACGATTATGGGGATGTCGTTCGCGAAGGAGTGCAGCCAAAGCCGAAGGACTCCCTGTGGCTCAGCACACCGTATTCGGCTGGACGCTCTCTGGAGCCTATCGGACCTGAAGACATTCCCCTCTCCATCCTTTCTCATATTTTCCTTTTCATTTCCTTCTCATATTTTTTTTTGCAAGGGCGGCGGGATGTTTATGTTCGTTTCCCGTCGTCCCTACTTAGCATAAAGGACTCTTGTCCAGCCCTGAATTTAGAATAGCTGCTGTGCAGCCCCGATGAAGTGAATAAAAATGGAAGCTACTTATGTGATATAGCTTGAAGAATAACGTTGTGTTTTATTTTTCCTCCTTCAATCTTTTGCCACGATCAGGAAACTCAGGCTCCTCCAGAACACTCTGCAACGTGTAGACTTGCAAGCTGAGACATTATGCGCTTTTCGCAAGCAATTAATACACAGCGGGATTCCCGACGCAGCCGAGAATGACGAACAACTTGTAATGGAACAATCCGCTGATTTGCAAAACAAACAATTTGTTTCCTGACCTTTGTTTGCGTGGGATACAGCCAACGATATTTTCCCAGATTGCCTATTTTTCGATTCTTTTCAACCCCTTAACCGCCCGGAAGTAGATTCTTCAGCAGACAGATGCTGATAACGCTTATTCAATGCAGCTACAAAATCGGTCCACGACGGAACCTTTTGGTAATCAAAATTTTCCTTCCATCTGAAATGAGTCTTCGCGTCAAGCTTCGACAGAACGAGGTGTATCAGAAGGGCGAGAGAAATAACTTTGTCATCCCCCACTTACTCGCATATGGCAGATGCCGTGTCAATAAGTGACCGTAATGCGCTTGCCGATGGCGCCTGAATCGCCTGTAACTCAAACAGTCTAGATACGCCATCAAGAAACAGAAGACACTCATTGTCATACACCTGCTTTAGCGCTTCGAGAGCCTTAGCATAATTTTGATCGGTCACTGGGAAAGCTTTGACTGCGCCTAATGCTTGGTTTTTAAACAATTCAATAAATGATTGAATTTTTCGACGTTGCTTAGGGATATGTCAGAATCTACTTTGCTTGAAAATAACCCTATGAAATTTTTGAATTCCGAATAACTCCCACCAAACTTGGTCAATTTCATCTTGTATTTGACATGGTGGTATTTAGGGCTCACTCGTTTAAGGAAGTAGGCTGGTCTGGCCTTTTAAGAGACGTTAACCACGCTTTAGTTAAAACGCACAACTTTTCGAGTTCGTATCGCGATGCTAAGTCTGGGCCAGTATTGACAATTTGCAATTTTAACGAGAACGAGCGCTCTATATATGTATCTAAAATACCTATACGACATTCCAGCTGCAACTGATTAGATGAGATATTTTTTTCTTGTATCGCTTTCGCTGTTCTGTCGATATCCCTTTTTACTGCGTTTCATTTTCTCAGAAGATCACCTGAATCGTCTTCTTCTACAATAGAAGTGTTGCTACTATATATGTATCTAAAATACCTATACGACATTCCAGCTGCAACTGATTAGATGAGATATTTTTTTCTTGTATCGCTTTCGCTGTTCTGTCAATATCCCTTTTTACTGCGTTTAATTTTCTCAGAAGATCACCTGAATCGTCTTCTTCTACAATAGAAGTGTTGCGACATGAGCCTGTTTGATTTAACACTGGGAGAAAAGTATGTTCAACGAGAAGTGGGAAGAAAATTTTTTTTTCATCCAAAATATGGATGGCGATGCGCAATGCGCTATATGCTATTATATTGCCTGCAAATGCGATTCATTTGCTATTGAAAGACATTTCAATAACAAACATGGCGGGTATAAAAAATTAGAAGGGGTTGAGCGCGTCCAGTTTTGGAATTGCAAGCAAAATTTTTCTTATTATATATAGCGGAAGATGAAGAAAGCTTAGCTATAAGAAAAGCATCCTATACCATTGCACTAGCATTAGCAAAGCAATGCCGTCCCTTCACCGATGGGATATTTTTTAAGAAACATTTGCCATTTAACTACAAATTTTGTCGAAGTGTAAAGCAGTAAAACGGTTTCGCCATCAGGCATGTTCGGGTTTTTGCTACACACACGAGCGTGTTGAGTGTATGCGTGCCGAGCACTGGTTTAATTCAACGATGAGAACAGATACATTGAGGGAGACTAGCGAATGCGAGAAATCACTCAAGTATGTGATCAGTTGTCTTAGCTCCAACGATGAGAACAGATTATGGATTGAGTGAGACTAACGAATGCGAGCAATCACTCAGGCATGTGATTGGTTATGTTAGCTCCAACGATGAGAACAGATTATGAGGGAGAAGAGCTAAACGAATTAGACGCAACGCTTTCAAATTGTGGACTTAGCTCTGATGGATATGTTCGGCTATGCTGTGGTTGATCGATGAGAGATAGAGAGAGCGAACGAATTAGAAGCAACAAGTATTAAGCTCTGTTGGCTATGCTCTGCAATGCGTTGCTATGATCGGCTAAGAGACCCGTTCTGAAAAAGAGAGCGATACGAAATAGCGGTTCTGCAAAATGTTTAGCAAAAACCGTTCGCGCAAAGCAGAAACGAAAATCTGACGCGACGACAGGCGAGGGAGGAATGATGCGCAGCGCGAAACCTTTGCCGTTTCCACTTTGATGTTTGTCTCCTCTTTGAGGTGTCGTTGACCAACAGTACAGCGATCTCTCAATATAAAGTTACTTTGAAGTACTTGCCCAAGTTACTTTGAAAATTAACGTATATACATACAACGGGCCGAATGCTCTTTTCACTTGTTAAATATTTTATTCACAGGCTGTTATTTAATACAGATGTTGCAATGCTAAGGTCCATCCAAAGACAATAAAAAAATTAAGATCAGCATCTCCATACAACATTTTTGAGGTTGATTTCGGCTGTGAGGAATACAGTTCCGATACCGCCACGAAATAGAGAGAGACAGATAGTCAGAGAGCGAACCGCTGTCTCGTCCTATACGTGAGGCTGAGATTTAACTGTAAGTGTGCACACATCTTTTTCTGCTTGTTTGTATTGGTTTTTGACGACGCCGCGCTTAAAGAAAACACCCATTACTTTATAATTCATTGGAGATTGTGACACTCTTCGAAGACGCTTGCCCACAAAAAAATTAATATTTTGTCACCTTTATATGCTAATTTTGTTTAATCTACTATAAACGAATATAATGAATGAATGTACCAATGTAAAAATACATAATCTATGTCTTACATGACTTCACATTAGATTAAATGTCTGTAGGGTATTCGTGGGCCGAGTCAATAAGCCCCACCTCAACTTCCAGCAAATACATTTCTGAAATGGTTTGGTCTCGTCAAAATTCGGAGATATCCAATGAAGTGCCAAGTATGCTCCAATCGAACTTCTATCCAGAATCCAATCCATGTCCACCTGGGGGCGCCAAAAATGGTTGTGCAAATTTGTTGTCCACTAACTTTTGTTCGGATTTTTTTGGAAACGAAAACCAGTTAGACGGACAGAAAAACTTGCGCTATTGTTTGACATCAATATAAGAGTGCTTTTATTCGAATCCAACGAATGGTTATCTCAATACTTTTTGTTCAACGCATATCATTTTTTAAATCTTATCTACTTAATAGATTAACAATAAGTATTAAAATCGTAATCTATTCGTCTATTTTATATATTATCTACGAGGGCCGTCCCAGAAATAGCCGACCTAACTACTAAAACACAGAAATGTATAATTTTTTTTTGTATTTTTCAACATAGGATCCTTTAAGGTCGATAAAATTTTCCCAGCGATGTTCAATAGCTTCGATACCTTTTTATACCGGTACCGGTACTCGAAGAGTAAAGGGGTATATTAGATTTGTTGAAAAAATGGATGTGTGTGCGCCAACCATCGATGTTATTTATTTTGGCTAAAGACGGAATGAACAAAAATATTTTACACTCAATTGCTCTTAGAGATTGATAACGATTGATATGAATGAAATAATAGGGGAGAATAAGTTATTTTGGCGTGTATCGTCACATCTGAAACTCCAAATCACTGTGGTCGATGTCTTTTATCGTGCTGACATTTTATATGCAGCAGTATTAATGAGGGGTCGTGTGCTTTTTAATCTAAGTGATTTTCAATGAAAAAGTAGTGAAAAACGGGAGGGAGCATTGTGCTTTTTCCATATTATATTTATGTTTTTTTGGGCGCTGTTTTTAAAAAATATATGTAGAAAACAGCTGAAAAAACTTGTATAAAATTAAAAATTAAATTCAATGCGTTTATTTGTACATGATAATAATAAAAACGAGGGGGAACGTTGTATAAAATTAAAAATGCAATTCAATGCGTTTATTTGTACATGATAATAATAAAAACGAGAGGGAACGTTATACTTTATATTTATACCCGGTACTCAGTCAGTATATATGTGAGCCTACGATTTATGTAATTTATTATATGTTCGCAAAAAATTGAATAATTGCCAAAAAAGGAAATTTAGAGACAAACATAAACATAACATGTTTACAGTCTTCTCTTCATTTCTACATCTACATAAGTCTTAACTACGACGAAGATTTTTTAAAAATTAAGTATGTGAACAACAGTTTAGGATAATTTAAATTGTTCTCAATTTGTGCCGTATGACAGTGACGCAGTGACGGAGATTTTGCAAGACATAGTGGCGGATCAATTGGCTTTGCATATTTTGTGTACAGAAATATTGTACATAATGTATTGAAATCAGTTGGGCCGTTGAAGTTGGGAACACCAGCCAAAAAATCAAATCGTGAACAAAATCCGATGAAGTCCAATATTTTGACATCCCTCATTTCATCATTTCCATTAGTTTTAATAAATGATTTTCACATCTACATAATGTTTTAATTGAATATACCAATCCACCAAAATAACTTACAAACTTCATAAATACAAAAAAATTAATGGTTTGCACGAAGAGCTGTAAAATTTCACTCTATTTCAATTTTAAAACCCGCTTATGACAGAAATATGCTAAATAAATACCAGCAACTGCCGGCTTTTGAAATTTTGAAAAATATTGATTTTTGAGAGTGTTGCGCTACTGAGCTTTTTCAGCAGCGTATTAAACTCGATTGATTGATTTTTATATATGAAGTTTATTGTCAGGGATGAAATGTTTGGTTTATTACAATAGCGATACATATACGACGAAAGCACGACGTGTCTGGTGTTTTGCCTAGCTCGACTCAAGACGGGGTCATAACGAAGACGCGAGGGGTCGGTTCGAGACAGTGTCGGTTGAGGAGGAGCGATTGATATAGGCAGGTCAAGGGCAGGCGGGCCGAATTGCCCGTGCCCTAAAACGAGCGCGACGATATCCAGACTGATGAAGGGCGGACAGGCCGAATTGCCCGTGCCCTAATGCAAGCGAGAGCGAGATGATCGAGAGAGGGATAGCGAAGACGAAAGAAAGAAAGAAAGAAAGACGAGAGAGTGCGGGAGCATATATGTGTAGGTTTGACAATGATGTACAGTGGGCAGTACAAATAACAAACAAGAATTATAGGAATCTACTTTACTGCTGCACCACTGGCTAGGCCCTACAAATTCCTGGGCTCTATCACGCTGCGGAACCCAACATACTCCCCCCGTTAAAAGCCTGACTTTTAACAGAAGATACAGGGTTCAGCAGTCACTCTTCCTTCCATCGAAACCTCAAAATTCGCTGCAAGTGGGCAACGCTTTGGCCGACGAGTAATCGCTTGAAGTTGAGCCATGTCATGTGATGATCAGCGACAGAAGAAGAAGAGGCGAAGAGTAATGGGGCGTTCAAACCAGGCACTGGAAGTGATGTGCCCAAATCAGCAGGAGTTTCTGAAATTAAGGTAGATGATTAGAATTGTCTGCCCTCCCCCCAATAGGCCAATATTGGGATGGTGTTGGGGCCAGCAGAGCTCTGTGTCCAGTGCGAAGTCCAGATGTAGATCCAACAGCAAATAGAGGGAACTCGTTCAGCTCGCACGGAAGAGCCCCTCGCGAATGAGCATTTGCTGGAACGAGTCGTTTGCAGGAACTCCAAGATGTTTGACGGGCCGAAATCAATAATGCGGGTGAAGTAGAAACAGAATCCGGCGCAAGTCCTAATGTTTTGATGCAATCGAGGCCACTTTCTAACATCAAATGGGATTCCTTGTCCGCTGCTCCATCAGGCGCAGCCGGCACAGCAATTGTATGCTCAAATTGGCATTGATATCTGCCGAAAGTTCCAGTTGGTTCCGACTTCTTATCCGAATCCATCTCGTCGAAGTCCAGCTTCTCGAGCTCGCTGGGCAAGGTTTTAAAAGTGCCGTGCAGCTTCTCGATTTGCTTGAGCCTTGCGAATAGTTCCGGTGCTTTCCGCTTCAGAAAAGCCACCCTGTTTCCAGCAGCGGCCACTGCACCGTCGTGTCTCTCGTCCATTTTGGCAGCCGCGGTAAAAACGTTTCTAGCGGGAAGATGACCGCAAAGAGGAATTTTTGCAATAAGAGCAGCCAGAACCATACGCTGAACGCAAAGCAGACGACGCGAGCAACGTTACTGTTGCTTGAGCACAAGCAAAAAAATTAGCGTGGCTCCACACGAAATTATTTGCGACAGAATTTTTATGTTTTTTGTGATTTAATTGTTTATGTTTAATCACGTCGGGGTCACCAAATGTTGAGCTACTGAGCTTTTTCAGCAGCGTATTAAACTCGATTGATTGATTTTTATATATGAAGTTTATTGTCAGGGATGAAATGTTTGGTTTATTACAATAGCGATACATATACGACGAAAGCACGACGAGTCTGGTGTTTTGCCTAGCTCGACTCAAGACGGGGTCATAACGAAGACGCGAGGGGTCGGTTCGAGACAGTGTCGGTTGAGGAGGAGCGATTGATATAGGCAGGTCAAGGGCAGGCGGGCCGAATTGCCCGTGCCCTAAAACGGGCGCGACGATATCCAGACTGATGAAGGGCGGACAGGCCGAATTGCCCGTGCCCTAATGCAGCGAGAGCGAGATGATCGAGAGAGGGATAGCGAAGACGAAAGAAAGAAAGAAAGAAAGACGAGAGAGTGCGGGAGCATATATGTGTAGGTGTGACAATGATGTACAGTGGGCAGTACAAATAACAAACAAGAATTATAGGAATCTACTTTACTGCTGCACCACTGGCTAGGCCCTACAAATTCCTGGGCTCTATCACGCTGCGGAACCCAACAGAGAGAGATAGATGAAAAAAACCAAAGTGTTCGCCACTATACCTTACTCTCCCCTACAAATATAAAACAAAACCAACTTTTTAATAATACAAAATTTATATATATTTGGTGAAAGTTAAGAATAGTTTTTCGAAAACGAACCCGAAAACTTTGGTTGGCTGTAATATCTATTAATATGCGGGACGAAGAGAAATGTTTAATTCACTTTAATATCTAGCCTAACTAACCTACGGTGGCAAAGCGGAGCGAATTCGCCAAGAGCGAAAAAGCGAGCTCTTATTGGAGGAAAAACCTTTGGAAAACCAAAAAAAAAAGAGTCAGTGGTCAAATCTGAAACAACTTTAGACGCTTTAGACGCAAAACAAACAAAACGAGCGATGTAAGACTTATTCCTCGAATTTTCAATGTCGTATATACTGGTCCACAAAAATGCACGCCGCGAAGAGAACGAAGTCGATCTTCGGGTAAATTCTCCATTAGTTGCGTCAGCAATCGAGGCTTGCATTTAAAGCAGCTCATACATAATCGGACTGTCTGACTGCAGGCCTCCTAAGCGTTCACTATCCAAACACTCTGTCGAAGGATGCTTACCAGTGCTTCGGACTTAATTGTCCTTAGCTCCTTTACGCATGCTGCACCAGTTAACATGTCATCGACGTAAAAGTTGGACCCGATAACGTCAGCAGTTTTAGGGATCGAGGGCTTTGCAGACTCACTCAACCTTTGTGAACACCGGATAGCCAAAAATGGGGCTGGTGCAGTCCCGTAAGTTACGGTGTTAAGCTCTCAAGCTCTCTCAATCTCAAGGATTCAGATGGGTCTCTTCTCCACTTTATGAGCTAAAACTTCCTATCAGCTTTATCCACCATTACTTGGCGATACATATTTTTTACATCGGCAGTCAGGGTAAACCTGTGCAGACGAAAGTAGGAGATATATGGCTTAAGGAGAGGTACTCTTCCATAAATTGCAAATACATTTTCTTCAAAACAGGATCACGATGCAATCTTCTTTCAAGCGACAAAATCCGCCGTTTAGAAACCTCAAAGGAGTTGCCTAAACTGATCTGAACGGATCTGAACGGCAGCCTTACTTCAAAGCGACCTGATGGCAATAACTAAGTCGTCTTCCGAAAGTGATATTCACATAACTTGTGCTCAGGCGTGGCAATATCCCTTGGAGATGGCATTTCTTCCAGTGACCAAAACTTTTGCAAGGTTCCATCTATAGAAACTAGCAACTCTTCCCTGCAGCTCAAACTATTTGTAATTTGGAGAGCAGAACTTTTGGAAACATATCTTCCCAAAAAAACCCAGCCAAGAAGAGTCTTCTGAAGGGTTAGATAGTCTGGACCTTGCCTAATTTGAACAACAAAAATTCAAAAAATGATTCTGCTCCTATCAGCATATCTATTCTTTGTGGCTTGTAGAAATAACGTTTTGCTAGAGGTAGGTTCTTTGGGATTCTCTAGTCACTCACATTCACTAACTGGTCAGGGTGATAACCTGGAATTGATTTCAGAATCCAAAAAAAGAAGGAGAACTCACTACCATTCTTTCGCGACCTCACCACTGTTCAAAATATGAAAAGAACCGGATACCAAACTACACCGCAATAGACACAACCTTTGCGGACCGCGGGCAAGATGGTTAAAAAAATGAACAGGACCTATCACCAGGCCAAGGGGCGATCATCACATCGCGTACCGTGGGCAAAATGTTCGTGCACGCAGTTTTCACATCCATAGCGAACCGCGGGCAATATTTTCATAAAAATGAACAGGAACCGACATAGCCACCATAGGCCACCCCATAGACAATACAGTTAACTTGAAGGAGGCCACTTGAGAAAAAGAACACATAGAGTTCGACCATGCGTCACGTCGAACCCAAATCTATTAACACATGTGGTTTGCATGTACTAGGTGTCATTAGAATGGATGGACGTGGGAACAAGTGCCGCAAATCCCTTCTTTTCTTAGCGTTGGTCTTAGTTTTAATTACCTTATATTTTCCTATATATAGTGCATTAGATTTGAAAATAAAACAGTTCGAATTTACAACTCAACTCATCAACATCAACATTTGGTCCATCGAGCCTCTGTGTTTCCCCCAACCGTGGTAAGAAATTTAGAAGTATCAGCGCCAGAAAAAGCATGAACCCAAATCTATTAACACATGTGGTTTGCATGTAGTAGGTGTCAGTAGAAGGGATGAGCGTGGGAACAAGTGGTCTTAGTTTAGTTTTAATTACCTTATATTTTCTTATATATAGTACATAATTTTGAAAATAAAACCGTTCGAATTTACAACTAAACTCAACAACATCAACATTTGCTGCTTCGAGCCAGATTCATTATTGATCTGGAGAATAAAAGCAGCATTAGCAACTACCGTGTGTATTTTATACTTTACTTGAGAATTGGATTCACCAATACAGAGTAAGGTCCTTTGTAATAAAATTGATTTGATATCCAGAGTCCAGCAGAGCTTTGGCCAGAATGTGGTCACCGCTCTTCATTCGAACACTTACGGTCGACGTAGCCAGTCCAACGATCTGATTTGACGGAGGAAAGACACTCTTTTGGGGTGGTGGCAACGCGAGACTATTAGCAGACACTGTGTATCGATGCAATAAGGTGTGATGTGAGCGGCCACACACTCGACATTTATTGGCCTTGCATTTTACAACAGCGTGTCCTTTTTGCAGACAATTAATGCATAAGGGTGCAGACTTAGCGAACTCGAACCTTTGCATGACCGAGAGACGCAAAAATTGAGTGCATTTCGACACTATATGGTCTCCCGAATTGCAATAGCTGCAAGTTTTCTGAGCTCTACTGTTGGTGGAATTGGAAGAACAAGCAAATGAACTGCGACTACGCTGCTGGCTTGGCACAACCTTGTCTTGTCTTGGCTTCGTCGACTCTTTAGCAGACAAATACTGGTATCGACGATTCAAAACTATATCAAGGTCGGACCAAAGGGGAAACTTCTCATAAGTCAGTTGTTCGTCCCACTTTTGTTTAGTCACTGTCGTTATCATGTACTCGTTTGAGGCTGTCCATGGCCTTTTCATAATCGGCTTCGGTGACTTGGAACGCCTTAACACCGCCTACTGCTTGTATGTATGTATGGATGTAAGTGTTATACGCCGCGGCTTTTGTTAACGAACCAAATTTTTGGCGAGATTCAAACAACGAGAAGGGTAAGGGGTGGTGCGACAGTGATTTCAGTAAACGATAAATAACTGTTGCATCCAAATAGCGGTCCACATAGATTATGATATTTATAATATGTATGTCAATAAGTATGTATGTGCGTATATTTTTTGTGTTATATACAAATGTATTTGCAATAATATTTTAATTTAAATGCATGCAATTCAAGCTTTACTATATCATACGTCTGTGCCAAGAATTGAAAGTGAGTTGCAATTTTTCTAGCACAAGAAAATTTAAAGAAAGTTATATCTGTCTTCAGCTCTAGCTTTCAATTATTGCCCAAATACCTCTGGCTCTGCGTTTGGATCTTTACGTCCAGCTGCTACTTTCCTCTTGCTGTCCGTGCAGAGCATTCCTCGGCGGTAGCAGAACGAAGAACGAAGAAGAGGGTATTTTACGACCTCGCGATGGTCCAGTTTTAACCAGTTTGACTTGCTGTTTTTTGTGCACACAAAATACACGACGCGGGCAACGATATTCTTGATTCTATTTAATAGAATTAAGTATATTTCGAGTAGAATGGGGAAAAATAGGTATGGGTATGGTATAGTAAGATATGTATATCGCATTATCTTTGCTTTTCTATTGTAGAGGTGGCTAGTTTTGCGTGAATTAGATACATGGTAGAGAACATCATTGCCAACTGTCATTTCGGCTGTCAAAGTAGATCAGCTGTACAAGTTACAGCTTAGTTTATTTTTTCGTGTGTTTTTCTGTGAAAATTGTTTTTCGTCCTCATTAAAGCACATTTAGTCAATGAAAAAAATTGTCAAGTGAGTTTTTTCTTATGTAAAAATTAATGCTGAACCGAATTTTTGTGTTGGTTTTTCAATTTTTGTAGTTGTGAAAAAAATGAGGACACCAACATGAAACATACGGCACAATAGGTCAGCCGGTTGGGGGCACTATATGTCGCTACTATAATGTAAATTTGAATTATTTAGACAGGAAAATGGTGCGTAATTATGTGCGAAACACGCCAAAATGAAGTGAAGAGGACACAAAGAACGATAGAGGAGTATTTGAATCGCTTAAAACGTATTTTGACCATTCGTGCAAGGCGTGGATGTTGAACTATCCTTGTGTTCCTATTACCATCGACATAAAAGCTATGCTAGGTGCTGAGCCGTTGTTGAAAGGCGCTTCAAGTATAAAAATCCGCGGTTTCGTGATTTTTCACATCATTTGCCACTGCATTATTTTCTTACCTGAATGACGTCAATGAATACCACTTATTATTTGTGTTATTAATTTTTAAATAGTCTGCAGTATTCATACTCTTCAAATATAAGGTGAACCGCTGATTGTCTGGGCGTGTACATTGTTTTATTTAACCTCGAATATAGTGACCTATTGCAGATTTTAAAAACATGAAAAAAACGTACCATCGCCTAATTGGATTAAGCTTGAAAACTATTTAGCCAAACATAAAATCATTATTGCCAAAATGTTGCCAGATATATAACCTTGTAATGATCACCTTTGTTTGTCAAAAACAGTGCAAAAACAAAAGCGGCAACTTCTCATAAGTCAGTTGTTCGTCCCACTTTTGTTTAGTCACTGGGTCGACTCTGTTCCAAACGAGATGAATGAGCATTGCATTCGAGATTTTGGTATCGTCTCCTATCGATAGTAATGAACCATAAATCGATGAAACGGTATCGATGAGGTTCCTGAGGGGCGATGCGGACTGCTGCGAGATTTTCGGCAGATTAAACAATGTGGAAATATTGTTTGTGAAAATCAGATACTCGTTTGATGCTATCCATGGTCTTTTCATAGTTGGCTTCGGTGACTTGGAACGCCTTAATTGTTCCTAATGCTTTATCCGAGAGGCACGAAATCAAATGATAAAACTTCTCGATCACGGAAATACTTGCGTCGCTATGAACTAGAGTTCCAAAAAGGCTGATGAAATTTTTAAATTCCGAATGTTTACCACTTAATTTATGCAATGCCAACTTCGGAAGTCGAGCACGAGTTGGGGCGCAGATAAGCGACATTATCTTTGCCTTAGTTACGATAGATAACTATTCCAAATCGTCTGCAAATTCATCATCGCCATCTATTTCTTCTATTTTCTCTTGCAATTGGTAAGTCTTTTCGATTGAACCAGTCAAGACATCTAGCCTATATTGTAGCTCTGTCAATTGTATAGGAATCGAACCGTGAGACAACGATTGTCTTTTAAGCCGCGAAGGCTAGACCTTGGAGCTTAGGTTATGATATATGTATATAATGTATGCCCATAAATATGTATGTGCGTATATTTATGGTGCTATATATGTATGTATTTACAAGAATATTTTAGTCTTCCGTCTTCCAGAGCATTTCCTGCGTGATTTTCTCTGCCCTGGGTAGCAAATATCCCTCTAGGTCCCTGCTCGGGCGCCACTTGTAAAGTAGTTCCTAAGGCTGGGGTGGTAGCTCGGGGTTGCTCAGGGTCCTTTACAAGACATTTGTAAACAGAGGGACCTGCGAGGAATGGGCGCATCTTGTGACGTTTAGATGGCAAGCGGGGTATAGATGTAAGAAGCGTTGTTCGCACGTGGGTCGGTAGGAGCTGGGGGGCACGATTACGCTTGCATGACACCCGGAATCTAAAATCGCCGTCTACTCTGACTGAATGGGTTGCTGGGGACTCCTAGTTGTGTGTCTCAATAATAACCATAGAGCACACCCTGGCGGTCTGTGCGTGTATAATCGTGTCTCGGTAAGAACCATACAGCACGACTGTACTAGCAGGCTTCAAGATCTCAAGATATCACTGACTCCTCGCTCTGACTAGATTGGTATGGTTTGGGGCTCCTAGTTGTGTGTCTCGGTAATAACCATAGAGTGCACCCTGCCTGTGGGTCTGTGTGGTCTGTGGTCTGGTCGTATAATCGTGTCCCAGTAAGAACCATAGATTTCACTTCGAATATGTTCTAACTGGACTCCCGTTTGTTGGTAGCTGGGTAATCTTATTGGATCTTGGACATTTCAGGTCAGAGTATGAAAGGAGTGTGGGGGAGTTATTCAAGAATCGGGGATAATTTCGGCACGCCGAAATGTGTATATATGTATATTATCCAAAGATAGAATAGACGCCAATGGAATTCTTATTATATTCTCCAATTTATTCGTATTAGCAAAGATTGGATGAGCCTTAGACCCTAGGCTGCACCAGATCTTTCTAACTCTCGCTTACCAGAGCTTAGTTTCTGAGTTGCATGTGTCTGCTTGGGAGTTATGTAACGTCCTTCCCTGGCTACTGGATACTTTTCACGCACTCGTAAAGAATCTCGACTTTTCCTGGGCCTTGCTAGTTGCTAAGTGTTCTTGCGCGTGATCGACTGCCCGGGTTCCTCGTCCTCTGCTCGGTGCCGTCTCCCTCAAACTCGCGTGGGCCATTCAGCCCATTTTCGGTCCAACATCGCTGAGCTTTCGGCCGTGTGCCGTTACTTCGAACTCTCGGTGTCGGTTCGCTTTCCCAGCGGCGATCGTTGCGAGCCTCGCATACGGGACCCCTTTGCGCCGTCCCTTTTGTGTCGCTGTGTCCGTTTTGCGCGCGGCACAGTGGGTCGATTCTTGCTCTGATCTTGAAAATCGATGCTGGAGGCAGTCGTCATGGACCTGACACTCCTCTGTCTACTGTTGTCCGCTTGCGCGCGGCACAGTGGGTCCCGTCTCATTGTAGACCTGGTAAAAACTTATAATTGTCGTTGGGGTTTGCTTTACTGCCGAAGGTAAGAGGAATATATTTATCGCTCCTTGCGAATAACGAAATTATGTTACGCTCCATGCGTATCTTATAGTGATAATGATAAAGTGATAAAGACTAAGCTAGCTTATTTATAATTATAACATGATTTGTGAGGATTATAATGTACATCTGGCACGGCTGGCTAAGGTTAGATTCATCACAGCCTCGGCAGGAAAGGGAATCGGGGTTTGTGCACTATACTGCGCTCTGGGCTTAGCTCCCCGGATGAGGTTGTCGCGTCTTTAAGTTCGTGATCATAGCTGTAGGAGATCACGAGTTTCCCTATACCCACCCTTACTTTGGCGATGAATGGAACGAAGTTGGCATGGTCCTAACGTAACTACCACCTCTTTATTACAATCGATATATCATTGGCATTATGTACTTAGACAGAATTATTCTTATTTATTCGAAATGCATAAAACTTCAAGAAAAATTTCTCTTAACAGCTAATAATAAGCTTAATAAAGCTTAATAAAGATTCCAAAAGGGTTCATTATACAAGGCTTTCTTATCATAAGAATATACAATAGAATTCATAAAACAAACAAAGCCTTTTATTCACGAATGTCAACAATTAAATTCAATATACGAAATAAGAGATCTTTACCCATATTACCACACTTTCCTTGACGAGCTCGTTGACCCAATGAGCTGCTTCGGTAGCTGTGGAACAATATTAATAATATGCAAATAATAGTTGGTTAAAGAATTATATTTTGTCCGACATTGATAGAGCTAATCAAGGCTGAACATTAGATTGATCATGGGGAAGTTAACATACGAAGATAAGAAAGGAAATACAAATAATAAATTGAATCTTGGTTATTTCTAAATATTCGGAATAATCGGTTATACATATATATATATGTATTAAGTTTAAAGTTCAAAGTAAAGTAAATGCAAATGCGAAATAAGTAAAACCAAAGCAACACGAATGTGCACGGTCCAAATTTATGCACGTTTATATGCGCATACGCCTCCAGTGACCAAGAGATTCTTCTTTGGAATATTTGTAGCACTTTGGATCTTTTTCCACCAACACTGTAGCTCTGCTGATCAATCAGCGAGCTAATACGAATCTCTGCAGATGTGCAGAGTTATTTAACTTGGTTAGGTATTATGTAATATGTATTGGGACACGTGTGATTACACTTGAAAATTATCACGAACAGCGCAGAGCACAACTGAAGCGGTTGGGGAGAAAATTGGAATTGATCCGCATGACCACAGTCATTGTCGGCTTAAGCGACACACATGTGCATTAACAGGACCCTTCCAATAAACTTCGGGTTCGAGAGACGAAAATAGAACATTCGAGAGCGAGTAACTAAAGCTCCATATTCGAAGTAGCTGTAATTAAGGCGTTGGTGTTCGAACTATTCTAGTCGGGCGCTTGTTTTTTAATCTGGGGAAATTATAAGGGAATTTAATATGACCTGGTGCGACCCATTGTGGTCATGACGGGCGGACCCAACTGTGGGTCGGCCGGGAAAGCGCTCGGACGGGGGTCTCAGGGCGTGGTGATCGGGACTTGCGACCAGCTTCTGCTCGGTGTGGGTCTGGAGAGTTTAGTCGTCGGGTACGGGATGACGGCCTAGACTCCCTCGCTCGGGCAGTTTCCCCCCTGGAGACGAAGTCTGGGGTGGGGACTCGAACTTGGGTCTTCTTGCCCTCTGGTTCGTCTGCGGCTGGCCTATCGGGCGACTCGTCGGTGTAATTTGTAATGTAGTATGCTCATATATCGGGTACCTTCTGTACTAAGGGTACATTAAGAATACACACCGGCTACACCGACAGCTTCGGCTGCTTAGCCTCATGAAGGCATATGAAATATTGTAAGAGACATTCAATAAACAGACACTCCCTTGAGCAGTCAGAAATATCAAGACTTTAAACCTTTGGTGATACGACGATATTACATGGCGACCGTGACTTAGGTCCTAGAGGACCTAGGACCTGCCGAAATGGGTCCTGGAAGATCCAGGACCAAGGACCGTGAAAAGTGATGAAAAATGTACTTGTGATTACAAAATAAAACACTCCAATTGATTTTGATAAGTCAGACAACTACTGGACATGCTGGATTGAAGTTTTGCTAGCCGTACGAAAGTGCAAAGAAATGAAAAGAAAAGTGAAATTCGTGCAAAAAAAAAAACACGCGACAAAACCCGCATACACATAATCAAAACTGCATCTCACATAATCTTAGAAACACCTCTGCGAAGACCCGCACCGGCACCGCCTGAACCTATAGGCCCCGGTAAGAATAAGAACCTGTGCGAAGAACCTGGTCCAAACGAAGAAGTGCGAGAGTCATAGGAACGTCTCTTGCACTGACGGTGGATCCGAATACAATTGCGAGGTAGGCAGACTGCCCACTTCGCCGTCGATGGACAACACCAAGTCCGAGGCCCCCGGACAGCAGCAGCAACAGTAGCAGCAGCAGGAAATATAAATATA
Organism: Drosophila helvetica; assembly: GCA_963969585.1. NCBI lineage: Eukaryota > Metazoa > Arthropoda > Insecta > Diptera > Drosophilidae > Drosophila > Drosophila helvetica. The sequence goes on along the minus strand of OZ018401.1, from coordinate 28,479,139 downwards.
AATAATAAGTATAAGAAAATTTTTTTACTTTCGGGCTGTCGAAAATAGCGGCTCGAAAATAGCTTACGCTAAGAAGGGAAAATTATAAAGATAAGAAAACATTTAACCAGCTATTTGACCGAAATGGCATAGAAAAAATAAAAATTTTTTTTAAATTGAAAAAATATTTAAATTGAAAACCTTTTCCGTATCCCGTATGCTGAATAACAGCATCAGTAAAATATTCAGAACAACAGAAGCAAAGCCATATGGCATACATGGCATTTTATTAACCGAAAATTCAAGAAAACATAACACACCCAAAATGATTAGCTTAGTAGACACTAAAGAAGTCGACTTAACCGAAAATATAGTAAACACGTTTGAAGTCGGAAAATTAGACTTAAAGTTAATAAGTAAATTATTGACCATCATTTTTATATTAATGTCAGCTAGTGTATTTTTCAAAATATACAAGCTACATAATAGATGCCTCAAGAAAAAATATATGAGCAAGACAAATGATCAGGACGAGATCTAAAATGTTAATAAATAACAATGAATTGAGAGATGAGATTTTCATCAAGTTGCATGATCCAGTCTCGTAAGTACTTTGACACTCTCAGCGGTGATTTGCAAACGATTATTGAATATACGCAAACAAGCTGTGCGGTGTTTGCGCATTCATGCGTGTGTGATCTGACATTGCTCGCACCAGTTGAAAATTAGGGCGCATGGCGCCAGTAAGTCCCGAACGTCGGCATAGATCCGGGATAAAAACCACAACTTCATTAGCATTAGTTTTCTGAGCATTGTCTTTATATTACTTTCGATATTAATAAGGATCAACTGTGGTCACAAATGCTTACTTTATATTTAATAAGATAGTACTCAATAAGAATAACTTCATTCCCATCGCTACAAAATGCGGATCTTGGCGTTTGTGTAGGATCCACATCGTTAATGCGGTATGTTTTATTATCATAACCTGTAAGAACAACCAATACTAGAGCATTCACGCGAAAATCGTCTTGATAACGTGAGGAGTTATTTGATCAAAGTTCCAATATCTCATATAAAGTTTCTGTGCGCATAAATGTATGCGTTATCTCAAGACACAGAATAATGTCTTTTTCGTATTGTCGGATCAATATTTCATAACTTAACCAAAGTTTCCTTTGATGATCTCGGATCGGTATCTTTCCGTGTAGATCAAAAAGATTACGCCCAACTAGCTAAAGTTTCAGACCATTCATGGAGCAACGCAAAATAAGACCTAGCACTTTCAAGCAAAACGCGTGAGTCTGCGTTTGACGCAATTCCAACACACTTTATGAGATTTTGTAGTCAATTCCCATTTTCGATTGTCCAAACAACACATCTGAATCCCTCTCAGATTTTTGTTGTGAACAATTGTTTTCCATCAAATAGATAGCCAGATCCCAAAATATTAGTCTGATTTGCCAGTATGCCCATACGCACGTGTATATTTGCCAGCTCAGGCTCAGAAAAATTACATGGTATTGAACTATACGATATATAGATATTAAAACGATTACAACGACTAGCGAAATGGCGCACATAAGTATCGAGTTCGTCAATGCAGCATCAATGCTTACACCAGATTTCGATGGTGAATACGAAAAGCTTAGAAGTTTCCTAGTAATTCCCTTCCTAATAAAACTAAAACTTAAAGGACACGCCAGGGATCTGATAGATTCAGAAATAACAATATCAGACGTCGCCCGTAGAGATACTGTACGCTAAAATACTGAACGTTAAGCAGAACAATAAAACTATAGACGTTTATACTCACGAAATCCAGAAATTGACTAGGTCTCTAGAAAGGGTATACGTTGCGGATGGAGTTCCATTTGACACCGCCCAAAAATATAGCACCCAACTCGCTGTAAAATCAATGATAAAGAATACTTCCATCGATAGGGTAAAACTTATAATGGAAGCTGGCCAATTCAACAACCTCAACGAGGCCATTTCCAAGTTTTCCATTAGCAGCATTGAAGCAACTGGTCAATCAAATACAATTTTGTATAACAGAAACCAGCAAAAAAATTTTCACGGAAATTCTAATACACATGGTAATGTTAACCAAAGGTTCCATGGGAATCAAAGATCAAGAGGTAGTACAAGCTATCGCGGTAGAAATACCTATCGAGGTAGACAGAACTACCAACATACCAGAAACAGAATTTAAAATGGCAGAAACAGTAATTTTTGAATTACACAAACTAATTTGGGAACCAAACGAATCCCTTAGAAATTTAAAGAAAAAAATTCCAAAGATACACCGTCAATCCTCATTTCAGTATCTTTTTAATTTTAAATACATAAAACAGATACAAATATTCTTCACTTATGAAAACAATACAAAAACTGAGTACAAAATAAATACAAACGCAAACAAAATAAACAGAAAATTGAAATGAAATGGTTAAACTCGGAAAACAAAAGTGTCCCCTTTAGATATTCTCCCCAATAAATAAAAAGGTACACAATATTACTCTTAACTCAATCGTATATCCAAATACTGGTGCAGATATTTCAATATCAAGAGAAATGTCTATATGTTTAAAATATTAATACGAACATTATAACATAAATATCAAAAGTTTTTGAAGTTTATGTTTTTCCAAAATTTTAGCATTCATAGAGCTCAATGTCAGCACGACTTCCACTTAAATACTTATAAAAATTTACCAATACATAATAGGCATTATTAATATTCCTTAATACTTTGTCCGAACAACCTACATGTATGTAACCTGTATGTAAATTATCCGATCAATTCCAAAATACTTGTGCAAATAATGCCACAATACTTCCAGCTCTTGCCGAGGTTGTCCGTTAAATAAAAATATCTCCTATACAAAATAATGTTTCAATTTCAAATCAAGAAATTCAAAATTTTGACCCTTGTCCGAATATTAGGAACAACAAAGCCTGTTGAAATAGTTCATCTCAACCGACTATAAAACACTATAAAATTGCCAAACAAATTAGCAAAGAACTTTTCACTACTGCTCAAACAAAGCTAAAGGATCTATGCACCGGGTTTACAGAAGAATTCGGATTTGAAACCGAACCGATAAAAACATTTTTATACACCTCTTGCGATAAGATCAAAGAACAAAAATATATATAAAGAACCAGTTCACATGATAATAAAAAGAAGTAACAAATCAAGTAGAACGACTCATTCTAGACAAAATAGTGATCAGATTACAACAGTTTATTACTACTTGTACCGAAAAAAGGTATACCAGTTAATGATACTAAAATGTGGCGACTAGCTATACACTAACGTCAAGTTAACAAAGCTCTTGGCCGATAAATTAAAATCCGAAAAAAATTGAAGAGCATAACTTCTTTTTCAACGAGCATGGCTCTGATCGTTTTACACGATTACTTAAAAATTTAAGAATAGCGCCAAATTCTTTCCAAGAAATAATGACGATCGTTTTTCTGGATAAAACCCTTCACAAGAATACTTTTACATAAATGACTTAATAGTCATCGGTAGTTCCGAAAACCATATGATTAAACATTTAACAGATCCTTCGACATATGCAAGAAACACAATTCAAAATACCAATCAGAAAAATGCTCGTTCTTAATACACGAAGTGACTTTCTAAGTCGTAGGTGTATTGATCAAGGTATTTTAACAACTAACGAAATGTACAATGTTATTGAAAAATACCCAGTCCCTACGGACGCAAATAGCGCTACACGATTTGATGAAAAAAAATCTAAGACTTGAATAGTCTATCAAATGCAAAAACAACTTTTTACCAATCTTCGATCATACATGTATGGCCAAAATTTCACTAATTCAATTGGTCAAAATAAATTCACAATTTTATTTTAATAATACAACCTAGTTCAACACTAACTAGAATGTGGCTGAGTTAAGTAGAATATGAGTTTAGGGTAGAATATATCGAAAACAAAAAAAAGGGAATTACTTCATTGCAGATGAGTTATCAGGAATAACCATCGAAAAAAATAAATTTACAAACTAAAGACCTGACTACCAGGCAACAAAGTAGACAAAATAAATCCTGCGCAGGACAGAAAAAAAAGAAAAAGTAGATTTTCCTAGGAAAACTATTTAAAAGTACGAAAGTACTTGCATATAGTAAATACGCTAAGTTCTTCGGAACATGGTACAAAAAAAATGATTGCAAGAGTGATTTAGACTAATGGAGTTATTGACATACATCATTTTTCCAAAGGCTTTATGAAGCCGGTTTAATAGGAAACCCCATCTAAAAGAGGTATTGGATTAATTTCGATTGATACTTTTAAATATGGGCAATTTATTACATAAAACAGAGAGTAGCTACTCAAGCCGGTAACCAAAAAAAAAAAAAGAATCATTTTGTCTACGAAATACCAATAAAGATATAGAAAAGAAAAAAAAAACACACAGGCATACAAAACCTTGGCCAAGGCTGCAAAAATATATTAAAAAAAAAAAAGGTTTCTTTAATTATAAGATATGTATAGACAAATAAAGTTAAGAACAAAAAATAAAAAAACCTTTTGCTGATATAATATATATCACTTTTATAGTTTAATAATAAAACACAAAAAAAAAATAAAAATTATAAAATAACTTCACTAGGTTACGTTATTTTTCAAATTTTGTCCCCTCGCGCTCCCGCGTCGAGCATATACATAAGCTAATATATAATTCAGCCGCTGCGCTGCCAGCTACACCGACAGCGCTGCTTCGGCTGCTTAGCCTCATGAAGGCATATGAAATATTGTAAGAGATATTCAATAAACAGGCACTGCCTTGAGCAGTCAGAAATATCAAGACTTTAAACCAGGGATGCGCAAAGCTGTCTTATGGATGTGCACGCACAAATACAAATAAAGGAATTCGCACTCACACATGTAACGATCACTTCTTTGTTATTTTAATGTGTACACTGACAAAAATAGGAACATGTTTCTTCAAAAATAAACAAATGCGTCTCATGGTTTACAACGAAATGAACTTTTTCGTTTTTCAGTGTACAGCAAACGAAGAGACATCAACAAAATATATTCGGGATAGGGACGGCAAAACAAAGCAATGAAATTGTTGTTGCTTTGCCAGTAACAAAAGTTGACACAAAGCGAAAAGTGAAAAATTGTTTGTGTAATTTGCAATGTGCAAAATAACCTTACCAGTGAGTAAGCTCACACACTTCCCATATGCCATGTGCAAAAGAAAAACAAATGTGCATCGGGAGCATAAGCACTGCGCACCCCTGCTTTAAACCTTTGGTGATACGACGATATTATTTATTTATTTCATGCTATATCCTAACGCTATAAGTATTAACTTATTTTTATTGCGCTAGTCACTTAGGTTGTATATATCGTTTGGAGGAGTATCTTCTTAAAACTAATACTTACATATTAACATTTCGACATTAGTACTTAAAAATTAGGTTTTTTTTTATTTTTATTTATTTTTTTTTTGTTTTATAAACCTTTTTTATTTATATTTTTATTTATTTTATTTGATTTTTATTTTTTTCTGTAACTTTTACTTATTTCTTAAATATGTTTTAATATTACTTTTAAATTGGGTTGCGCTCATAATTGATTTAAGCTAATGGGAAAGATTGTTCCATAGGCGAATAGCATTGAAGTAGAACTGCCTCTTCGAGCAAAGTGTTTGAGTTCGATGTCATTAATTAAACACATATCGGACTATTGAATTAAAGGCTACTACTTGGGTACGCATGTCACTTGCGTCACAATGACCAAATATTTGTACACCATAAAGAAGAGTTGGGATAAGAATGACTTTGGAAATTAATAGTTTTATTTGTGCTGGCAAGAAAGTTTTAGAAGCTGAAAGCTGACGCAACAGACCATAAGTACATCCAGTTGCCTTTGAAATGTGTTTACTCCATGACAGTGTCCTTCTGAAGGTTATCCCCAGATTAACTGCATGGTCTTCATAGCAAATAGGTGTATTATCTATGTATATGTAGTCAAGATTGTCAGTATCAATCACCTTTTTAGCAATTACCATGTACTTCGATTTTTTTGGATTTATTCCTAAGCCATTCTCTTTGGCCCATTTCTCAATTATAGAAAGCATTCTGTTACATGTACTAACAAAAACATTTATATCTTTGACAGGACTACTAACATAGATTTGAACGTCATCGGCATATAAGTGTACTTCACATTCTGACAAGACACTTGGTAGATCATTAACATACATGGAAAACAGTAAAGCGCCTAACACTGATCCCTGAGGGACTCCCCGCTTAAGTTCGCTAAAAGTGGAAACACACGTACCAGATACTACAGCTTGTAATCTGTTTGAAAGATACGACTTAATGAAATCGACTGCAGTCTCAGAAAAGTTGAATAAATTCGTCTGTTTTGTGCAGAGAATATTGGGATTCACTGAGTCGAATGCTTTACTGTGGTCGAGAAGTGTTAAAAATGTTACCTTTTTCTTGTCGAGTTGTTGCCGAATATCTTCTACAATATCTGTTATTGCACTCACACAGCTTCTTTTATTGTTTTTAATCAACAAGTTTTCAATTTGTAAGGACATGAGATTTTCTAGTACTTTTGAAAGGATCGGAAGTATCGAAATGGGTCTAAAGTCATTGTTAGATTTTGGATCGGCAAAATTTTCGCATTTTTCCATTCAGTCGGGAACATGGACGTAGTTATGGCCGTGTTCAGAAAATAGGTGACGTGGGATACGATTTTGGGGAGTACGATTTTTAAAAATTTCGGGCTAATGTTATCTAGGCCTTCAGCGTTAGACTTCACCTTAACGTCACACTGATTGACACATACAACGCTAAAACTATTATCACAGAGTGGGATTGTAGCCAGGTACTTGTTACAAGTCGCTTCAGGTACATCAATTATCGAAAACTTTTTGTTGAGATCTTCGACATCTATATTATGCTCAGTCTCCTGTTTGCAATTCCCTATACCTAAACTGTTCATCTCACTCCATCTTTGCTTAATGGTAGAACAATTTCGAAACTTGGATTTATAGTAATCGTACTTAGCAGTCCTTATTCCTTTGTTAACAGTTTCTCTTAGCTCTTTGTACCTTAAACGAAAGTCGCCCGTTTTGTATCGCTTCCATTTATTGAAAGCAACATCACGCTGATGAACCAAGGATTCTGTCTTGGTTTTATAATCTTCATTTTTAGTGGTACAAACTTGTTGAAGAGGTACAGAATATGGCTATTTAGAAAACTCAATTGACAATCAACATGGGAGATTGGTATATTGATTCCCAGTCACATGCAGTAAATTCTTGTTCTAGTTCATTATAGTCTTTATTTTTATAGTCTCTATACGTAAATGAATTAATTTTATAGTCCAAGGTCAAGTCATATGTCAGAAAGATAAGGTCATGTTTAGAAAAAGCTGGTACTGAAACCTGGTCATAAAGAAGAGTCTTACTAGGGTCATTGGTGAAAAAGATGTCAAGAAGTGTATCACAGGTACTGCTGAAGTGATTAGGCATGGTTGCATTTTCAGCTAGCAGCCCCAATTAAGCAAAACTATCCAAGAGATGACTCTCCAACAAGAGATTGCTTGCCAGATCGCCAGCCAGAATGATGTCTGTGTATTAAACTGAAATGTCTGAGATAATATTTAATAGCGGCTGATATTCTATTGTACGATGGGGTCGGTATATACAGCCAAGTAAAATTTTGTTACTCATTTTACTTGAGATTTCCAACATTATATATTCGATCATACATTCATTCGGTTGTTTACATATCACATTACATTTTAATCTAGAATAAACATATATAGCAACACCACCATGTCCAATACGATCCGAACGAAAGACAACATAGCCGTCACACAACTGACGAGTCACATAACTCAGGTACAAACCACGTCTCAGACACACATATAACATCTACATTGGACTGAGTAAAGAGTAATCTAGAATCTAGACTTTAAGACCCTTTCGATGGTTTCTTATAATTTTAATCATGCTACCGGCCATGGAACTACCTATCTCATCGTTCATTGATAGAAAGTGAAATTATTAGTGGCGCAAACTCGATACATAGAAGACAATTAATAAGTTGATAATAAAATCTGTGATAATTGAATATTAATACTAAAGGCCAAACTATAAAAAATAACTGAGTAGTACATAGGTGCTTAAGAGCGGAAGCTATTTGAGACCCTTGCTGCGTCTCCCGATCCAGCCGAGGCTTCAGTGGGGGAGGCAGTTGTAGAGAGGGGGAGAGGCTCGCTAGCTAGTGCGAGCGATAAAAGCTCATCCATGCGCTCAACGCATTGAACGCCCTGACTCGTATTACTACGTAAGTGCACGAGGCCGCGCCGAGTGAAGACAGCTGATAGCATTTTATGCTTCTTCATTCGCATAGCCTCTTTAAATATTTAGTAGTGCTCTCATAAAAGCTGTTCATTTACATAAACAACAGTGAACAGTTGTGTAGCACTTGTAATTAGGTTAGATTTAATTAAACGAAAAGAAATGGATTTCAGCGGTAGATATACATATGTTGGGTAGATCGGGGGGATGCTCTCGGCGTTGACGTTCGCTAGCAGACTGACTCCCTCTCTCTCACGCACGTCGCTCGCAAGACCTATGCTGTGGTCCGAGTGATTCTAGATAGGAGAGTTTGGCACCTTGGGATCAGTGATGCAAAACCGAACATGCCGCCCGCCAATGCTAGATCTAGCATTAAGATTTCCTTGTTCCCAAAGCGACAATCATCTGAAGATACTTGGTTTGGGGCATGGTGAAATTATATATAAGGTGACGTATCCACCACACGTGCTCTCTTTCGGGGACGTTATTTTGTGTCAGTCGTTTGTCAAACGTCGTCGAAAGAGGTTGTGTAGCGCACGATTTTTTCGTTTTCTTCTTCTTTATTGCTTACGAATGGACTCGTACACAGAAAACAATGAAGAAAATATGTATTTGAATTTCGCCCTATTATACTTATTATTTAATTTCTCAAACAAAATTCTTTAATTATGAATTAAAATATTATAATTAGCTTTGAACTATTTCTTTTAATTTATTAGCAGAAAAGTTTTCTGCTAGCTGCCCTCTCTTTCTAGCGCTTGCCTCTCTGAGAGCAGAGAGAGCGAGTTGAAAAAATAACGTCCTCACCACAGCCCAATACGCCACCTTTATAATAATTTCACCATGGTTTTGGGGGTTCTAGAAAAGAGATATATAGAAGCAAGACGTGTGCGCCAGTTTATATTAAAGGATTAGGGGGTGGTTATGATAGTGTGCCTATGTCTGAATCGGTAATCGACACAGCTTCGATACGGATCGCTTCAACTGTCCTTGCATAGTTTTAAGCGTAACCACGCGATCCAATGAATCCTGCCCTGGATGAAGCTCGAGAACCCGTAGCCATTGCGACGGCGGAAGTCTGTTATCCTTTATCAGAACAAGGTCGTTGAGCTTGAAGTTCTCTGTTTAATGGCACCACTTCGGTCGCTGCTGCAAATGAGCCAGCCAGTCGCGAATCCAACCTTTCCGAAAATGGCGTATCATCGTTTGCTGGATAAGGAACTGGCATCGGTACGACGCGGTTTTGGGACGCTGATATTCTGGCGGAGCAAACATTGTGTCTCCGATCAGCACCTCCAAGTCATCTGCATCAGCTGTGAGAGGACACAGAGGCCGCGAATTGAGACATGACTCGATGGTAATGAGCATCGTCGATAGTTCTTCGTATGTGAGCCGCCTATCCGCCCTGACCCGATTTAGGTGATGTTTTACAGCCTTTATATTGGCTTCCCACAATCCACCAAAGTTGGGCGATTGCGGAGGAATGAAATGACAAACTGTTCGTTGCTATGCCAACTTAAGTGCTATCATCTCGACAAAATCCCTTCGGAGCTCAGCATGCGCCTTCTTCAGAGCGTTGTCCTCACCGACAAAGTTGGTACCATTGTCGCTATATAGGTGTTTGATCAACCCTCGCCGACCTGTGAACCTGTCCAGAGCCTGCAAGTAATGTTCTGTAGAGAGGCCCTTCACTGCTTCCAAGTGCACAGCCATTGTCGCCAGACAAATGAAGACATCAATGTAGCCCTTATACACACTAGCGCCTCGTAGACGAGCTGCCCTGAGCTCTATGGCGCCGGTATAATCTACACCGGTTGCTATGAATGGTTGACTCGGCGGATTGACTCGATGAAGAGGCAGATCTCCCATAAATTGGGCGGAGGTTGATGGTCGCACTCGAAAACATCGCATGCATTTCCCTATCACTCGACGAACTGCTTGCCTCCCCGTGACGATCCAGAACCGGTGGCGTGCGTGCGCCAAAATCAGCTGCGCACCTCCGTGCAGTGTCAAACAATGCGAGTTATTGATAACCAATGTTGTGAAATGATGGGAACAAGGCAAAATGATAGGATGACGTCGATCATATGGTAAAGCTGAGTGCCGTAAACGTCCCCTTATCCTTACGATTCCATGGGACATGATCGGTGTTAGTCCTATGAGCTTGCTTCTGGAGGGTAATGGCTTGGAGTTTCTCACGGCAACTAGATCTGCTGGGAAAGATTCAAGTTGGACGGTGCGCACAATGTCAAACAGAGCTTGGTCCAGTTCTTCAATGCTTAAGGGGCCTACACGCCGGTTTCCTTTGTTACACGCGTTGTGCTTGAATCGCTGAGTGTAGGCAATGACTCTTACAGCTTGAGTGTATGTGGAAAACCGCTCTATAACTGAGAGTTCCTGGACTGAACGTGAACTTTATCCGATTTGGCTTCTAAGGCGGGGTCGGCCATAGAGATCTCAGACACCTTTTTGGATGGCCACATGGTCTGATCGCGCTGGAGCCAGCCGGGTCCCTTCCACCACAAGTTGAAATCAGTCAGCTCCTCTGGGGTGAGTCCTCTTGTTGCACAGTCTGCTGGATTGTCTGTCGTGCTCACATGACCCCATTCATTTGGTGTGGAATGGTCAAGTATAAAAGCAACCCTGTTGGCGACGAATGTTTTCCACCTTTTAACGTCGCCATGCAACCAATGTAAGACAATCGTAGCGTCGGTCCAATAAAACGTCTTCACCGGAAGTGACGACAGCCGCTGAGAAGACACTATCCACTTCATGAGCTTGATAGCCAATACTGCACCGCTTAGCTCTGTGCGGGGTATGGTCAAGGTCTTAGAAGGAGTGACCTTCGCTTTGACCATAAGCAGGGATGTGAAACATGACCCGTCGACATGTTCCACTCGTAGATACACGGCTGCTTCATATACTGCTGAGGACCAGTCACAGAACGCATGTAGTTGCACCGTTGCTAGAGATTCCGGCGCATAATAAATCCATCGTCCAATGCTGATATCGCCGATACTCTGCAATCCGACTCGAAATGATCTCCATCTTTCTGCGAGAGATTCCGGAACTGCTTCGTCCCACTCAAGGGACGCTCTTGCACCGTCTGCACGCCCTGTCTTTGTTATGGTTATTTCCTTTAAAATAAGCTACCCAGAGATGATGACAGGCGCGATTAATTCTAGCGGGTCAAAGAGCCTAGCGATGCTGGACAAGATCGTCCGTTTAGTTGTACCTTCTGGCAACTCAAAGTTGATTTTAAACATAAAACAGTCCTTGTTTGGTTGCCAATACATTCCCAAGGCCTTTATGGGATCACTATTATCCCAGCTCAATAGCGTTTGACTGCAACGATGTTCTACCGGAATTGAGTGCAATAGCCTTGAATCATTGCTCGACCATTTGCGCAATTCCATGCAGGCGGATTTTATTGATGCCGTAACTTGACACCGTTTTGCTTTTGCGTCTTATATGGTGTGACCGCCTGATAGGATATCGTCAACGTATATCTCCTTCGTGAGGACTTCCTCTGCCTTTGGGTATGAAACTCGTCCATCTTGAGCCAATTGATGAATGACTCTGATAGCCGTGTACGGCGCCGAGGCTGTTCCAAACGTCAGCGTCGACAATGCGTACGTCTTGATGGTTCCATCCTCCGCCCGCCATAAAATTCGCTGAAATTGCGCGTCGTCAGGGTGAACATCAATGCAACGATACATTTTTTGCATATCCGCTGTGAAGACATAACGATATTTCTGCCAATTTAGAATGACCGAAGACGTTTTGACGAGTCGGTCCAGAGCAAAGTCTATCGTTCAATGAGCGTCCATTACTCGTCTTGGCAGAAGCGTCGAAAACTATGCGTTGCTTTGTGGACATATTCTCCTCCTTAAAGACAGCGTTGTGTGGCAGCACGCACGAAGCTGTGTGTGTGTGTGTGGACTTTCGTATTGTCAAAGTTCCTTCAGCGCCCACAGCCGGACTGATCTGACCCAACGAAAAGTACTCCTCTATTTCGTCGCTATATCGCTTCCAATGATCAGGGGCCTTAGAAAGCCTCCTTTCCAACTGTAAAAAGCGATTAAGCGCCATTTGATGTGACATGCCCAGAACCATGTTTGGATCCCGATATGTTTTGAACGCAAGTCTCGCTACGTAGCGCCCACCCGGTCTGAGCATGTACGTTTTCTGAAAAAACGATTCGCACCACAGATCCTCTTCGGCGACTGTGGATCGTTCCGGTACGGCTTCGACTTCACAAAACCTCCTGAGTAGTGATTCCGTCTCCAAAGAAATTTGATGACAACGTAGCTGGGTGGTTCCTTCCATTCCGTCCGCTTGGCCTGATAGTATCCAGCCAAAATTAGTGTTTTGAGCCAGAGGTTCGTTAGGTCCTTCAATCCTGGTCTCAGGCAACATGATTTGTGCCATCAAGTCAGCTCCCAATATGAGATCGACTCGTTTCGATCGGAAGTATTGAGGATCTGCCAGCTGGAGTCCCTGGATGTGATCCCAGCTCTTCGGAGAAAAGCTTGGACTAGGAAGAAACGACGTTAATGTGCTGAGTACATACGCCGAGCAGATATCTAAAGAAAACTGCGGATTACTATTACTGAATGCTTGAAAATTCACCATATACTTGCTGCGGCGATCACCCCCTTGACCCACACCAATGATGGTACCCGTTCTTTTTAGATGGACATGCTCGGAGACGATGGTTGCCTCGGATCCCTGGTCGATGAGAGCATTGATGACCGCTTGAAGACCATTGATCGGATTCCGTATGATGATACGCGCGGTTGCGAGGCGAATCTGTCTTCTAGGGGTGTTCGATGAAACGGCGGAAAAACATCGATAAGACTTGCCATGCGATTGGAAAGGCAGGCAAACTGGATTGCTGGTCGGAGGCACGGATGACTGCGGTGTCGCAGACCGTGCAGGATGCGGTAGCGACTGATTAGAGGGTTGACCTTGTGAAGTGACGGGAAAATGCAGCAAAATATGGTGCCGCTGCCCGCACACCTGACAACCCTTGGTGCTGGTGCAGCGAGAAAGGGTATGGGACCGGCTTAAGCAATTAAGAAATAGCTTCGCTTTGTTCACAATGTCTTTGCGCTTGTAGCAATCTAGGGCTAGAAAGTCTGGACAACGACGCAGGATGTGGTCGCCGTTGCAGTGAAGGCATTGTACATTCGTGCGCTTTGGTCGGTCTTGCGCGTTATGTACTCGGATACGCTTGGTAGTATCTGACGCGCCCGGCAAAGTATTGGAGTCGTACGATGAGCTGCGGTTCTCGATCGCATCCATTATGACTAGCCGGTCATTCAGAAACGATTCTAGCTCCTTAAACGAAGGGACGGTGGAGCTGCTGCCTTGATGATGCTCCCATTCCCTATGAGTCTCCTTTGGTAGCTTAGATGCTAGGTAATGCGCCAGCCAGTGGTTGCGCTCCCCATCCAAGGCTTTGATGCGGCGTAACGCAGCCAGGCAGACATTAACCGTGCTGAGCATAGTCCGTATGGACTCAGCAGTCTCCTTTTGCAATCTGGGAAGGGCATAGATGGCATTCATATTGTTGTACCTCTTGCCCATCATATCCCACGCCATTAGCGTCCGTGAGCTGCATTTGGCGAATATCGTTGTCCCGGCCTGGCGGGAGTGCTTCTTTGAGAAAATGCAATTTTTGTACACCGCTTAAAGTAGAGTTGTCATGGATCAAGCTTAAGAACGCGTCATAAAACCCAGGCCAGTCGATGCATGCACCGGAAAATTTGGGGACTGGCATGTGCGGTATTTTTAGATGAACCTCTGGTGCGTCAGTGTGCCTTTCGTATGAAATATTAGGCACGATTGCAGCTGCAGGTAGCAGCCTCTCGGACTCCTCGGCTAGAGCACACGCCACTTCCAAATGACGTTCCTCAAACTCCGAAGAAAACATTTTGGTATAATAGGATGACTCTTCATATCCATCCAAATTGAGGAGCTCTTCGTGAGATTCACGAAATGCCTTCTGCAAGCCTTCCACTTGTTTCATACGCTTCTCAGAATTAAATACGCGTTTTCCTCGACTCCGAATCTTTCTTAAAGTTCTGCAATATAGATTTTAACGCCTGGAAACGATCCTTCTGCTTATTCACCAACCTTTGCAGTGGCAGAACCTTCAAGCCCGGATCCGAATCCATACTACTTGTATATTTGCGTGTTTATTGTATTAGAGTATATTTGTGTAGGAGGCCTTTAAGTTTATTTCTTTATTTCTTTTTTGTATCTCAGTCTTGCATTCGCCAATCTTACTTCCAAAGTGAGTCCGCTTCGATCGGCCGTCTCCCTCCCCGCTTATCGATACTCCCTATCGATATCCCTATCGATATCTCCCATCGAGGTTATCGATGGTGTAAAAGATACCGACGCGCCCTCTACAATATTTAAATACTAACTGCTTAATGGCTACTGCTATAACTAAATTTACTTCTACAATTCGGCCATCCTGACCGGAGTGCTCCTGAACTCCTTATGGTTCAGATAGTCTTTTGTGAGTTTCGTTTATTACAGGTAGCTATGTTTGATTCTTAGTATTCTAGTTTACAATCATTTTCATCATTCTGTTTCCCTGCGACGTTTGCATCATTATCTTTCTCTAGCCATGGCTTCATATTCGCTACCGCCCACACTCCTTTGTAAGGTATTCTTGACTGCTGGAATCCTTCTACGTCCTCCAACACGTATCTATAATTTTTTAATACCCTCGATATCCTATAGGGTCCCTTGAACTTCGGAATTAGTTTTTTGGATACCCTCATATGGGTGTCGAAGTTTTTGACCATGACTAGATCATTGTCTCTGTAAACGTGTGGCTCTCTTCGTTTCGAATCTGCTGCCTGTTTATTGTAAGCCTGTACCTTCTCCTGACGGGCGCTCGCTTCTGTCCTAATCTTCACTAAGTCCCTTGCTACCTGTTGTTCTGTTACTTCTTTTATATGATCACCTAGTAGATCCGACACTTCACCTTTCTGCATGACCCCGAATAACATTCGGCTTGGGTGTTCATTAATTGATCTCTGAATCGTGTTGTTGAGCGCGTGTTCTACCGTTTCTATTACTACATCCCAATGTAACCCTTTCTCCGGGTCTATCAGCTTTGCGATCATGGATCCTAAACTTCTGTTCACTCGTTCTACCTGTCCGTTGGCTTGTGGCGATCCTGTTGCTATCTTCATATGCTTAACGTTGTTCTTTTCCAGAAATTCTCCAAACTCGTTCGATGTAAAACAGCTTCCTCTGTCTGAAACTATGCATTTAGGTCTGCTATAAGCTCGGAAAAAATCTTTCTTTACATTCACCGCTTCCTTTGTGTTTGTGGTTTTTGTCGTGTAAAGCCTTACAAACTTGGTGAACGCGTCTATGACCACTAGGATATGTTTGTACGCTCTGCCTTTGTCAACTGGCCCGAAATGGTCGATATGTACCACTTCGAACGTTGCTGACCCTTTTGGTATATTGTTTAAAAGTCCTCCCTCTTTCCCGTGTTTCGCTGAATACGCTATGCATTTGAGACAGTTTTTTATGTGTCGTTTAGCTTTAGACCTAACCTTTGAAAACCAGTAACTTTTCGCTATAGCATCTGTCATTTTGTCGATCCCTATGTGTCCTAACTCGTCGTGGTACTTATAGAGTACGTGGCTTTCCATTTCTTCGGGTACACAAAAGAGGAGCGTGTCGTTATCTTTTTTTCTATATATTACTCCGTTTCTAATCTCATAATGCTTATGTTCTCCATTTTGTAGCGTCTCTCTTAGTTCCATCAATTTGTCGTCTCTGTTTTGGCATATTATCAAATTTTCCTCAAAGGTGTTTGCGTCTATCGTAAGTATCTGACTGATTCTGCTTAGCGCATCTACGTGTTGCATCCTCTTCCCTGATCTGTGTTCTAGCTTGTATTCATAGTTTTGTAACTCTTACGCCCAGCGGGCAATTCTCGGATTCAGTTCTTTTCTATTCAGTGTCATAGTTAGCGCGCTGCAGTCTGTCACTATCTTGAATGGTATGCCCTGCACGTATACCCCAAGCCGTTTCAGCGTATAAATTATCGCTAGTGTCTCCAGTTCAAAGCTTTGGTACTTTGCCTCTGTAGCTGTTGTTCGCTTGGAGAAATAGAATACTGGATGGATTTTACCATCGCTTTTCTTCTGCATTAGAATTGACCCGAACCCTTATGAACTCGCATCGCAATGTAACTCTGTCGGGTCTTTGGGATTGTACAGTGCTAAGATTGGTGCTTCTAACAGCTTGCTTTTAAGCTCTTCGAAACACTCTAATTCGGTGGTTCCGAACACGAATTTCTTGTCTTTTTTGACTAGAACGTATAGGGGCTTAGCTTTTGTGGAAAAATCTTTTACGAATCGCCTGAAATATGAACACAACCCTAAGAAACTCTGCACTTCGCTCGTTTTCGTTGGTATCGGAAACGTTGCCCGAAATGGAATATCCTAGGTATTTAATTTCTGACTGTAGAAATTCGCATTTGTCTAGTCTCAGCTCAAGTTTGTTCGCTACTAGTCGTTTCATTACCTCCTGTAAAATTTCCATGTGGCTATCACTATCTTTCGTCGCTATCATTATGTCGTCCATGTATATTATGACCTTGTCCTCCTTTACCATGTCTGCAAAAATTTTGTTTGTAGATCTCTGAAATACCGCTGACGCGTTACGTAGTCCGAAAGGCATTCTCAACCACTCGTACTGCCCCATTGGGGTGGTAAACGAGGTGTATTTTACTGACTCTTTGTGCATGAACACGTGGAAGTACCCATTCTTCAGGTTCAATTTGGTGAAAGTTTATTTTCTGCCAGTTTATCTAATAAATCGTCTATCAGAGGTGTCGAGAATTTGTCTTTTATCATCCCTTTATTAAGTGTGCGATAATCGACGCACAATCTCAACTCTCCAGAATCCTTCTTTACCAGTACTATGGGAGAAACATACTCTGACTCACTAGCTTTGATGTAACCTTTTTCCGTATAATCGTCTATCATTTTCTGTACTTGAGCCTTTTCACTGTACGAAAGCCTTCTGGGAGGACAATGAAATGGTTTCTCGTGTTTGAAATTCAATTTCATTTCCCACTTTGTTTCTGGTAAGTTCGGTCGCTCTGCATATACGCTGTTCTGAACATGTCCTTGAGTTGCTCTATCAGTTTCAAATTACAATCCATCCTTACTTTTAATTCGCTAACATTTTCATTGACTGGATACTCACTCGGTAGTTCGCTAAAATTGGCCTTTATATTCTCGCACGTGTCATCGGCTTGTACCAGACCCACAACTGATTCGCCTTCACTCTTCACTAAACACTTTTCCTCCCCTCTATTCGCGTCTTCACCTGAACACTCAGTTTCCACCTCACCCTCCATGACTACTTCACAATTCTCTTCTCCTGCACATACGTTTTCTACTTCGCCCTTATTTTCCGCTTTATGCTCATCATCTTCTATGCACTCGTCTCCTGCTTTACGCTCGTTTTCTTCTATACACTCGTTTTCTGTTTTACGCTCATTGTCTTCTATGCATTCGTCTCCTGCTTTACGCTCATTTTCTTCTATACACTCGTTTTCTGTTTCACACTCATTTTCTTCTATACACTCGTTTTCTGTTTCACACTCATTTTCTTCTATACACTCGTTTTCTGTTTCATACTCATTTTCTCTGCAAACGTCACTTACAATCTTAAACTTGCATATCCTCATGAAATCTCTGCCTAGTACAGCCTCATGACCCATCGACTCCTTCGCCACTACTAATAGTTCAAAATTGACTAGTTCGTCGTTGATTACTACAAAGCAGGAAACTTTTCCAAACACGTTGAGTTTACTGTTGTTTAGGCCAACGTATTCATGGTTTATATTTTTATTGAAATCAACTTTGGGCTTCTTCATTTCGTCGTGGCTTACAACTCGGTTTAAACTTAAATATTTTCTTGACCATGTCCGGCGACATTTCTTTTTGCCTTTAGTTTATGCTTTAAACTTAACTCTAATGTATTAGTTTTGACTTCTCGTGTGAGGCACGATATCTTCACGAAACTTATTGGGCTCCCTGAGTCGATGAGGCAATCTAAAGGCAAACATTCGTTATTGTAATCCTAAATAAATATGTTAAATTTACGCATGTATTCATTATGTACCTTGCCTTTCCGTTCATCACAACGTGCTACCTGGTGGCCCATACTACCGCATCCATAGCAGGATCCTCTCTCCCGCTTGGGCTTGCGGCAGTCTCCCGCCATGTGGCCCAGCGAGTTGCAATTGTAGCAGCGAATCGTTGACGATGGTCCTCCAGTGTTGTTTACCGGCCCTGGCGCCATGCTCCTCTTCGGCAACGTGACCTTCTCGAAGTCCCTTAGCAGCTGGTACGGGGCGGTAAAGCACTGCATGTGGGCTTGTCTGCGCAGCGCCTCGTCCGGAATAGCCTCAATGTTGCCGTCGATTAGCTCTTCGTCGTCGATCGCTACGCGGAACGCTAGCCTCATCTTCTCGTTGAAGTAGCTGGAGAATTCCTCGTCCCACATCCACGCCCGCGCCTCGAACTTCCGACGTAGCGCCAACTTGCTCTCCTTATGTTGGAATACGTTCTCCATAACGTTCAATAGTTGATGAATTGGCATAGACATGTACCCGGCCTCGGAGTGAAACCACATTAAAGCGTCGTCTTTCAACTTCGACATCGGCAGCTTCAGCAACATTTCATCAGACAATTTGTTTACCTTTGCCGTCGCTTTGAGCTGCGCGACCCAAGCCGTGACGTCACTGTTGTTGCCGGTCGAGTTGCCGTGGTATGTTGGCAACATATCTTTCGCAACATTTAGTAACGCAACGCTAGACTCAATGTTGCCCGATGTTGCGGCGCTCTTTGTCAATTTCTCCCTCTCTTTGTCGCTTTTTAGCTTTAGCAGCTCTATTTGTAGCTTCAACAACTCGACCAATTCGGCGTCGCCTGCTCGATCCGTTTTCTCTCGTTGTCCCTTTTGTTCTGCTGTCTCGTCGATCGACGCATTATCGATCTCCTCTTTGTCCTCGCCGTTCGGCTTCTGGTTGGCGTTGTTATTTCTTGTTGAGTCTGGAACATTCTGGATTGCCTCGTCTTCTGTCTCGCTCTGGCACATGTCTCCTGCTGGTGGCCCCTGTCCGCGTGTTTCGATTGGGACGTCGTTTAAACGGGCTGCCATAGCGGCTTTGGTTCCATTTTTTGGTAATCCAAGGGACTCGAGCCACCCGCGCAGCTGCGCGCCTGAGTATTCCTCTGCTCGAACCAAGTCCGACATTCTTTTCCTTCCCTTGATCAGTTTTGCCGGTGTCTGGCATTGTTTGGGTGTGGAAAAAAAAATGCGTGATTTCCTTGTGGCGTTGTTTTTCGGTTTTGTATCCCACTTCTGAGTTCGTAGGAGGCCTTTAAGTTTACAGGAAGCACAGTTTAAATGATACACCCACTGATTTTCTTTATTTATTTTTTGTATCTCAGTCTTGCATTCGCCAATCTTACTTCCAAAGTGAGTCCGCTTCGATCGGCCGTCTCCCTCCCCGCTTATCGATACTCCCTATCGATATCCCTATCGGTATCTCCCATCGAGGTTATCGATGGTGTAGAAGATACCGACGCGCTCTCTACAATATTTAAATACTAACTGCTTAATGGCTACTGCTATAACTAAAAATACTACTACATTTGTTTCGCCTATAAAATTAACGCTTGCACAACTCACCACTTAATATAAAATTCGTTTAAAATAGGTAGCTGATCTCACACACAAACTCACTCAAATTCTCTTTACTTACCCGCACCAAACGCACTAAGCAATGAGATTAGCGAAGAGATGAAAGCGAAGAGAGCGGGGCGTCAAGCACTAGCACTAGCTTGCGGTTATCGCATTCCTCTATTGCACTTCTTTATTCTTTATTGCACTTTAGCAGCCCGCGATCTAACGGCGCTGATTTATGTCCACGAAATTGTTTGTGTTTTGCAGCTGGGTTCCCCTCATGGGCCACCATGAACAGTTTTGTCTCCGTGGTTTTATATGTCCATATAACCAGAGGACAATGAGGAGGGGTTCCCGATGCCAATGCAAGCACTTGTAATTAGGTTAGATTTAATTAAACGAAAAGAAATGGATTTCAGCGGTAGATATACATATGTTGGGTAGATCGGGGGGATGCTCTCGTCGTTGACGTTCGCTAGCAGACTGAGTCTCTCTCCCACGCCCGTCGCTCGCAAGACCTATGCTGTGTTCCGAGAGAGCCTAGATTGGAGAGTTTGGCACCTTGGGATCAGTTATGCAAACCGAACAAACAGCTTCCGAGTCGAACCCCAAGATCTGTAAGCTCAGTTGTCTCTTATTCTTGCGCCGGTATACCGCAATTGTTTTTAGTAAAATAACCTTCTCGCGGGCATTTTAAATTCTAACAATTATAACGGGTTCGACATTAGTGTTTTGTGTCTGTCTGGCTCGGAATACATCACGGACTCTGGGTGGTGGGGTCAGCTGCAGGTTAAAGCAGAGCTTGTTGTAGAGCGCTATGGCATTCTCTCCCTCCACATAAGGGACATCGTGGATGCGCAGATCACACTCGCTGGTTGCATTGTGGTCGGCCACCAATTGCTTCTCGATGCCTCCCAATCTCCTACTCAGTGCGCGCAAATCCGTCACTTCCCGGTCCAGCCGCTCGACCCGCTCACCCAGTTGGTCTCTCTGAGAGCGAAGTTCGACCACCTCACTCTCCAAGGCCATGACACGGGCACCCATCTGCCTGACCTCACCAGCGATCGAGTACTGACGCTCCATGAGGCTGCTGAGAATGCGCTTCTCTGCTTCCTGGACATGGGACACAATCAATTTGGCCTGCTCTTGGAAGCGAACCTTCAATAAGTCCAGTAGTTGTGGCGAAGGGGCGTCGCGTGTGCGCTTTGTTGGCGGTGCAGTGATATTGTTTTTGCTTTTTTTGGTTATTTTTTTGTTATTTCTCTTTTGTGCCTTTCGGATGAGGCAATTTTCGCTGGTTGATCTCGAAACAACAACAAACACTGTGTTTATTTGCCAACTATAAAATAAGCGATTTTTTTGTTTCTTGCCAATGCAAGTGTGTTTCTTTGAGAGTTTATGTGAATATAGTGACTTTTTCAGCAAATTTGTTTATTCTTAGTTTCGTTATACTAATTCAAATTATTAAAAGCGCGCAAACAAAAGCACGTCCGTTTTCTATTCGATATATCGAGTGATTACAGTAATTTTTTAATTTTCTTTAAATATTCCTAGTGCTACTAGTTATACACTTTTAAATTAATGCACTAGTCACAATCGATTTTACGTGACAGTTAAACTTAACTTTAAGAAAATTAACTTTAAAAAATAAAATTATAATTTAAATTTTAAAATACTAACAAGTCACACTTAAAAGCAGAATTTTTAAAAGATTTAAAACATTATTCTTATAAACAAATTTAAAATTTTTGTAATATATGCCTATTGGAGCGCAGATAATAATATTTTGATTTTTTAAATAACTTTTTAATTTATTGTTAAACCGTGGTAAGCTACTAATTGTTTTCCAATAGGGTGGTAACTGATTCCAAAGTCGGACAGCCCAGATAAAGTAGTGTCTATTCGAACAAGAAAGTTTGGTTCTAAAGCAATCAATATTATTGGCCCTCTACGACAGATTAAAACGCAACTTCTCAAACAGGTAATCTGGAGTCTTAGTGAAAAAAATTGTGTAAAGCTGTATTAAAATGTTATAATTCGTCCAGTTATACATGTCCAAGTCAAAAATTCTATTAGCAGAACTAGTAACGTGATCTGTACGACCTAGTGAAAACACGAATCTAGCTATGCTGTTAAAGGCTACTTTCATCCATCGCTGGCTGACGGCGTCACACTCACAAAAAATTTCTATACCATACATTAGGACTAGGATAATTAATGCTTTGCAACCGTTATTCTAATATTGACTGGCAAAAATGGTTGTGCCAAAGACAGTTGGCGTAGGACACCGTACGTCTTTCCTACAGCTTTGTTTGTAATGTCTCTCTAGAAGAGAGTGTTATTTATTTTAATGCCTAAGTTATCTGCCTCATATACATAACTGATTTCTGCATTGTCAATTACAAGTTTATTTAAATTGTCCGTGTTCAGGTACTTTTTGTAGATAACTATACTGTAAGGAAGTGATCTCGGCTGGGGTACATCTCTCAGTCTCCCAGGGCCCAGTCCACGCATACAGCAAATTTGTGTAGGTGGGCCTCAGGGACAGATCAGAGCAAATCATGCGTCAAGGCCTCGATAGTGCCTGCGCAACACAAAATGCAGGCCAAATGGCCACCACCGCCCACAACCCAGGGCACCAAATCACGGACGGACACGCGGCTACCCACGTGATCCCTACCAAACTGAAAGGGAAGGGGGTTATAGTACAGGAGGGAGGAAACGCAGTTCGCGGATGCTGTGCCAGCCTTAGGCTTTCCCGCGTACAGCACCGTCCACGTTACGGATGCCGGCCACGAACACGTGGATCTACGGACTCTAGGTTATAGCTAGGTGGGGGGCCCTACCTACTATCGAACCATCCTCTATGGTCTCCTCCTCGCCTACGGCCTCAGCTTACCCCTTAACTCTTTCCCTTTGGCAAAAGGTCCTTGAGGCGTCGTCCTTGATGGCAGGTCCTGCGGTCGCCTATTGTCTTTTACTCCTGGCACTCGATAATACTCCGGTCACAAGACTTTTCACTTTCACTTCTCATTTTCGACTCCCCTGTTCTTGCCGGCCGGCACGCGTCGGAGCTGTAATCTGCTCCCTTTTATCGCGCGTCACTTGTCGCGTGGCATTTTGTCGCCAAGGCTTAGGGCTTTGCGTGGGCACTAGATAGAGAGCGACGATCGCGTCTCGTTACCTTTCGCTTGTTTCGGCCTCTGCCGCCGTCGCTGCCGTCGCCGCTCTCAGCTCTCGATCGAGCTTCGCTCTCTTTCTCACTAAGTATGCCGGGGCCGCCGCTCGCGTGGGTTCGGCTGCTGCGTAGTTTCGCTGCGCTCTCTTTTTATGCTGTGTGCGTTGATCTTCTCGCTGCGTAGTTTGGAGCGCTCTCTCGACCGGCCTCTCTCGCTTGGTGCTGGAAATTTACCGTTAAGTTTTTCCTCGCTCTCTCTCTCTCTACGTATGCCGGGGCCGCCGCTCGCGTTGGTTTTACTGCAGCGTAGTTACGCTGCGCTCTCTTTGTACGCCGCGCTCCTGATGCAGCTTCACTCTCTGGGGGGGGGGCTTGTTTAGCGATGGTCATTGTGCCGATAGTGGGACCTGATACGTGGGGCCTGTTCCGCTGGGACCTGATGGTATTTTCCCCCTAGTAAAACCTTCTGCTGGCTATCCCTACTGTCTAACCTTATATTTATATTAACCCTTAAATTCTAATAATCATTCTAAGCTAGAAAATAACTAAAGGTAAATGAAACTAAACCACGTAAATAATAATGAACTTCGAGTAAAAGTGGGCTCCAGCCCATTTTGTCCCTGCCACTTACGAGGGCCGCTCGGTCTAATAAGAAAATAACAAGAAAAAAGGTTTGTCCGTCTTGCTCCGTCTTGCCACTGTCCGACTCACCGACGGTGTTGCCTCCGCCGGGGGGGCTGGTTTGTGCGCGTCAGGTGGCGTTGTGAGGGTCACTCCCTCACAATACATTTAGACTTAGATGGATTTAGACATAAACCATTATTACTTGCCCACATTGACACTCAGGACAGTTCATAATTGCTTAATCTAATACATTAATTTCTTTGACTAAGAGGACGACTCACATACATTTGCACATTATCAGTGTACATATGGACATCACACATAGATAGGACTTTAGGTAGATCATCAATATACGGGTGCGAGAAGTAAAAATATTGTATATTGCGTCAGCCATTCATATTTGCATATATAATCTAATTTTAGACCATGCCACTTTTTACGGAGGCGAATGTAAAGCTTGCATATATGTCACAGCTAGGCATGTTTTTACGGACGCTACTGTAAAGCTCTCTTCGCAAGCTCTACGTGCATTCACGTGCATATGGAGCGTTCTTGTAAAAGCTTTCCGAGATCAAAGCTCTCTTACTCTCCCATACTCCAAGCTCACGAAGCTTGCGCTCTGAGCGCACATCTCGCCCTTCTGCAAGTTAATTGTTTCTATCCACGGGCCGAGATCAAGATAGCTCCAAATGCAAAGCTCATTAGGCTTGCACTCTGAGCTTGCATTTTATTCTTCTGCAAGCTACTCACAAGTGAAGTATATTAACGAAAACATCGCTGCAACTCATTTTAAATTTTCGCCAGTTGCATAACCTTGGAGAGGTTAGAAGTCCGGACGGAAACTTAGCACTCTTCCAAGCAACTGAGGCCCCACACCTGGGCGACTGTGTGTACCCAGCGCCAGGCCCCCTTCTCACGGATCTACATTTTGGGAGATCTAGCAGTGCTTGTGTGTCGGCGGTGCTGTTTGTGATTAATGACAGTGAGTGCAAGAAATCTGTGCCAGCACCAGGTGTGGGCAGCAAGGCGCATAACCGGCGCAATTTGCCGGTCAACCCAGTAGCAAGCACACCCAAGCCCGCTCCAACCAGCCCACACACGCATGGGCCATCGCGCTATCGCCGGCCAACACATCGCCATGATTGCCATGAGTAATTGCAGAAGCCTAATAGTGCATGAGTCCTCTCTCTTGGCTATCGTTGTCTTCGATCGCAGCTCTTCTCTAGGTCGTCAAAACTTAGAAAGACCCGAATTGGAAGGCGGGCAGACACCAGGGTGCCACATAAAACAATGACCGGCATAACCTCAAAGCACATGCCGACTCCTGTGCCAGCTATCTCTGCACCGGAGCACATCCATCGGATCGGCAACTGCAGTCTTGTCAGTGTTATTGGCAAGATCCGATTTGGAAGACGGGCAGACAGCAGGGTGCCACATCAAACATTGACCGGCATAACCTCAAAGAACGTGCCGACTCCTGTGCCGCCTCTCTATCCCGGCATCTAAGCATATCATCCGGATTTACAATCAAGGCTGCAGCAGTCATGGTATACAAGCGTATCAAGAGGAAATTGAAATTTATACTTATATTATTCTCAAAACTAACACATTTATGGGACCCGAAGACTGGAAAAAAGGACGGAATCAGACTCAACGCCTCAATAAATACACTGACGGCTCCAAGATGGACGGAGGAGTAGGAGCGGGTTTATATTGCACAAACCCCGAAATAAGGGACTACCGCACCAATGCAGCATATTCCAGGCGGAAGTTTTCGCCATCAAGAAGGCAGCAGAGGTCGCTCAGCTAACAGAGCGACCACACAACGTGGTGAACATATTCGTCGATAGCCAAGCGGCGATCAAATCCATGCAGTCGTTCGCAGTTAGTTCCAGAAGTGTCCTGGCAAGCAGGGAGGCACTAGACTTACTATGCACGACTAAGTCAGTGCGAATCTACTGGGTTCCCAGCCACCAGGGCATCGAAGGAAACGAGGCTGCCGACGTTCTGGCTAAGGAAGGCGTCGGGCTAACGAACGAAAGAACCGAAAACGTGCCTATCTCCCTTAGAACGTTACAAAGCGATCTAGAGAAGCAGGCCGCTCTACAAACCGAGAACAGATGGAGGAACACAACCACCTGCAGAACCTCGAGAACCATGTGCAAGGAGCGCAATGGAAAACTAGCTCACTATCTACTGCATCTTCCACGGAAAGACTGTAGACTGCTAGTGGGAATACTCACAGGTCACTGTCTGGCTGCGGCGCACGCAGCCAAGCTAGGCATCACCAACAGAGACAGCTGTAGGAAATGTGATGAACCCGGGGCTATCGAAACCCTGGAACATCCGGCGCACCGGAAATGGCATCACTAGAAGATGCCTCCAATAAGACGCCCAGGGAATTACTTGCCTTTGCCTTTGAGACAATGAGGTCGTAAGTACGGCATAGCCCCCAACATCAATGTGTAAGAAAATGTAGCACTAAGATATAGCGCAAAACTGTAAAATTCCCTTTTTTTTGGTTAACTTTTCGATGCTTTACTTTCCACTCTATTATGGGCAATCACGAACCCTATTAAAATCAATATATATTAGAACCTTTACATCACCTATTGTATACATATATAGACCATTATTTTAAATTTGCCTATTATGAATTATCTGATTTAATTTATGTATTATCTACATACTTTTGTTAATCACTGGAATTTCTTTTGAATGATAATATAAGATCAACATGAGATGATTTCTTCTTTCTTGAGGGTCCCTTAGGCAATTCGCGCCGCAGTAACGTTTTGAGTAAGCTCGATGGAGTCCTACTGGTAGGGTGGGTATAGACGGAGAACCCTAACATCTTGGTTCTCCAACAACATGGAGTATAGCGTATCTTAGTTCGTTCCTGTTTCGTCTAGTCATTACCGTTTCTCTGTCTATAATTTTATTATTGTAACGCCGGTGTCGAGGCAGCACTGAATCCACGCCAATCTCCCTGAGCTAGGACGTCCATACAGTAGACAGAGGGTGCAGGCCGAAACGATGCTGACCGTGTCAGTTACACATTGTAAACAACAACGGGCCTAGTACCGATCCCACGAAAATTGACTAGAACATTAGATCTCGATTTATTTGTAATTACTGCTTGTTTTTTTTTAGTTAAGTAAGAGGTCATCAATTTAGTTGCAGTAGTGGGAAAATTATATAATTTTATTTACTTGGTAATGAGAATCTTTGACCGTATCAAAAGTCAGTCCAGTAGCATTAAAAAGGTTACTTCACTATTGTCCATTTTTGTTCTAATGTCCTCAACTATTTTAATTATTGCTGTCGTGCAGCTTCAACCTTTTCTGAACCCGGACTGTTTATTATTTAAAAGTTTATTTGTTTCTAGAAAGTTTTTGATTTGTGTCTCCATTATACTTCCGAAGGTTTTAGAGAGATATGGCAGTATAGAGATCGGTCTATAGTCGTTATTCGTCTTGGGTATCGGTACTATTTTTGCTTCTTTCCACTGATCTGGGCAAGTCGAAGAGGTTATTCCAGTATTGATTACATGTGTAATGTGCCAAATAATTATGGGTAGCAATAGTTTTAAGAATTTTGGATCGATTTCGTCCAGCCCAATGGCGTTTGATTTAACTTAAATCATGGCTTCTAAAACTTCACACTCACTCACACCAAAGAACTCAAACATATTAACATTCATAGACGGGACAGAACTACTATATGGATTGCACGAGTCAACAGGAACATTCAAGTTTAAAAATTGCTGATTTAAAGCATTAACATCGAGGTCTTCATTTATCACATATTTGGTTTTGCCTATCCCTAAGGTATTTAATGTTTCCAAGTTTGTCTTGTGTTTATTGCACTAGTGAATTTATTACTGTAGTAGTTTCTCTTGTCATAAGCCTCATAAATTGCACTTTTAATTTGAATATTAAACCAAAACGCGATGACTGGCTTTGCAGTGCTAGTTTTTAAAGGTAAAAATTCATTGTACAGATAGCCAATGTTAGAGTTTATTAAATTAGTTGGGTGTCAACCAGCAGAAGGGAATATATGATGTTCCAATCGCAGAGACGGCAATCTTCAATTAAACTAGTATAGTCAATATTTTTGAAGTCTCTGTATTGGATGTGTAGGAGGCCTTTGAGTTTCGAGAAAACACAGTTTAAATGATTCAACCACTGATTTATTTTATTTCTTTCCGTATACAAGTCTTTCGTTCGTCCATCTTACCCAAAACAGTGAGCCCGCTTCGATCGGCCGTCTCTGTCTCCGCTTATCGATACTCCATTTCGATATCCCTATCGGTATCTCCCATCGAGGGTATCGGTGGTGTAGAACAGGGGTGCCCAGGCCTATGCTCTTGGGCTCGCTTTGTTTTTGTTTTTACTCTTGGGATAAGAACTCACAGAACGTATACATGAACGGAACCAAGAATAAAAAAAACCAACACATGCAAAAATTATGTGTGTGTATGCTATGCGTGGAACCGAAACCGGTTTTGTTTGCTTGTGTGGGTCGTCGTTGCTCGCGAAAGCAAACTGACCAACAACAATTTCGATGCTTTTGTTGTTGTCCTACTCATTTTGCTTCTGCCTTATCTTCGAGCTTGCACTGGAATAAAAACATTGTTGTGTTTAACCTGCCGGCAAAATGTTTAATAGCGCATGTTTGGGTACATTTTTTGTCGCTCAAAACTATTGTTGCGAACAGCTGTACATTATATATTATATATTATAGATCATACAAAATCGATTTTGAATACAATATTCAATCATTCTCTAAACCGTTTTCTTCACATTTGTGAAAATGAATGAAAACTTTTTTCTTCCAGTGCACAAATTGAAATACAAAAAATCGTTCGCCTCTTGGCATTAGTGTTTTTCTTTGTGAGTGTTGGTGATTGTTCTTCCGTATGCTGGCTTTGGACACCCCTGGCTTAGAAGCACAAACCATGCAGTATATAGATATGCCATTTTATACAAACGGCTGTCGCAAACAAAATTTCAGATGCCGCCCCAGTGACGTCACATGAATGGGCCGAACGCAACGTTCGGCGTTCGGCTCCTAATGCGAAGCGAGCATCGTCGAGTAATACACAATTTGTAATTGTGTGCTTTGTTGTCTTCTTGTCTTCTTGGTTGATATTTTGGTGGTGGTTTTTCTGTTTTTCAGCTTCAGCGTGTTTGGATGTATGGGTGCACATATATACTCACGTACATTGTTTAAGTATTGATTCCTAGTAGAACGAAATTTGTCAATTCGTTTAAGATTCTTGGATTTCTGGGCTCTTGTCACCCTTTACTTTAGCATTTTTAGAGTCGACACGTTTTGAAGACACTTGCCTTATAATATCAGAATAACTCTTGTTTTGTATATGCTCTAGATGATAATTTTTTTAATATAGAATATAGAAAATAATATAATATATAAAATATGAATATAATGAGCGGATATGCATATGTAAATATATATAATATATTTCATACATAACTCCCATTGGAATAATTGTCTATTAGAGTATTTAAGGTGCAAATTGTGAATAAGCAAATAATTTTCATTATATATTTCAATATATATATTATCACATATAAAAAGTAATATGCGCTGAAAAAATTATATATATATCATCCATGATTATGGATATTAATGACATACAAATAAGTATTGAATGGGTCTATACAGATTTTAGTGTCAACAGTCAATAGCCCAACAATCGTTCCTCGCTTTGTATATCCTTTGTATGCTCATTTTGTTTGATGTACTGTAAACGAATATAATGAACGAATGTAAATGTGTAAAAATACAAAATGTGTAGCCTACATGACTTCACATGAGAACAATTTTCTGTAGGGTATTGTTTAACTTTATTTCACAAAACTTATTGAGCTTAACAAGACTTAAAGAATTTCAGTTTCGAGGTAAATTGTTTAACCGGATAGGTATCGGCACGATTTTGGCGACTTTAGTTTAAGTTCGACTTTTCCATTCAGATCCAAGATCAAGACTGACTCTACTGATTCCATCTCCACATCATGAAACCCCAATGGTTCTCTTCTCGATACCATTTTCCTATAAACAAACGGACTGACTCGGATTGGTCATCCAGATCTAAAATTGTGAAATACCAAAAATGCAGAATCTGCAGAAAGCCGGGTGTTCAATTGTTTACTTGAAAGCCGGGTGTTCGATTGTTTACCCGAAAGCCGGGTGTGGGCCGAGAGTGGGCCGAGATTGTTTTTCAATTAAGGCGGGTGTGAGAAAAGTTTGTTTTCCACTTTAGGTGGTGTGTGAGAAAAGATTGTTTTTAAATTATTTGGGAGCCAAAGATTGAAATCCAAAGATCGAGATTGAATCTGGGGACACCAAAGATGGTTTATAACTCGTATAAGGGACCAATGTAATTAAGTAGGTTGACTCCCCCCGTTCTTAAATGTGTCGTCCCGAATCGGGATATCGGGACTCCCGATACATTTTGGGTTTCTGATAGAACTCTTCTGATTACTGCAAAATATTGTTTTCAATTATATCTTGTGTGGGTTTCATGAATGCTTTAGAGTGGATTAATATGGTTAATTTGTAGCCGCGATAAAACAACGGTACTAATCAGAAAATTATTAATAATATAGTTTTTAATGGTAATCCAGTATTTTATAATTTTATAAATGGATTTAAAATATTAACATTGTCAAAGGAAAGTAACTTATCAGTGGATTGTACATAATCAACTAAATCAAAATTACTATATCTATGTTGCGATACGTATTCCCAAATTTTATTCTTCTCATTTATATAGGTTTTGTTATTTATTATAATTGAGAATGATATGAGGAGATATGAGAAGATAACAACTTAGTGTTATTTACGTTATTGGTGCCTGACACTAATATGGCACCATTTTCCACGAAATCTATTTCTTTCTTTTTTTCTCTTATTTTCGAGCAGTTGGCTTAAGGACATTTAGTAAATTCGTAAAACAATTATTTTCTAAACTTATTTTCGCATAATTGTTAAATGTTTCTGTTTTGAAATTATTCATTAGATAATAACGTCCCCTGCATTCGCAAATATTTTTGCTTATAACTAATTTTCCATCATGTTGTGAGATGGCTCTTGCATGGTATAGTTTACAAATATTATTAATTTGGGGGTATTTTATATAAATAATTATTAAATATGCGTTTTTGAATTCATTATAAACTGTTTATTATTATTTTCAATCAATTCGTTTACTTTATTCTAAATGTTTATAAAATCCTCATGATCTGGGGAACCTGCTACCCATTTTCAAATGGTACCCAACTGATTAATTCCCCTTCTATTTCTCTTTGGGGCTAATTCTGAAATTATCAAATTGAATAAGTTAATATCCATTTTAATTTCCCATTCATCGTCCGAATTTATGGATTTATTAACATATTTGGAGTCTATATTTATTATCTCGTCATAAAAACTTAAGTTAGTAATGTGATAAAGGTCAGCGTAGGATTCATAAGTGTAAACGTTCCTGTCGTCTCTAAGTAACAAGTAATCACTGTGCGTATAGTCAATGATTTCGGAAGTCGTATACAAAACAAGGGTCAGTATTATTATATTTATATACCTTTTCTGCAAAAATAAAAAAATTGATGCATCTGTGGTTAGAGTGAATTTTTTATTGTAATCCGGTTGTACTAATTCTATATGTGCAATTAAACTATCTTTTAAAATATTAAATGCTTCCACTGCTGCTTCATCCAGCTGTATCAAGGCTTTTTTTGATGCTCTTTTGGAAATCTTACCATTGACTCCACTTAAATACTTTGTTAGTGGTTTGGCAATTGTCGCATAGTTCCGGACGAATTTTCTATAATACCCTGTTAATCCTAGGAAACAGCGTAGCTCTCGGACATTTTTCGAAATTGGATATTTCTGTATTGTATCTTTTTTTTCTGGGTCTGTTTTAAAGAAATTATAGGTACGATGTATCCCAGGAATTTAGTCTCTAGTTGAAAAAATTTAGACTTTTCAAGGGAAATTTTCATGTTAGAATTCTGTAAAATCTGTATTATTCGAACTATATCTGTATAGTGCTGATTAATAGTTTTTGAAAATATTATTATGTCATCCATATAGACAAGGCGGGTTTTCCCTACTTGTTCTCTAAGTATATCGTCCATTGCTCTTTGGAAGATTCTGGGTGCGTTTGTCAAACCCATTGGCATTCTTAAAAATTCATATTTACCATTATTTATGGAAAATTATGTTTTTTCTATGTCTGATTCTTTCATCAATATCTGATAAAATCCCGATTCTAAATCAATAGCAGAGAAATACTTTGCCTTCCCCAAATTGGAAAGAATTACAGAAGGATTCTGCATGGGGTATCTGTCTGGTATTGTATTCTCATTTAATTTTTTAAAGTCTATTACTAACCTATGTTTCGGAGTTCCATCTTCGTTTACTCCTTTTTTAATCCCAAACTATTTATTTTTGTGTTGACGGATAATTCTACGTCGGCATGCTCAGGATTCCTTGATCCCAAGCTATATAAACTTCTTTCTACCTGTACTGAATCGGTTCTTTCTGCCTTTCCTGCTTCAAAATATTTTTTTATTATAAATTCTTTTAACGGAAGGATAATTTTCCCTTCTGTAAGGGTTATTTTATTTAGAGAAACGGTCTCATCGAAAATAATCTGCTCTTCGTTATTATTATATCTTTTTATATTATATCCTTTTCGGTATCAATTACCGGTCCTATCTTTTTTAGTAGATTAAATCCTATAAGTAAATCTGTTTCCATACCCTCTATTTCGTAAAATACTTGTTTTGTATTAAATATGGTTATTATATGAAAATATTTGATTATCGAAAACCAATTTTCAGTGGAAACCCACTTATAAATTGGTTTTGTATCTGCAAAGATTCGTCCACCTCCATTGGATCGGGGGCCTGATTTTGTTGTCTGTTATTTAGAAAATAAGGTTGTCCCCAAGACAAATTATTTTTTTGGAAGTTGTTTTTCTGGTGGAACCTCAAGGTATTTTGGGTATTTCCTGTATTCTTTGGTGGGTTATTAAATTGGTAGGCAAATTGTGCCTGTCTGTTATTAGCTTGTAGCTCTAGCACCTTGGCCAATGCATTTGGTAGGTCTGGTGGATTTAATGAAAAAAGTAATTCGGAAATACCGCCGTTGAGACCAGTCATGAAAATGCGTAAGGCAATCTCTCTAATTTTGTTATTTGTTTCTTTGGTTACCTCACTGTCCTTACCATAAGTCATGATTGTTTTGTTAATTAGCAATTTCATCTTTTTATTAACCTCATTATAAAAGTCTATTATTGAAAGGTTCCCTTGTCGGAGAACGCTTAATTCTTGTTCAATGATGTATATTGGTCGTTTGTCACTGTACACAAAGTCGAGTCGTGCTAGTATAAGATCAAAGTTTAAAGCGGTTCCATGGTTAGTTAGTGCATCATGCGCTAGGCCTGTGATTTTATTTCTTAAAATGGTCAAAGCAATAAAGTATTGCTTGCTTCCCCTTTTATACAACTGCATAGCTGTTTCCGCAGCCTCTCTCCATCTTACGTATTGATTAAGTCCCCCACTGAAGATTGATAATGATTCTATTACCTTTAAGGTGGTTTCATCTATAATATTTTCATCAATTTTTTCAGCCTGATAATCTAGTACCTGATCTGAGGTTGTTTCTAAACGTTGTTTTAATTGTGTTATTTGCTCTTTCATTTGTGAAATCTGAATTGCTATCAACTGCTTGACCAGATCGGCGGTCAGATCAGTCCTTGATTCTGTAGTCATTTTTAATTTTTGAAAGTCCGAAATTAGGTTATCCAGTGTTTTTTAGTTTTAAATCTTGTACTCTATAATATTAATATTTTTACTTATATAACTACTTATATTTATTTATCTGTTTCTTAAATTGTATTATTTTTTCTGATTCTCACGAATTTTTCCGGAAGGCGTCGTCCTTCTTTTGATTAACTTGATATCTTCCTTCTAATGACGTTTTACTTGATTTACGCGTAGAGCCTTCCGGTTGGTTATTTATTTTCCTCACTTTTCTTTTTTTGTTGTCTTTACACCCCGTCACAACGCGTTCTATTGAAGGATTTATTGCATTAATTAATTGTCCTTGTTTATCGGTGCTTTGAATACGCGTGGCCCCACGTTGGGCGCCAATTAAACATTCGCGGTGGCGATTTGTGTTTTTAAAAAGTAAAATTGTTTAACTTTATTTCACAAAACTTATTGAGCTTTACAAGACTTAAAGAATTTCAGTTTCGAGGTAAATTGTTCAACCGGATAGGCATCGGCGCGATTCTGGCTACTTTAGTTTTAGTTCGACTTTTCCATTCAGATCCAAGATCAAGACTGACTCTACTGATTCCATCTCCACATCATGAAACCCCAATGGTTCTCTTCTCGATACCATTTTCCTATAAACAAACGGACTGACTCGGATTGGTCATCCAGATCTAAAATTGTGAAATACCAAAAATGCAGAATCTGCAGAAAGCCGGGTGTTCAATTGTTTACTTGAAAGCCGGGTGTTCGATTGTTTACCCGAAAGCCGGGTGTGGGCCGAGAGTGGGCCGAGATTGTTTTTCAATTAAGGCGGGTGTGAGTAAAGTTTGTTTTCCACTTTAGGTGGGGTGTGAGAAAAGATTGTTTATAAATTATTTGGGAGCCAATGATTGAAATCCAAAGATCGAGATTGAATCTGGGGACACCAACGATTATTTATAGCTCGTATAATGGACCAATTTAATTGGGTACGTTAACTTGCATGCATGTATGTATGTGTGTTTGTACGTGAACTTGTGCAAAGAAGACAAGACAATTTGATACAATTTCTTGAAAGGCGAATTGCGGTATAGGGTTTTATTTTCCGATTGAACAGGTTGGATAATATCAGAAAAATGATGCATAAGAAAATAGCAAAAATAGGTCGATTATATACGTAATGTCGAATGTTCAAAATGGGTCACATGTTAATATACATTGTATATTAATGAATTATATTATTTTTATTATTTAAATGAATAATGCAATTTTATTATTCAAATTTCAATCGCCAACGAATTTTTGTCCCCCCACCCAACACCCAACTACATTTCTGTCTCAAGTAATGTTTTCGGCTCGAAAATGTGCTGCTTAGCACAAGTATGCACACATACATATGTAAGTACTTGTAGCTCTGTGTGTACTCACACATGCAAGCTCATTCTATTTTTAGATCCATGGCTCGACTTCGAGCCGCCGAATTTGCGAGGAGCAAATGTATTTACTGAGTGTTTTACAGTACATCAAACAAAATGAGCATACAAAGGATATACAATCTATTATTTTTATTTGTATTGTTGGCAAGCGTCTTGATAAAGTCATAATCTCCAATGAATTCTAAAGTAATGGGTGTTTTCTTCGACAAGAACGTTTTTTTTCTTTGCATTCGCTTCAGAAAGCGAGGAACGATTGTTGGGCTATTGACTGTTGACACTAAAATCTGTATAGACCCATTCAATACTTATTTGTATGTCATTAATATCCATAATCATGGATGATATATATATAATTTTTTCAGCGCATATTACTTTTTATATGTGATAATATATATATTGAAATATATAATGAAAATTATTTGCTTATTCACAATTTGCACCTTGAATACTCTAGACAATTATTCCAATGGGAGTTATGTATGAAATATATTATATATATTTACATATGCATATCCGCTCATTATATTCATATTTTCTATATTAAGCAAAATTATCATCTAGAGCATATACAAAACAAGAGTTATTCTGATATTATAAGGCAATTGTCTTCAAAAGGTGTCGACTCTAAAAATGCTAAAGTAAAGGGTGACAAGAGCCCAGAAATCCAAGAATCTTAAACGAATTGACAAATTTCGTTCTACTAGGAGTCAATACTTAAACAATGTACGTGAGTATATATGTGCACCCATACATCCAAATACGCTGAAACTGAAAAACTGAAAAACCACCACCAAAATATCAACCAAGAAGACAAGAAGACAACAAAGCACACAATTAAAAATTGTGTATTACTCGACGATGCTCGCTTCGCATCAAGAGCCGAACGCCGAACGTTGCGTTCGGTCCATTCCCGTTTGTATGAATTGGCATATCTATATACTGTATGGTTAGTGGTAGAAGATACCGACGAGCTCTCTACAATATTTAAATACTAATTGCTTAATGGCTACTGCTAGAACTAAATATACTACTACAGATGGTCTGTTTGTTATTGTCAATTTGCATATCATACGTTAAAAATAAGAGATCATGTTTTGAAAAAGCAGGTACTGAGACTTGGTCAACAAAAATGACATCTAATAAAGTGTTAGTAGTCTTCGAGAAATGCTTCGGTAAAATTTTGTTCACAGGGCTCAGTCGAATGGACGTAATTTCATTTAGTAGATGTTGCTCTTTTAATATGTTACTATTTAGGTCACCTGTTAGTATAATGTCCGTGTACGTCAGTGTTAGGTTAGTTATTAAATCTATCAGGTTTGAGTAATCAATATTCTTATGTGGTCTATATATACAGCCGACAAGCATTTTTATATCACAGTTAAAATTCACAAGCTCTAAACAAATATATTCCATTGGGCTGTCAGCTGGCTTTTTAAATATTTTTTTGGATTTCAGTCTTTTAGTTACGAATATTGGCACTTCCCCTGCATGACCAATACGATCTGAACGGAAAACATTATAACCATAACATAGAATATACGAATCATTCATTTTTTTTTGGGACAAACCACGTTTCGGACACACGAACAACATCTATATTTGAGTTGACAAACATATAACGAAACTCTTATGCCTCATTCACTAAGCTTTGTGCATTAATATGACACATTTTAAGACAAATTTTCCGCTTGCCCAGAATCCTAACCATTGCATGGCTGTTCGCTCTGGTTGAACTTAAGTTACCTACCATTTAATAGAAAATGTAAGAGAAAACTAATTAGTTGCGCACTTAATATAGAAAAGATTACCAAGAGAACTAAGAGAAGTGAACTTAAGAAAGGTGTATTACACATAACATATATGAATAGTACACATTAGAAAGAGAAGCTATACAGCCGTTGACTCCGGACCGCTCTCGACGGCCCGAGCGCTCAGCAGTTGTGAAAGCTTTTAAAAGCTATCAACGCAGATCACCTCTCCTCCCTCGCTCTTTTTTACAAAAACCTCTGCGCGATGGCAGAAAACTGCTGTTAGAAGCTTTTGCTTCTTCAATTTTATTGCCTCTCTAAATATGGCATATCCCTCTCTCGTAAGCTGCTCGTTCAAGTAGACTTGAGCAGTTGATTCCAGGCCAAGCAACTGCAGGCTTAGTTGTTGTTTTGTCGCCCACCCAAAATCGCCTGCCGCTCGAACGAGAGTTATTTTATCGGTTGCGTTGTTGAATTTAATTATTATTATGGGGTCAGTGACAGTGCGAGCAGTTTTGGCTTGTCTGACCTTAAAAATTTCACTCAATTTCGGAGCTGGTGCTATTCCCAAGGCAAAGCACAGTGAATTTAAAATCGCTTTGAGTGATTCACCCTGCGTGAACGGCACGCCGTGTAGCCGAAGGTCATTAGCCACACTTGCACGTGCTTGTGCCGAGAGCTTGGCCTCCAATGCGAATACCTGGGATTTGAGCCCATCAATATCTTCCACTGTCTGCTCCAACTTCTGTAGCCGCTTCATCAGGAGTCCAATTTCGTCGCTCATGCCGTCCAGACGCTCGTTTATCCCGGCCATCATGCGCGCCTCCGATTCCTTTAAAGTTGCTGCAATTTTCTCAGCCTGCTCATCAAATTTGCGGCTGATGATCTGGTTGAGTAGGGCAGCATCCACTCCCTTGGTCGCCTTCAGCTCGCCAGAAGAGTTCTCCCTTACGCGCTTACTAGCAGAAGACATCGTTTTTTTGGTAAAACAAAAGTTTTGTTGAGTGGTGTAAATGAGTGACTTCTGTGTGACAGCTTAGCGACGTTGCGGTAGATTGTTGTGTTGGGTCCGCGTCTTTTCAACTGTTGTGTTTTTGTTTACTTCTACCGTGCTGCGCTTTGTGTTATTATTAATATCGATTTTAAAGTTTCTGATTTGTGTTATTTTAATAACATTTAAACACGGTTTATTAGCCGGACCTTAGTTTGTTAATTTTTGTGGTTTTTCTGATAATTTTATCAAATAAATCGAGGTAAATTGGGGAAAATAGTGGCCAATCGCGTCCAGGTCGAAATTGCCAATTCGCCTGTCTGTATCCACTGCGCTGAACTCTTCCGCATCTCCCTGGATCGATCGGTACGCACGTAGCCGAATTCTATTGCGAAAATGTTTGGACGTTGACATGCAATGACTGCACCATCAAGTGGCCCATGGGACAACAGCCGAATGCTGTTACGCGCGAATCCCAGGCCAAAACGCAGCCCTCCTCCCACCCAACCGACCGAGGGGCGCTGTCGCAAAACGCGCGACTCGTTAACCGAACCGATCGCGATCATGCAGGAAAGATAGATGTTAGACTAGTATTCGAGGAAAATTAGAACTAATCTTACTAAAGGAGTTAATCATGCATTAAAACTATCGTACACCACAACTACAATTACTAACTACGAGAAAGGTATGTGAGTATTAGTAATTTAAGAAGAGGAAGGGAATTAGTTGCCGATATAATATGGTAGAGGGAATTATAATCCGCGCATAAAACTCTAAAAGGTTCATGCGAAAACTGCGAGTTCCCCTCTGCTTAACGACCATATCCACTTCACGCCTACGTTTGGATTTGGCGCCATATGTGTATAATCGTTCCAATTTGTATTTTGGTAATTTCTCGATTGGTTTGGATACTTTCCATCCCCAGTTCTCTACGTCCAATTGCTCCTCTGTATCGTATTACATACTGTCGACTATCACTCCGCACCCATTCAATGTTATGACTGCCGATCCATTGATGGTTCTCTCTGAGCCACAGTCAGCTTGACATTCTTTCTGTTGAAAATCGCCACGTATCCTTTCTCGGGTTCGAAAATGTCTCTGCGGAATCCAATGTCCTTCGTCTCACATTCCACCACCATTACTTTCATCAGATTCCTCAGGCATAACTCGTTGACTCGCTTTACAGTTTTGGAATTCTTACATATAAACAATTTTCTTATTTTTTGGCACTTATTGCTACAATAGTATATCTCTTGATTGCTACATGCTACAAAGTTAGGTGTTATTATATATTTGGTTTTATTCATGGGTAACGGCAGCAACCTCTTTAGGGCGTACGTTTGGTTTTTAAAAATTGGTATTCTCATCGCAAAAATCTGATCGGTGTTGTTCATTATGGCCTTTAGCTGTAGGAATTCATACATGTGTTCCTCTGAGGTTATTTGAATTCCGTGTTCATCTAGCGCTTGAGTAATTCTTTGCGCATCTTTTTCATGTAGTATAAATCTCGGTATTACCCCTATCTTTGCTAATAGTACGCTCTCCGTCAAATCGCTCACCTTTATCGTTAACATATCTGCTGCCATTTTAACTTATTCTATTCTATAAATTCGCCTGTCGTCCTCGACAAACGATTTACTTATCCCGTTATTTGTATTGTTCATGAATGTGCTTACCCTAATCTGCTCTTCGTTCATGTAATGTGTTGATGTAATGCAGAGTCATTGTTAAATTATTTATTAATCTTTTATTAATTTTAGGAGCAGCAATGGTGCCGCTCCAACGATTGTATTGTCAGTGACTGATTTTACATTATTTTTTTAATCCTAAGTAAGGCTAAATCTCGTCGCTGCGCTGGCCACAGACGGCGGCAGAGAGACGGCTATGTATGTATATACTTATGTATATAGGCTATGCCCTCTTAAGCCGGAGCGCGAGGGATATGCACATGTAGTCCGTTCATGTTACAATTATGCCGACGCTAGCACTTTCTGTGTGCGGGCTAAGACATAGCGATCGGTTCATATTTCAGCCACTTGGGTTTATGACCGGGACTTTGAATTATGTAAACACTGCAACAAAGTGATACAGTGTGTACCCTTTAAGTACTCTTGGTACAGTGGCTATTCAATATGTGTGCATACTACATCTCCCCCCTTTTGAAAAATAACGTAATAATATGAAGTTATTTTAATAATAATAATAATTTTTAATTAATAATTTTTTTTTTTTCATTTTTTTTTTTTTTATTTATTTTCTTTCATTTTTTTTTTGTATTGTTTTTTATTTATTAGCAACAAAGAAAATGAAATTACGAAAAATATTTGTATCTATGCATGGCCATACTAAATACAATTTATGAAATAAAGAGTTTTAATCTATCCTTATGAACTGTTTGCTTCTTATTTTTATTATTTGTTATTATAATGTTATCTCTATCTCCTATTTCCGTTACTTTATACGGACCAGTGTATTTAGGATCTAACTTATGACCTGTTTCGTTTTTTAGTAAAACTTTATCTCCTAATGATATATCTATATTTCTTACTTTCTGATCATATAGTATTATATTTCTATTCTTATTTTCTTCTAACATAACTCTAGCTGTTTTATGTGCTACCTCTAGTCTATATTTACTTTCCTTAGCATAGTCATATATATTATATATTGTTTTTATGTTATCTATACTATTAAATTCTTTTAGTAAATTATTTGTTTTACCAAATACTAACTCATATGGACAATAATTATGTGCCATTGAGGGGGTCGTGTTGAAACAAAAGACGAAATATTGAAGCCATACATCCCAATCAGTTTTATCAACCGATATGTAGGATCGTATATATTCATTAAAAGTTCTACGACTTCTTTCGATTGTCCCAACTGTCTGATGGTGGTGTGCGGTAGATGTTATGTTTTTAATGTTTAAATATTTGCGCAAGTCATTTATAATTGAATTCTTGTATTCTGTTCCCATGTCCGTAATGAACGTCTTCATTGGACCGTACTTCAGAATAAATGATTCGAAAATTGCTTTAGCGACAGTATTTGCGTTCTTGTTTGCAACTGGTATGGCAACTAGATATTTTTTTAAGTCACATATTAGCGTGACTACATATTCATTGCCATTTTCTGATTTTGGTAGTGGACCAATAGTGTCCACTATCACTCTGTCGAAAACATTTATAGGTATATCAGTTATTGTTAATGGGGTCTTTGTGTGCGATATAATTTTCGATTTCTGACATTTTTGACATTTTCCTATGTACTCAGTAATATCTTTAGACATACTTTTCCAGTAATAGTGTCTTTTTACTTTGGCCAAAGTTTTTGATATGCCAGTATGACCTCCTTGAATTGGATCATCATGAAATGTAGACAATATTGCTTCTTTTTCTTTTAAACTTGTTATTTGGTTCACCGGGTTGAGTAGCGCTACTCTTAAGGATTTTAATGTTCTATTGCCCATATTTTTGAAATTATCTATTGATATTTGATCAAAGATATTTTTCCACGGTACCAGTTTTAGTTGGCTGATTTTATTTATACCGGCTTGCATTTCAAGCCTTTGGAAGAATTGACCTAAATCAATAATTCCATTAGTATATAAATCGCTAACATCATATCTTGCGATTATTTTCTTACCATGTTTAAGGAAACATAGCATATTTTTAATCTGCAAGGTCACTACTTTAGGCAATTCTATTTTTTTATTTTCCGCGCGGAATTTTGTTTACTTTGATATCTAGTAGTGACTTTCATTATATTTCCTGTAATATTTTGTAGCTCTTTAAGGGTTATTCTTGATAATGCATCAGCTACATAATTGTCTTTTCCCTTCAGATATTCTACCGTAAAATCGTATTCCTGCAATTCAAGCCTCATACGTGTTAATTTTGAACTTGGATTGACCATTGAAAATAGATAAGTTAGTGGTCTGTGATCCGTTTGAACCGTGAAATGGTTACCATAAATATATGGTCGAAAGTGTGTTATTGCCCAGTTACAGTATTGCTGTAAACTCTTGTTCAGTTGTACTCTTATTACTTTCTCCTTTGGTAAAGGATCTTGATGCGTATGCAATTGGAAGTTGGAGGCCATTATGGTTTTGATTTAAAACCGCTCCACACGCTTGCTTGCTTGCATCTGTTATTATGCAGAATTCTTTGGTGAAGTCTGGATATTGTAACAAAGTTGGATTTATTAGTGCTGTTTTGAGATGATCGAAGGCATTCTGGCATTCAGATGTCCATTCGAAACGTATGTCTTTTTTACATAATCTTGTTATGTGACGTGAAGTAATTGCAAAATGCAACGAATCGTCTTGCGCTGTCCGCATCGTGTGGGACTGGGTAATTTTTTATGACGTCGTATTTTTTGTCGTCTGGCAAGATTCCTTTATCAGTGCATTTGTGTCCCAAAAATGTGACTTCATGCATGAAAAATGAATATTTTTCCGGATGTAGTTTCAGGTTGAATTTCCTACATTTGTCGAAAACATCAGTTAAATTTTTAACCATATGTTTCTCGGAACAACCGATTACTATTAGATCATCCATATAAAGAAATGCTTGTGATGATTCTAGACCAGAAAATGCTACTGTCATCATTCTTTGAAATGAATTTGGGGCTATTTTTAAACCAAATGGTAATCGCGTGAAGCGATATGAGCCATTGCTTGTTGAGAATGACGTTATATCTCTAGAACTTTTTTCAAGTTCAATTTGGTGGAAACCAGACATTAAGTCTAGGCATGAAAAATATTTTGCTCTAGATCTTTTGATCTAGAATATCATCAATTCTAGGTAGTGGAAATTTGTCGGACAATAGCTTCTTATTAATTTGACGATAGTCAATTACTAATCGCCATTTTTTCTTTTCAAAGTTCGGAAGAGACTTCTTCGGGACTAGTAAGAGTGGGCTATTATATGCTGAGACTGATGGTTCGACTATTTTATCGTCTATTCATTTTTGTACTTGGGCTTGAATTTCTTGTACTTGGCTATGAGGACTCCTATAATTCTTTATATATACGGGCTCATCATCCTTCACTCTAAGCTTTTTTTTGTAAAAATTATTTGTTGTTATTGATTCGGTTTCTAGTCCGAATATGTCTGTATATCTGGTACATAAATCTATTAATTGATTTTTGAATAAGGGCGGAAAGTTTTTAATTAATTTATTTATAAAAAAGTTGTCTCTTTCTTCGCTAGTTTCCTTTAATATTTCATAATCATTTAAATTTTCATATTTTATTTTATTTAAATTGACGATTTTATTGCTATTTGTTGTATTTAAAATTCGGACATAAGTATTTTTGTTGTCGGATATGGTATTTGCGATGTAAACTCCTTCATCAATCTCTTGATTTAATATCAGGATTTGATTTTTTATTGAGGGAATTTGAATTTCACGGACAACTTCGGAACGAGCTGGGAGTACTGTGGCATTA
This sequence comes from Drosophila helvetica, assembly GCA_963969585.1. Taxonomy (NCBI): domain Eukaryota; kingdom Metazoa; phylum Arthropoda; class Insecta; order Diptera; family Drosophilidae; genus Drosophila; species Drosophila helvetica. The sequence goes on along the minus strand of OZ018401.1, from coordinate 28,435,825 downwards.
TTTTCACAAGTATGAAGTATTTGTAATTTAATCGGATAATTTAAGTTGTTTGGGCGAAGAATAAGTGAGTCGCCACTCTGAGTGAAATCTAATTGGCAATTATATTGTTTTATGAAGTCTACGCCTAGTATGCCATCACTAGGTATTGGGAAATTTTGATCGACTAAATAGAAGTCATGTGGAATTATATATTTACCTGTAGTGAGTTCTATAAAGGCCAAGCCTTTTGAAAAAATTGTACCTTCGCCAATTCCCGATATTTGAGTGTAAACTCTTTCATTTACGTTTTCAAATATATCTACATTTTCTCTTAATATAGATATATCTGCACCAGTATCAAGCAACAGTGTATAGGATTTACCTGTTCTTTCATTGTTGATTTTTACAAATATGCTGAGGTTGAGGTTGATGGTTTTTATTGTGCCATTTTTGGCTCTAAATAGCTGAAGGGTTCTGTTGGTTTTTCGAATTACCTTGGGTTATTCGGACATTACCTCTATTGGTATTATTTTGATTTGTGGTACTGTTGTTGTAGTTTCGATTTGCATTGCCACGGCCTCTATAGTTTCCTCTATATTGGCCTCGTCCTCCATTGTAATTCTGGTAGTTGTTGTAGTTATTATGATAACCACGAAAGTTGCCTCTATAATTTCCACGTCCGCGATTTGAGCCGCGCTGTGGATAGTTCCTGTAGTATAGGACAGTGCTTGACTGTCCAGTTGCTTCAGTGCAACTATTTACAAATTTTGAAACAGCATCGTTCATAGTACTGAAGGTACCAGCTTGCATGATAAGTTTTACCTTATCGATTGTACAATTTTTAGTCATTGCTTTGACTGCATGCTGAGTAGAATAACTTCTGGCTAACTCTAGAGGTAAGCCATCTGTTATGTATGCACCTTCTAAAGCTTTTGTCATCTGCTCAACCTATTGTGTATACTGGTTAGCAGTTTTATTGCGTTGCTGTAGGTTCATCAGTTTTGCATCCACAGTTTCGCCTTTGACGTTGCCTTTTAATCTAGAAATCACTTCAGTAATCGTTGTTTCGTTTCCGATTAGATTTCTGGCGACACCTTTTAGCTTTGTTTTTATTATGGAAACTGCTAGTTGTTCGTGCTCGCCTTTTATTGATTCTATTATTTGTAATGCATCAGTAAAACTTGTTAAATTTTCAGCCTTACCATCGAAAACTGGTATAAGCTTGGATGCTGTATTAATAAAATCAATATTAGATTGTGCCATTGTAATAGTGTTGCTTATTTTATTCTCTATTATGCTTGAAGTATCATCAGAATCTGTAGAATTATCCAGATCTGATATTAATACAGCTGGAATAGTAAGATTATTTAAATCTTGCTCTTCTATTTTAGGGTTTATCTCTATAAGTTCTTCTGATTCTATTTGGTCAATATCAGTTGGTTCTGTTGAATCCGGTTCATCACCAGTTTCAACTGTTGGTGAAGTGTTAAGTACGGTCGGTACTGATATATCTAAATTGAATTTTTGTTTAATTGATATTAAATTAGATCGTAGTCGGATCAAAAATTTTGATACTTGGGACCAATGATCTCGATTTAATTTTTCCCTCTGGCCATGTATTAGTATTCGTGCTTCATTAAAGCGTTCTACTAATATTTCTACATGTTTTTTAATAGTGTTCTTTTGTATTGGCCTGTTTTAAGTAAGTGACTTATATGATTTGTCAAAGTCAACTTTTATGTTATTTATTTCCTTATATATTTCATTCCATTCCATTATATTATGGACATGAATTAATTGCAGAAATTAAAGGTCCCTATCATATGTTTCTCTATTTGCCTTTAGTGTAGCCATACTTTAGTTGAAAATTTTTATTTGTATTTATTTATTTTTATTTTTTTTTGTTTTTTTTTGTTTTTTTTTTTTTTATTTATTTAAGAGAGTAAATTTGTTTTTAATTAATGTTGTTTGTGCTCTTTATTTTTATTTTTGTTTTTTGCTTAAATTTTGTCCAGGTCATTTGCCCGGCTCATATATTTCTTTTTTAGACATTTATTATGCAACTTATACAGTTTGTAACAACAATTTGCGCACATTATAACAAAAATTATTATTAGCAATGTGTGTATTAAATCAAAGTTATTATTGGTTGACTCTTCTTTATTAATAATGTTAGCAGTGGAGTCCACTGACTTAACGTCTAGCATTTTGGGATTATAATTATAACCATCTCTTTCTTCAGAAAATTTGCTTATGGTATTACTTTGCATTTACTTTTACAAGTTTTCTACCTATTGTTTTGTATGGCTTTACGGGCTACACGTCTAATTGGGCAGAAAAGGTTCCGCTCAATTTTACAATTTATTGTAATATTATAAAAAAATATGCATCGTAGTGCAATTAAAAAAAATTATGCAACGCAGTGTATCACGGCTGCCATGATGTAATGTAGTGCAGTTGGTGTCCTCCGGTGTCCTTTGCGTCATCTGGTCGTCGCCGTTTTGGCTTTGCTGACGCTCCTTCGCTGGCATAAGGGGCGGCCTGCCCCTCACACTTGTTGATTCAGCTGCAGATGTCCTGGGCCTATGGGCTCAGGCGGTACCGGTGCCGGTCATCGCACAGGTTTCAAGCAGGTTGATCTGCAGAATGGACTCTCCAATGGTCCCGGGCAATCCTTGGGACAAGCTTTTTCTCTTCTTGGCAGCTGTTTGGGAATTGGAGGTGTTATTATTTTTCCGTTAATTTGTTTAATTATTACTGAGTGAGTTGGAGCCTTGGGCTTTAGTTTTACAAGACTTGATTTAAGGAAATCAAGCTCTTCTTGCAATTTTTGGGCTGTTGCCCAGGGGGGTGGCGGTTGATTTTTAAATAATAGCCACTTAATGTGCGCTATTCTTTTATTAATTTTGTTCTTCACGCCCCCTCTTTTTGCCATGGCTCCATCTCTACTCACTCAGATTTATTTGCTCCATTTTTCCAGTCAATTGTCTTTTTTCCGGTTGATTTTTTTTTCGAATTCCAGATTGTACAGATTTTTTTTTTGTGTTCTGCCACCAGTTTGTCAGCTTTTCCAGTTTCAGCTTTTACATTTTTTGGTTTACAGGTATAGCTGTAGTCACGGTCGCCATGATGTAATGTAGAGTCATTGTTAAATTCTTTATTAATCTTTTATTAATTTTAGGAGCAGCAATGGGGCCGCTCCAACGATTGTATTGTCTCTGACTGATTTTACATTATTCTTTTAATCCTAAGTAAGGCTAAATCTCGTCGCTGCGCTGCCCACAGACGGCGGCAGAGAGACGGCTATGTATGTATATACTTATGTATAATGGCTATGCCCTCTTAAGCGGGAGCGCAAGGGATATGCACATGTAGTCCGTTCGTGTTACAATTATGCCGACGCTAGCACTTTCTATGTGCGGGCTAAGACATAGCGATCGGTTCATATTTCGGCCACTTGGGTTTATGACCGGGACTTTGAATTATGTAAACACTGCAACAAAGTGTTACAGTGCGTACACTTTAAATACTCTTGGTACAGTGGGTATTCAATATGTGTGCATACTACAGTGTCAAATTCTTAAACATGATACTAAACTTACTTTCTTCTCTTGTTCCTGCACTCTCCTGATCTCTTTTTCCAGCCGTTCTTCATCTTCGGTATCCATATTCCCCGTGACTACCTTCAATACCGAACCTAGCCCATTAATGAGCCCCTTTTGTTTCTGACTTTGGGGCTTATTTTCTCAAGTTTTCCCCTGACCTGGTCTAGTTTACGTTGGAGTGCCCTTACTAATTCTTGTGTCTCTTTCTCCTCTTGTATTTTCCTGAGCATACTCTCCAGTTGGGCGATGTTCTCCATATAATCCTTTAGCTGAACCACGTGGAAAAATTTCTTGTAAGTCTGCACTATCCAAGCTGGTCCGATCTCGATCTGGGCGATTGGTTCGATCTCCCTTACTTCTCGGATCCTGAACATTTTAGCCATTGCCACCGACCATCTGAAATTCATTGTTCATTAGCTTAAGTTATTCTCCGAGATGGCGGATAATTCGCAATGAAAGGGATGGTATGAGATTGTCATTGCAGTATTCCAACTATCATTACTCAAATAAGTCATCGCGTCTTATATCTCTTCATAATTGGTACTAAGCTCGGCAACTTCGGTTATTTTTAATGAAGACGGTATAGAAGTCGCTAATAAAAACTGTAGCGTTAGGAATATATATATGAACTGAAAAAAAGAGAGCCTCTCTTTTTCTGTCTGCGAATATCGTTTCTCGACCTCTGACAGGCTCTTACTCTCAAACGAAATTATGTGGTGGTCTCCTATATCATCGATTTGCACCAGCGCAGATGAGGCGAAAAGTAGTTTATCTGAAGCCGGTTCCCATGCTAAGAGTTTTGGTTATGTCACTTCCATTACGAATTTCTTTATGTCATCTTCAGGGGTTCAAGTACTTGCTAGTGACTAGAGCACCATTTCCTAAGTTTGAAGTTACCGCGAGACAGTATAGCGGAAGATTGGTGCATCTTCTCCATGACCTCGGCGACTGAGTTACCGCCAGAAATGAGATTATCTACGTAGAACTCCTGTTGCAGAATAGCTGAGCCAAGAGGCTAGGACTCACCCTCGTCGATGACCAGCAGGTGCATTGCACGAACTGCTAAAAATGCTGCAGCCCTAGTACCGTATGTGACGGTGTCTAATGAGTAGGCTTGAACCTCGGACTGGATGGAATCTCGCCACAGAATACACTGATAAGAGTTGTCAGGTGGAGACACTCGTACGCAGCGGTGCATTTTACCAATGTCTCCAATGAGGGCGACTGGATGTTCGCGAAAGCGAACTAGTATGTTGAACAATGCAGGATGAATAACAGGGCCTGTCACCATCACCATCATTTATAGAACATCCAGTTGATGTAGCCATCGAAAACAAAACGAACTTCTTTCGTCGTACTATCTTCCTTTAAGACACTGTGATGAGGCAAAAGGTATTTGCAGAGACTGCGGGAATCAGGTTTGTCTTGGGTCATATGCTTATGTATCAATATACATAAAGGCGGAGTGCCGCTCCTTCAGTACTGGATAAAAGATTCACCTAAGCGATTAGCAATTGGCTTCAACGGGAAACGAACTGAATACTCCCCAGATGGCAAACGTGAAAAGTGGATCTTCTGGGTCTTCTGCAGAAGAAGCAGGCCATCAATGAGTTTGATTTGCCACACGCAGATGAGATCATAAAAAATGCTCGCACCAATGAGGAGATCCACTCGTTGAGGGTTGAAAAATGAAGGATCGGCAAGCTGAATATTGGAGGGAATACTTCAGCCTGATACATTGACTGCCAGACTTGGGTGGCAGTCGGTGATTGTATGGGCAATGACAGCAGTAAGAGTCGTTGTGTAGCTAGACGTGCGAGAATGCATGCAAATTTTCATGGTTGATACCTCAGTGGACACGCTGGTATCGCTGAGCCCAGAGACAAGTGCAGACGATTGAGCACTCCTAAGTTGAAGCTGCTGGGCGAACCTGGATGTGACGAGGTGAAGTTGTGATCCTGAATCTAGTATGGCACGACAAGGAACTAAAACGCCAGACCGATTCTTAACGAGAACCACGGTTGTAGCCAGAAGAACAACATCGGAGTTAAGACCTTGGGCAGCAAGAGAGGTAGACGCCGGTGAAGATGAGCTGCAAGCAGAATCCTGAACAGAAGAACTGATTTCTTACTGAAGCACTAGATCCGGAGGAGGAATATTTTGGGAGCCTTATGTTGTGGATTGCTGAGTCTCGAAGTGTAACAAACAATGATGCCTCCCGCCGCATACGCGACATTTTCCACTGTTGCATTCACGAGTGCGATGTCCTGATTTTAGGCAATTGAAGCAGAGGGAAAGCTTCTTCACTTCTTTGTGGCGCAGCAACGGGGACAGATTTCCGAATAACTTATTTCCGAATAACCATGCCCCGCTGAATGGCAAAAGGTGCATCCAGACGGGTCGGCAGAAGACTTGGCTGCAACAAAAGTTTTCTTAAAATGAGGAGTAGAATGGTTTTTTCCCACCTGAGCGCTACTAGCGGGTGCCGCTGTAGCGTATTTCAATCTCTCCATTTGCTGGCAGTGCTTCTCTAAGAATTCGTAGAACTTGACTGCTGAAGGTATGCCCCAGAATCTTCTTGATGTGTGCCTAAAAAACAAGTTTCTTCCTACTTAAACGGTACTTGAAAATATCCAGAGCCACACGATAATTGGCACTGGAGAGCACCAACGATCGAACCGAGTCTAAGGCCACATCTGCGAGGCAAGAGCGAGGAACTTCTCAATGTCACTGAAGTCTGCATCCGATTCAATCACCGATCTAAGCATCGCCATAAAATCCGAATATTCCACCGGAAATCTTAGGTACCTTTAGCTCAGAAAGCCGATGCTTGTGAGCCATGATGATGGTACTATACTTAGAATGGCCTGGCAGGGTGGTTGAATTGACAGCGACGCGAGAGTGGCCTATTTTGAGGGCGGTCAGCAACTCAGCTTTCCACAATATGAAGAGAGTATCGAAACTTTTTCACTCCCAATCTCAACTTTATTGAGCGCCTCCAGCTCTTTATGGATCTTATTGAACTCCTCTCGCAATTCTGCCAACATGTCAATCAAACTTCAATTTCCGCCGGAGAATGATTCGCCAAACCTGTGCACTCGATCATATAGACTGAAGTGCACGCTTGTAAAGAGCCTGTTATCAACCATCGCAATATTTTCGCCCGCGCCTGTATTCGGATCGCTGTCGTTGGTAAACGTTGTGCAATGTGACGAAACAATGGAGAATAGAATACCGCTTAAGCGACGGTATACAGAGCGAGAGCGGGAATGAGAGACACGGAAATCCAAGAACCGTGGCTGCAGTCGAGCATAGAATGAGGGACTCGACGATTATGCGACGGTGTATAGCAAGAGCGAGAATGAGGGACACGAAAAGTCAAATTTCGTGGCTGCGGCCGAGCATATAATGAGAGATTCAACGGTTAAAATAACGGAATATAAGACGACCGGTACTCTCACAGACTTTGCACATAAAAGTGCTCTTTATTGTGCACCAAATGTGTTTGTTAGTATTTAACTGCACAGCAACGAGTGCATTTGATAACTTTCAGGCAGGTTTCGGGTTTCACTTTCACATGCATTTTTACATTTACTTTTGAATTCACATAAATTGGTGCTCTTACACTCAAAATACGAAAGATTTTTTACTTTTCAAAACGTCAACTTTTTCCTATTCGAAATGAAAAGTACACGTTTTTGTATACAACAAAACGAATCTTATTTGCAAAAGGAAAAAATTAGGTGACTTATTGGTCCATTAGGATAAATTTGACACCATTACTATGAAAATTTAGATTGTGACTTCTTTATAAATAATTTTCGTAACCCAACCCTCAAATTTGACTCAGAAAAAATTGGTCTGTCGAATTCACTTCTCGGATTCGTGGCAACAGCTGACGGAGATCGATTCATTTATTGGAACTGGCAAAAATACATATTTGCGCATAACAGCACAAAATAATGCTAACTAACATGCGTGTTGAGACCACGAGTTTTTTCGTTGACTTTAATAATGATTTAAAGAAAAACGATTGAATTGCAACACGTTATAAACTTTTATTGGGTGTAAAATTGGGTGACCAAAATTGCCAGAGACTTTAACAATGTACACTTGCAGAGGCAAGCGAGACATTCTCGTGCCAAGTAATAGATTGGGGACAAAAAAGGTCTGTGCTCCAACTATAACAAGCGGTAACTGATTTTAGCAGACGCAGCTGTCGTCGGCTTAACGACGCCGTGTGAAAGCATAGATAAGAAGAGCGGAGATAATAATAGATAAATAGGAGATAATAATTGAGAGCATGATTCTAAAAGCGCAAAGGAAATAGTAAATGAGTTTAGTTGTAAGAAAAAGAGAGAGTTACACTCGGGCCTCGTTCGAACAATGCGCTTTACAGAACACTTTTCTAAAGACTGATGTTTCCCGCCAAATTTATTTCAAAATGTAAGTGCAACAAATTAATGGTTTGACTATTAGCAATTCAATTTTCAATTTGAGTGCTGTTACTCACAGTTCGTCATAAATATTAAATACACAAGTATTGCATCTCAGATATCTTTATCTACGCAAATCGAGCACTCTCTGCCGTCATTTTTCTTCAAAACAAAATAAAAGGCATCAAAACAAACAGATGAGCAGTTTTTGTTTACCAGAATCGATGAGAAAAAAAAAAAATCGATAACAAGAAAATGAGAAAGAGGGAGCTCTTTAAAATGAAAACTAAACTGGTTGAAAAAAAAAACGCAAAGTAAACGAAACCCGGAACCTGCCTGTTTATGTTTTAAATGAAACGCGATTTTTCGAGATGCCAAACTTTTTTGGAAATTATTTCTTGTCCAGATACAAATGAAACGAATTGTGTTAAAATTTGTAAGGTTTATTTATACATGCGTGTAGCAGTAACCGATTTCTTGCTCTTTGCCGGGCCAGATAAATGTTCACGAGATCGAATATGCAAACAATGTGCAAGTGATTAGTATGGAACTGAATTTAGTGACGTCTGCATATCAAATCGATAGCCGAAGCAGCGTTTAATCGGACTGTTCGGGCTGTTCAAACCCGCTGTGATTGTATAATTAACAACATATGTAAACGCTAACGCTCGGCATCGCTGCTGCTCTGCAGCCACCGCTTCAGCTCTAGCTGTGCATATTCGATCTCGAGAATATTTATCTGGATGGGCAAAGAGCCAGCAATCGTTTTCTGCTAGCCACCGGTATAAATAAATATTATAAAGTTTTAGATCAATTCGTTCTTTTTATTCTAGACAAAAAATAGGTGCCAAAAAAAGCTTGGCATCTCAAACATTGGTCACCCCGACGTGATAAAGGCCATTAGTTAATCGCGTTTTATTTAAAACAAAAATTTATCAAACCTTCGTTGCTGTGCAGTTTAAGTACCAGCAAATACATTTGGTGCACAATAAAGAACAGTTTTATGTGCAAAATCTTTGAAAGTGCCGGTCTTCTGAGATTCCGTCAGTTTAACCGTCGAATCACTCATACTATGCTCGACCGCAGCAACGGTTCTTGACTTTTGGTTTCCCTCATTCTCGCTCTTGCTCTACACCGTCGCATAATCGTCGAGTCCCTCATTCTATGCTCGACTGCAGCCACGGTTCTTGGATTTTCGTGTCTCTCATTCTCGCTCTCCCTCTGTATACCGTCGCTTAAGCGGTATTCTATTCTCCATTGTTTCGTCGCATTGCACAACGTTTACCATGGACAGCGATCCGAATACAGGCACGGGCGAAAATATTGCGATGGTTCATAACAAGCTGAATCTTTATAAGCGTGCACTTCAGTCTATATATGATCGAGTGCACAGGCTTGGCGAATCATTCGCCGGAGATAAAATCAAAAAATTCACCGCCACGGAAATCGACGTTCGCAAAGACATGTTGGCAGAAATGCGGGAAGAGTTCAAAAGGGCCCATAAAGAGCTGGAGGTGCTCAATCAAGATGAGATTGGGAGTGGGATGAGCAACAATTTCGACACTCTTTTCATATCGGTGAAAGCTGAGTTGCTGACCGCCCTCAAAATAGGCCACTCTCGCGTCGCTGTCAATTCAACCACCCTGCCAGGCCATTCTAAGTATAGTACCATCATCATGGCTCACAAGCATCGGCTTTCTGAGCTAAAGGTACCTAAGTTTTCCGGTGGAATATTCGGATCTTATGGCGATGTTCAGATCGGTCATTGAATCGGATGCGGACTTCAGTGACATTGAGAAGTTAAAGCATCTTCGCTCTTGCCTCGCAGATGTGGCCCTAGACTCGGTTCGATCGTTGAAGCTCTCCAGTGCTAATTATCGCGTGGCCCTGGATATTCTCACGTACCGTTTTAGTGGGAAGCGACTTGCTTTTCAGGCTCACATCAGAAAGATTCTGGGGATCAATGGGGTAGATTCGCCATCGCCTAAAAGGCTGTGGGAGTTTTGGGACGCAGTCAATCTTCATACGCGTGCTTTGCGGACATTGGGAACAGATGAGGAGATCTTTCCCTCTGCTTCAATTTCCCAAAATCAGGCCATCACACTCGTGAATGCAACAGTGAAAAATGTCGCGTATGCGGCGGGAGGCATCATTGTTTGTTACACTTCGAGACTCAGCAATTTACAACACAAGGCTTCCAAAGTATTTCTCCTCCGGATCTAGTGCTTCAGCAAGCAATCAGTTCTTCTGTTCTAGATTCTGTTTGCAGCTCATCTTCACCGGCGTCTACCTCTCTTGCTGCCCAAGGTCTTAACTCCGATGTTGTTCTTCTGGCTACAACCGTGGTTCTCGTTAAGAATCGGTCTGGCGTTTTAGTTCCTTGTCGTGCCATACTAGATTCAGGATCACAACTTCACCTCGTCACATCCAGGTTCGCCCAGCAGCTTCAACTTAGGAGTGCTCAATCGTCTGCACTTGTCTCTGGGCTCAGCGATACCAGCGTGTCCACTGAGGTATCCACCATGAAAATTTGCATGCATTCTCGCACGTCTAGCTACTCAACGACTCTTACTGCTCTCATTGCCCCTCCGATTACCGATTGCCAACCAAGTCTGGCAGTCAATGTATCCGACTGAAGTATTCCCTCCAATATTCAGCTTGCCGATAGTGCATTTTTCAACCCTCAACGAGTGGATCTCCTCATTGGTGCGAGCATTTTTTATGATCTCCTCTGCGTGGGGCAAATCAAACTCATTGATGGCCTGCTTCTTCTGCAGAAGACCCGGCTCGGGTGGATCGTATCTGGCGGTGGACAAAGGGTAGCAAGCTTGGCGCTCTTGGGAATTCACAATTCTCCGGAGTCGGAATCTAACATGAATTCAAGGTTGGATAAAACTCTTCGTTTGTTTTGGGATGTCGAGAATTGTGTGTCTCCCGTTAAAGCAAATTGCTGATCGCTTAGGTGAATCTTTTATCCAGTACTCAAGGAGTGGCACTCCGCCTTTATGTATATTGATACATAAGCATATGACCCAAGACAAACCTGATTCCCGCAGTCTCTGAAAATACCTTTTGCCTCATCACAGTGTCTTAAAGGAAGATAGTACGACGAAAGAAGTTTGTTTTGTTTTCGATGGCTACATCAACTGGATGTTCTATAAATGATGGTGATGGTGACAGGCCCTGTTATTCATCCTGCATTGTTCAACATACTAGTTCGCTTTCGCGAATATCCAGTCGCCCTCATTGGAGACATTGGTAAAATGCACCGCTGCGTACGAGTGTCTCCACCTGACAACTCTTATCAGTGTATTCTGTGGCGAGATTCCATCCAGTCCGAGGTACAACCCTACTCATTAGATACCGTCACATACGGTACTAGGGCTGCAGCATTTTTAGCAGTTCGTGCAATGCACCTGCTGGTCATCGACGAGGGTGAGTCCTACCCTCTTGGTTCAGCTACTCTGCAACAGTAGTTCTACGTAGATAATCTAATTTCTGGCGGTAACTCAGTCGCTGAGGTCATGGGGAAGATGCACCAAACTTCCGCTATACTGTCTCGCGGTAACTTCAAACTTAGGAAATGGTGCTCTAGTCACTAGCAAGTACTTGAACCCCTGAAGATGACATAAAGAAATTCGTAATGGAAGTGACATAACCAAAACTCTTAGCATGGGAACCAGCTTCAGATAAACTACTTTTCGCCTCATCTGCGCCGGACAAGAATTCAAAGCTCTCTAAGCGATCGGTTTTGTATACGATTGCTCGTTTCTACGACCCTCTTGGATTGATAACTCTTGTTTTTGTCAGGTGTAAAATCTTTCTTCAGCAGCTTTGGAGAGAACTTTTGGATTGAGATGAAAGCCTACCCTTAGCGTTGCATTCCAATTGGATTGACTTGAGAAACTGTTTGGCAAACATCTCTCGGATATCATTTCCTCGCGTGGTTCATCATTCTGCTACGGTTGCACAGGTTCACGGATCTTGTGATGCCAGAAGCATATAGCGCTTGCATATATGTATGTCGTGTCAAGAGAAGGGCAGTCGAGCAATGTGCGCAAAGTCCCAAGTGGCTCCGCTAAAAACATAGTCAATTCCTCAGCTGGAATTAAGTGGAGCCCATTTTCTTGCGAAAATTATGCATTATTTGAAGGAGATTGGAATCTTTACCGCTGGTCGGACTACTCAACAGCATGATCTTGGATACGGGATGAACCAGCCGAATTTCAAGTTCTCGTATCAAATCGAGTGGCATCAATTTACGAGTTGACAGCAGCTCTGGAATGGCACTATGTTCCCACAGCTTTAAAACCTAATGACATCCGCTCTAGAGGCTCACTTCCCAACCACTGCATCTAGTCAGAGCTGTGGTTTCACGGTCCATCGTTTTTGGTAGACTTTAAGGAGGAGTGGCCTGTGTCTCCTGTGCCTGAAACACTGGCAATAGAGCTTCGCAAACGAGCATTGTTGATCGCGTCTCCACATGCCGATCTCACATCAGGATGCAAATTTGCAAACTCATTTTTTGGCATGCAGCGCAAATTCGCCTACATGCATAAATTTGTACATCGTCTTCGGAACTCTGGACTCAACGTTTCTGATATTCGGCTAGGAATGCATCTTCTAATTCGACACATTCAGCTGGCAAACTTGTGGATGGACATAAAGGAGATTCAATGCAATGGTCAAGTCACGAAATCCAGTTCCATCATTTCGCTCTCTCCGTTCATCGATCAGTCTGGATTACTTAGAGTTTTAGGCCGCCTTAGCAACTCATCGCTAGGATTTGATGCTCAGCACCCACTTATTTTGCCAAAGGTGCTAAAGAAGCTTTTTATGAGCGACTCGCAAATGAAGGAGGTCCATGAGGGCCAGGAGGGCCCAGGTGGGCCCTCTGTGCTTGGCTTCGACGAGCTGCATACTTTGATCTGCCAGATAACGGCAATTGTTAATTCTCGACCTTTGTTCTCGCTTTCAGAAAATCCTGATGATTTAGATGTATTGACTCCTGCTCATCTGCTTCTAGGTGGCCTACCTGAGACAATCCTTGAGCCTGACCTGACGAAGCTCAACTACAATCGTCTGGATGGTTGGCAGCGGGTCATTCAACTGCAACAAATCTTCTGTAGCCGTTGACGCGAAGAGTACCTCACTCTTTTGCAAGAGCGGTCGAAATGGCGGACTCCCACGCGAAACCTTTGCGCGAACGATGTCGTTCTTTATCAGGAAGAAACACTTCCTCATATGCGCTGGCCACTGGCTAGAGTGGACGATGTCGTCCTGAGCAAGGATGGAGTATGCCGCATAGCGGACTTGAAGACTACATCAGGAACCATCAAAAGGGCCGTTACTCGGCTCTGTCCACTGCCCCACAAGGAGTCTGTTGACAGACCAGTTTACAGTATGTTCGGGCTCATCATCGGAATTCATCCCACTGTAATTTTATAATTAACAACATATGTAAACGTGAATGTTTGGCAGCGCTGCCGCGCTCTCTCTTTTAAGGGCGCTCTGCAGCAATATCTGCAATATCTCTAAATTATTTAAATTATCTTGTCTAATAATCTCTTATGCTCTTAAGTAATCTATAGCCGCGCTAATGTAAATCACTCTCTCAGCTCACACGCACTAACACTCATGCTCCTAGTTCTTACTGCTTATATTGCAGTGCTCGCTTGATTCTTGTCTCTGTCAAAATTAGTCGTCGAACGCGAAGCATTGCGTATCATTACGTGCATGCCGTCCGACTTGTCCAAAAAACGCTAGAACGGCTCTTGTTTTCGCATACTACAAATTTGTGAGGTAATCACCATCACTAAAACAAAACTCTCAAGAACAATCGAACAATAAAACCAAATTGAATCCAACAACAGAGAAACTTTATTTGATAAATGTGGAGTCAGATTTGCCGAAAAAACTCGGCAGCTTCCAAACAGAAATAATAATAATTAATGACAAGTGGTTATACAAACACAACACTCCGCGGGCTTACGTCTTGCGTCTTGAAAATTCAATCCAACTTGTGAATTCAGACCGGCATCAACATCAGAGACACAAAATACATACAGATTTAGTCTCAACTTTTCCTGACATGTTTTTGTGGGTCCGTGTTAGTGCTAAAATATTAAAAAAGTTAAAATATTTGCAGCAAAACCTTTTTATTTTTATAAGATTGACAAGCCGTGAAAAGAGTTTATCCTATTTAATTAAGATACGTTATTTCAGACCATTAAAAATACATATAAATTTATACAGTTTTAAACTACGAAATTGCTCAGTATATACATATAATACTCAGTATATCTGAGACCTGCAAAAATACTTATAAGCAATAATACAATGTGGAGGAGGAATTCAAGTGCGATTCCTTTCAGTCGTCTCAGTATTGCCGACCGTTGGTGCTATTACCATAGTAGGATGGTCGGTCTGGAAGTTTTGGAGGCACGTTCATGACAGGACGGCTGTGAAAGGTAAAACAAAAACGGTTACCAATAGTTCGGCGAAAACAACATCAAGAGAAATGATTTCTTGTATACAAGCACCGCTTTACCAAAATTCAACTCACCAGATGGACAGCATTCGTGTACTCATGTATATTTGTAGTAATTTAAAAAAACAACAATATTGTCAAGTAGAATATAAAGTTTTTAGGAAACCGAATCTGTAGTACTGTTATCTTTACTCTATGATAAAGTTGGTGTTGATAAGCTTAAAAGGAGGAAAATGAACTACCATATCCTAACATTTTTATTTTTTTTTAAACCGTGGTTGGTTAATATACCTAATTGTAATGAAATTCAGTTTTTGTTTTTTTAACATATTTATTTTCAATATATTTCTTTATAACACTTTTTTCTTTTATTTTATACATTTTTTATGTATAAATAAGGGAGTAGATATTTTTTTTGAAGATATCGAAAAATGTACACTATTTAATGACATTTAATACACTTTATCATTAAAACAGTGAATAGTTTCAATACAGATTTTGTTGTATCCAATTTTTATTATACGTTTGCACATTTTCTTATAAAAAAAAATATACTCATGTTTCAAATATTTTATTTTTTACATAACAAATTGCTAGAATACCAATTACCAATACGAAGAACCTTTCTTTTTGAGTATTTTGCCAATCGTTTCCAATTAAGATACCAAGATACTACCTGATCGAAATTAATATATGGGTACAATCACTTATAATTTTTCAAAATTATTCAAAATTGATAAGCTGGGTGCCAAATATTTTTCTGAATGCACTTGCATATCAAGACATAAGGGCAGGTTGAAAGTTTATATTCAGGCAGGTTCCGGGTTCCATTTATTTTTGCATTTTTCTTTTTCAACAAAATCTTTTGCTTTTCATTTTGAAGAGCTCCCTCTTTCGCATTTTTTCGTTAACGATATATTTAATTTTTTCATCGATTTTGGCAAACAAAAACAGCTAACCTTGTTGTTTTGTAAGTATACAGCGTGGTAAAATGCCTTTTGAAGCAAAACGACGGCAGAAAGTGCTCGATTTACATAGAGCAAGATATCTGAGATGCAATACCTGTGTATTTAATATTTCATACGAACGGTGAGTAAGAGCATGCAAATTGAAAATTGAATTGCTAATGGTCAGACAATTAAGTTTTTGCACTTGCATTTCAAAAGTAATATTTATAATCCGATTTGATCCAGATTCAACACTCTGATAGATATGGTCACTCTCTATGATTCTTTTTAGATTTTTCGTATCTTTAAAATTGTGTTTGCTACAGATTTTCGTCCTTTGTGCAAGCGTAAGGGGGCGGGGCGAAAAAAAAAAACCCACCAGAGGCAAACAAAAAATGATAATAATGGGCTAACCCCGCAGTGTCCGAACGCAATTTGGCTGTAAATACAGTAACTAGTTCACGGGATACAAAGCATAAGCTTTCGCATACAGGAAATATTAAGTTCCGATGAAAGATATGATTAGATATGAAACGAGGGGGAACGTTATGAGCCGCGTCTGCGTCAGGCATATTAGTGTTTCAGCCATATTAGTTTTTTGGGGCTAGAAAAAAAAAACTGACGTAATGGAGCAAAACTTGGATTAGTGTTCAGCGCACCAACATACATGGGGATATGGTACCCTAGTCAGAAGTAGTTTTTTTTGTGGGGTTGTGCTATGGTTCTTTTCTATGGTGAGGTTTTTCTTTTTAATTACTGCCAGGAATCTGCTATTTATTTCGTTTGTGTGGAACGTCACTAAAACAGAGTGACCAAGAACCGAAGACGTGCTTGGGCAGTCTCATGAATCAGCTGCGTTTTGTAAAGAGGAACAAATTTTAAATGTTTATATAAAATTCAAAAAGAAAAAACATGAACTATAACGATGAAGCTATTGTGTTGGGGGTGGCATATATTGTTGCCAAGAAAACCGAATTACAGCGCAGACAGAGCCGCCAAAATGTGTAGAAGTCACAGAAGTCTGGATACAAAATCAGATGTCTTTAGTCCATCAATATGGACGAACGGATAGACACACAATCAACAGCCACAAATAGCAAATAAATCAATCAGCATTTAAGTATCACTTAGGCATGTGATTTCATTGAATTTGAAATTTGAAAATGCCTTGAATACTAAAGTAGAATCACTATTAGCTCAGAGTTGTTCACTACAACACATAAATTAGTACCTCGCAGAAAAAAAAATTTGGGTCGAAGAATCGAGACGACACACAGTGGGGCATTAGGTAATTTCAGGTTGCAAAATTAATAACTTCTAAACGAATATAGATGTTTTCATTAAATTAACTGTTTTTGAAAGAAAAAACATATAAAAGTTTAGACGCTTTAACAGTACGTTTATGCTCGCTGGGAAAATGGTCGACTTTGAAGGAATCTCGAAATTTCTATTTCTGAACATTTTCTTTCTTTGCCTATATTCAAATTTTCTAAAGCAGTCACCCAAAAAATGTTTTTTTGTCCACTCTTTTTGGCTGAGTCTCTGCTGTGCGACGGCTTTCGAACATGACTGACGAAGAGTGGGCCTTCGTACGAGAGATTTAACATTCAGAAGGTATATTAGAGTAGACCACAATGCCAAAAATAAGACGATCTAACATTGTTCGTTGCAATCAATCAAATATGCGACGAGCTACTTCAGGTGCGACTCGTAAAAATCAGCGAGTCAATGAGAGCGAACGTATTCGTATTGACATATTGGAATTACGTTCGGGAGTAACTGAAGATGGTTGACAAGTGAATATATCGAGAATCGAACAAAATCAAACACAATGCTCATGGTAAACAACCATTATACATGACACAATGATTACACTAGACAAATTTGAACTTTTTTTACTGCTGTGGCCAAAAGTGACTTTATCTGATAGATTTGAGGATTCAAACATGTTTAAGTAATTATGTTTTTTTTTTCGTAGGTTTCGTGTTTGTTAAAGAATATTTTAAAATCTGTTTTTTTTCAGAGGTAGTGCTTTTTTTTTCACATAACTTAAGCATCTTACATCTGACCGTGTTGAAGTTCTGATGAGCTGAAGCTATTAATCGCACAATACGGCATACGAAGGTTTGATTAAAAATATAAAAGTTTAATCAGCTTAGCGTTTATCCATCGATTTATACAAACAATACCTTAAACGACTCACAGTGGGATATTCGGCCATTTCAGCTTGCTAAGCTAATAACTTCTGAACAAATTCAGATATATCCATGAAATGAACTTCATTTCAAAGATAAATCTTTCCAAATTTAGCATGCGAAAGTACATTGTGCTCCAATGTCAGAAAGCTTAACAACACATTGTCAAAGTTGAACTTTTTTTTATCGGTCATATTTGCCAATATAAAATATATTTTTTTTAATTTTTGTTGATCAATAAAGAACGTTTAATTGTCAATTTTACAATACAAAATCGTTTTATATTTAATTTTTGATTAACACTCTATAGAAACCCCCGGAACAAAAACTTGGAGAAGTTTAGAAAGACCGTCACCTCAAAGCTCGCGAATCCGGGCACAGTGAAATCCGTGGAAGACACAGAGAAGTCCTTAGAGACCCTCTCCAAGGAAATACTGGCTGCTTATCAAGGAGCATGCCCGCCATCAAGAACAAGAAAGAGGACCAAACAACTCTGGTGGAACCGGGACCTCTCTCTACAAAGAAATAACCTCAGTGAACTCTTCAAACTCGTCAGAATAGCGAACGAGGAGATCATCAACGAGGAATACAAAACGCTACTCAGAGACTACAAGAAGGAAATACGCAAGGCACAACGTAGCTCGTGGAGGAACTTCTGCTCGAATATCGAGAAAGTGCCTGAAACAGCAAGACTCAGGAAGCTGCTCTCGAAGCAGCCCACCATACAGAGTCAGCTCTAATTAAATAACGGACAGTGGTCAGAGGGCAGCGAAGAAGCTCTGACAGCACTAATGGAGGCCCACTTCCCGGGATACACCGAGGTCACTGATGCCGAAACGCAACGGGACCTAGCAACCGAGGAACAAACCCCCCCGACGATCTAAGAACTCACAAGAAAATCCAATGGGCTATAGACTCCTTTGCGGGCATAAAAGTAAGGGCATAATAAGTAATTTATGACTGCTAGGGTGTGTGTTCATAAAACATGAACAGGAACCGACAAAGGCCAACCAATAAACAATACAGTCCACTTGAAGGAGGCCACTTGAGAAAAAGGACACATAGAGTTCGACCATAAAATCATATCTATTAACACATGTTGTTTGCATGTAGTAGGTGGCATTAGAAGGGATGAGCGTGGAAACAAGTGCCGCACATCCCTCCTTTTCTTAGCGTTGGTCTTAATTTTAATTACCTTATATTTTCCTATATATGGTGCATCAGTTTTGAAAATAAAACAGTTTGAATTTACAACTCAACTCGCAAGTGTTTCGACTTTTCTTTTAAGGTCTTAACATTTTGGTCCTTCGTACCTCTCCGTTGTTTCCCCCTGTGGTAAAAGCACGGAGTTAAACCAGCTCCTTAAAGACTGCAGAAGTGTCAAGTTCACCTACAGCTAAAGGTAGCACAAATAAAAAACTCTGGTTTTCCCCCTTGTAGTAAGAAACCGATTATAAAATTAATGAAACGTAAGTTTTTATTAATAAACAAAAATACCTGCTATACAGGCAGTATTTTTAATAGATAATAAAAATATCTATTTTTTGTCGTGTAAAACAAAATATTACGCGAAAGTGGCGTTTTCGAGGCCTGATACATCGAACAAAAATTTGAAAAAAGAAAACATATAAATCCCCAGCATCGGAAGTGCAAAGTGAAGTGGAAGCAAGCGATATAAAAAATAAAAATCGCAAACGGCCAAATAATATAAAAAAATAAAAACGACTGAGTGAAAAAAAGGTTTTGTGTGAGTTTCAAAAATAAAGCCACAACAAAACCAAAAAAGCAACAACGACGGCAGCGACCAAAAGCATCCACGGCAGCGTCAACTACGGCATCAAGTAGCAGCAGAGACAGCAGCGGTAACAGCGGCAAACAACAGTAGCAGCGGCATCAACAACGACGGCAGCGACCAACAGCATCCCTGGCAGCGTCAACTACGGCATCAAGCAGCAGCAGATACAGCAGCGGCAGCAGCAGCAGCACCAGCAGAAGAAGAAGTCCTCAGTTAAGTCAGAAATTTTGTTTTATATATATATATATATTATTTCTAATTTACTTAATAAGATGTTGTCGGATAAAATCATTAAGCTACTAGAGGCTCAGGCCGTAGTAGCAAATTATGTTAAAGGGATTGAAGCTGGTATATTGACCAGTGACGAAATCTGTAGGCTAGGAGAGCTTAAAAAAAAGGCTGCAGC
Organism: Drosophila helvetica; assembly: GCA_963969585.1. Taxonomy (NCBI): domain Eukaryota; kingdom Metazoa; phylum Arthropoda; class Insecta; order Diptera; family Drosophilidae; genus Drosophila; species Drosophila helvetica. The sequence goes on along the minus strand of OZ018401.1, from coordinate 28,415,972 downwards.
AAATAACACTGCATTATTGCTATGTGGAGTAGTCGATCATGACTACTACAAGAAAAATCAATTTGTTCAAATGATGAAAAATATAGAGCACATAGAAAAGAGCTATGATGAAACTACTACTGAAACTTCGATGAAAGGGAAAGTAAAAAAAGCAAAGTTAGAACCAGTGGTGACTGGAACTTTGAAAGAAGATATGGAGCCAAAAGTTGAGCAGAGTCTTTAGAAAATATCGGACAGTATCGATAGATTTGTGGAAAATCTAAAAACGTATTTAAAAAAAAGTATAGAGAGGTTAGATCAGGCTAAAACAAGGGAGTGTAACCTAAGAAAAGCCAAAATTGAATTCTTTAGTAAAAGACTAAACCAAAAAGTTAAGCAACTTAGAAATAAGGATGCAGGAAGTTGTGGAGGAAAAAGCTAGCGTTAGTAAAGCGTCAGTAACAAAGAAGGAAGATGAAGATTTTCCGGTTCTACCAAAGGCAGAAGTATCCACATTTTCGGGAGAAGAAAAAGAGTGGGATGGGTTTTCACAATTTTTTTGTGAAATAATTCATAATAGAGATGGGCTGAGTACATCTCTAAGATTCAATTATTTAAAAATGACAATAAAGGGTGAAGCAAGGAGTATGGTTGCTCACTTATTAACGGGGCCATTGGAAAATTATATTGCCGCTTGGGAATTGCTGACCAAGCGGTATGAAAATAAAAGAAAAATATTTTCAGATCAGCTGAATCGGTTGCTAGATTTGCCAATGCTAGACAACGATTCAGCAAAACATATTAAATTGTTTTCTGACTCAATAAATGAGTCAATACATTTAATAAAGTTAAAGTCACAATTAACAGAAAAAGTTGATGTGATTTTTGCCCACATAATTTTGAGAAAATTTAATAAAGATGCCCTTCAATTATATGAAAGTCATATAAAAAGGAAAAAAGAGAATCAAACATTGCCCGATGTAATGGAATTTCTGGAACAACGGTATACTTCTCTGTACTCATTGCAGGATGCAGAGAAAAAACCGTTGAAAAAAGTGGTGCAATATAGCAGCATTAAAGAAAGTTGTCCGCTGTGTAAAATGGCAGGCCATACAATAATGCAATGCTATAGGTTTAAGAGAATAAGTCCGATAGAGAGAGGCCAGGTTATTCAAAAGCAACGCCTGTGCAAAAAATGCTGTAGGCACGACATGTAAAAGAAATGCTCCTCGGAAATGTTTTGTGTGATTTGTAAAAATCCCATTACACGATGCTCCATATTCCCTATGAAAAAAGGGAAAATTTTAACACTTGTTGGACAAAAAAACAAGCGTCCTTAGACACAGCACTTATAAAAGTAAGAGCGGTGAATGGTGGCTATGAAAACCCTAGAGCTCTAATTGATTGTGGGTCACAATGTACCATCATTTCAGAGGAAGCAGCACAAATATTAAAATTGGCGCGCAAAAAGGGAAAACACCGAGGTGAGTTGAGTATCATCGACAGACTCTTCCACTTCAAAGTATAAGGTAACTTTAACAGTACAAACTCGGGATGCCGATAAAAAACCTCTTTATATTGAAGCAATCATTCTCCCAAAACTTATGAAGGCTTTAACTGTAAAGTCGTTTAAGATTGACAAATCGAAATGGAAAGATTATGTGTTGAAAATACAAAAATACAGAATTCGGATGGATTATATCCGGTTGCACGAAGTCAAAAGGTGATAAATTGATTGTGGCGACAACAATTGAAGTCGGGGACTTAGAGCGTTTCTGGGAAATGGAAAACGAAGGTACTGACGTGGAAGAAGATGTTTGTGAGAAGCATTTCTTGGAAACTACAAAAAGAGATGAAAATGGAAGGTATGTGGTGAAAATACCATCCAAAAATATAAGGATCTAGGAGATTCAAAGGCACAAGCTATGGCGCGATTTTACAATTTAGAAAAAAAACTCGGCAAAAAGAAAAAATTTAAAGAAAATTACATAGAGTTCATGCATGAATATAAAAATTTAGGACATATGGTAGAGTCCAAGAAAGAGGAAAAATATTATTTACCCCATAAGAGATTCCAGTCGAACGACAAAACTCAGGGTGGTTTTTGATGCGTCAGCAAAAACCACAAATAATAAAAGCTTAAATGATATCTTGTGGGTGGGACCAAGAGTCCAAAACGATATCTTCGATATTATGGTAAAATGGAGAAAGTGGCCATTTGTAGTATCAGCGGACATTGAAAAAATGTATCGGCAAATTAATGTTGATGAAGAAGATCAGCATTATTTGCATATAATCTGGAGAGACGATCCAAACGAAAAATTAAAAGAATATAAACTAACAACCGTTACGTACGGTACAGCTTCAGCACCCTACTTAGCTACTTAGGTGCTTGTTTCAATAGCAGATAAGTGCGGAAATAAAGCAATTAGAGAAATCATAAAAAATTATTTTTATATGGACGACCTGTCAGATGCCAGGTGCTGATTCCATATTGGATGCCAAAAGGCATGTAAAGGAAGTTACCCAGAATTTCCCAGAAATTGGGACTTTATAGATAACGAAGAAAATAAAGTATTAACCATTGAAGAGAATGAATCCGTCAAAACATTAGGACTTCAATGAAAGCCGGTTAAAGACGAGTTTAGGTTTAACTTCCATTATGAACCTAATAAGAAAACTAACAAAAAAATAGTTTTATCTACATTAGCAAAGATGTATGACCCTTTAGGCTGGTTGTCTCCAGTTACCTTTGTTGGAAAATTGTTTATGCAAAAACTTTGGTTGTCAGAAAAAAATTGGGATGAAGAACTATCAGATCAGGATCCTCGTGAATGGACAATTTAAAGCATTCAAAGACAATTTAACAGCATTAGAGAGCATTCGGCTTAATTCTCAGCATAGTAATCCGATGCAAATTCATGGTTATGCCGATGCATCTGACAAAGCTTATGCTGCCGTAATGTATGCCAAGGTAGATGGTTCTTCGATTATAATAGCCAGCAAAAGCAAGGTTAATCCGAAGAAGAATCGGAAAACCATTCCCAAATTAAAACTTTGTGCAGCTCATCTTCTAGCAAAATTGATTTAACGGGTAAAAATAGCGGTTGGAAGTGAAGCAGAAAGTTATGCTTGGAGTGGTTCTATGATTACTACAGCCTGGATAAAGAATGGAGACAATAAATACAAGTTTATTAAGCGTAGAACTGACGAAATTAGAAAAGTTAAAGAAATTAAAAGGACACATGTAAAATCTGAAGACAATCCAGCAGATGTAGCATCAAGGGGTATTATTGCAAATAAGCTGAAAGATTTTGAAATTTGGTGGAAGGGTCCTCAGTGGCTGGCGAAATCTAAAGAAGATTGGCCAAAAGAGAAAATTGAAGAAAAAATAATTGTAAGCACAACGTTTATAATCGATAAAGCTAACATAATTAATGAGTTATTACAGAAATACTCGTGTATGCATAAACTAGAAAGAGTCATTGCATATATATTAAGGTTTATCTAAATGAAAACCGAAAATAAAAAATTTCCATCATATTTGACAGTCAATGAGATTAAGATCGCCAAGATATTGATATTGAAAAAACAACAAGCTATGCAATTCAGTTCTGAAATAGCTAGAATAGTTAATAAAAAGGAAATATAAACAAAAAGTAAAATATTGGGCTTAAATCCGTTTTTAGATAAAGATGGATTACTGCGAGTTGGAGGAAGATTACAAAACTCCAGCGCAGAATTTGAGGTTAAACATCCCTTGATTTTAAATAAGTGTCACTTAACGTCTTTAATTATCAATAATGCACATAAGGAAACATTACACGGTGGAATTAATCTGATGCGAAATTATATCCAGCGAAAGTATTGGATATTTGGGCTAAGAAACAGTTTAAAGCAAAAGCTTAAGGAGTGTGTTACCTGTGCTAGGTATCGGCAGAATACGGCAGAACAAATTATGGGAAATCTGCCGAAATACACAACAACAATGTCACACCCTTTTACAAATACAGGGGTAGACTTCGCCGGACCTTACCATATCCGATGTTCTAAAAGCCGTGGGCAGAAATCTTATAAGGCATATATTGCCGTATTTGTGTGCATGGCGACAAAGGCTATTCATTTGGAAGTTTTCAGCGATCTAACTTCGGATGCCTTTCTAGCTGCACTTAGAAGATTTTTTTCAAGATGAGGAAAATGTGCAAAAATCTTTTCGGATAATGGAACCAATTTTGTGGGAGCTTCGCTTAAATTAGACGAAGAATACCAGAGAGCCCTTAAGGACAATATAAAAGTGGTTCCAATATTAGAAAGAGAACAAATTGAGTGGCACTTTATCCCCCCGGCAGGACCTCACTTTGGAGGTATTTGGGAAGCTGGGGTAAAATCGGTGAAATATCACTTAAAAAGAGTGATTGGGGACAATAATTTAACCTACGAGGAAATGGCAACCCTCTTATGTCAAATTGAAGCTGTACTGAATTCACGCCCGTTGTATACCGCTTCAAATGATATTGACGATTTGGATGTATTAACACCTGGTCATTTTAATTTTGGAAGGCCAATATTTGGCCCCATTGAAACAGTGTCAGATGAAAGAATTGGAAATCTGGAAAGGTGGAAATTAATTAAAAAAATGAAGAGACTTCTGGATTAAATGGAAAGAAGAACAAGAAGAACAACAAAGAAATAAATGGAAATAGGAATAGAATATTAAGAAAGGACAGATAGTTTTAATAAAAGATGAAAACTGTCATCCAGCTAGATGACCGTTGGGGAAAATAGAAGAAATACATAAAGGTAGGGACGATAGAGTCAGAGTAGTCACCATCAAACATCAGGATGGGTCGATTAAAAGACCGATTACTGAAGTTTGTCCATTAGCTGGATTTGAGTCTGAAGAAAAGGACTCAGAAACGCCTCTAAAAGAAGCAAGAAGTACTCGCGGTAGACCTCGAATACCCAAACTAAGACTCATGACAGTAATGTTAATGCTTATGTTATTTTGCCAAGTATCAAATGCAAGCATAGCTGCCAGAAGAAAAGAGAAGTGGTCAATTGAAAAAATGAACAGTTCCACTTCAATATATTTGGACCCGATGGGGGACGAAGAAATAGTCGCCTCATCTTGGGATCTAATAGTTTATTATAATATGGACCCGTATTTACAAATGATAAAAAACGGAAAAGAATTAATTGGGAAAATGAGAGTAGTGTGCGGTAAACTTTACACTTTTGAAGAGCAATGCAACAATGTTTTAGATAACACTGACAGACAAATTGCAGATCTAGAAGAAAATAATAAACTTTTTATGACTCAAGATAACAAAAGAAAGAAACGAGCACGCTTCGAGTTTATGGGCTCCCTTTATCATATATTGTTCGGAATAATGGACGCCGAAGATAGGGAAATATGAAAAATTTGTTAGAAAACCAACATAATATAGACGATTTAATATTCTTCTATTCTAGACGGTAAATATTCTCAAAAGGAAATAAACGTAAATTTTAGAAGTTTGAGCACTAAAATAGAAAACATAACGGAAGTGTTAAAGGAAAGTTACTATGTATACAAAGAATCTATAAACTTCGTTATGGTAGCAAAGCAACTTAGTTCATTGATTGATGAATGCGATAAAATCCAAGCAGGAGTAATAAGTCTACTGATAGATATTAATCATGGTAGACTGAATCCAAATATTTTAAAACCCATGCAGTTAAAGGCAGAGATATTAAAAATAAAGGATAGGTTATTAGAAACATTAGTTCTTCCAGGAAAAAGAACAGGTACGGAATTAAAGGAAATTTATAGCCTATTAACCGCAAAAGGGATTTTCGTGGATAACAAATTAATTTTGAATGTGAAGATTCCACAAGTGAAGGTTATTGGCCTTGGAGCAGCGCCAATGACAATTCTTGTGAGATAACTCCATTCAAACCAAATAGTCATTCAAATTGTGTTTATAGAAAGATATCAGAGACAAGGTCATTTTGGGTCCAATTAGAAAAGATAGGTAGTTGGCTCTTCAAAGTTCCAGTCAACACTAATGCTAGAATTAAATGTAGTAACTCAAATCAAGAGTTAATTGATCTCCCTCAAAAAGGAATTTTAACAATAATAAATGGTTGCACTGTGCGAACCGATGATAAAATATTAGTGCCTCATCATAGTCTTCATACAGAAACCTACGAGACAATTTCATCCTCTTATATAAGTAATATAAGCAAAATACCAAAAATTGTTTGGAATCCTTTGAATGTACCATTAATTAACCATACTGAAGAAATTGATAAGTTGAAATTATGAATTAAAAGGACTTAAGTTCCATTATGTATCTGGACATGCAGCCTTGATTATCGGAATAATAATGATGTTAATATTAATAATCTATGCCATAAGAAGAATTAAGGTAGCGCGAAGACTGCAAACAATAGCACTTCCCTATCCACTGTAATTTACTTTAAAATGATCATCGGTAATTATACCCGGTACTCGAAGAGTAAAGGGGTATTTAAGATTTGTGCAAAAAATTAATGTGTGTAACACCCAGAAGGAAGCGTTTCCGACCCCATAAAGTGTATATATTCTTGATCAGCATCAATAGCCGAGTCGATATAGCTATGTCTGTCTGTCCGTCCGTCTGTCCGTCCGTCCGTCTGTCCGTCTGTCCGTCTTCATTAGCGCCTATAGCTCAAAGACCATAAAAGCTAGAGGAACACTATTTTGTATCCAGACTCCTGTCCTATCACACTGTTACAAGTGTATTTCAAAATTTCACCCCGCCCCCTTCCGCCCACTCCAAGGACGAAAATCTGTGGCTTGCACAATTTTAAAGATACGAGAAAACTAAAAACGCAGAATCATAGACACTGACCTTATCTATCAGATTGTTGAATCTGGATCAGATCGGATAATAAATATAGCCACAATGAAGAAAACCATTTCGAAATGCATCGTTCCCTCTCGCTCTCTCTCACACACAGGGGTAGGCGCTATGCCTGATCGAATTTTTTGACGCCTAGTTCTCAGAGACTATAAGAGCTAGATCAACCAAACTTTCTATCCAAGCTCCTGTGATATCAAACCGAGACGAGTTTGTTTTAAAATTTGGCCACGCCCCCTTCCGCCCCCACAAAAGATGAAAATCTACAATTTTGAAGATACGGGAAAACCAAAAACGCAGAATCATAGAAAATGACTATATCTATCAGAGTATTGAATTTGGATCAGATCGGATCATAAATATAGTCAGTAGGAACAAATGAAATTTCAGTGGCGTCCCAAGCGCAGACTGATTCCCTCTCTCTCTCGCACACAGCCGTGTATGTATATGTAGGAAGTAGATAAAAACATGTAGAAATGGCAGATGTAAAAAATTTATGTAAACAAATATGGAAACATTTAATAGATCAAAATCTCCGAAAAGGTTCGACTTAAATTGTTTTTTTTTGGCTAAAATTAAATTTTTTCCTTTTGCGAACATGTAATAAATAACAACAAGGTCACATACATACATACTGACTGAGTACCGGGTATAAAGTAGAGCCGCGGCGCAGACGCGGCTCATAACGTTCCCCCTCGTTGTAATTATAACTATAAGAAAATATATAAAAATTTAAAATAAAAACAAAACCATGCCACTTCCGGCCCCTTTGCAGAATGTTCAAGCAGAACATAATTATTGTATCACACTGAACTGATCTATATATAACGTACATAAAATAAGTAATTTATGACTGCTAGGGTGTGTGTTCATAAAACATGAACAGGAACCGACAAAGGCCAACCAATAAACAATACAGTCCACTGAAGGGGGCCACTTGAGAAAAAGGACACATAAAGTTCTACCATAAAATCATATACATGGGCACGTCGAACCCAAATCTATTAACACATGTTGTTTGCATGTATTAGGTGTCATTAGAAGGGATGACCGTGGGAACAAGTGCCGCACATCCCGCCTTTTCTTAGCGTTGGTCTTAGTTTTAATTACCTTATATTTTCTTATATATAGTGCATAAGTTTTGAAATAAAACAGTGCAAATTTTACAACTCAACTCGCAAGTGTTTCGACTTTTCTTTTAAGGTCTTAACACCGCTTTTATGCTAAAAACACTGGAAAAGCTGCTGGATGGACATATCAGGAAGGAGGTGGGAGGACTGATGTCGACCAACCAGCATGCTTATACCAAAGGGAAATCGGTGGAGACAGCTCTACATTCGCTAGTAGCTACCATCGAGAAAGCTGTCAACAATAAAAAGTATGCACTGGGAGGATTCGTAGATATATCTGGAGCATTTAACAACGTAGCCACGAACGCAATAATGGATCGGCTTGAAGCGACCCACATACACCCAACAATCAACCTATGGATGAAAAATCTCCTGAGTTGTAGACGGGTGCAATCAGAGTGGGGCACCACTTCCACGGTAAATGGAGCGCACAGAGGCACACCTCAGGGTGGAGTCCTGTCGCCCCTCCTGTGGAATCTGGTGGTCGACGACCCCATCAAGAGATTCGAGAGGAAGGCCCCAAAAATAGCAGCTTATGCAGACGACATAAGCATAATTATTACGGGTGTATGTCCATCGACCCTCAGCTCCATAATGGATCGAACACTCAGGAAGATATGCGAGTGGGCGGACGAAGTAGGACTCGATATCAACGCGGAAGAGACGGACCTCTTTACAAAGAGGTACAAGGTACCGGCATTGATCTCCCAAAAATCAACCATACAAGGCTTACCCCGAAAACGCAGGTCAAATACCTCGGCACAGTACTAGATAGAAAGCTGGCATGGAAACCCAATGTAGTGGAAAGGGTGAACAAGGCCACCATTGCGCTTTATGCATCCAAGAAGATGCTTAGCAGCACATGGGGCCTGTCACCCAACCTAATGCATTGGATCTACATCTCGGTGGTGCGACCAACTCTGCTTTATGGTGGCAGGCAACTCAAAAGAAGACATACCACAAGCTTATGGAAAGGACTCAGCGACAGGCTCTGCTATGTATCACAGGGGCTCTGAGGTCAACCCGAACTATAGCACTCGAAACCATACTCGGAATCGATCTCCTCGATATCCACGCTCGGCTGACTGCAGGCAAAGCAGCACAGCGACTGATTGCATGTCACTCCATGCAGTCGTTCCCAGTTAGTTCCAGAAGTGTCCTGGCAAGCAGGGAGGCACTAGACTAACTATGCACAACTAAGTCAGTGCGAATCTACTGGGTTCCCAGCCACCAAGGCATCGAAGGAAACGAGGCTGCGGACGTTCTGGCTAAGGAAGGCGTCGGGTTGGCGAACGAAAGAATCGAAAACGTGCCTATCTCCCTTAGAACGTTACAAAGCAATCTAGAGAAGCAGGCCGCTCTACAAACCGAGAACAGAGCGCAATGGAAAACTAGCTCACTATCTACTGCACCTTCCACGGAAAGACTGTAAAGAATACTCACAGGTCACTGTCTTGCTGCGGCGAACGCAGCCAAGCTAGGCATCACCAACAGAGACAGCTGTAGGAAATGTGATGAACTATCGAAACTAACGGGGCTATCGAAACCCTGGAACATCTCATCTACAACTGCCCGGCTCTCTCACGGGCAAGGAAAAGATACCTAGCACACCGGAGATGGCATCACTGGAAGATGCCTATATGATAACATATAATGAGCGGATATACATATGTGAATATATATAATATATTTCATACATGACTCCTATTAGAATAATTGTCCATTAGAGTATTCAAGGTGCAAATTGTGAGAAAAGCCTTTGCTTATTTTATTTTTATTTTAATTTTATTTTAATATATATATTTGTATATCATTTAATCGTATAAACATAAAGAATATACAGCATGTACTATATATACACATATGTATGTTTAATTGTATGGTATATTATCTATATATATATAAATGTGTAGAGGAACTCGAAGAGTAAAGGGGTATATTAGATTTGTTGAAAAAATGGATGTGTGTAACACCCAGAAGGAAGCGTTTCCGACCCCATAAAGTATATATACTCTTGATCAGCATCAATAGCCGAGTCGATATAGCTATGTCTGTCTGTCCGTCCGTCTGTCCGTCCGTCTTCATTTGCGCCTATAGCTCAGAGACCATAAAAGCTAGAGGAACACTATTTTGTATCCAGACTCCTGTCCTATCACACTGTTACAAGTGTATTTCAAAACTTCGCCCCGCCCCCTTCCGCCCACTCCAAGGACGAAAATCTGTGGCATGCACAATTTTAAAGATACGAGAAAACAAAAACACAGACTCGTAGAGAATGACAATATCTATCAGATTGTTGATTTTGGATCAGATCAAATGATAAATATAGCTACAATGAAGAAAACCATTTCGAAATGCATCGTTCCCTCTCGCTCTCTCTCACACACAGGGGTAGGCGCTATGCCTGATCGAACTTTTTGACGCCTAATTCTCAGAGACTATAAGAGCTAGATCAACCAAACTTTCTATCCAAGCTCCTGTGATATCAAACCGAGACGAGTTTGTTTTAAAATTTGGCCACGCCCCCTTCCGCCCCCACAAAAGATGAAAATCTACAATTTTGAAGATACGGGAAAACCAAAAATGCAGAATCAGAAAATTACCATGTCTATCAGGGTGGTGAATCTGGATCAGATCGGATCATAAATATAGTCAGAAGGAACAAATGAAATTTCAGTGGCCTCCCAAGCGCAGACTGATTCCCTCTCTCTCTCGCACACAGCCGTGTATGTATATGTAGGAAGTAGATAAAAACATGTAGAAATGGCAGATGTAAAAAATGTATGTAAACAAATATGGAAACATCTAATAGATCAAAATCTCCGAAAAGGTTCGACTTAATTACTTTTTTCTTTTTTGTCTAAAATTAAATTTGTCCCTTTTGCGAACATGTAATAAATTACAACAAGCTCACATACATATATACTGACTGAGTACCGGGTATAAAGTAGAGGCGTGGCCGTAAACGCGGCTCACAACGTTCCCCCTCGTTAAAGTTAAAATTTTCGAAAAAAAATACCGTAAGAAAAAATCAAATTTTAATTTGAAAGCTTAATAATTTTCAGGCGGTAAGCTGCAGCTACAAAGTGTTAGGGTACGATTTATAGCTGCATTTATATTAATATTATATTATATTATTATATTATATTACAGCCAGAAGTATGATGCTTAAGTAATGTGAAAAAAAAGCACTACCTCTTAACAAAAACAACAGATTTTACAAAAATTCTTAAAAAAACGAGATGGAACGTTGTTAGCCGCGGCATAGACCGAGGTTCTACTTTATACCCGGAAGTCAGTCAGTATATATGTGAGCTTGCGACATATGTATTTTATAATATGTTCGCAAAAGGGACAAATTGAATATTTTCCAAAGGAGAAAATTTAAAAAATCAAGTCGAACCATTTCGGAGATTTTTATAAATTATTTGTTTCCATATTTGTTTACAAACGTTTTTTACATCTGCCTTCTCTACATGTCTACATTTACTTTCTACGTATACATACACGGCTGTGTGCGAGAGAGAGAGGGAATGAGTCTGCGCTTGGAAGGCCACTGAAGTTTCATTTTTTCCTTCTGGCTATAATAATGATCCGATCTGATCCAGATTCAACACTCTGATAGATATGAACATTCTCTATAATGATGCGTTTTTGGTTTTCTCGTATTTTAAAAATTGTGGATTCCACATATTTTGGTCCTTTGTGGGGGCGGAAGGGGGCGTGGCCAAATTTTGAAACAAACTCGTCTCGTTTTAATATTACAGGAGTTTGGATAGAAAGTTTGGTTGATCTAGCTGTTTAGTCTCTGAGATCTAGGCGTCAAAAAATTTAATCAGGCATAGCACTCACCCCGGTGTATGAGAGAGAGCGAGAGGGAACGATGCTATTCGAAATGGTTTTCTTCATTGTGGCTATATTTATGATCTGATCTGATCCAGATTCAACACTCTGATAGATAAGGTAATTTTCTATGCGTTTTTAGTTTTCTCGTATCTTTAAAATTGTGCATGCCACAGATTTTCGTCTTTTGTGTGGGCGGAAGAGGGCGGGGCAAAATTTTGAAATACATTTGTAACAGTGTGATAGGACAGGAGTCTGGATACAAAACTATGTTTATATTTTATATACTTTACTTTATATACTTTATGGGGTCGGAAACGTTTCCTTCTATGTGTTACACACATCCACTTTTAGCACAAATCTTATATACCCCTATACTCTTCGAGTACCGGGTAGAAAAACTAAACCTCCGAAAAAAAAACCATAATTGTTTGAACATTTTGGAATCCATAAATCTATCAGAAAAAGTCATTTTTGGCCACAGCGGTAATGTCGTGTTGACTGTTATCAAAGAAAATGGAAGGAGTATCATCAGTGGCAAATAAATCTTCTCATCCATGCAATCACAATGGGACACGGCGGTCATCTATGAACGTCTTTGAAACAACCCAAAACCGTACTCTGAAGGCATCTCGAGGGCGCCATCCATGGAGACGATTCGGAATTTGTTGGGGTATAAACTTAAGCGCTGCTTAGACCATATACTTCTCTACTTATTTCCGTTTATTCGGAAAATAATTAGTGGCCTCCGCTTCTCCGTTGCCCCATGCCACTGTGCAGTAATTAATGTGTCATTGTAATCAATATGAAATACTGGTTAACCTAAAATATCTTGTCCGATTTAACTTGAGCTAAAGGTCTCGAGATCGCTCACATTTTCTTTCGTGTACATCGTCTATATACTTTAAAATAAAGAAAGTGAATAAGCCAAGGGTGTTAAATAAAAAAATGTGGAGCCTTTGCCTGGCTAAAAAAAATATATGTTGTATTTGTAGGTACATTTTTTCAAATCGCTAAATATTGTCTTTAAAGTAAACCATTTTTATATTTCAATTAAAACCCTTTATATTGAATTGTTGTGTAAGTGGAAATACCTGCTATATTCATTAATACATATACATTCATTAATAATAATATATATTCATTAATAATGTACACATATGTACATTAGAGTAGAGTAAAACAGCCAAAATAAAATACAAATTTTTTAACTTCTATATGGTTAATCGACGACTTCATAAAAATAAAAATGTGTAAAACAAATAACAATCCTATCACTTCATCTTGGGGTTCCGCATGAAGATAGTTTTAAATGTCATAACCCGAAATACGTTTTATTTTTATACCCGTACTCGAAGAGTATAGGGGTATATTAGATTTGTGCTAAAAGTGGATGTGTGTAACACCCAGAAGGAAGCGTTTCCGACCCTGGAAAGACTATCACATACTAATGTGATATCACACTGTTGCAAGATTATTTCGAAATTTCGCTCCGCCCTCTTTCGCTTACAAAAAAGACGAAAATCTGTGGCATTCACAATTTTGAAGATACGATAAATCTAAAAAAGCAGAATAATAGACAAGACCATATCTATCAAAGTGTGGATTCTGGATCATATCGGATCATAAATATAGCCACAATGAAGAAAACCATTTCGAAATGCATCGTTCCCTCTCGCTCTTTTTCACACCGGGGTGGGTGCTATGCCCGTTCGCATTTTTTGACGCCTAGATCTCAAAAACTATAAAAGCTAGATGAACCAAACTTTCTATCCAGGCTCCTGTAATGTCAAACCGATACGAGTTTATTTCCAAAATTTGGCCACGCCCCCTTCCGCACTTCCGCCCGCCACTTCTCTCTCTCTCTCGTACACAGCCGTGTATGTATATGTAGGAAGTAGATGTACATGTAGAGAAAACAAATGTTAAAAAGTATGTAAACAAAAATGGAAACGGATAACATCTGATCTATAAAAATCTCCGAAAGGGTTCGACTGAATTTTTTCTTTTCTTTTTTGTCTAAAATTGAATTTGTCCCTTTTGCGAACATGTAAGAAATTACATATATTGTAAGCCCACATACATATATACTGACTGAGGACCGGGTATAAAGTAGAGCTTCTAACTGAAATTTTGTGGTGGTCAAGGTTCGTCGATAACAAATTCGTCCGCTTCACGCCAAAAAAAAAGGGCTACTTGTAGGTGGAATGACAAGTAACAAATGAAAGCTAGAATAATAGACACTAATCAACACAACATTTCCGCTGTGGCCCAAAATTATTTTTCTGCTAGATTTTGAGAGTTAAAAATGTTTAAGCATTTATGGTTTTTGTTCAGTGGTAGTGCTTCTTTTTTTCACACAACTTTAGCATCGTACATCTGGCTGTATTGAACTTTAAAGTACTGAAAAGCTGATAAATGTAGCTATAAATCGTATCTAAACACTTTGTAGCTGCAATCTACCATCTGGAAGTTATTTAGCTTTGAAATTTAAATTTGCTTATTTTTTGCGATATTTTTTTCGGAAATTTTGACTTTGAAAACTCAGGAAAAGTCTAAATAAAAATATTTCTTGGAGTGAACTTTAAGTTTTAGTTAGGTGCATTAATTAGGCGTCGTTTAAGGTTTGTAAGAATTGATGGATAAAAGGTTGGTTTTGATCTCATGAATCAACTCTAGGATGTAATCTCCAGTGTGATAATATTTATATCATAGAGCTGAGTTGATTGAGTCTGGTTTATTCTTCAGTCTTTTATTGAATAAATTGTTCATATCTTCCCAGAAGTTAACTTAGCCGAACGCTGCTTCGCTGCTTCGGCAGAGAAGTAGGCGGGAGAGCAGCCTTATGTATATATATGCTTATACATAACATATAAAGTGCATAAATATTGGAGAGGGAGAGTTTTGCACATACTTACATATATAACATGAGCGGTCAATGCATGGGAATGCTAACGCGGCGTTGAATGTGCCCGCTACATTCAAATGCGATCATATTACATTGCACTTGAAATGTGCTGGGTGCTTGAGTTATGTTTACGTAACGAAAAAGTTTCGTTGCTTGAATTATTTGTATGCAGCAACAAAGTGTTGCTGTTCAATATATTTGAAAGACACTGGCTACACTGTACTCTCGATATATGTGTATACTACACATCGATTTTGTAAACATAGGCAATTGTGATAGTTCAATTAAAATTGAAAAAGGAGAAAAATTGCCTCTGACGACGAATGGATTGCATTTTTTGTTACAAAAAAAAGGAGGAAGTACAGTGCAGGCGGAGGCGCCAAAATTTCAAAATGCTGTTTTTTCGTGAAAGACCAAAGACATGGTCCTGCCTCAACTGCTTTAATTCAAGCCATCTACCCACGTTGAAAATGGGCATTTCTCTTTTTGGGTTTGTCACATTTTTTGCCTGCATTTTTCACTTTTACTTCAGTAGTAATAGTAACGTATATATTACTAGCCTGAATATCAGCTGTTCTCCCAGTCCTCAATCGTGTCGATAGGCCAATAATAATCCGTGGATTTCGTTCAGCTTTCTGGATACTAAGGCCAGTAAAACGCAAATTCCTGGTCCAGTTTTTTTTATATGAAATGCGGTGTTTTTTACTCGTTTCTTTTTCTGCTCATTCGTATGCGGTGCCTGAAGTGTTCGTCACATTCTACATACTCCGAATTTTCGACATACAAGCAGGCACCGCACAAAAAAGTGTGTGTAGAAAAACTAACCCGAAAATGATGTAAAGACGCATACATTAAAAGAAATAAAATATAACGGTCAAAAATTGATCTTGTACTCCCAATATACTCAAAATTTTGTCTACTTTATTTCACTATTCTGCGTCAAAACATCGCAGTACAAAAACTGAACTCGTCAAAATAATGAACGTATTCGTTTCTTATGCGGTGTTTAAACACCGCAACCGCAACAGATTTCTGGTACATGCGAATGAAATATCACTTCAGCCCTAATAGCTCGCTAATACTCGCTAATACCCTAATACTCGCTTAATGTCATGACTTGACACTAGAAGCTTTTGATGCCATATCAACAAAATTGCAAATTGCCAAATTGTCGAAAGTGATTAAGCACCGATCTAAAATATATGTTTGAAATAAGCTCCGCAGTTTCACTGTTTCACAAAACTTGGCTAGCAGACAACCAGGGACCCTGACACATTCGCGATGGCTGTCGATTTTTCGTCTATACATCGGAAAAGCTAAGCCAACACAATCCTTAAAAGAAGTTTTCACTTTCTTCATTAAAGTAAAGGAACTCTCCTGCTTAACATCAAAACAATGTCAACTTCTAGATGCGGGTTCGTTCACGGTTTTAGCATGATTAACACGTGTTCATATTTGAGAGATGGTCTAAAAAGTATTGCTTTGAAACCCATACAAAGAAATTGTTTTTTTCGCACATCCAAATAATATATTATTGGCCATGTTACAAGATAATGCGTCTAATATAAAGGAACTGGCTATCAGAAAGATACTTAAGGAGCGAGAAGAGGAAATTCAAGTTCATGCGTCAGAGAACTATAATTGGATTTCATCAGGTATTAATTTCCAAAGATGTTTTAAGTTTCCTTGCCACATCCAAACTGTTAAAGGATGTGTCAAGTTTCTGTCTGTCTGTGGATCAGAAGCTAGGGATGGGTCCATTCGTACATGAACAAGAGGAAGGAAACATCACTGTTTGAGATAAAATCTAAATTAGTTTAACCAAAATATAATATAAAATATTTCGTACTTTAAATCAATTTAGTTTTCCCTTTGTTATTTCACATTTTATTTTATTAATTAAATGCTTAATACAAGAAAATAATCATTAAACTGAATGAAGAATGGTATTTCTCCTACAGAGTTACTTAAAACGAGGCGGAACGTTGTGAGCCGCGTCTACGGCCGCGGCTCTACTTTATACCCGGTACTCAGTCAGTATATATGTATGTATGTGAGCTTGTTGTAATTTATTACATGTTCGCTAAAGGGACAATATTAATTTTAGCCAATAGAGAAAAACAAAATTAAGTCGAACCTTTTCGGAGATTTTTATATATTAGATGTTTCCATTTTTGTTTACATGAATTTTTAACATCCGTCTTTTCAACATTTCTAAATCTACTTACTACATATACATACACGGCTGTGTGGCTTTTTTCCTTCTGGCTATACTAATGATCCGAACTGATCCAGATTCAACACTCTGATAGATATGGTAATTGTCTATGATTCCGTGTTTTTGGTTTTCTCGTATCTTCAAAATTGTAGATTTTCATCTTTTGTGGGGGCGGAAGGGGGCGTGGCCATTTATCTGATCTGATAGATATGGTCATTGTCTATGATTCTGCGTTTTTAGTTTTCTCGTATCTTTAAAATTGTGCATACCACAGATTTTCGTCCTTTGAGTGGGCGGAAGGGGGCGGGGCGAAATTTCGAAATACACTTGTAACAGTGTGATAGGACAGGAGTCTGGATACAAAATTTGGTTGCTCTAGCTTTAACAGTCTCTGAGCTATAGGCGCTAATGAAGACGGACAGACGGACACCCGGACGGACGGACGGACAGACAGACATGGCTATATCAACTCGGCTATTGATGCTGATTAAGAGTATATATACTTTATGGGGTCGGAAACGCTTCCGTTTGAGTGTTACACACAACCGTTATCACCACAAATCTAATATACCCCTATACTCTTTGAGTACCGGGTATAAAAATTAAAACCTCATGCGGAACGTCAAACAACAAAAAGTGCACTCCACCCTAATGTACATACATATGTATATGATTAAATAACAACATTTTCTAGTAAAAACATATCATACAATTGATCATATCATTCTATTGGAGTCACTATTTTGTCTCCTAAATTGATAAATACACACTAGTTTGTCTGTACGTAGTATGTATTGTAAGCACATATTTATATTCCATATAAATCAAAGTTATTTATAATACAAGAAACAAAACGAGAATAAAACCTAGGAAAAGAAAGCTGTATAAACGAAAAATTACATGTAGAATCAATTTTGTGGTAGGAACAATGTAGCGACGTTTCGAAACAAAAGGAAAAAAATAATCCTAAGCCCAATATAATAACATAAGTTAATATCGTATGAAAGTGCTTCTGTACGAATAAGCTGTATTTTAAGTTGCTCTTTTGTATCCTGATCCATTCTTCCGTATTGCTGTTTCCTTCGTTATTTTTTTGTATTGAAAGTTTTTGCTTACTTGTATTACTTAAATCGGGAGGAAAAAACATTGGATAGCTCATTAATGGCTGCCTGGCCAACGGCCTGATTTACTTGTCCTCGGATGGTATCCGGTACATAGCGATTGGCCCCAGTCTGCTGTGTAATGGCACCGCCGACTGCTCCAGTGACGCGACTGGAAATTCGTAAATAAATGTTTGTTTTCCGCTGATTTAATTTGTATCTTGTATATACTGTTACGAAACTGGTGTCGATCCGCTTGAAACCACTTTTCATGTGTATTTTCACTCATAAGTAATTTATTTTTATCCATTTACATGGACATATAATAAAAAGTTAAAAAATAACAAGGAAAAAAAATATAGAAATTCATAATGCAGACTTTAAAAAATGTAAAGTAGGAATATAAATAAACTACACAACTAAGATGCCAAAACTATAAATATAAATGTATTTACATATGTATATAGGTTTATCGTATATGTGCATTTTCGCGGGTCCCGAACGAACCATCCTACGCTTTTGATGTACAAAAAAGATAGAAAACTAAATTTTTTCCCACATTTTTTTTCCGATTCGATAGCATTTGATCAGCTTTATGTTTAGTGCAAAATGCTGTTTAACGAGTTTTAGTTATCATAATAGTTGCAATACTTGGTACCTTCTACAGCTTCGAGGAGTCAACCGATTTCAATGTTTCACCGCTTAAATGAAAGCTAATTGAATTTGGGGGCTCTGACGGAGCATTTTTTTTCGAAAATATTTTTAGAAATATTTTTTTTTTATGTTAAAGCGCAAAAAAGATCCTGAAAACTGAAATTTTTTTAATGAGAGCCAAATGGTTTACAATTTTTTTTTCCAAAATCGAAATCCGTCAGGGCCTCCCAATATCATATTTTTTGAGAATTCGTTTGGTTTTTAAATTTCGGATGACATTTGGAGGCTGTAGAAGGTACTGCATGGGGTCACCTCGTGCCGGCAGGAGCTTGGGCGGGAGCTGGAGCCGCCATTTTGCAAATTTTTGCTAGGGTCGCGGCTCTACTTTATACCCTTTACTCAGTCAGTATATACATATGTGAGCCTACGATTTATATAATTCCTTATATGTTCGCAAAAAATTTAATAATTGCCAAAAAAGGAAATTTAAAGACAAAAATTAGGTCGAACCCTTTCCATTTTTGTTTAAATTTCTGTCTTCTCTACATTTCTACATCTTCATACGTATTAACTACGACTCGTGGAGATGTGCGCGAGAGAGAAAGAAAATGAGAGAAGGGGCGGAAGGGGGCGTGGCGAAATTTTGAAATACACTGGTAACAGTGTGATATGACAGGAGATTGGATGCAAAATTTGATTGCTCTAGCTTTTATAGTCTCTGAGATATAGGCGCTCATGAAGACGGACAGACGGACGGACAGACAGACATAACTATATCGACTCGGACATTGATGCTGATCAAGAATATATATATAGTTTATGGGGTCGGAAACGCCTCCTTCTGGGTGTTATACACATCCATTTTTTCAACAAATCTAATATACCCCTTTATTCTTCGATTACCGGGTATAAAAAATGTAATAAATTACTTCGTTAAATATCCAACAAAACCTGCCAAAAGGCTTTTGCAGAATACTTTATTTTGTGTCGAAAAACATTTTTTGTAGTATATTTTTCGGCCCTAGAACGGTAACCTTCCGTTAATCTAGTAAAATGTTAAAATCTGCAAGTGGATCGGAATATTTTAAAGCGATACATTTATTTTAACAGAGTATTAATGTATCTTTCTATCGAGTATTTACCAGAGATCTCAAATAACAGTTGACCGTTTCCCGTTGTCCAAAAATAAATTTTATTTACAGACCCTTTGAGAAATCAACCGTTCACATCAGTCTCTGGGCAAATCGATCTATGCTCAACCAAAGACAATATAAATAGTAAGATGAGTCTCGCCATACAAAATTTTTGAGGTCGATTTCTGGAATTCATAATAGAATTGATCGAAATAGAGAGAGACAGATAGTCAGAGAGAAAGAGCGCGAACCGCTCTCTCGCCCTATACATGAGGCCTAGATTTAACTGTACGTGTGCACATGTTAGGTCTGCTTGTTTGTATTGGTTTTTGACGACGCCGCGCTCAAAGAAATACCCATTACTTTATAATTCATTGGGGACTGTGACACTATTTGAAGACGCTTGCTCATAATACAAAAAAGTAATATTTTGTATATCCCTTATATGCTAATTTTGTTTAATGTACTATAAACGAATATAATGAAGGAATGTTCCTATGAAAAAATACATAATCTATGTCATAAATGACTTCACATTCGATTAAATGTCTGTTGGGTATTTGTGGGTCAACTTAATATGCAAAGAATTTTGAAGTTCTAATGCATGCATTTATGTGTGTTTGTACGTAAACTTGTACAAAGAAGACAAGACAATTTGATAACATTTCTTGAAAGGCGAATTGCGGTATAGGGGTTGATTTTGCGATTGAACAGATTGGATATAACCAAAAATTGTATTGTCTATTATCATATCAATATTTTACTGGATAATTTCAAAACCATAATAATTGTATACTTAATATCAAATGTTCAAAATGGGTCATATATTTACATTATATATTAATGAATTATATTATTATTACTATTTAAATGAATAATGCAATTTTATTATCCAATTGTCAATCGCCAACGAATTTTTCCCCCCACCCCAACTCCCAGCAAATACATTTCTGTCTTTTTTACATCTCGTCAAAATTCGGCAGCTCGGCAGAAATACGCACACATATGTGCTTGAAGCTATGTGTGTACTCACACATGCAAGCTCATTCTCTCTTTTCTCTTCTTCTTGCGAGCGAGTCAGCGCGTACTCGAGCATATACAGAAATCAGCGCTGCTCACGTTATGAAATTGTATGCGCGATGGCTATCTTACTATTTATATTGTCTTTGGCTCAACCAAAAACCCTTTTTTCTTCTTCTGCTCATTCAATGACTGATTCGCCGCGAGCGAGGAAAATAAAATTATTTTGCGTTTGTGTGCGCATATGCACATATGTGCTTTTTTACGACGCTGCTGTCGAAGCCTACACCCATTACTTTAGAATTCATTAGAGATTATCACACTTTTTGAAGATGTTTGCCCATAATATAAAAAAATTACTTATTTTGCATATAATGGATATGCTAATTTTGTCAAATATATACAATACAAGAATATAATGAGCGAATGTACATATGTAAAAATACATAATGTATTTCTTACCTAACTTCACATTAGAAAAATTGTCTGTAGGGTATTCTGCGTCACATCAATAAGCAGCCCTCAGCGAGCGAAAAAGTCTTTTGCATTTGTATGCGTGTGTGTATGTGAAGACCGTTTACGCTGAGCCTTTAATTTTTTTTCTCTTTTGCGGACCCTTAATGTGCGAGCGCTCAGTCGGATCTCTCTTTATGAGTTGTTATTGAACGAGCATAACACGAACAGCTCAACAGAGAATTGTCAACTGAAACCCAAAACGAAGAAAAAGGAAGAGCGAGAGCCAGCGTTCAAAGTACGATTTGGAAATATCAATTCCAACAACCTCAAATACCCCATTGACAATCGAAACAGATAAGGAATCTGAATCGACAAATGAGACAGACTCTGAAGAGAATAATTCTGAGACCCATGAGGACTCAAAGCCCCTATTACACCACTCGACAAAATTGAACGTTTTTTTTCCCGCTGTGGCCCAAAATGACTTTTTCTGATACGAAGGTATGGTGATTAATTAATTATTAATTATTATTATTTATTTATTTATTTATAATTATTATTAACTAATTATCTAAAACCAAAACTAAAACCAAGTCAACACTTCCGAAAATATACCGCAAAAAATTCTCAAATTTTAGTTTGAAATCTTAATATCTTCTAGACGTTAAGCAGCAGCTACAAAGTGTCTGGGTCGGATCTATAGCTGAATTTGTCACTTTTTCAGGTTGCAAAGTTCTATGCAACCAGATATAAGATAATTAAGTTATTAAAAAATAAAAGCACTACCTCTGAAAAATTTCTACATCAAGGAAATCGCGAAAAATCCATCTCCAGCGATCTCTAACAACAATAAAATTAATAAAAATGAAAAAGGGACCATATGAGAATCACGATATCGAGGTTATCAAGTCAAAAATTTCGGGCTTTACGCTGTACAAAGTACAAAACGAGTGGGAATGTTGTGAGCTGCGTCAACGGCCGCGGCTCTACTTTATACCCGGTACTCAGTCAGTATATATGGATGTGAGCTTGTTGTAATTTATTACATGTTCGCAAAAGGGACAAATTTAATTTTAGCCAAAAAAGAAAAAAGGAATTAAGTCGAACCTTTTCGGAGATTTTGATCTATTTGATGTTTCCATATTTTTTTACACACGTTTTTTACATCCGTCTTATCTAAATGTCTAAATCTACTTCCTACATATACATACACGGCTGTGTGCGAGAGAGAGAGGAAATGAGTCTGCGCTTGGAAGTCCACTGAAATTTCATTTTTTCCTTCTGGCTATACTAATGATCCGATCTGATCCAGATTCAACATTCTGATAGATATGGTAATTTTCTATGATTCTGCGTTTTTAGATTCATCGTATCTTTAAAATTGTGCATGCCACAGATTTTCTTCCTTTGAGTGGGCGGAAGGGAGCGGGGCGAAATTTCGAAATACACTTGTAACAGTGTGATAGGACAGGAGTCTGGATGCAAAATTAGGTTGCGCTAGCTTTTACGGTCTCTGAGCTATAGGCGCTAATGAAGACGGACAGAAGGACAGACGGACGGACAGACAGACATAGCTATATCGACTCGGCTATTGATGCTGATCAAGAATATATATACTTTATGGGGTCGGAAACGCTTCCTTCTGGGTTTTACACACATCCACTTTTGGCACAAATCTAATATACCCCTATACTCTTTGAGTAGAGTACCGGGTATAATGAAACGACCATTGAAGTAATTGTTAATAAATTGAACACTGTTAGTGTCGGTGAAACATCCGACGAAAGCAAAATTCACAGTTCACTACTGAAATCGAAAATTTGCGAAAGCTATTTGAAGCATCGTATATTGATAAAGGCTTACAATCAGAACATGCCGACAAGTTTAGCACAAAAGAAGCCATTGGCGTCATGATTAAAAATTGTGAGTATGCCAAGCAAAAAACAATATTAGAGGCAGGCATATTCCCAACCATGAATGATGGCCATCACAAAATATATCCATTGCAGTACAGAAATGACTGGCAATGCAAATTCCATATTTTTCACAAGACAGCCAAAACTACCGAGGTAGTAACATCAGAGGTAATTACCGAGGTGGTCGCGGAGGCTTTAGAGGAAATAACCGTAACAACACAACGGTCAATCATCATACCCTGTAATCATACCCGAACATCCAACAACAATTGATGAACTGCTAGACATAACAGTAATGTACTAGTAGTTCAGACTTACTCGGAAAACCAACAGGCGTTTTTAGGTACCCAATTTTTTTTTTTCCTTCGTTTGGATGTTGACGTGCAATGACTGCACCATCATGTGGCCCATGGGACACCAGCCAAATGCTGTTACGCGCGAATCCCAGGCCGAAACGCAGGCCTCCGCCCACTCAACCGACCGAGGGGCGCTGCCGCATAGCGCACGACTCGTTAACCAAACCGATCGCGATCATGGAGGAGAGATAGATGTTAGACTAATATTCGAGGAAAATTATTACTAATCTTACTGAAGAAAAAAGGATGCATTAAAAATAGCATACACTTACAATTTCAAACTACGAGAAAGGTATTAGTGATTTAAGAAGAGGAAGGGAATTAGTTGTATATATGATATGGTAGAGGAAATTATAATCCGAGCATAAAACTCTAAAAGGTTCATGCAAGGAATAATTCGATCTACAAATCGGAAGGAACAAAGTGCCTGATCAGTATTTCCCCACGTATTAAGAAATGAAAGCGAGGATGCATGTGCGGACGTTTTACGCTTACTGTTTCCGAAGCTGTAAAACTGCTTAGGGTCCTGAGAAAAACGTATCCTGCATCTAGATAGGTAGTTCTTATAGCACTGGGAATTAAGAACTAAAGGGTTTGACCGAGCCATTACATAGCGACAGAGAGAAGAAGGAGAGCCAACTTCTTGAAATTTTTTGTAGTTTTGATTTTAAGTTTTTTAGACTGGATAACTCTTTGGTAAACCAAGGGGGTTTCCCAGATCTAATAGGACAGGAAAGTGGGACACAAGACTCAAAAAGTGAGTCAAGTGCATCGTAGAAAATGTTTGTGCATATTGTAACATCAGTGCATAAATACAAAGCGGACCAATCGAAATCCCTAATGAGGTTATTAAGCTTCGCAAACTCGGCTTTACGAAAGCAGCGGACACATCGAGGTAGCCTACCCGACCGATCCAATGCGGTTGGTCCTACATCGAGCGACACTTCAAATGTAGGATGGTAGGCGTCTTCAGGTATAGTGAGCGGAGGGACTCGGGTTAACATCGCTATGGTCGGATCCGTTACAAAGCACAGATCAAGCAATCGACCCAGGAAATTTCTCACATGGTTGACTTGAGACAGGGATAAGTCAAGTAAGACGTCTATAAAGTCATGTCGTGACATGGGCACTAGGTTATTATACTCATTAACCGAAGACCAAACAGATCCTGACAAGTTGAAATCACCAAGAACTATCATATGATCTTTATCAGATAGCGAGGAAGAAACAGCGTTTAAAGCGGACAAGTGCTGCTCGTAAATTCCGATATCCGAAGAAAGTGGAATATACGTGCATGTAATAAAAACTGAAAAACTGAAAACTGGGAAGAATCAGTTTTACGCACAGGAATTCCAGATCTTGTTGAATCTGGACTGTAAAATTTTTCAACGTGAAGTTAGAGTCCACTGCAATCAGAACCCCACCTGCACGTCAAGACGAACGGTCATTCCTAAAGGTTGTGTACCGACCTGCAAAACTTCAGAACTGAGAATTTCCGGCTTATCCAGGTCTCGGTGAACACAATTACATGGGATGCAAATGCGACGCTATCCCTATACAGAGTGCTGAGCTTACTACGCAAGCCTCTAAGATTCTGGTAGGTGATTAAGAGAGAGGAAGTTAGTTTTTTGGATGAGTGGACTGGGAAGATGAGCACGGAGCACTGGCCTGATTAGTATTAGGAGTTATTGGGGGCCTATTCTTCTTCTTTTCCTTAAACTCCTTCACCACCATGTTCTCTGGCCAAAATTTGGCAGAGCAAATGGTGTCAAATTGAGTCGGGGAGACGCTTATTTTGAATGAAGCTACCTCCCTGGCATAAGAGAAGTTAAACTTCTCCACCTTTGATCTGACGGCTTTTATCTTGCTTTGAATAAAAGCACTAACGTCACCAATAGTGGAGTAAGGGGCAAGCCGTGAGACAAAAATTTGTCGTTTAGGTGTGATCACCACCAATCTTGGGTTTGGCACCACAGGCATTGTACCAGTGATGGCAATACCCGGTAGTCCGGGTCGTATATTTGTTGGTGGGATCGAAGTGAACGGGATATTTAGATTGTTGGTGGACTCGACCGACACGGACGCTACGGAAATTTCTGGTTGTGCGTTCTCCGAAATGATAAATTCGGCTGCCGAATTTGCATCACCAGCAGCTGTCGTTGCCCTTGGAATAGCAAACGATATCGGCTGCTGCACAATTGGAGTGGTCGGGGTCGGTTGTTCGGCAACGGGCGACTGAGGGACAGTTGGGGCTTGCAGATTCCGCGGAGTGACCTTTTTTTGCCTAGGAGACTCATTCAGCAGTTGCGAACTGCTTAACTGAGACTCCATGGCTAGGAGCTGATCCTACTGCTTTTTAAAGCCTACGGTCAGCTCCTTAAAGCCATTCCGCGTCTGCCTCATAAACCTGGCCATCTCTATGTGAGCACCCCGGCATGCCTCACAATAGTAGAACAAGCCATTATGTTTGGAAATTGCATCACCCACGAGGCCTGAGTTTCCAGCGCACTTTGCGTGCACTACTTTTCCGCAGAGATAGCAGGGAATACTCGGCTGAGCAAGGGTGACCACCTGTTTGCAGGTTTTTTGGTACAGATAATAGGGGATTCCATTTTAAATACAATAGAGAAACAAATTTTATTTCAAAACAAATAGAAATCAGACCAGTGTGCTAGGCAAACGCTTAAAGGGAAATCAGTAAAAACTGAGCGGAGAGCGGTTGCAGCAGCTGCAATGAGAGAGAGAGAGAGAGCGCTACTGCACGGAAAGTATCGAGAGCGAGAGAGGAAGAACAGTTATTTATGTTTGGGTTATAGGGAGAGAGTGATAGAACAACAAAAGCTGAGAGCGGCTAAATATAATGTTATGCGTACTTACGAAAAGCAACGACAAAAACACACTGTTAACCGACGCAAAAAGATTTATTAAATTAGGTTTTACACAATAAATAGACATGAACTCGCGATTCAGGATACCCTTTATGTTAGCAAGTTAATTTGTTAGCTCGATAAAGGTTTATTTTGGACAAACACGGGCTGTTTATACAAAATAGGTGAAAAATGAGCGGAGCGCAAAGAAAAAATGCGTCTGAACACTACGAGAGAGATTAGACGATTAGACAATACTGATTCACACAATCAATCTCAACTTTAACATTTCTCTAATGTGCTCAATAATAAGAACTTCACGTTGCTAATAGATACTGGATTTGAAATTTCCATTGTAAAAGTGAATGCAGTAGACTCCGCATTGATAAATAAAAATCAAAATATAAATATTCAAGACATTGGACACGGAGTAATAAACTCCATAGGAATAGTTTCAATAGAAATACAAACACATCAATACAGATGTTTTGGCCTGATTTTGAGCTGTATCGGCTTTTCAGAATTGCAAAGTTTAATAAAACCAGATGTAAGATATTAGTGTGAAAAATAGAAGCACAACCTCTGAAAAAAACATACCAAAATTCCACATTTCTTAAAAAAAAAAATGTGCCTAAAAAAATGTGCTTAAAAATGTTTAAATCCCCGAATCTATCAGAAAAAGTGTTTTTTGGCCACGGTGGACAAAAATATCAATTTTGTCAAATAGTCTAATCATTCCTCTACTTATGATTCCGAATGAAATTGCGACGACTATGGTTTTAAAACTATAAAAAGATACCGATGCAGAATGATTGAACAGTTTTCCGTGTTGTTTGGGTGTCCTCTGTGCGGTACCGGGGGTACACAAACTATACAGGCAAATATTGATGAAATTGACAGAAAGACAATTTATCCATGTTTCTATGTATGGCTGTGTAAACTCCTGGATTAAAAGATTATAAGACATCGGTCGGAAAGGCCCTATCTTATTTACATAGAAAAGTGCGCTGCTGCTCACGTACACGCACACATACAATGCACTATGGTGCGGAAGTGTTTGTTTTTTGGCAAAAAGTCTAAATTTTTATGCATTGTATCGTATTTCGCCTGCAGGCATTATATCACTTCTTAAAGTGCGACAACACCTGATCGCACTGTTCAATAGCTCCTTCAGGCGTTATCGCACTTTTCTGAGTTCAGATAATTTCTCACAGTGATCTTTTCTGAGTGCAATACCGCCTGTTATTAATTGTAAAGCTTAAATAAAACGAAAGAAGAACTGAAAAATAACCGTTAAACGCAGTGTATCAATGCTGTACAGTGTTGCAAATAATTAGTTCTTCTCCAACCGTTGACCGGTCACCACGTATAGTTTATTTAGAGATACGGGTACACATTTTTTTTTGGATTTCGAAAAAATTTCCAAATAAATTCCTTTAAAAAAACCCTCAACTATTTAAACTCAAAAAAACACTACCAAAATTGGTTTTCGATCAATTTTTTAAATTCATTAAAGTTTGACGACGTATACAAAATATTTTTTTTAGAAATCACTCCAGTTAACGTTTTAAATTTAGTCTAATTAGCTTTAATAGAAAAAATACTTATCACCTATTTTAACTATTTACAACGTAAATTCATTAATTCTGACGTAGGGGCCCTCCATTTTCAGGTCCACCCACGTAAATTTGTACAGCAGGCAGAAGATAATGATCTGAGTATGAGTTGGTTGACAGTATGAAGTTTTTGTACTGATAACGAAACCAATATATGCATTTTTGTAGTAGCTGTGTGCATATTAAAAAAAATTTGCAATAAAAAAACCCTAAAGTATCTTTTTATTGTTTTCGAATTACGATATATTGTTGTTAAAATCTTTTAACAAATGTGAGTGTTTCATTTCATATTTCTGATTTATTTTTAACCGACATGCATTACATAATTTGTTGGCCTCTTGAAATTATTACTGTTATTTCCAAGTATGGGCCATCTCGCATAGCCCGTTGTGAGCCCCCTGTTTTTGCATGTGTTTGGTCGAGAAACTGCGTAATATAACGTAATATAACGTAATATAACATATTTTAACACTGTGCTTATGGTAACAGTTTCTGGTACGGTCATGTCTCTGCCAGGACTCTGGCTAATGGTAGTCGGGCGGAGAGAAGAAAACTCTCAGTGAAATTACCCCAATCCAAGGTGACACTGTCATATGCCGAGGGATGCATGGCCGAGGGATGCATGCCTGAGGGATGCATGGCCGAGGGATGCTAATATGCGGACTCTGGATACCTGCCGACCTCCAGTTTCAATCAGGCTTCCCGGGGCAAGCGGGCTATGCCTCGGGTGACCAACCCCTTTCAGCCTACTCGTGGGACCAAAAATCATGTCAAACTTATATATTAAAAATAAAAAAACCCGAATGGAGCTCGGTACTCCTTCTAAAACACCGGAAGGACAAGACCATCCCTCTCGATCAACGCCCGTGAAAGCGGGTCCTAAGAAGACGGGGAAGGAGACTCAGTCGGTCCACCGTCTTCAGGCGCCAACCCGTGCGAGGAAGGGCCCGACAAGCGAATCGGCCATATCCAAGTCGTAAGTTGGCGGTGAATCGGGTACCGGGGTGGCTGCCAAGCAGAGCGTAATCGCGGCTGGTAAGCGCTCGGGGACCGGGGAACCCCTGTCAAATCCGGCAGGCGGCGCAGGCGCATAAAAAGGTAAGAAGCCGTCATAGCAAGACAGGAGACGTGCTGTCTTCATCCTGGCCAAAGACGACCCTGCCTTTAGGTCGTCAGCCCAAGGGACGGAGCAGAGGCTATGGGCTATGCCACATTTCCAGCCAGCCAAAGCTGGGAAGGGCAAGACCCCAAACAGGCGGCAACGCTCGGCGGAGGACCCCGCCACACAACCAGGCCCAGCCCAGCGGGCGAAAACCCACCCCGGTCGTTCGCTGAGGTGGCGAGGGGCAAGACCCTAATTGGCGTCCTGGACAAGGGCGCCAAGGACGGTAATTTCCCCCGTGATAAGTGGCACCTGGTGGAGAACGAGCTCCAGGATGGATTCCTGCAGGAGCTGGAAGGCAACGGCGGGCCACTGCCCAAGTGCGAGGACGCCGGGTGGCATCAAGGCACGGTGAAAGCCATCACCTGCCACGATGCTCGATCGGCGGCCCTCTACATGAAGGCAGTGGCTGCGCTCACGGAGGTCTACCCAGGAGCCAAACTGGAGGCCGTTAAATGGAAGGATGTTGCCAGCAGACCAAGGGCCCAAGCGTGGGTCTCTGTAAAGCCTGCAGAGCCTGAGAAGATCCTCAGGATTCTGCAGGTATGCAACCCTCACCTTCCTACAGCCGATTAGAAGGTGGGTAGGGTAGAGGATGTCGCAGGGCAGAGGCACCAGATCATCCTCGTCCTGAATGAGGACTCCTTGGAGCTGCTCTCTAACACGGACGGAGTGGTGGACTATGGCTACAAGAAGGTGGCCATAGTCCCCTACAAGTCCGACTCCAGGGGCAGGCAAGCGGAGGTTGAGCCAGACCTTGAGCTGCCAGAATCCGCGAAGGCGGAGAGGAAGACCGCGGTGTCAGACGCTGCGTCTGAAGTGTCAGACGGCATTTTGGACGGCCAAAGACCAAAGTTCTCGTGGGAGGCCACGAACCTACTAGCTAAAACTTTTACCGCCGCCTGTACTAAGGCTGATAAATCTTGTCCCTCTGGTAGAACCAGAGGCCGGAAGAAACCTTAATGGTGGACTTCAATATTAGGGGAACTTCGCAAAGCCTCGAGAAGACAACAAGCTAAGGCGGTTAATGTTGAGCAGAACTGGGTCGAGTACAAAACTAATCGGTCAACCTACAATAAAGAACTTAGGAAAGCCAAACGCGCCTCATGGCGTAAGTTCTGCAGCTAAATCGAGAGCATCTCAGAGGCCTCGCGCCTGCGTAAAGTTCTATCTAAGACAACACCCAACCTGGGCTACCTGAAGAAATCCAGCGAAGAGTCGTTAAACCTTCTCCTCGACACCCATTTCCCGGGCTGCAGTGTAAACAGATCCGACTACAATGCGCCTCCGTCTGTTGCGTCCAGTTCTATCCTAAGCCTATTAAGTCAGGAGAACATTTCCTGGGCAATCAAGAGCTTTAAGCCCTACAAGTCTGCTGGAACAGATGGCCTCATTCCGGCCCAACTGATCCATGCAGGCCAAAAAACCATTAATTGGCTCAAAAGGATTCACGAGGGAATCTTCTCCCACGGACACATCCCTGACACCTGGCTTCAGACCAAAGTCGTTTTCATTCCCAAGGCAGGCAAGCTCCCGCACACTGCCCCAAAAGATTTCAGACCCATAAGTCTATCGTCCTTCCTTCTGAAGACGATGGAAAGGCTTTTGGGAATGCATCTCATGGCGAGTATTCCGCCCAGTCTAATTTCGGACTCTCAGCATGCCTATCGGAAAGGAAGATCCACCGAAACGGCCCTACACACGATCACATCGACCATCGAAGCGTCCCTTAACTGCAAGCCCTGGTCGCCTTCCTAAACATAGAAGGCGCCTAACATCCTCCCGACCGCCATCACAGGTGCACTGACGAACTTGGGGGTCGATTACCGGATGGTGATGTTAAGATGTGCTGATAATTGGGGGCTAAGTGTTAACCCGTCCAAAAGAGAATTGGTGCTTTTCTCACGCAAGTACAAAATTCCGACATTCACTCCCCCCATATTTGGTGGGAAATCACTGGTCTTTAGCAACAAGGCCAAGTATCTTGGCCTGGTCCTCGACAGAAAGCTCGATTGGAAACTGAGCATAGAGGACAGGGTAAAAAAAACCACAGTAGCCCTCTGCACCTGCAGGATAGCCATCGCATTGAAATGGGGAATGACACCATACATAGTTCGGTGGCTCTACATTGCCATCATTCGACCAATAATAATCAATGGAGTGGTGGTATGGTCGCCAGTTTTAGACAAGAAGAGCTATGCATAACAGGCGGACTTCGCGCTACTCCAGGAGAAGCTCTTGACACAGTGTTGGATCTTCTTCCCGTAGATCTCATGGGAAAGAAGGTGGCAACACTTTCCGCTCTCAGAATGAGAGAAACCAGGCTGTGGGAAATATCTGCGACTGGTCACTCGGAAATCTTGAAAGGACTTCTGCAATTACCAGAGAGGGCTGATTACTGTATCCCAAGTGATCACCTCTCGACGCCTTTCCAGGTATGAATCCCACTTAGGGAGGAATGGGGGATGGGCGAACCTGGGCCTGCGAATGCGGTCCACATTTATACTGATGGCTCAAAGTTAAACAACCGCGTTGGAGGGGAGGTCTACTATACCGAGCTCAACATCAGTTACTGCTTCAGGCTCCCGGATCACAGCAGTGTGTTCCAACCTGAGGTTGAAGCAATCAAAGAGGTCATTTCTATTGTCTCCAAACTACCTTTTGACGGGCGCTCAGTGTTCGTCTTCTCTGATAGCCAGGCAGCTATTAAAGCACTCGGCTCAATATCATCGAAATTCACGACTGTAAATATCTGCTGTAGGTCTCTAACTGACACCTCAGAGCAGTTAGAACTTTTCCTAATGTGGGTTCCCGGACATAGGGACATCCAGGGAAATAAAGCTGCCGACGAACTGGCCAGGCAGGGCACTACAATTCCTCTCCAATTGGAGAGGGAGCAAGTAGCGATGCTAAAGGCTACGTGCAGGCTTACAACGCACGAAATTTTGGAGCAACTCGCAAGCAGGCGATGGCAGGAAACCATCAACTGCAAAATCTCCAGATCGATATGGCCATGTCGATCCAAAAGACGCTCTGCAGAACTATATAGACTTAATAGAGTCCAATGCTCTGCAGTAACACGGGTCAAAACGGGACACTGGCAGATCGGCACTCACGCCTCTAGGCTGTCAATCCCCCACAACGACTTCTGCAGAAGATGCCGAGACGGGGAATAGGAGGAGTCGGTCCCCCACTTCTTCTGTCATTGCCCGGCCCTCGGAAACCGTAGACTTCGCATTCTTGGGGCTGCGTTCCTCACGGACATTTAGGACCTTTCCGAAATCAGACAAGGGCTATTGTCCAAGTACATCCAAGCCACCGGATGGGGCTGCCCTTAAAACGGCAACTTTTGCTCACCACGGTCTAGGTAGTAAGAAGGGGCTCGCGCACATGCGGCATCACAACGGATCTTTAATAGGTCCACGTGTCCTGGGGAAAGGTTCTCCCCCCAGCAACCGCCTTAACCTAACCTAACCAGCCCTATTCATGTCCTTATGTCATTGTCAATCGACACCGGTCAATCGAATCCTCCATTTTACCTGTTTCCACGATTAAAAGTTAAGGAAGTATTCATAACGCATGCTTTACACCATGCAGTCGGCATTTCCAACGGTTCAGGGTGGATGAGATCGGATGATTTTCCCAAATATATGCAACATTTCATCAAACACACTGGAGCAAATGCAGAATCAAAAACTCTTTTACTGCTCGAAAACCACTCATCACATTTTTCGATCGAATCTCTTGATTTCGATTTAAACACGCGACAACAATGCTTTAATTTCCTCCCCATTGCACGAACCAAATGAAGCCACTTGATATCGTTGTATTCGGCTCATTTAAAAATGCATATACTATCGAATATGACGCTTGGAAGAAAAACAACATCAGTATGACATTTGACTTGCATCACGTCTCATCATTGCTGACAAATGCCTCGATATTGCCGTCACGTCGAAAAATATCAAAGCTGGATTTAAGGCGACTGGCATTTATCCGTTCAATCCACATGCATTTACTGAAGTCGATTTTCTTGCTTCGCAACCGAGTTCAGAGAATAGGGGTGATGATGATGACGATGCCGACAATCAGTCAATCATTTTTTTTCCCGACAAAGATACCCCTTTGAAATTTAAAGGAAAACTTGATTTATATCCGCCACTCAGTCAGTATACAGTTGCGAAAAAAATAATAGCACCACTACAACACCATTTGTACTTGATATAAAAAAAAGCAATTACTGTCGCGATTTTTTTAAATTTTGAATTTTTTTATATTGTTTAGTATTCCCCATAAACAAAAACAGTGTTCCCATGCTTCAAATTTCTATCTATATATTTTTTTTTGGGATTTTAAGAAAAAAGCCCCCAAAAACACCGAAAAAGAAGTAGCACCATTTGCCTTTTTTTTAAGGAATCGCCTTTCGCGGAATTGCCTTTGCTGAAGGCACGTGTCTATTAGTTTTGACTAAGATTTCATTGTTTCTATCATAAAAGTTAATAATAATCGTTACAATGGGACATGAAAAGAACTGCAACGCGGAAAAGCGCGATCTTATCAAAAAATAGATATAGGACGGAAAAACTTATAGAGAAGTTGGTCGATTGGTAGGATTATCTAATAAAATGATTAAAAACGCCTTAAACTATAAAGAAAAGACTGAAACACGCGGACATAAACGATCTATGACCCCTCTTCATGTGAAAAGACTGATTCGTCAGAGCAAGAAGGATCCCTTCAAGCCTGCTACCGAGCTTAAAATAAATGTGACAGACGAAACAGTTTGCAGCCAACATAACTTAAGAACCTGCAGCCCAAGAAAGGCAACACTTTTAAACGCGACACATATTACTCAGCGCATGAAGTTAGCCGGGCATCATGAAAATTAGACATCTCAATAATGGAGGAATTTTCTATGGTCAAGAACACCACAAAAACGATTAAGCATGGAGGGTGTAGTGTAATGGTATGGGCCGGATTCTCCTACTATGGAGTAGGTCCAATACATTGTATTAAAACCATAATAGATCAGCACGTCTACGTGAATATCATGGAGACTGTTATGATACCCTTTGCAGAATACGAAATGCCACTCCTATGGGTCTTTCAACAGGACAATGACCCCAAACACACCAGCAAGAAAGCAAAGGAATGGTTCAGGCAAAACTCTATCAACGCTTTGGAGTG
This sequence comes from Drosophila helvetica, assembly GCA_963969585.1. NCBI lineage: Eukaryota > Metazoa > Arthropoda > Insecta > Diptera > Drosophilidae > Drosophila > Drosophila helvetica. The sequence goes on along the minus strand of OZ018401.1, from coordinate 28,381,543 downwards.
GCCTTCTCAGTCGCCTGACCTGAATCCCATCGAAAATCTGTGGTCCGACGTCAAGAAGGCAGTTGCTGCTTCCAAGCCGACCACTATTGGATCACTTTGGGAAGAGATTAAAGAGTAATGGTCCAAAATCTCCCTAAAACGATGCCAGGACTTAGTTAATTCCATGCCAAGACGCTGCGCAGCTGTTATTGCCAATAAAGGACACTGCACTAAGTTTTAAATGATAAATATAGATTTAGTACCAATAGTAAAAACTTGGTAACTAATGAATTTGTTCCTTATTGTTAATTTTTTTAATTTGAAATCCATTTTTGAAAAGTGGTGCTATTATTTTTCAATGCTATTTAATTTCAATAAAATTCTTTAAATAACTTTAAAACGTAAAAAAAAAAGATGATTTTTTTTTTATTCCCAGGTTTTTAAGAGTTTTCCATTTCTAAATATATGCTTAAAGTTTCTTTAAAGTTAAAAATCTTAGTTGGGCAACTATTTAAAAATTTCTTGTGGTGGTGGTGCTACTATTTTTTTCGCAGCTGTATATGTGAGCCAACGATTTATGTAATTTAATATATATTTGCAAAAGAGAAGAATTAAAATTTAGCCAATAAATAATATTTAAAAAAAATGTTATCGAACCCTTTCGGAGATTTTTATACCCGGTACTCGAAGAGTATAGGGGTATATCAGATTTTTGGTGATAACGGTTGTGTGTAACACCCAGAAGGAATCGTTTCCGACCCCATAAAGTATATATATTCTTGATCAGCATCAATAGCCGAGTCGATATAGCTATGTCTGTCTGTCCGTCCGTCCGTCTTCGTTAGCGCCTATAGCTCAGAGACAAAAAAAGCTAAGGCAACCGTATTTTTTACCCAGACTCCTGTGATATCACACTGTTACAAGTGTTTTTCAAAATTTCGCCCCGCTCCCTTCCGCCCACTCAAAGGACGAAAATCTGTGGCATGCACAATTTTAAAGATATGAGGAATCTAAAAATCAGAATATGATTCTGTGCTTTTGCTTTTCTCGTATCTTCAAAATTGTAGATTTTCGTCTTTTGTGGGGGCGGAAGGGGGCGTGGCCAAATTTTAAACCAAACTCGTCTCGGTTTGATATCACAGGAGCTTGGATAGAAAGTTTGGTTGATCTAGCTCTTATAGTCTCTGAGATCTAGGCGTCAAAAAATTCGATCAGGCATAGCACCCACCCTGGTGTGTGAGAGAGAGCGAGAGGGAACGATGCATCTCGAAATGGTTTTCTTATTGTGGCTATATTTATATTCCGATCTGATCCAGATTCAACATGATAAATATGGTCATTGTCTATGATTCTGCGTTTTTGGTTTTCTCGTATCTTAAAAATTTTGGGTTCCACAGATTTTCGTTCTTTGTGGGGGCGGAAGGGGGAGTGACGAAATTTTGAAATACACTTGTAACAGTGCGATATACCAGGAGTCTGGATGCAAAATTTGGTTGCTCTAGCTTTTATAGTCTCTGAGATATAGGCGCTCATGAAGACGGACAGACGGAGGGACGGACAGACAGACATAGCTATATCGACTCGGCTATTGGTGCTGATCAAGAATATATATACTTTATGGGGTTGGAAACGCTTCCTTCGCGGTGTTACACACATCAACTTTTGGCACAAATCTAATGCATATACCCCTATACTCTTCGAGTACCGGGTATAACAAGTGGCCCGAAAATCCAATTCCTTTTTGCTGAATTTTTTTCGTGAAATTGAATAAGTAGAAAATTCTAGTTAAAACCAACCGCACGCATATTTTTCTGTACCGCCGCATCATAGACCCTCCCGCTATTCATATCAAAAACGTTGCAATTTAACCTCTAAACCGCGAAAATTCAATATTCAATTTATATATCAAATTAAACCAATATAAAAAGTAATTCAGTTTTCATAACCATGCTCTGTTCCGTTTTGCCTTCTGTTTAGGAACTCAAACGCAATGAAAACCATGCGAATGTGTGCGTGCCTGTCACTTCTTTAAGAGTATTTAAATTTTAATAAAAATCAATTGAATATTAATTAAATATTAATTGAAACAATTAAAGAATTGAAAAACGAGGGGGAACGTTGTGAGCCGCGTCTACCGCCGCGGCTCTACTTTATACCCGGTACTCAGTCAGTATTTATGCATGTGAGCTTGTAGTAATTTATTACATGTTCGCTAAAGGGACACATTTAATTTTAGCCAAAAAAAAAAAAAGTAATTAAGTCGAACCTTTTCGGAGATTTGTATCTATTAGATGTTTCCATATTTGTTTACATACATTTTTTACATCTGCCTTTTCTACATGTCTTTATCTACTTCCTACATATACATACACGGCTGTGTGCGAGAGAGAGAGGGAATGAGTCTGCGCTTGGAAGGCCAATGAAATATTATTTTTTCCTTCTGGCTATACTAATGATCCGATCTGATCCAGATTCAACATTCTGAAAGATATGGTCTTTTTCTATGATTCTGCGTTTTTGGTGTTCTCGTATCTTAAAAATTGTGGATTTTCGTCCTTTGTGGGGGCGGAAGGGGGCGTGGCCAAATTTTGAAACAAACTCGTCTCGGTTTGATATCACAGGAGCTTGGATAGAATGTTTGTTTGATCTAGCTCTTATAGTCTCTAAGAACTAGGCGTCGAAAAATTCGATCAGGCATAGCGCCCAACCCGGTGTGTGAGAAAGAGCGAGAGGGAACGATGCCTTTCGAAATGGTTTTCTTCATTGTGGCTATATTTATCATCTGATTTGATCCAGATTCAACACTCTGATAGATATGCTCATTTTCTTTGATTCTGCGTTTTTAGTTTTCTCGTATCTTTAAAATTGTGCATCTTTAAAATTGTGCATGCCACAGATTTTCGTTTTTGGAGTGGGCGGAAGGGGGCGGGGCGAAATTGTGAAATACACTTGTAACAGTGTGATAGGACAGGAGTCTGGATACAAAATTGTGTTCCTCTATCTTTTATAGTCTCTGAGCTATAGGCGCTAATGAAGACGGACGGACAGACGGACGGACAGACGGACGGACAGACAGACATAGCTATATCGACTCGGCTATTGATGCTGATCAAGAATATATATACTTTATGGGGTCCGGAACGCTTCCTTCTGGGTGTTACACACATCAATATTTTCAACAAATCTAATATACCCCTATACTCTTCGAGTACCGGGTATAAAAATACAAGGCACCGTCTGTTTACCAGTTTTGCATTCTCAACCTCAGGTAACATTGGGCTTTTTTATGACCCGTGTACATAAATACATATACCAAAGATTACACATACATATTAGATCAATACGCTTCAGAATAGTGAAATGAAGAAGACTAAAGTTGAAGAATATTGCGATTACAAGATCAATGTTTTACCGTAATATTTTATTTCTTTTAATGTATGCTTCTTTACGTTATTTTAGGGGTAATTTTTCTACACACATTTTTTTGCGGTGCCTGCTTGTATGTCGAAAATATATCCACTCTTCAGCCACCGCATACGAATAAGTAGAACAAGAAACGAGTAAAATAACACTGCATAAATTTTTGTTGTGGTACTTCAGTACTCAAGTATGAAAATGATATCGTACGAATACGGTACACTAGTGGTTGCGGTGGAACGCTGCAGATCTCTGGTACATAAATAAGTATATATCAAGGCAACATTTTTTACATGTTTGCAGCGCCGTGCCAAGGGGGATAATACACGCATATAATAGAGCATTTTTCAGATCTTTCAAAAATCGTATTCAAGATATTCGGACTTTTGGTTTACGAGATATAAGCACTACAAGTAAAAAATTGTTTCAGTGTGCAAAAATGTTTCCAACCTTTATTCAAACACTGCATCCTTCAGGTGGAATAAAAAGTAAACTAAGTATGCAGCGTACGATTTTGTTTTTAACCTTTTGTTTTAATAGTATTCATTGCTATCAATGCTCAATATAGAACTCATAGAAAAACTTATTTTACAAACCATCTAATTTTTGGTCTTTTTCAGACTTTGACTTGACTTTACTAAAATATATCCCTTCAAATGTTCCCTACATTTTTTTTTCGTATGTGTTCTTTGAATACTCCTTTACCTAAGTTTAAAATATCATTATTTTGAGTGTTTGAGTCGTTCGGCTTTTAGATCGATTTAAGTGACAACACCTCGCACGAAAAACGCGCCATAAAGGGCTTTCCCAGGTACAAAATCCCATATAAAATCATATTTAGACCGATCTAGAGGAATCGATCTAGAAGCCGAACGACTCAAAGGCGCAGAATACTCTTTTTAACTTAGTTAAAGGAGTATTGAAAAACACATAAAAAAAATCTTTGAAACATTTAGGGATATATTTTTTAAAGTCAAAATTGAAAAACAGCCCAAAAATGATAACCATATGCTTGCACATCCATATATATCATATATTAGATAGGAGAGGATACCAACATACATCGGTAAATAAATGTTCTTTAGTAAAGATATTATTTCCAATTTAGATAATTATTTTACAAAAAAAAACGTTGACAAAGTTGTAAAATTAAAACGTTTTTTTTTGTAAATGTTTTAAAAATTATCAATGCAAAATTAAATATAAAACTATTTCTTATTGCGAGATTTACTATTAAACGTCTTTTATTCATTTATTTTATATAGGCAAACATGCACCGGAACAAATTCAGCTTTGACTATGTATTGCAAAGCTTTTAGACCGTGTACTTTACAGTAGAGCTGTAAAGACATTGAGCCACTATCAAAAGTATCGATAGTGTCTTCACTGATTTGACTATCGACGTTTTTTCCCCCGATATTTCGATAGTGCAAAAAAAATCTATTTTCATCCCTCACTACTTTTCACTTAATCTTGCGGCAGACAAAAAGGTAAACATTGTGCAAAATATTTGATTTATTTTAATTAATCTTTGTTTTGCGTGTGTTCTTCAAATTTTTTGTATTGGTGTTCACGGTAACGGCATGAGCACATTCATAGCACGTTTAAGCAAAGTGAGTAAGTAATCTGCAAACATGTATAAATATGAATGCCATTTGATATTAACAGTCACATGTTTTGCATAAAGGTTGGAGTGGCAATCAATTCTGACAACGAAGAAAACAATAAAACCATAAGGAGACAGACAGAAAAACCGAGAGTATGGGAGTTTTTTTAAAATAATAATAATGGTTAGTGCATTTTATCTAAGTCTACAAAACAAGTGGAAATATCAGCAATTTGGCGGATCATTTAAAAAGGCTGCAGCCAACTGAAAAAATATGAGACATAAGAAAACCGGTAGGTAAAATCGAATCATACTTTGAGCAAATAAATGAATCGATCTTGTGATGGGGCATACCCCTCCACAACACACGCGGCTGAGGGAATCGCGGGGGCGAGTCACGGCTCAAGGCATCACTGACAGAGAGCAGAGCAGCAGAAAACAACCGCGAGACCAAAAGCTGCGCCTAAATCAAACCACGCATGTTCAAGAGAGCGACAGCGGAAGGGAGCAGCAGAGACCAGCAGCAGAGATCGGCGCAGACACCGGCATCAGCGGACAGCGGTACCGGGAACAGCTGAAGCAGAGGAGAGAGCCACAGAACGGGAGCAGCGATCGACACAGAAAAGAGCGTGCGTGGATCTCGGCTACGCTCGCAGAAGAAGGATAGGTGCGACGTTAGGGAACCCGCAGTAGATAGTATATACATATCCAATAAACATGCATAGAGAAGCAGGCAGATAATAAATAAATGAAACAGAAATACCACCAAGACTTTTCGATTTCTTTATCCATATACATTTGATTATTGAACATATTATAAGCCACCGCCAAAGGACACCGCTCTCGATTTCTTCCCCCTCCCCTTCTGTTGTTGTATTATTAATTGTATTCCCTTTGAATGCCTGGAGACTTAGCCAGTGGAGTTGTACGCGGATGCCACGGATTCCACGAACTGAGTTTTCCCCTATAGTAGTTGACTCCTCCCGCAGAACACCCCTCATCCTTGGGGACGCCAGCTAGCGAATTTGTACGCGGACGCCACGAATTTGCGAATCTGACGTTTCCCCTCTCCCTTTTGGTTTCCACCTAACCTATTTTTCCCCCCCTCCACGGTAAAACCGACACCACGTGCCCCGCTCCACGCACACTAGCCCCGCGGGTCAGATACCCCCCAGTGAGCCACTTGTGTCGCCGTGTGCCCCCCTATGCCCTTGGTCCGTTCAAACACGTTTCCTCCCGGTCGGTGCTGTCCCCGCGCCCAGCACGTGTTTCTTCGATCCCTCTCTATGGTCTCAAAATACAAATTTCGCTGTATTGAAGATCGGGCCTTGGACAGACTGAGATGCTGAACCCCGGCCTGAGACAGGAACTTCTTTACAATCTGCACGCAAAAAAATCCTGTACAATGATCTAGTAAAAGGTATACTTAACAAGGTAGCCGAACTTGCTCTCTCACTACTTCATATGTCAAAAAAAAGAAGAACACGAAAAACTGTTGCTGGCAGACTGAAATGTATGAAGGAAGCAAAGAGGGCGAGAGAGCAAGTTCGACTACCTTTATAAGTGTACCTTGATCTAGTATACTACATTTTTTCTGACTGGCGTCCATTTTCTGTCATTGACAATACAGTTTTTAGGAAATTCACCGATATATCGCCACCATCGATGCTTTTTTTTTCAAAACATCGATGTTTTGACAGCTCTACTTTACAGTACCGTGTACTTGTGTAAGCTCTTTTAAATGCAGGTTATTTCATAAAGATATTTCATTTCGTTCGTTTCATTTGAAAGTGCTTCTTTTTTTCACATAGCTGGAGCATCTTACATCTGGCTGTATTGAGCTTTGCAGTTCTGAAAAGCTGATAAATGCTGTATAAAACGTACCAAAACACTTCGTAGCTGAAGCTTAACGTCTGGAAGTTATTAAGCTTTCAATTTCAAATTTGGTCATTGAAAACTCAGGAAAAGTCGAAAATAAATATTCTTTTGGATGTATTTTTGGTTTATAACGGTTATGAGTAGACTAACGGAATTAAACGGAAAAATTCGGCATACAAAAGTTTGATTAAACTGCTCCACCTTAGCCGTTTATCCATCTATTTTGAAAAACAAAACCTTAAACAACGCCTCATAAATGAGCCGAAAAAAATACAGCCAAAGAAATATTTTTTTAGACTTTTCCTAAGTTTTTAAAGTCGAAGTTTTCGAAAAAAAATTTGCAAAAAATGATCAAATATGAAAACTTAATAACTTTTCGAGGGTAAGCTGCAACTACGAAGAGTTTGGGAACAATTTATAGCTGCATTTAACAGCTTTTAAGGACTGCAAAGCTTAATTCAGCCAGATGTAAGATGCTTGAAAAAAATACCAAATTTTAAAAGAAAATATTTAAAAATAAACTAAACCTACGAAAAAAATCATAATTGCTTTACAATTTTTAAATCCCCAAATCAATCAGAAAAAGTCATTTTTGTCCACAGCGGTAATGTCGTGCTGACTAGTGTAATTGTTTCTTTAATTTTTTCTAATATCATTTACGCAGTTAAATTAAATTCTTATATTTGTGGATAAAATAGAAGTTAGATATTGCTTTTCACACATGTTTACAACACTGCTTTATATCCACGCCACTGGATTTTCTTATGAGCACACTTTTTTTTGCAATCGCAGAAACATAAAATTACTAAAATATGTTTGTATACAGTGGAGAGCAAAAGTGAGTGCATGTTCACGAAATTGACTTTCGTCGCACATAAAAAATGAACCATAAAAGATAATGAAACAAATTGAAGGTCGCGAAAAATTACTAACGGACTCAGATGCTCGACTACTGATAAGAAAAAACATGCTGCTAACATATGCTATCGTCAACTAAATGCAGAGGGCCAACATGCTACCATGTACAGCAACCCCAAACCATTACATTTCCTCCGCCATGTTTAAAGTTGCTTTAAGTGGTTCCTTTGAAGATGTTCCCTGCGTTTTCGCCAGCAGTATTGCTTTCCATCTGACTGAAATCGGTTAAATTTAGATTTATCAGACCAGATAACACGTCTCTAATCAGCTATCCAATTTTTGTGGTCCCGTGCAAATTTCAAAAGCGCTTTAACATTCTTAGCGGACGGCTTGCTTTTTTTAAGGCTTGCTTTTTTTGCCACATCTCCTATGTCATGCAGCGCTCTTCTAGCAGTCCATTGGCTACCACTTTCGTTAATGGCCAAAGAAGCTCCCTTTGGTGTTAGCAGCTTGTTTTTTCTTATTTCGGACTTCTTTAGTCGATCATCCGAGTCCGTTAATATTTTTTCGCGACCTTTGACTAGCGGTGTCGGAGACATATTGGAAAACATTTTTAGCTGATGGAGTGGCCAGCACAAAGTCCCGACATAAATCCTATTTGAAAAACTTTGGTCAATAGTAAAAAGACGACTTGGGCAATACGAAGTAGCCCCAACAAATATGGGCCACCTTTGGAATCGTCTAAATGCGGAATGGAATCGAATCCCAAAAGCTATTTTCGAAAATTTGGTAAAGGGCATGCCAAACCGCGTAAATCAAGTTTTTCCTAATAAAGGTCTGTGGACTAAATATTAAAATTAATTTAATTATTTAATTTTCTTGAATGGGCAAAAGTGAGTTTATGCGGGTTAATTTCGTTTTTACTTTCAAACTTTTTTATTTCATCTCATATAATATTGTTTTTTATTTCTATTTGTCAAAAATTAAACAATTAAGATAAACGAATTTAATTTTTTTGATTGTCTTGTATGGTTTATTTTTTATGGGCGACGAAAGTCAGTTTCGTAAACATGCACTCACTTTTGCTCGCCACTGTATGAGAAACGTGCATATGCAAATTTGTATATGTTTATCCACATACTTTTATGTGTCATCGAGCATTTCCACGGAAATTCAATACAAATATATTTAACTTAACACTTAACAAATTCAAAAAAACATATTTCATTTCATTAACTTTGATGTGAAAGCCTATTATAGTCAGTACAAATGAATTTTTTCAGTGTTTTTTTGGCTTTTTTAATAACTCGAAACTCAGTTCTGTTTTAATCGCGTACGAATGTATTGGTAACTATTTTGTTCTTACTTGAACAAAAAAAAATGAGTTCAGCTAAGCGCAGTATATTATTAGGTTTATAATCTTCAATATAGAGAGAGATACAGAGTTTGATATACATCGATTGAACAAAATGTGATAAATATGTATCCATGCATGGTCGCCACTGTACATACATATGTAGAATGCATATAGTTACTAGACATCTTATCATGGGAATAATAATTATGTATGTATATTAGAGCCCTGCACGAGTTCACAGTAAATACAAAAATTATCCTATCTCGATAAACTGAATCATGTGCTACTCGCACACTATCAATATATCACACTGTCTAAAAAAACATTTTGACAACATTTTAATGTATGAGCTAGAGTCATGATCTAGTATAACTGTCGAAAAAAGGAAGTGTGAGTGCAATTCATGTTTTGATACTGTGCACAGTATGATTCCTGACTGTTGATACGATTTACTGTGAACTCGTGCAGAGCTCTAATGTATATTTCTGGAGCATTTGGCATTTAAACCGGAAAATAAATAAATAAAGGACGAATGCATGTGCAATGAATCAAACATTTTTGAGCACACCATTATACGCATGAATATAGATTACTTAAATGGAAGCTATCTGATATATTCATCAGATGTTTTCCCTTTTTAGCCATTGCTTTTTGTCTCAAATATGTGGACAAATATGCAACTGCAATTCTTCAAAAAGCAAATTTGTTTATGTTTTTGTTTTGTTTGACCAATTGATTCCATTTGCAGGTACATATATATATGTATATGATATTGTTTTACGATCTTGGCAAAAGAGTCTTGTTTTTTCTAGATATTTGGGGATTGTTTTTAATTTCAACTTAGATTCCAACACTAATTTGAATTGTTTGGACAGAGTTCCAATACTTTATTCCTTACGTTTTATCGTCATTTTAACGTCTTCTCTTTTTGTATCGTGTTATGTGTATTATGTCGTTTCAATAAATTGTTGTGTTTTATTATAAATTAATTGTATTTATTTTATAACATTTGATAAATTACACAATGTAAGAGGATGATATAGAACTACTTTATATGTATAATTGTGGTATTTTATTTAATATTCTTACTACATCAAAAACTCGATCAAAATATTTATAAATAGGCGAACTTTTGCTAAAAAAAAAAAATAAATGTGGTGTGCGTAAATTTTTTTGATTAACCGTATATTAGGTTTGTATATTCACTTAAACGTATAACAATATGTACAGCAGCGGACAGTGATGGCGCGTATTCAAAACCTTAAAAGTCAGTCGAGAAACATTTGTATTGTATAGATTGATTCATTAGCTGTTCATTTACGCCTCTTTTTCATATCAAAAAGCAAGAAGATAAACAAAAATGTCAAATGACAAAAATTACTAAAGCCAATATTTTATTTTGTTAAGAATTTCGAAAAAAGTATTTCGGTAAGCCCGCCTCAGGAAGTAAGAGGAAGACCACTGAAAAGACCATCATCATTAAGCATCTAAAATTCGTTAAAAAATGTTAGCACTAAAACTTTATGGTGGCGTCTTCAGGAGACAGGACTTGACAGACAGCAAAAATACTTTTGACACTAAAAATTCTCCAGAAAAGCCGCCAAGCTCAACAAAACTTGGGCTGTAAATGATTGGAGAAACTTAATTTTTTGAATGTTTCTAAGATAAATATATTTGGTTGAAAAATGTTGTCGGAAGATCGCCGGAAAGCCGGAGAATGCTGACTAAAATTCTTATAGGATTGGGAATCTAGCACTAATTGACGGATAGGTAAGCGCGGTCGGTTCCAACAAAATCAGGGGAAAACCTCATACCGTCTTATAAAGATCACTTTCCGTAAGCTGACGCTCTCAACTTCTAGGACGATTCTGCTCCTTGGCAGTGTTTAAGATTTCTCAGAAATTTTTTTTTCAACTTTGTTATTGTATTGTGCTATGAATTATTCAAAAAGTTAGATTTTTGCAAAGATGGGGTTTTTAGCTAAAATAATATATTAATAATTTGGAATAAGGAAATTGAAGGGGGCGGGAATCTACCAGTACTATCCGATAAAGAATCCTTAGCACATCATGAACATTTTTATACGAAAACAGAGACCCAAAACTTTATCTGTATCGAACAAATATTTGAAAACGTGGGGAAACATGATATATGTAAACATCGCAATAATCTGCAACCACACCTTCGAGTAAAAAAATATTTCTAAAACACAGAGGACAAAAAATTAAATTAAATTAATAAGAATTAAAAAATCCTAACCAAAACCCTATAATACATTTTGTCGTACAATTATTGAAGGGAACATCAAAATAAATACTTTTTTAATTAAACATCCTTTGCTAAACAAGGACATTTGCGATTAAACTTTTGGTGTGTTTCGTTAGCCTTTTATATTGTTTACATAGTTTAGTAAGGTTTTTTCTTGAGAAACAAATCGAAACTTCATAAAACAAAAAATATCACCTTTTGACTGTCCACATTTCACTGTCCGATACTGTATACTGTATACACAGGTATGGTGCTGTTTAGGTGTAAGTATTTATTTCAATAAAATTCCGAAAACTAAAACTCTTTTCAAGCGAATTTATAACGCAATATCCTTCGTATATTACTATTTTTTATGAAATGCACGCAGCAGTTTTATAATATTTTCTACTATTGTACATTTAACATCAACATCTCTTGTTTTATTATGCATTTTTGCCGGAAGAAGAGCCTATTTCTCATACCGACAGGTTTCAACTTGATTTGGTTGATTAAAGCGAAAGCGAATTAATTAGTTAAACATAATTGCTATGAATGTAAGTAGCTGTATGAGTCATCATAACTTAACGACGTCTGTCATTGGATAAACAAGTTTGATTAGGAGTATTAGCAATTGGGATATGTAATATAATATATATAAAGAATATATTTTTTGTAATGTTGAGTGGTTGAGCAATTGCGGGAGAAATAGAAAAGAGATAGGAAAAGCAATTCATTAATTTTTTTTTTTATTTTATTGATTTCAAAATGTAAATAAAAGAAATAGTTACATGTACCAAAAAAAGTAAATGTTCGATGTACATATGTAAAAAAAACGAGGGGAAACGTTGTGAGCCGCGGTAAAGGTATTGTTTACATCTGTCTTCTCTACATATATACATATACATATACGGCTCATGGAGATGTGTGTGAGAGAGAGTAATGAACAAACGCTTGGAAGGCGTTGCGTAGCTACTGAAATTGCATTTGTTTCTTCGGGCTATAATAATGATCCGACACGATCCAGATTCAATACTCTGATAGATACGGTTATTTTCCATGATTCTGCGTTTTGAGTTTTCACGTATTTTCAAAAATGTTCCATGCAACAGATTTTCGTCCTTTGTGTGGTCGCAAGGGGGCGGGGCGAAATTTTGAAATTCACTTGTAACAGTGTGAAACACTTGTAAAAGTGTGATATGACAAGAGTCTAAATACAAAATTTGGTTGCTCTAGATTTTGTAGTCTCTGAGATCTAGGCGCCCATGAAGACGGACAGACGGAAAGACAGACGGACGGACAGACACACATGGCTATATCGACTCGGCTTTTGATGCTGATCAAGAATATATATACTTTATAAGGTCGGAAACGCTTCCTTTTGGGTGTTACACACATCCACTATCACCACAAATCTAATATACCCCTATACTCGAGTACCGGGTATAAATTTTGGGGGTATATTGAAAATTGTTTGTCGCAATTAGCGTCAACCAAAATCGGAATCTACGAAGAATTTAATGAATCTTTCACCAAGAAACCATGTCTCTAAAATGAATTCCTAGCTTGCACTGAGAAGGATGAAGATTTTATGTATTGTAAGGATTTCCAATCATGTTGCTCAATTCTGATTGATCTTTTTACAACAAATTGTATGTAGATATATTTTTGTTGTTGACATTAACCAATTTGTTTCAATTTGACAAAATGAAATACAAAATACATAAAATACATTTTACAACGATTTTCAAGGCGGCACCTGCTCTGTCAGTAGATAGTAGATATGTCAGTAAATAGTAGTTGTAGATATGATATGGTAGAGGGAATTATAATCCGAGCATAGAACTCTAAAAGGTTCATGCAAGGAATAATTCGATCTACAAATCGGAAGGAACAACGGTATATAGTTTCTAGTGTTTCTAACAGGAATAGTGAAGTTTATGCGGTTCAACAAGTCCGGGCTATCTACGTCACCCTTGATCAAGTTTTGCACAAAAATCACACCAAGCATCTTTCTACGGTTAACTAAGGATGAAAGTTTTATTAAAAGCAATCTATTAGGGTAAGACGGCAATCTAACACTTGCATCCCAGTTGAGACCGCGTAGAGCGAAAATTAAAAAGTTTTTCTGAACTGATTCTATGCGGTCCTGGTGTACTTTGTACTGAGGGCACAAGAACCATATTCTAAAATCGGACGAACAAGCGATATATAGAGTCTTTTATATATAGGTGTCGTCAAATTCCTTTGACCACCTCTTTATAAACCCAAGCACTCCCATGGCCTTATTTACCATGGTAGAAATGTGTTCAGAAAACTTTAACTTGGGTTCTAATAGAACACCAAAATCACCCTAAAAGGTCAAGTTTTTGTGCTAAGAGAGAGTGGTTTACAGAGTCGAATGCTTTGCTGAAATCTGTGTAAATGACATCAGTCTGTAGATTACCTTAGAAGCCTTTAATGATGACGGAGGTGAACTCCAATAAATTCGTGGTTGTTGATCTCTGCCTTATAAATCCATGCTGAGCAGGAGATATAAGTGATCTGCAAAGATGCTGCAGGTGCGGAGTTAAATTTTTCTCAAACACTTTAGGAATAGCGGATAACTTAGATATACCTCTGTAAGTCTTCGCGTCAGACTTACTACCTTTCTTATGGAGAGGAATTATACACGACTTCTTCCATATCGAGGGGAAGCATGAAGAGTTAATGGACAGGCTGAATAGTTTGAGCAACGGTCATAGAGACTCGGCGCAGTACCTGAGTACACAGCCGGGAACTCCGTCCGGACCGGGTGAAAACACCGGCTTAACTGTTCGGATATCATGAAGTAGCGAGCTTTCATTTAGCAAGGGACTGAAAATGCCGTTCGACCTCGGTAAACCGTATGGGTACGGCTGACCGGAGTAGCATTCCTGAGAATAGGTGGTTTGGAAAAATTGGGCAAAGAGATCGGCAATTGCCTGCTCATTATTTGCCGACGTGTTAAGAAATGATAGCGAGGATGGATGTGCGGACGTTTTACGCTTACTGTTTACGAAGCTGTAAAACTGCTTAGTGTCCTGAGAAAAACGTATCCTGCATCTTGATAGGTAGTTCTTATAGCACTGGGAATCAAGAACTGAAAAGTTAGACCGAGCCATTACATAGCGAGAGAGATAAGAAGGAGAGCCAACTTCTTCAAATTTTTTGTAAAGTCTTGATTTTAAGTTTTTTAGACTGGCAAACTCTTTGGTAAACCAAGGGGGTTCCCCAGATCTAATAGGACAGGAAAGCGGGACAAAAGACTCAAAAAGTGAGTCAAGTGCATCGTAGAACATGTTTGTGCCTATCGTAACGTCAGTGCACAAATACAAAGCGGACCAATAAAAATCCCTAATGAGATTATGAAGCTTCGCAAACTCGGCCTTACGAAAGCAGCGGACACAGGTATAGTGAGCGGAGGGACTGGAGTTAACAACGCTATGGTCGGATCCGTTACAAAGCACAGATCAAGCAATCGACCCAGGAAATTTTTCACATGGTTGACTTGAGAAAGGGATAAGTCAAGTAAGCCGTCTATAAAGTCATGTCGCGACATGGGCACGAGGTTATTATACTCATTAACCGAAGACCAAACAGATCCTGACAAGTTGAAATCACCATGAACTATCATATGATCTTTATCAGATAGCGAGGAAGAAACAGCGTTTAAAGCGGACAAGTGCTGCTCGTAAATTGCGATATCCGAAGAAAGTGGAATATACGTGCATGTAATAAAAACTGAAAAACTGAAAACTGGGAAGAATCAGTTTTACGCACAGGAATTTCAGATCTTGTTGAATCTGGACTGTAAAATTTTTCAACGTGAAGTTAGAGTCCACTGCAATCAGAACCCCACCTGCACGTCAAGACGAACGGTCATTCCTAAAGGTTGTGTACCGACCTGCCAAAACTACAGAGCTAAGAATTTCCGGCTTTATCCAGGTCTCGGTGAACACAATTACATGGGATGCAAATGCGACGCTATTACGGTACAGAGGGCTGAGCTTACTACGCAAGCCTCTAACATTCTGATAGGTAATTAAAGGAGAGGAAGTTAGTTTTTTGGACGGGTGGAGGTAGACTGGGAAGATAAGGATGGAGCACTGGCCTGATTAGTATTAAGAGTTATTGGAGCCTATTCTTCTTCTTAGCTTTAAACTCCTTCACCACCAAGTGCTCTGGCCAAAATTTGGCAGAGCAAATGGTGTCAAATTGAGCCGGGGAGACGCTTATCTTAAATGAAGCTATCTCCCTGGCATAAGAGAAGTTAAACTTCTCCACCTTTAAACCGACGGCTTTTATTTTGCTTTGAATAAAAGCAGTAACATTACTAATAGTGGAGTCAGGGGCCAGCCGTGAGACAAAAACTTGTCGTTTAGGTGGGATCACCACCAATCTTGGTTTTGGCACCACAGGCCTTAGACCTGTGATGGCAATACCCGGTGGTCCGGGTCGTATATTTGTTGGTGGGATCGGAATGGACGGGATAGCTAGTTGGTTGGCGGACTCGACGGACACGGACGCTACAGAAGTTTCTGGCTGTGTGTTCTCCGAGGTGATAAATTCGGCAGCCGAATTTGCATCAGCAGCAGATGTCGTTGCCCTGCTGCACACTTTGAGTGGTCGGAGTCGGTTGTTCGGCAACGTGCGGCTGAGGGACAGTTGGATCTTGCAGATTCCGGGGAGTGACCTTTTTGCGCTTAGGAGACTCATTCAGCAGTTAAAAACTGCTAAATTGAGACTCCATGGCTAGGAGCTGATCATACTGCTTTTTAAAGCCAGCGGTCAGCTACTTAAAGCCATTCCCCGTCTGCCCCATAAACCTTACCATCCCAACATGAACCACCCGGCATGCCTCGCAACAGTAATACAAGCCATTATGTTTGGAAATGGCTTCATACACGAGGCCTGAATACCCAACGCTCTTTGCATGCACTACTTTTTCGCAGAGATAGCAGGGAATATTCGGTTGAGCAGGTTTTTTTGGTACAGATCATAGGGAATTCCATTTTAAATACAATAAAGAAAAAAATTTATTTCAATAACAAATCAGACCAGTGTGCCAGACAAACGCTTAAAGCGGAATCAGTAAAAACTGAGCAGAGAGAGGAGAGCGGTTGAAGCAGTTGCAATGAGAAAGAGAGCGCTACTGCACGAAAAGTAACCGAGAGCGAGAGAGGAAGAACCGTTATTTAAGTTTGAGTTATAGGGAGAGAGTGATGCTAAAGCACAGACTACAAGATGAGAGCAGAGCGGGCTAAATGCAATGTGAGAGCGTATTTACGAAAAGCAACAACAACGCAAAAAATAATTATTAAATTAGATTTTATACAGTGCACTCGCGATTCAGGATAGATTTTATGATAGCAGGTTAATTTGTTAGTTTGATAAAGGTTTATTTTGAACAAACACCGGCTGTTTATGCAAAATAAGTTAAAAATTAGAGCAGCGCACAGAAAAAACGCGTCTGAACACTACGAAAGAGGTTAAAAAGATTGTAAAAAGATGAATCATGAATTGAGCAACATGATTGGAAAATGTGCTACATTTTATTAAATATCTTAAAATCCTTAAAATACATCAATCTGAAATCTTCATCCTTCTCAGCGCGAGCTAGGAATTCATTTTAGACACATGGTTTCTGGGTGAAAGATTCTTAGAATTCTTCGTAGATTCCATACAAATTGACTCGCCCTAATGTACATACATACATATGTGAATGTTTGAGTACACTCACATTGTACGCTAAGTACAACATCCCAGTCGCACAGTGTAATATTTACTATAAATGATAATCAGGCAGGTTCCGGGTTTCATTTACTTTTGCATTTTACCTTTTCAACCAATTCGTTTACATTTCCTTTTGAAGTGCTCCCTCTTTCACATGTTCTTGTTGCCGAAATGTTTCATTTTCTCATCGATTCTGGTAAACAAAAACAGCTGATCTGGTTGTTTTGATGCCTTTTATTTTGTTTTGAAGCAAAACGACGGCAGAGACTGCTCGATTTGCGTAGATCAAGATATCTGAGAGGCAATACTTGTGTATTTAATATTTCTGGCAAACTGTGAGTAACAGCATGCAAATTGAATTGCTAATGGTCAAACAATTAATTGTTGCACTTACATTTTGAATTACATTTGGCGGGAAACATCAGCCTTCAGCAAACTGTTCTGTTATGCTCACATTTTTTTCCGATAAACGAATCGATCTTCGTCAGCTGTTGCCACGAATCCGAAAAATCAATTAGCCCTGACCAATTTTTTCTGAGTCAAATTTGAGGGTTGGGTTACAAAAAAATGATTTTTAAAGAAGTCGCAATCTACATTTCCTTAGTAATGGTGTCAAATTTATCTTAATGGACAAATAAGTCATCAATTTTTTTCCTTTTGCAATTAAGATTCGTTTTGTTGTATAAAACCCCGTTTACTTTTCATTTCGCATGGGAAATGGTTGAAACTTTGAAATGTAAAAAATCTTTTGTATTGTGAGCGTAAGAGCGCCAATTTATGTGAATTCAAAAGTAAATGAAAAAATGTATGTGAATGTGAAACCCGGAACCTGCCTGAATAAAATCTTTTATATGTAATACCCAAATAAAAGAGATGTTCGGACCAGCTACCAATAAATAAATCTAACTTAAAAAATTTTGACTGATTTTTGATAGCATAATTAGAGCATAGATTTGTAAAGCATGAACCAGCTGCACCCAGCGACAAAAAAAGCAGCAATCTGAAATTTCATGCTTGACTTCTCTAGTCGATGGTTTTCGAAATATTGTCCTATTATTCTAATTATACCTGGTACTCAAGGAGTATAGAAGTATATTAGATTTATCGTAAAAGGGGATGTGTGTAACGCCCAGAAGAAAAACCGACCTTATAAAGTAAACCCACTGTTAAAAGTGTACTTCAAAATTTTGCCCCGGCCCTTGCCGCCCAACAAAGGAGGATAATCAGTGGCATCCATAATTTCGAAGATACAAGAAAACCAAGAACGCAGAATCATATAGAATGATCATATCTACCAGAGTGCAGAATCTGAATCAGATCGGTTCCTTTTTATTGCCAGACGGAACAAATGAAATTTCAGTGGCTACGATAGCACTCATTCACTATCTTTCACACACTATTCATCGTTAAGTGTGCGCCCTCTGACGAAAAAGAGCCATACAGACTGAGTATCGGGTATAAATGTAGAGTCGTGGCCCTAGCTGCGACTCACAACGTACCCCCTCGTTATTATTGTTGTCGCTATATAAATTTCAAACAAAAGTCCAGACTAATTTGTTTTTATCGACTATCTACATCGAATTTTACTTAATATATCGCAAACTAGAAGCGAAAAAACTCAGTAGCTTAAAGGTGAGAATGCTAGAAAAAGCAAATGAAAGGAATTTCCAAACATCTAAAGTTCTGGTTGGGAGATTTTTAAATTAATATTACAAAAACATTAGTTGCGCTTAAAGGTTTATGGCTCGAATTGAATTATATAGAGGAATACACTGTAAACCAGTCATATGTAAAATAATTGAATGTATACTCGTAAATTCCTTCAAATGTTAAATTACTCATATAACGTCTTTAAATTATCCTTTTATGTTTAACATGTTTAAAAGAATTTGAGCCACATTGATAAAAGTCAAGAGCAAGATCCACAGTGCTTTAATTTCATCTGTATGATCTATTAGTTCGACATTATTGACCACATTGGCCGTATTGTCTTTGGTGTGACTGTTGTCAGGTCCGAACCAACCCATTTTTTCTTTCTTCTATGAATTATATATAGGCATATGGGTATGCTTTTAATGCACAAAAAAGATGGAACCCCAGAACTTTTACCAGGCTTTTTTTGGCGATTTGATAGCATCTTGTTAGTTCTATGTTTAGAGCAAAATATGGGGTTCAACGAGTTTTAGTTTTCATAAGGGTATAAACATGTGGTCGCGAACGTACGCGAAATAGAAGTCAACTGTTGCTTAATCTATTAAAATGCAAAAATTTGAAATGGAAAGGAATATTCTAAAGCGATTTATTTATTTTATTAGAGGAATGACGAAGCTTTCAATCGAGTAATTACACTATAAATTAACTCTATTGGTTTTTTGTTTAATTGAATTAAGGACCGGTTGCGAACGTACGGTCGCGAACGTACGATTTTTCCATACGTTTTCTAACTGTTATCACCTCACATTTTCCCAAAAATCAATTAAAGTTTCTTTAATAAACAGCGTATAAGGCTTTTAGAAAGACTTTGATAAAAAAAATTCACCAAGAATCATCTTTCTTACAGGAAAAAATTTTAATGGAAAACATGACTATAAAAATACCAAAAAATACCGAAAAAGTTAACTTTTGCTTATTCTATTAAGTTTTCAGATCAAAGTTGATCAAATTATATGTCAATTGGTTAAATTGGCTGAGTTTCCATATATTTAGAAAATAATATCGGGACAAAAGTGTATGGAAATGTGTATTTAAGACCTTTAATTTTTTAGCCGCGGTTGACACTTCCGCGGAAATGCCCATATCTATTATAGATTGAACTAAACAAATTTTGTTTTTGGTTTTTAATATTTTACGAGTATAAATTCATTTATTTTATATATGACTGGTTTATAATCCTTTCCGCGGAAATGCCCATATCTATTATAGATTGAACTAAACAAATTTTGTTTTTGGTTTTTAATATTTTACGAGTATAAATTCATTTATTTTATATATGACTGGTTTATAATCCTTACTTAGGATTTAAAAAGAATAGAAGATAAATATGCTTTAAAAAAATGATATACAACATTTTTAATATATGTACGTTTAATCCAGGGACCGTAAATAAGTGTTATGCATGCAAATTTGAACTTAATAAATCAACGTGAAGGAAAAATATTACGGTAAAGTTTTATTCCGTAACACTTATTATAAAAGTCAAAAATAAAAGTTTTATTGAATTTCTTTTGAGCCAGGTGGTGTATTTCCAACAATTTCAAAATATTCTTGATCCATGATTCAATACCTTTCATATGATAAATCGCATGTCCTTCAAGAACGAATATTAGGGATCCTCATATATTTTTTATTATATTCCATTATTTTCATCTACAATCTGTTGCATTTCTATATGTAGTATTTAATGCTGGCTGGCTTACTGTGTGTGTTGGTAAACAGTGGGCTATGAAACTATTTCCAAAAAATGTTTTTCGACACAAAATAAAGTATTTTGCAAAAAATTTCTAGCAGATTTTGTTGGACATTTAACGGACACTTTTTTTTGGACACTTTTTTTTTATTTATTAAATTCTTTTTCGAAATGGCGGCTCCAGCTCCCGCCAAAGAAGCCTCTCCCGGCACGAGGTGACCCAACGCGATACCTTCTACAGCCTCCAAATGTCATCCGAAATTTAAAACCAAACGAATTCCCAAAATAGATGATATTTGGGTGGACCAGACGGATTCCGATTTTTGAAAAAGAAAAAAAATTTTAACAAATTGGCGCCCATTCAAAATAAATCGTTTTTTCAAGTTGTCAAGCTTTTTTTTGTGCTTTAACGTTAAAAATAAAATATTTATAAAAATATTTTCGAAAAAAACGCTCCGTCAGAGCAAAATATAAACTTGTCTTATCCGACTTGCGATGCAATTTGTCAGAAAATGCAATCAAATAAATTATGTTTTTCAAAGCTTAAAAAATTATAGATAAACTTATGTTTCTCATGTGATCTGTGTTATTTGAAAAAACTTAATAGAAAGACCCCTAATATTCGTCCACAAAGGACATGCGATGTATCATAGGGAGGTATGGCTCATAGCTACTGAGCTCTTTCAACAGCGTATGTTTGCGATATATTTATTGAAAATCGACGATTGTTCTGCTTAATGTGGTTTATCCTGGGGGTGTGGTATATAGTTTGTTGAACAATATCGAAAGAGTCATATGTAATAGAAATAGCGACGAGATTTAGCGATAGCGGATTAGATCAATTCGAAACGGTGTCGATCGAAGATCTATTCGATGTGAAATGGGCGATGGACGAAGTGCGAGACGTGAGTGCGGGCCGAATTGCCCATGCTCTAATGCACGCGAGAGAGCGACAGACCGAGAGAGCGATAGCGAAGGCAAATGAAAGAAAGGCTGCTGCTGTTCAGGAGCATATGTATATAGATGACAATGTGGTACAGTGGACAGTGCAAATAACGAACAATAATAGGGATTTACTCTACTGGTACACCACTGACTAAAATCTAAGGATTACTGGGCAATATTGGTCTGCGTAACCCAACAAAGAATATTTTGAAATGTTTGGCAATACACTACCTATTTTGAAGGAAATTCAATGTAACATTTATTTTTGATTTTTAAAACGGGGGGGAACGTTGTGAGCCGCGGCAAAGGCCGCGTTCGTTGTAGTTTACGATTTAGACAACCGCTTGGTCCATTTTTATTACTCCATACAAATTTACCCAGTCTAATGTATACCTATATATATATGTAAATTTTTTATATACGCATTATATGAATATGAATTATATATGAATTTAATGTTATATTTTCCGACATATGCACATAAGTACTCTACAAGTACAACTCATGAAAATGAATTGTGCCAACCCTGTGTAATAGCCTATTTACACTACAGTGAGTTACCTATCGATAAGCGA
Source organism: Drosophila helvetica (assembly GCA_963969585.1). Classification (NCBI taxonomy): domain Eukaryota; kingdom Metazoa; phylum Arthropoda; class Insecta; order Diptera; family Drosophilidae; genus Drosophila; species Drosophila helvetica. Next base: position 28,359,524 of record OZ018401.1, on the reverse strand, counting down.
GAAAACTCAATAACTCAGAACTGGTGTCTACACCTAGCCCAAAGTTGAGTTATTGAGTTTTGGCTTGCTGGCAACACGTGCGTGCGTTGTTTTGTTTAAATTATTAAATTACGCAAATATGAACAGCGAGGAAGCATTTATGCTTTATTCGTCAGAGCTAGATGCAATGATGTTGCGATGTATTGATTTGGTGACAATGTCTGCACAAACTGTGGAGTATTTGGATAAAATTTTAAATACATGCACTTGGACCCTGGTAAGAAGCTGGCATTTCATTTTCTAGTGCTTCTATTTTATAATAATATTGAATTATAATAGCCGCGATATGGATATTTTTGGGAGGAAGACGTTGCGAAGAACTCTGATGCCTTTTATAAGGACAATTTCCGGATGGAAAGTCGTGCGTTCAACATACTTGCTGGACTATTGACCAAACCCCAAAAGAAAGATACTCCTTTTCGAGTGACAATCCCTCTGGAGAAGAGAATAGCCATAGCCCTTTGCTGCATAGGATCCTCTGCGGAATATCGTACGGTAGTGAGTCTATTTGCTGTGTCAAAAGCCATTTCATGAACATAAATATAAATAAAAATGGAAAAAAGTACAATTTTGTTTCATTTATATGTTTATTTATTTTTAAAAATGTGCCAAAAGTCCAGGAATGCCTGTAAGGCCTAGGTGACCAAACAAATCTCGTATCTAGTGATACAATTGTATAAAAAGTATTGTTTGTTTACCTTTTTTCTCCATAATCACATATGTTTTTTGTTGTTTTTTTAGTGGTGATAGTTCCACGATAGGCAGATCAGGGTTGAAATATTCGGAAAATCGGACAAACTCGATTGAAACTCAACCAAAACTCAACTTTTTTGACACCTCTAGGGCCCCTATGCTTCCCCATGTAAATGAAACTCGAGTCTTGCCCGAAACTCAATAATTCAACCTTAGTGTAAACAGGCTATAATTCATACCCAGTTGCGGACAACAGAAAAAATAAAGCATTGAATACTATGTGGCGTCATAATAACAAATAAAGTAAAAAAGCGATATAAATAAACGAATTTTAAATTGTGTGTTTGTACATAAAAAGAGGTCTCAATCGGCTAGTAGAAAAAATATTACTAAATAAATAATTGAAAATACAACTAATCAGCTTAAAACTAAACAAAGAAGGAAAGGGTACTTACGAAGGTAGCATTGGAGGAGGCAGTGCGCCTCCTGGTCGACCACCAGGTAGTGGTGGTGCACCACCTCCTGGGCGATTGGGAATAGCTGGTGCTGGGCGCCCAGTTGCCGGTGGTAATGGGGGATTCCGTCCACCCAATGAGCCCTGAATGCAAAGATGTTCAAGTTAATTTGGTATATTTTTGACCATGAATAAACAATTTACCTGTACGGTAGGTGCTGGCTTACGGGGACCACCAGGACTTGGTGGGGACAGACGGGGATTGTCCAATCCACTTGGCAACCAATCATTTTTAACCGGCGGAGGCAATGGAGATGACACAGTTGCCATTGACACGTCACCTTTATTCAATAAAATAAAATGTGGTATACAAAAATATAATCAAAATATTTATACTTACCTATAATTTGCAAAGCATCTTTACAGGCACGATACATGCGCAACATTTCTTCGCGTCTTGTTGCCGACTCAGCTGACTCTTCCATCATTTGTGCCTACAAAATATTATATATCAAGGCAATAAGAGACGCATTATATTCGATTTGTTAATACTAAGTGTACCTGATCACCAGACGCATAAAGATGAGCCAAAAGCTCTCCATTAATAAAGTCCTTGGCATTATTGATGATGAGCATCATAATTGCCTTGGGTACCATGTCCCGCGTTGTCTTTGTAACGATCTTCATATACGAGTCAACTAGATTACGTATGGTTTCGACCTGACGTTCCAACTGTGGATCGGAGGAACTTTCCTCACTGGTCGACTGTTGTTTGTGTACATTTTGTGTTTAGTGCAGGACATTCGTTGTTTTTGATAACAATTTTTATTTTAATGTTAATTTTTGGTTTATTAGCGACAGATAAAATTAAATTTAATGAAAAAATAAGAAAATAAAAGCTAAATAAATAATAAATAATAAAAAGTCGTAAAATCGGTTAAGAATTCCAATCAGAGTAAACAAAATACATTATTTTCTATTGAAAATGTAAATGGGACCTTAGCCTTTTGTAATTTGTAATTTCAGAGGCCCATTTATACCATTGCGGATGGTTTTACAATTTACAACTCCACAGAAAGAAGCATTTCCAACCCTATTAAGTAGACAACTTCATTGCCATTGGTACTTTTGTATACAACCATCGAATATATTTAAAAAGGACAACTGTTCTAAAACAAATATTAATTATTCGGTATTTCAAAAGGGCAAGAACGGTAAATTAAAAATATAGTGAAACCAAAAAGTTCTTGAAAAAACACAAATATATTTTTCAAGACAATTTCCAGTTCACACAAGAAAAAGTGGATCCGTGGTCAAAAATTTGACTCACAATCGTCAAATATTCAGTTACTGTATAGTTTGCGTAGTTTCACAGAAGATGCATTAGGGCAATGTAAAATTATTCCAAAAGTTCTCTCAAATTGAAAAAAGACTCGTCAAAAATAAAACGTTTTTCCTACATTTTTTTTCATTATTGTTATTGTTCCTAATTGGTAATATCCAACACTCCAACACTTAACAACACTCCAAAGCTCCATATTTTCGCTTTTTTGATGGATTTGGAGGCTTTAAATTTTTTGAATGAACTAAGGTTTTTTTCATGGGTTACCTTTTTTTCTATTTTCTAAAATATGTTATTTTTCAGTTTTTTCCGAGGTAGGTGTTTTTACACATAAATTAAATATCTTAATTCTACGAATTTTCCTGATTTTTAAAGTCAAAACATAAATAAATAAAATACTTAAAAAAACGAATAATTTTTAATCTGAAAGGTGACCTTACAGACGGTGAGCTGAAGCTACAAAGTTTTTGGTCAGATTTTTAGCTGCATTAATCAGAATTTCAGAACTGCAACGTTCAATATAACCAGATGTAAGATATTTAAGTACGACCTCTGAAAAAAAACTTTACAAAAAATACCATTTTTTTTTAATTAAAAAAAAACCATACCAAGTGCTTACATCCCTGATATGGGTACCTACTCTATTTTTAGGCTCGATCTCAAAGAAATCTATTTATGTAAATATGTACATACAAACGTACTCGACAGAATACCATGTTATCAATCTGGTTTTATTGTCAGGTTGTTATAAAAGTCTATATAATTGATAGGACTATAAAATGCTTATTTTTGAGAGTTACAGAATTCCCAGAATAAAATAAACTCTGCGCAAAGGTATAAAATGCATGTATATATAAAAAATATATAAATACGTTGGTGCTATTCGAAAAATAAAAAATAAATGTTTTATTATCAAATAAACATACTTTTTGCTGTCAACGACCGGTTTAGTTTTGATTTTTAAGTATTTAGTAGTTTTCGAAAATATTATAGGTAATGTTATTAGTTAAATTATATATTTATATATTATATATTTATTTGATAGTTGGGCGAAAAGATAGAGGAAAACAATTAATAAAAAGTTTTTAAATTAATAATAATATATATTTTATTTATGTATGAAACAGAAGCATAGAAATTTCAAAAGTATCATTACAGTATGTAACAGCCATACATTTCTCAGTGTTAACCACTACTTTTTCCGAAAATCGTTTGATGCCAAATAATGACTTTACGTTTTTAGGCAAAGCTTAAGGGGAGGTTACCGTTCTAAGGCCCCGAAATGGACTACTTTCCAAAAAATGTTTCAAAAATGGTACACCCAGCGAAAAAAAGCCACACTCTGAAATTTCATGCACTTTTGACTTCTCCAGCCTGGGGTTTGCCCAAATGTTACTCGATTCGTTTATTTGTTTAGTTCCGAGACAATAAATCAATTCTTAACAAAGGTAAAGTATAATAGGGTAATGTTAATGTTATTGTAGAGGTGGCTAGTTTTGCGTGAATTAGATACATGGGAGAGAACATCACTTCCAACTGTCATTTTGGCTGGCAAAATGGATCTGCTGTACTAGTTACAGCGTAGTTTATTTTTTCGTGTGTGTTTTCTGTGAAAACGAATTGTGTTTCATCCTCATTAAAGCACATTAAATCAATGCAAAAAATTGTCAAGTGAGTTTTTTCTTATGTAAAAATTAATGCTGAACCGAATTTTTGTGTTGGTTTTTCAATTTTTGTAGTTGTGAAAAAAATGCGGACACCAACATGAAACATACGGCACAATAGGTCAGCCGGTTGGGGGCACTATATGTCGCTACTATAATGTAAATTTGAATTATTTAGACAGGAAAATGGTGCGTAATTATGTGCGAAACACGCCAAAATGAAGTGAAGAGGACACAAAGAACGATAGAGGAGTATTTGGGCCGCATAAAATGTATTGATGTATGACCATTCGTGCAAGGCGTGGATGTTGAACCATCCTTGTGTTCCTATTATCATCGACCTAATAGCTAAGCTGGTTGCTGAGCCGTTGTTGAAAGGAGTATAAATATCGAGTACGAATTTCCGCGGTTTCATGATTTTTCACATAATTTGCCACTTCATAATTTTCTTACCTGAATGACGTCAATGGATACCACTTATTATTTATGTTATTAATTTTTAATTTAATTTTAATTTAAATAATCAGCAGTATTCATACTCTTTAAATAAAAGGTGAACCGCTGATTGGCTGGGCGTGTACATTGTTTTATTTAACCTCGAATATAGTCACCTATCGTACCCCCAGATTTTAGAAACATAATAAAAAAGTACCTTCGCCTTATTGGATTTAGCTTGAAAACTATTTAGCCAAACATAAAATCATTATTGCGAAAATGAGTGCAATGAGTGCTTATTTGTCAAAATCAGTGCAAAAACACCATCGCACGAGCTCGTAAAAAAAAACGGACCTATCTTACCCCACTCTACTTTACAACCTCTATTTTTTTTATTGTATTCATATAATTAAAAAAAAAAATATTTGGGAAAATATTTCCACTCGGAACTAAAAAAAAAACACGAATCGAGTAATATTTGGCAAACCCCAAACAAATTCTCAAAATAGTTAAAATTAAAGGGGCCCTGACGAATGCCGATTTAAAAAAACAAAAGAGCTAGATCAATCAAACTTTCTATCCAAGCTCCTGAAATATCAAACCGAGACGAGATTGTTTCAAAATTTGGCTACGCCCCCTTCCCCCACAAAGGACGAAAATCTGTGGAATCCACAATTTTGAAGATACGGGAAAAACGCAGAATCATAGAAAATTACCATATCTATCAGAGTATTGAATCTGGATCAGATCGGATCGTTGGCTATACCAGGAGGAACAAATGAAATTTCAGTGGCCTTCCAAGCTTACTCATTCCCTCTATCTCTCGCACACATCCGTGTATGTATATGTAGGAAGTAGATGTAGACATGTAGAGAAGACAGATGTAAAAAACTTATTTAAACAAAAATGGAAACACCTAATATGTATATAAAAATCTCCGACAAGGTCCGACTTAGGGACTCAGGGAAAAATAAAATAAAAAGTACCTGTGAAACTAGACTTTTTTTTTTAAATAGGCAAAAGTTGCTTTAAACGTAACTAGCTTTATTAAATGTGAAACATATCTACCTAAGTGCCCACCAAGGGGTTTTGCGCATCCGTTTTGCCCAAGAGTGTTCTTTGAATTCAAAGTTGCGCTGTACCTCAGAAAACAGAGTTTTTTTTATTTTTTAGTGTCAAATTTTGGTCAGCTGTTTCGGTCAGCTGTTTGGGTCAGCTGTTTTGGTTAGCTTACGGAGAAATGAAGAGCGAAGTAAAGCATATGTTCTAGTGTACTCTTATTAACAGTGAACGTCTTATTGTGATCCACGTCATTGGATAAACTATATGTGTCGCTTAAATCTGTAATAAATAGTACGATTTTAATTTTGTTTCACGTCTTAAGCTAGAGTTTTTGTTTGTAACCGGTAAATATATGTTTCAACATATGTTATAACGACAAGTTATCTTTCTTATCTGAATATGTGAGGAATATTTTTAAGCCATCAGATGATGATGTAGTGGGATTCAAGCGCGAAATGTATGATTTCATCCGTGGATTTAAGCTTCGATGGATAAGATTAAGTCGGTCACACAGACGATTTGTAAATACCTATACGGATTGGCTAAAGTCAAAGATTTCTTTTAATTCAAGAACGTCAAAGTGCGGCTAAAAAGAACTTCCTTTGGAGGAATGTGGAGTGGATGCAAAATTAAAGAAAACAAGATCTTTTAGAGAAAGCACTCCTTTGTCAAAACAAGCGTTTGCGAAGCGAACCCAGTTGAGGAAATGTGGTAATGTAAATGCGTCTAAAATAGTTATGGCTGTGGCTCTTTCTTCCCCAATAACTGCGACGAGCTACAAGAAAAAGTGACAAATGTTTTGAGATCACTATGCTGTCTAAATAAAGACGCGTTGGCTGTTGGTTAATGCAAAGTGTCCAGGCATCAATATAACATTATTCGAAAAAATGTCCATCTTACACAATAGTTCAAAAAGCAAAGCAGGATTGTTACCCACATAAGTCAGACATCACCATAAGCGAAACTGAAGCTAAAATAAAGCTTCAGGCGGTTCTTAATCTCACAGCTCAACGTTTGATTTTACTTCAGGTTTGTGTTATAAATAGCACAGAATACAATAATTAGAATCTTACACTCATTTCAAAATGGGGGTTCGATGGAAGTTCGGCTCACAGCTCTTACAAGCAAGCCTTTTATGGTCCTGAATGTAGCGATTCCTCAGTTTTAATAACATCAATTGTACCTTTAAGACTTGTGTACAAAAGCAAGGTACTTTGGCAAAATCAAAGCCCATCGTCTACAAGGTTTTGCCGACCACTCAAAATTGCCTTTACCCATGAAACGACAATTGTTTGTCTCCACTCAAGAAAAAGTCAGAGTAATGGCTGAGATCGAACACCAAACAATGTCAAAGGTATGTTAAGGATTTAAGCACCTAGAGGTCAAACATTATTTGATTCTTTCAATGATAGATGGAAAGATTTGCAATGCATTAACGAAAACCACTTCGACCCAAAAATGTTATTTGAGTGGTTCCACCAGCAAAGATTTCAACGATATTGATCGGATGATAAGAACAAATATTGTTACTGAGATCGTTCAGTATGGTATTTCAGTCTTGCATGGCTGGATTCGATTTTTCGAGTGCCTCTTTCATCTTGCATATTAGTTGCCAATAATGGCAAGCAATATTGTTCCAATATTGGCAAACCCGCGCGACGTTTTTTTTTAAATGCAGAAGTTTCGGCTAAAATTACTGGGGTTGATCTATAGTTAATAAAAAAGTTCCATACCGTAATGGTTGTCGCTGCATTTGGCTATAAGGTAAACTTAGAATTATGCCGAGAGTGCGCTCATGAAATTGCTAGATACTTTGTAAAGTTTTATCCGAGATATTATACAGTAGCGGTCAGAGAAACCGCCCTACTTAAAAAATTCACGAAATTATGAAATCGTTCGGATAAACGTCAAGGAATTTTATTATTTTAAATTGAATCGAAATAAAAGGTTAAAACTAAAAACTACATATCTGGAAGTTACATATCATTTATTTTAGACCATTTAGCCTGGTATTCAGACCAGCAAATGTTCTGCTGGCATAATGCGCAATATAAAAATACTAGCGACCGAGTGTGACCAGGTGTACATGCCCTACGGTTACACTGTATACAAATAAAATCAGTTACAAATTCAAATTTTTTATAAAAGCAAGCAGAAATGTATTATTTGTGGGCGCTGTGGTGCTGGAGGACGACAATGCACGGATAAAGTACCGCAATATTGTATAAATGCATTTTTGCGGAATAGAAATGCAATCAACTATTTTTTATTCCCTACTTATCACCTAAATTTCATTCCTCAACGATTTCCAAGATTTTTTGCACTTATCACCTGGAATACTTATGAAAATTCATTTACATTTTTTAATTATTTGAAATTGTACTCTCTATCCATCACTGCAGCCACAGACTCCCATGCGCCTCTTATTGCGTTTGCATCAAATTGCTATTTATCCGCCAAATTCCATAATAATAATTAAATCTCCTCGTCGCTAAATTGGCCGGGAAACTCGCCTCTCCTGAACCCCATTGAGCACCTATGGTATAGAATGAAGCATAAAGTTGCAGAAAATAAGCCTGAGAGCAAAAAAAATTCATTTCAGCTTTAGAAATCGTGTGGTATGATACTTTGGATGAAGAAACCCTTAAGACCCTGGTTGATTCCATGACGTCACGGATAATGGCGGTTATTCAGGCCAGAGGAGGAGCAACATCATACAAATATATTATATTCTTCAAAACAAATTTTATTACAAAAATACAAATCGACTTACATTGAAAAAAAAATGTTACAAATTGGCCAACTCTCAGAAGAAGCTCAAGAAGCTCGGAACAAGCATTGAAAAAATTATAGAGTGTTGTTCGAGAAAAATGAATTGAATAAAGGGCAACCAAGATATTTTGAATATATTTTTAATAAGCTCTGATCCAATAATATCTTCGAACGGAAGTTGCCGAAAAAAAGTTTCACGCATTTAAAAAACAAGCTTTGTCCCTTTTAAAAGCTTCAGAAATAAATAAAAGCGACAACCAAAATGAAGAAAGCGAAAATGATATCGAGTCTGATTAATGTATATATTATTTAAATTTTTTTATATTTATAATCTTTGTTTTTATTAATAAACTTTGAATTGTATATGACCCTTTTTTTATTTCAAAGAAAAAAAGATTTTCAAGCATTTTTAGCATGTTGTTTTTATGGCAGATATATTATTTGTATATTGAAAATGAGGACGGCACATTGGGCTGATTTTGATGAGGGAGAGCTATGGGGGACTTTTCTTCTTCATAGACTTGTAATCTTTCACAACCAAGCTCTCCAGCCAAAATTTCGCAGAGCAAATGGATTCGAGTCGAGTCGCAGATACGCTTATCTTAAAGGACACTATCTCCCTGGCATAAGAGAACTTAAACTTATCCACCATTAAGCCGACGGCTTTTATATTTTTTTGTATATAAGCAGTTAAATCATTAGGGTTGAGGTCTGGGGCTAGCCGTATGACAAATTTTTCCGCTTTGGACGACCACAAGTGGCACGTGGTACCTGTTATGGTAATATCTGGTGGTTTGATACGTCTATTTACTGGTGGTATGTATAGGGAGGCTAGTGCGGACTCGACGCACACGGACGCTACAGATGTTTCTGGTTGCATGCTCTCCAAGGTAATGAATTCTGCTATCGAATCTGCGTCACCAGCAGTTGTTATTGCCTTTGAGGAGGAAAACGAAATCAACTGCTGCAGACTTGGAGTCTTCGGAGTTAGTTTTACAGCAGCGAGAGGCTGGGAGACAGTTGGTACTTGCGGTTGCAAACCGTTAAATGGAGACTCCACGTCTAGGATCGGCTCCTATTGCTCTTATTACTTTTTAAAGCCCTTCAACGTCTGGCTCATAATTATGACCATGTCATTCTCAAACACCTGGCATGCCTCAAAACTGTAATGCAAACCATTACGTTTTGAGATGGCATCACCTACGACTCGTAAGCTACGAGGCCCGAAAACTCAGCACATTTTGCAATTTAAAAATTTTTAAGCAATTACGGTTTTTTTTTTGAACAGTTTTTTTTTTAGAATTTTTGAAATCTGGTATTTTTGTTCATTCTTCTTTCATAGGGTTGCTTCGTTTTTCACATTACCTAAGTATCTTGCATTTGGTTGGTTTGAACTTTGCAGTTCTGAAAAGCTGATAAATGCAGCTATAAATCGTACCCAAACAATTTGTACATGCAGCTTACCAGAATTTTTCAGCTTTTCAGAACTACAAAGTCCAATACAACCTGATGTAACATTCTTAAGTACGTGAAAAAAGAAGCAACACCTCTGAAAAAAGCATGAAAAAAATACCATATTTCAAAAATTCTTTTAAAAAAACTGTTCCTAAAAAAACCATAATTGCTTAAAAATTTGTAAGTCTATCAGAAAAAGACATTTTTGACCACAGCGGAAAAAAAATTTCCATTTTGTCGAGTAGTGTTATGAGTGATCTGCTTCTTGCAGGTTTTATTGGAACAGACAACATTTTCACTTAAAAAGAAAATTTACGAAAAGTAATAAGACAAAGACACGAATAACCTACGCACAAAATAAATAGATAAATTCAGATTTTACACAATTAAATGGAATGCAACCGCGGTTAAAAACAGATTTTAAGACTAAAACATTTTGAAAACAAAAAAAAAACCGGCTGTTTAGGAAAAATAAAAAGACTTCAGATCACAACGAAAGGGAACGAACGAAAATCTTGTTTGGTGTTTGGGTTTCGGGAATAGTTTCAACGGTATAAGAGTGGCAATTTCATTGTGGAAAACAAGGAGCCTCCCGGACGGCTGAAAAAGTTTGGATGAAGATGCATGTCAGACATAGTAAGAACTGGAAAGATCTTTGGAAGTGACTCAGCTAAGAATTTCTAATCGTTTAAACACGGAAAAAGAAACGAACAATTTTTTTTGCCCCATGATAATGCTCGGCTCCGTGTCGCTATGTCATTTGAACGTACCCGCCATACTAAACCAGATAACGCGAAAAATTGGGTAGATTCATGGATAGCATCTAAACATGAGAAATTGTGTGCCGCCAAATCCGCAAGTTACCAGAAAGATGACATAATTAAAAAATAATTTTAACGAGGGGGAACGTTGTGAGCCGCGTCTACCGCCGCGGCTCTACTTTATACCCGGTACTCAGTCAGTATATATGTATGTGAGCTTGTAATAAATTACATTATTACATGTTCGCAAAAGGGATAAATTTCGTTTTAGCCAAAAAAGACAACAAAAAATTAAGTCAACCTTTTCGGAGATTTATATATATTAGATGTTTCCATTTTTGTTTACATACGTTTTTTACATCTGTCTTTTCTACATGTCTAAATCTACTTCCTACATATACATAAACGGCTGTGTGCGAGAGAGAGAGGGAATGAGTCTGCGCTTGGAAGGCCACTGAAATTTCATTTGTTCTTTCTGACTATATTTATGATCCGATCTGATCCAGATTCAATACTCTGATAGATATGGTCATTTTCTATGATTCTGCGTTTTTGGTTTTCCCGTATCTTCAAAATTGTAGATTTTCGTCTTTTTTGGGAGCGGAAGGGGGCGTGGCAAAATTTTGAAATACACTTGTACTGAAGTGATATCACAGGAGCATGGATAGAGAGTTTGGTTGTTCTAGCTCTTATAGTCTCTGAGATCTAGGCGTCAAAAAATTCGATCAGGCATAGCGCCCACCCCGGTGTGTGAGAGAGAGCGAGAAGGAACGATGCATTTCGAAATGGTTTTCTTCATTGTGGCTATATTTATGATTTGATCTTATCCAGATTCAACACTCTGATAGATATTGCCAATCTCTACGATTCTGCGCTTTTAGTTTTCTCGTATCTTTAAAATTGTGCAAGCCACAGATTTTCGTGCTTTTAGTGGGCGGAGGGGGGCGGGGCGAAATTTTAAAATACATATGTAACACTGCGATAGGACAGGAGTCTGGATACAAAATTGTGTTCCTCTAGCTTTTATAGTCTTTGAGCTATAGGCGCTAATGAAGACGGACAGACGGACGGACGGACGAACGGACAGACAGACATAGCTATATCGACTCGGCTATTGATGCTGATCAAGAATATATATACTTTATGAGGTCGGAAACGCTTCCTTCTGGGTGTTACATACAGAAATTTTTTTGCACAAATCTAATATACCCCTTTACTCTTCGAGTACCGTGTATAAAAACTGGTCAGTTTGTAAACCCGATATGATTATTTATTTAATAAACTATAGATAACTATGGTACTAACAAACGATATCCACGACATCTTAACACTGAATTTATTAACTTTATGATCACAGCGCTCTCATAGTTAAGAAAAACTTTTGCAAACCAATAATTGTTATAAAAACGCATTTTAAAATAGATACATCGCACAGTGTGACATCAGACGAAAAGAGGCGTCAAAAGTCAAAGGATTTTTTGAGCGCTTTGGATAAAATGAATACACGCATCCTAACAGAGAATAGAGCTTTCAGAAATCAAATTTGTAAGAAAATATGACGTTTAAATTAGGAGATATGAGCATTCAAAGTTGAAAATTATTTCAGTGCGCACAAATGTATTCAACTTTTTTTCACTTGCTGCATCTTTGAGGATGAATTAGGAGTAAACTACTCACGTATGATCTTGTTTTTAGTGTGTCCTTTTAGCTATATTCACTGTTTTTAATACTCAATAAAACCCTGGTCTGTTGCGAGGTTACGAGGGCCGTCCCAGAAGAAGCCGACCTAGCTACTAAAACACAAAAATTTATAATTTTTTTTTTCGGTCGTCTGGTATCAATTATAATCATTAATTTTAGCCATTGCAACGGCAGAACCTTACCTTCTACGTAAGGTAGAATCCAGCTCCTTTTTAATATTGGTTAGACTAAGACCTTTTAAATGAAAGTATTGTATCACATAACGATGAACAATTTTGTCCGTTTGCAAATCAATAACAAGCGTTCTCTATTAAAATCGACAAAAAAAAACTGTGCAAGGTAAAGGCACCAAACTTCAAACTTAAGCTTTTAATAGTCGGTACTTCCCCTTTTTAATATTTTTTGTGAACATTTTCCAACACTACTGTGCTAAGTCGGCCATTTCTGGGACGGCCCCCATAGCTTTCTGATATTGGAGCACAATGTTCTTTCGCATTCTACATTTCGAAAGATTTGTTTGGACGTTGACGTACAATGACTGCACCATCAAGTGGCCCATGGGACACCAGCCGAATGCTGTTACGCGCGAATCCCAGGCCACTTCATGTGCAGTTCACTTCATGAAGATATCTTAATTTGTTCAGAAGTCATTAGTTTAGCAAGCTGAAATGGCCGAATGTCCCACCGTGAGTCGCAAAAATATTTTTCTTCTCGATACATATATTTAAAGTATAAATCTCCTTAGACATCCAGCGTGCATGGTGAATTAACTCTAAAAATTCAACTTAATCAATACACGCATGATGTTTTGCCCATTCAACTTGACAGAAATTGATTATTGCATTTCTTCTGTTAGTTAAACACGTTGCAACGTACTGATTAGTCAATTGATGATCAATAGAATGCCTGTTTGCACACAAAATTTGATGCGATTTCTGCATGAACTTTCGAGGTGCTGATAACAAATCTTGTTTTTCACTGTCGCACGGGACAATGAAATATGCGATAAGACAATACCAAAAGTAACAGTTGTTTGCAATCGCATAGTCTCTTATGCATTTTTATTTGCTTATGCGTACCTCATGGAAGACTTAAGGGGGCAACACTCAATCCATAAGGGTCTCTTTAAGAATTAGAATCAAAAAAAATCATGCAATGATATTAACAAAACGAAGACAGATGTTCTTACGCGACTTTGCGTTACAATATATCGAGTTCGGTAATGAATAGGTGTGAAAAGTCTTTTAATAAGATACATTTCAACAATTCTCTATCAAAATAAAGCATACTTAAGTCCCTACAACAACTTCTAATTTTTGGGTCTGGATGGACCTCGTCAGAGAAATGCCCATATGTATTTACATTATGCGGGGTCAATTTTTTGTCGCAATAAGCAATAACGGAGCAGGCGACGGCTCGATAAACGGTATAAAATGTATTTTATGTATTTTGTATTTCATTTCGTAAAATTGAAAAAAATTGCTTAATGTTTGGTTAATTTCAACAAAAAAAACATGATTGGAAAATGTGCTACATTTTATTAATTATCTTAAAATATTTAAAATACCCCAATCTGAGACCACCATACTATATGACTTTATTTGCACTGCTTTGAATGATGTTTTTTTCAACACCTATTTTCTTGATTTATTTTATATTTTTATTTGGTTAGCTCTTAATGAGTAAAAAAGAAAACGGAAGAAATAAACTCAATTACATTTTTTTATAAAAAAAAAAATTATTTTGTATGTTTCACATAGAAAATGGGTAGAACAGCCATTTATAATTCTAAAGGAAAAATATTTCCAAGAAAAAAGTATAACGAAAATGTAACTCTCTTAATAATTAATGGAGTTGCCCTTATGTTCCTGAAGCTTCTGCAGCCTGTGGGGCATTGAACCTGCCAAGTTTTGTAGAGTTGATAACTCAATCTTGGCCCATTCTGCAACGATAGCTTGTTTTAATTCCTTAAAGGTATCGTACTGCTTTGTACAGGCATAAACTTTTGCTACAAGGATGCCGCACAGATCCTCAATTGGGTTTAAGTCTGGACGACTCATTGCCGGCCACTTCATCAACGGTATTGTAGTTATCAAAAAAACACATCGTAGCCCGTGCAACATGAATCGGCGCATTATCCTGCTGAAATGTCCATTGATCACCATGGAAATGCTCATCAAATGGGATAAGCTCACTATCAAACAATTCTATATATGCTTGAGCATTCATCCGGCCGGATATAAAACATATTGGAGACTTACCTTTAGCACTAAAGGCAGCCCATATCATACGCGATCCCCCGCCATGGTTCCGCTTGTAACAAGTTGCCCGTGGATAACGGGGATCCCTCCAATATTTATGATGGCCGTCTGGACCGTCTAAATTAAACTTTTTTTCATCACTAAAAATTATATTTTCAAATTCGACGTCCCAGAATTTGTGTTTTTCATAAAAAGCCATTCGGGCATCTTTATGACGTTTCGTTAAGCGGGGTTTGGCAACTTTGTTTTGATATGTGAGGTTACAATTTTCGTGCAGAATTTAGCTCACACGTTGCCTGGTGATTGTGAATCCGAGTTCTGCTTTGATTTTGTTGCAGCTCATCATATCTTCAGTTGCTAACTGTCGCATGTGCCGTTTTGTCCGGTTGCTAATGGTTGATACTGGACCATGGCGACGATTTATGCGGTAACCGTCTGGATCTATTAAAAATTTCGAAATGGTATTTCGATGTCGATTCAGTTGTGAAGCGATTCGACCAGTTTTCATGCCGGCTAATTGCATTCCCTTGATCATTCCCTGCTCTTCCTCAGACAATTCAGTACCACGAGGCATTTTCAACTAAAAATGCAATTATTTTGTAATATTTTGGTGGATTTGATGCAATAATGACTGCTTACGTACTAAATCTATCCGCTTGTCACTTTTATTAAAACGATGCTAACACTGCGACTCTCAAAACATAAATAATCATGAATGCACATATATCTATTTTCTACGTAGAGCGCGACTTTGATCTTTTATCTAAGCTAACGGTACCACAAATGGTGTTCAAAGAAGACGAGAATTTGCAGTTACTGAGCACAACAATAAGAGATAAGACCTGCATATTCAAAAGAAACAAGCAGCTATTGCTTTTTAAGAAAAATGTAAAATAATTTGTGCACATATAGTCATTTTACTAAGGTATAATAAAGCAACTACGGAAGACCTGGGGCCACATATATGTATATTTATATACATATATATGTTTTTTTTTTGTGGTCGGAAACGCTTTCTTCTGGCTGTTACACACATCTACTTGAATTTATAATACCAATTTATACTTTTAGTACCGGGTATAAAAAGTTACTCAATTGGGCAATATATTATAATCTACATTTCTTAATTTTATTTAATTGTTAATTAAATACCATAAATGATAATAAACAAACCTCTTGTCCTTCCTGTTTGAAGATTAGACACAAGCATCATGTCGTAACACGTAAACGTAATAGCGAACACCGAGATATGCATAAAAAAAAAGATTATTCACCATTAATTTTTCTTTTTCTTAACATCGCAACTTAGCTTTGTAAAAAATGTATTGTTTGAGCAGTAAAAGTAAAAACAAATTAACTTTATTTGTAGATGAAGGTTTATTTCAATAATTTTGGGTTGTGTGTTTTTGTTATATGCAAATACACAGCGACAAAAAAACACCACCCTTCAGATATCGTGCATTTTTGTATTCTCTAACCTGTAGTTTCCCCAAATGATATTCAATTCGTTTATATTTTTTGTTCTGAGTACAAAAGTACACACAATTGTTTGATATCTTATTCATATAATTTAAAAAAAAAATTTGTTGTAAAATTTTAAAAACGATTTACTCAAAAAGAACTAAATTTTTCCAACAGGTTATTTTGTTTCTTGCAAAATTCATTATAATTCAGAATACTTTTTTTTAATTAGTTATTAATTAATATTTTCTGGTACCAAACTTGGCAGTGGGTTAAGGAAATATCGCGTTATTATTTAACGATCCTCAGGATCGGCTTAAAAATTATGTTGAGATAGCATCAGAGGGGCAGCAATATTTTGCATATATTTTTTCTGCTCGAAGTATTAAGCGTCGGCCAAGGCCAAAGCCAAAGAGACTTCAGAATTTTCGATTGCAAAAAAAAACGCTTTTTCTGTTTTATAAAGTTTTTGTTTGTTTCTCAAGAAAACAGCTGATTAAACAAAGTTAACAATATAAAAGGCTAACGAAACACACCAAAATTTTTAATCCAAATGTCCTAGCTTCCAAGAGAATCCTTAAATCAAAAAGCATCCAGCTCTTACTGCGTTCGGTCGTGTTTTCGCTATGTCGCTGCATCACTGTTCGGAATGCAATTCGGACGTCACTGCCACTCAGCTTCGCGGTTTTGATGCTGTACCCTGCTCATCTTTGTGCCGCCGTGCGTTTCATATGACTTGCATTGATTTAAATTTGGATGCCATTAAACTCTTAATTAATCAGTCCCACTTTTTCTGGCAGTGTGATAATTGAGTGGTTGCGAATGACTCGCACTCGAAAATCGACGAGCTCAATGACAAGGTGTTTCAGCTTGAAAGCCTTTATCTTGGCCTCAAATCTAATTTTCTGGCTGCTCTCCCCGTCCATGCTAACAAGCGGGTGAAGCCGATTGCGCCTAGCAAGGAGGCCAATAAGCCATTCCCAGCGAATAACTTACCGGCTCCACGGGTAATAGCTGGCACCTCGTCCGCGGTCACTGACCCGAAATCAGCTGCGGCTCTCCCTTCTGATTTGGATGGCTTTTTTACAGTCAGAAAAGGGGAGAAGAAGAATAGCCAGAATGCAAAGAGTTTTGTTTGTGTTGCTCCGAGATGTAAGCATTTAAATGTTCTGCAGAGCAGAAAGAACCTGCATATCGCCGCGACGGAGCCAGAGGCGGTGGTGAAATCTGTCGCCGAGAAGCTCAAGGTCCCTCAGTTTTCTGTATAAGCCTTACTACGCGCTGTGTCGCTCGCACGAAGTTGAGAAGAGCACACGGATCTAAAAATAGAATGAGCTTGCATGTGTGAGTACACACAGAGCTGCAAGCACAAATGTGTGCGTATTTGTGCCGAGCTGCCGAATTTTGACGAGACGAAAATATTTCTGAGACAGAAATGTATTTGCTGGGAGTTGGGGTGGGGTGACTCGACCCACGAATACCCTACAGACATTTAATCTTATGTGAAGTCATGTATGACATAGATTATATATTTTTGCATAGGTACATTCCTTCTTTATTTTTGTTTATAGTACATTAAACAAAATTAGCATATAAAGGATATACAAAATATTACTCTTTTTGTATTATGGGCAAGCGTCTTCAAAGAGTGTCATAATCCCCAATGAATTCTAAAGTAATGGGTGTTTTCTTTGAGAGCGGCGTCGTCAAAAACCAATACAAGCGAGCAGACCTAACATGTGTGCACACGTACAGTTAAATCGCAGACTCACATATAGGAGCACCCTACGTTGTGATCCGATTTGTCTCCTTGATGGCAACTCTATCTTCGATAAGATTGGTGTGTCTGTGGCCGGTCAGTCGGAGACGTTATTTGTCCGCGCATTGTATATTCTTTCGAATAGCAGCTATGACATTTACAAGTCGCACACGCAGAATATTGCCAACATATATGGTAATTTACGGGACCGCCAGCATCTCTGCGTGGTTGGCGACTTCAATTTCGGTTCGTTAGTGTTGTCTGCCGATCCACAGTCGTCGGCTATGATGCCGATCAATGTGTATTTTCCACCTGAGATTCTTTTTCTGGATGATTGCTACATTTCACTAACTCTCTCATCTGTGTCCGAGCTTTTTGGTTTTATTCCGGACTGAGTCTATATGGTTCACCGTTTTATTGGAGTCAATTAATCATATTCTCATTTCACCAGTACTAACAATGATGCAATAAAAGCTGCAGAATATTGTTCAAGTAATTTGAATAACTTGTCTTTCCCATTATTAATCAGCTGTCTCAACATTAACCAGACCACATGGCAGTTCATACATATGCTGCTCAATGTCTTTAATATGTTAAATAAGAATCTAGATTTAATTAGGTTATTGTTAGTTTGGATATCGACTGTTGTGTTTCGTATTGCGTACTGAATGCGTACTATTGCAGAATGTGACATGCATCATAAGCCGTTGGTATTCGTCGCTAAAGCCGGTCGTTCACCTCGTTCTTGTATTTCCCTACTTTTACTCGGAATTCATTAATCATTAACAACTAAAAATCGTGCAATTATTAATCTCATCATAATTGAACATTAATTGTGCTGATAATCGGTGATTTCGGTAGTTAATGGTTGAGTTTAATATAAATTTATAGTTCCGAGCTTGAAAGCAAATCTCGCGCAAGCAAATTGTTTGTGCTTTTATCCATTCCACTTTGGATCACAGCTCTCTGTGCTCACCGTTCGCGCACTTCTGCTGCATCGCCTACACACACTCTCTGGAAAGCATAAGCGAGGCTGCTGCTCACAATCTTGCTCTCGCTCTCTCTGGAGTTCACCTGCATTGTTTCTTTTTGGACTACGCTTTCGGTGCCTCTGCTTTCGTAAGATCACCATTTGTTTTCCGTCACTTCGTTGGATCGACTGCCCTGCAAAATAGCCGCTGCTGCTGATTGTCTGACTCGGTCTGCTGCCTGCTCTCCCATGCTTGCACTCTCACTCTGCGTTTTGGAATTCTTCGTTCACAGTGATTCAACTATTGTCAATAATGGCTATTGTTTGCAGTGCAAAGAAATGTGAATACGGTGGCAGTATTATTGGCGATTCATTCCTTATCAGCTGGCTGTGTGAAAATTTCGCACACATAAAATGTGCTGGTGGTGGCAATTTCGGTCGGCTAAACGATCTTATCTCAAAACGTATGGGTTTAACCTGGTCGTGTTTGGCTTGCCGGGAGATTGATGCCGAAATGCGTACTTTTATGCGGCAAACTCGAACTGTGTTTCTGGTTGTCGGAAGCAATTTACCACTCTCAATGAGAAGTTCCTGACCGTGATATCACAATTTCTTGGCCTCAAACTCTTAGGCGAATCTCCTAGACGAAAAATCCCGCATAATGGCCATCTCTAACAACCTAAACCAATTGGAACTCCTTCTTCTCACATGCTACTCCGATTGGTCATCCCTCCCCGTCAGCAGTTAATCCATCAACTGCTGCTTCGGTGTTACCCACGCCAACAATTGAGGAATCTTAAAACGTCCCAGTGACTGTCAACTCAACTTAAGTTCCTGCTCATATCACTGCTGATGGCACCGCTGCGTGTGCTCCCAATGTGGGTGGGCTTGTTGCAGGTGAACCTTGATAGCCTGGCCTGAGCATACAATTATGCATGAGTTCCTACGGAAACATTCCAACCAGAGTCCTAATACTACCGGCCCTGCCAACTCAAAAACTAATTAACCTTTTTTCCATCCATTATCAGAACGTACGCAGTCTGTTAGCCAAACTGCGCCAACTACATACGGATAGTGCCTCCTTTGACTTTGACGCTATCGCTTTTACTGAAACCTGGCTTAACTCGTCTATTCATGATCATGAACTCTTTATTGACACATTTATTACTTACAGAAGAGACCGCGCATCTTATGCAGGTGGTGTTCTGATTGCAGTCAAAACGAATTTCTCATCGGAGTTGTTCCCATTCAACAACACCCATGGGATTGAATTTTTTCAGTCAAAGTCCGTATTGGGACAGCATTTGTCCATTTAACCTGTTCCTATATTCCTCCCAGGTCTGATACTGAGGTTTACATAAACCACCTTTTTGCTATCCATTCTGTGGTGTCAGCTTTAGGTTGTGCCGATCAGATTATTGTCATGGGTGACTTTAATTTACGACTTCTTTCTTAGCTGCCCTGCGATGACTCTAACCTGTTCCTAGCAATCACATCGACTTTATCAATGGTCTAACGGATATCTCCCATGTCCAAATAAATTATATTCGAAATAATAGGGACAGACTTCTCGACCTTATTTTTGTCATTGACGCTTCTCTAGGAACTGTAGCTAGAAGGGTCTTCCAGAAGACCCATACCATCCTACTCTTTCTTTATCCCTTGAGTGTGCCAAATCTAGTTGTGTCCACGATTCTTTAGCTCCTTGCCGTGTGAAATGTTTTCGCAAAACTAATTTCACCGATCTAAGCCTTCATCTCTCGGGTATTGATTGGTCCATCCTTCATTCTTTACCGAGTATAGACGACTGAGTTGATTCGTTTTATGTCACCATAAACTCTGCCCTAAATACATATGTTCCTGAGATTGCTGTTTTGCCTGTCTGTAACATCCCAAATGCTATTTGACCGTTACTTTGTAAGAAAAATAACGGAAATATGTCGACTAACGGAATTTATCGGCAAAATTCGGAATGGCCAGATTTAGTCAAAGGGCTCCAGCCAAAAACCAAAAATGTTCGCCAAGAAATATTTTTTTTCGACTTTTCCAGAGTTTTCAAAGTCAAAATTTCCGATTGAAAATACCGCAAAATATTATTAAATTTGAATTTGAAAGCTTAATAACATCTTGACGGTAAGCTGCATTTACAAGGTGTTTGGGTACGATTTATAGCTGCATTTATTAACTTTTCAGAACTGCAAAGTTTAAAAAAAATCACTACCTCTAAAAAAATACCAGATTTTAAACAAATTCTTTAAAAAAAAACTACACCATAAAAAAAACCATAATTTTTCAAAAAAAAAAAATTTTACTCCCGAAATCTATCAGAAAAAGACATTTTTGGCCACAGCGGAAATGTTGTGTTGACTATTGTAATCAGTGTTATAATCAATACATTTCCCGTTGCAGTAGAAACTTCCGTAATGACCCTAAAAAATTATTTTCTTTCGTCAACTCTAAGCGTAAGTCCAATGCGTTTCTTCCATCCCTTCATTATCTCAATAAAACAGAATCTTCAGATACTGGCATTGCTAATTTATTTGCCACCTTTTTCCAGTCAACATACTCCTCTCATAAGTACAGCGCATCCACACCGTACCCCTACGATCTACCTCATGCCAACATCATTTTTCTTCCATATTTTGGGGAAAGCGTTGTTCTGGAAGCCTTGAAATCGTTGGACACTTCATCCCTTTGCCAACCCTTGACCTTTCTTTTCAACCTATCTTTGGAACAATCTTGTCTCCCTACCTTTTGGAACGAGTCCTACATCATTCCACTTCATAAGAAAGGTTCAAGATCCAATATCGAGAATTACCGAGGTATTGCAAAGCTTTCCGCCATCCATTGAGTTCTTTGTCACCCGGCAATTGCAACACCTTTGCTCAAGTTTAATATCTCCCGCACAAAACGGTTTTTTTAGACATCGATCAATATCGACTAACCTTCTCGAGTTCTCGTCCATAATCAACCGCGGATTTCGAAACGGTCTGCAAACTGACGTAATTTTTACGGATTTCTGCAAGGCTTTTGATTCCGTAAACCATACCTTGTTAACTCAGAAGTTGTCCTTATTAGGTTTTCATCATACCTTTCAAATCGCACACAACGGGTTTTATTCACAAATGTGTTGTCAGATATCGTTAATGTCACTTCTGGAGTTCCATAAGGACGTTATTTAGGTCCGCTTCTCTTCATATTATTTTTGAATGACCTACCGCAAGTTATAACATTCTCTCATACGCTAAAGTATGTGGATGACGTAAAAATCTGTCTGCCCTACTCTGGTATTTGCACACACACCTTCAGCTGGATCCTAATGAACTCCTAATGTGGTGCTCAAGCAATCTGCTTTTTTTGAACTTTTCGAAATGCATACTTATGAACTTTTATCGTCGCGCTCTACATTTGGTATCATATTTTCTTGGAAATCATTCCCTGGATCGAATATCGAGCTGAACTGACCTTGGAGTGCTTTCTGATCACAAATTGTGTTTTAATAGCCATATATCCGCGACTGTGAATAAAGCCAAGGGTGTTCTAGCCTGCATCAAGCGTTGGTCCAAAGAGTTTGACGACCCGTATGTGACCAAACAACTTTATATTTCATTAGTGCGTTCGATATTGGAGTATTGTTCTTGTGTGTGGAGCCCGCAGTATAAAGAGCAACAAGCTGTCCTCGAATCAGTGCAAAAACAATTTTTAATTTTTGCGCTTCGTAATTTAAACTGCGACTCTGGTAGATTCTTGCCACCTTATCGATCTAGGCTGCAACTTTTTAATCTTCCTTCATTGCACCATCGCAGAATATGAAATGGAGTAATGTTCATATACAAGCTCCTTCTTGGGATGGTCGATTCCCAAAAACTCCGGAGTCAGATTGACTTAGCCGTTCCCTCTCGACCTACCCGTACTTTTCGGCCTATCAGGCTATCCTTGGATAGGTCAAACTATGCCCAGCATGAACCTTTTAGGGTTGTATGCCATAGCTTTAATTCCCTTTGCCATATTTTATCCCCAGAATTATCCTTTAATAGTATAGTACTTAATATTCACCACCACCTGAATACAGCTAATCTTTAATATTATTATTATTATTTTTTGTCCTTTACTTCCTCTCCATATTAAATTCTTTTTAATTATCAAGGCTTTATTAGCAGAACAATTGTTAATATTCAAATAAATAAATTCCATTGGTACTCGCCCTGGGCGCAACCATATTCTGAATACTGTTTTACCGACGTAACCCTGAGAGCTATACGTGATAACATGTTAGATGTTAGATAGGTGTCTGTTCTCTCGCATCCTAGTTTTGAATTTTCATATAGTATTTTCTTGAATAGCATTCGTCATTTCGTAGATAATAATGCTTTTAAGAGTGCGTGGCTCCTATAGGCTACCGTGGTATACGAAGGGTCTAGTTAGATACAAGAATCTACGTAATAAGCTTTTTAAACGTTTTAGTAACACCCGTGACCCTGCTGATTGGGCGAGGTATGTGCAGCATAAACGTGCGTTTGTTTTTTTAAACAAATTCTTCTATAAACAGTATATTTCCGATGTTGAAAGGGGACTCAAAGTCAATCCCAGGTCGTTCTGGCGTTTTGTTAATTCAAAAAGATCCTTCAGTTATGAATCTTGGCAGTGTGAGCGCTAACACTAATAGCAATGATTCGTAATCATTCGTAATCTCTTGCGTAGACGCGTTTTGCGAGGCATGCCGGGTGGTTCATATTGAGATTGCCAGGTTTATGAGGCAGACGCGGAATGGCTTTAAGGAGCTGACCATTAGCTTTAAAAAAGAGTATGATCAGCTCCTAGCTATGGAGTCTCAATTTAGCAGTTTTTAACTGCTGAATGAGTCTCCTAAGCGCAAAAAGGTCACTACGCGGGATCTGCAAGTTCCAACTGTCCCTCAGACGCCCGTTGCCGAACAACCGACTCCGACCACTCCAATTGTGCAGCAGCTGATATCGTTTGCTGCTCCTAGGGCAACGACAGCTGCTGGTGATGCAAATTCGGCTGCCGAATTTATCACCTCGGAGAACACACAGCCAGAAACTTCTGTAGCGTCCATGTCCGTCGAGTCCGCCAACCAACTAGCTATCCCGTCCATTCCGATCCCACCAACAAATATACGCCCGGACCACCGGGTATTGCCATCACAGGTCCATGGCCTGTGGTGCCAAAACCAAGATTGGTGGTGATCCCACCTAAACGACAAGTTTTTGTCTCACGGCTGGCCCCTGACTCCACTATTAGTGATGTTACTGCTTTTATTCAAAGCAAAATAAAAGCCGTCGGTTTAAAGGTGGAGAAGTTTAACTTCTCTTATGCCAGGGAGGTAGCTTCATTCAAAATAAGCGTCTCCCCGGCTCAATTTGACACCATTTGCTCTGCCAAATTTTGGCCAGAGCACTTGGTGGTGAAGGAGTTTAAAGCTAAGAAGAAGAATAGGCTCCAATAACTCTTAATACTAATCAGGCCAGTGCTCCATCCTTATCTTCCCAGTCTACCTCCACCCGTCCAAAAAACTAACTTCCTCTCTTTTAATTACCTATCAGAATGTTAGAGGCTTGCGTAGTAAGCTCAGCCCTCCGTACCGTAATAGCGTCGCATTTGCATCCCATGTAATTGTGTTCACCGAGACCTGGATAAAGCCGGAAATTCTTAGCTTTGTAGTTTTGGCAGGTCGGTACACAACCTTTAGGAATGACCGTTCGTCTTGACGTGCAGGTGGGGTTCTGATTGCAGTGGACTCTAACTTCACGTTGAAAAATTTTACAGTCCAGATTCAACAAGATCTGGAATTCCTGTGCGTAAAACTGATTCTTCCCAGTTTTCAGTTTTTCAGTTTTTATTACATGCACGTATATTCCACTTTCTTCGGATATCGCAATTTACGAGCAGCACTTGTCCGCTTTGAACGCTGTTTCTTCCTCGCTATCTGATAAAGATCATATGATAGTTCATGCTGATTTCAACTTGTCAGGATCTCTTTGGTCTTCGGTTAATGAGTCTAATAACCTAGTGCCCATGTCACGACATGACTTTATAGACGTCTTACTTGACTTATCCCTGTCTCAAGTCAACCATGTGAGAAATTTCCTGGGTCGATTGCTTGATCTGTGCTTTGTAACGGATCCGACCATAGCGATGTTAACCCGAGTCCCTCCGCTCACTATACCTGAAGACGCCTACCATCCTACCTTCGAAGTGTCGCTCGATATGGGACCAACCGCATTGGATCGGTCGGGTAGGCTACCTCGATGTGTCCGCTGCTTTCGAAAAGCCAAGTTCGCGAAGCTTAATAACCTCATTAGTGATTTTGATTAGTCCACTTTGTATTTGTGCACTCACGTTACGATAGGCACAAACATTTTCTACGATGCACTTGACTCACTTTTTGAGTCTTGTGTCCCGCTTTCCTGTCCTATTATATCTGGGAAACCCCCTTGGTTTACCAAAGAGTTTTCCAATCTAAAAAACTTAAAATCAAAACTACAAAAAA
Organism: Drosophila helvetica; assembly: GCA_963969585.1. NCBI lineage: Eukaryota > Metazoa > Arthropoda > Insecta > Diptera > Drosophilidae > Drosophila > Drosophila helvetica. Next base: position 28,334,184 of record OZ018401.1, on the reverse strand, counting down.
TTTCAAGAAATTGGCTCTCCTTCTTCTCTCTCTCGCTATGTAATGGCTCGGTCTAACTTTTCAGTTCTTAATTCTCAGTGCTATAAGAACTACCTATTTCGATGCAGGATACTTTTTCTCAGGACCCTAAGCAGTTTTACAGCTTCGTAAACAGTAAGCGTAAAACGTCCGCACATCCATCCTCGCTATCATTCCTTAACACGTCGGCAAATAATGATCAGGCAAATGCCGATATTTTTTCCCAATTTTTCCAAACAATCTATTCTCAGGAATGCTACTCCGGTCAGCCGTACCCATACGGTTCACCAAAGTCGAACGGCATTTTCAGTTCCTTGCTAAATGAAAGCTCGCTACTTCATGATCTCTGAACAGTTAAGCCGGTGTTTTCACCGGGTCCTCACGGAGTTCCCGGCTGTGTACTCAGGTACTGAGCCGAGTCTCTATGTGGACCGTTGCTTAAACTATTCAGCCTGTCCATTAACTCTTCATGCTTCCCCTCGATATGGAAGGAGTCGTTCCATAGTCGTCCATAAGAAAGGTAGTAAGTCTGACGCGAAGGGGGCCACTTAGGCCCCTATTCTTTACACTCTTTATTAATGACCTGCCTTCGGTATTAACATACTCTGAAGTACTTATGTATGCGGATGATGTTAAGCTGTGTGTCCAGTACAAGGATGGTTTATCTCAATTCAGGTTGCAATCCGATCTTAATAGCTTTCAGTCATGGTGTTGTGCAAATTTGTTATACCTTTATGCTTCGAATTGTAAAGTAATGACTTTTCATCGCACCAGCGCCTTTCTGGCTCCTTACCCCCTAGCCGGGTCTTCTCTTAAGAGAATTACCCTAGTCGATGATTTTGGTGTTTTATTGGAACCCAAGTTAAAGTTTTCTGAATACACTTCTACCACGGTAAATAAGGCCATGGGAGTGCTTGGGTTTATAAAGAGGTGGTCAAAGGAATTTGACGACCCCTATATAAAAAGGACTCTCTATATATCGCTTGTTCGTCCGATTTTAGAATATGGTTCTTGTGTATGTTGCCCTCAGTACAAAGTACACCAGAACCTTATAGAATCAGTCCAGAAAAACTTTTTAATTTTCGCTCTACGCGGCCTCAACTGGGATGCAAGTGTGAGACTGCCGTCTTACTCAAATAGATGGATTTTAGTAAACCTTCCATCCTTAGTTAACCGTAAAAAAATGCTTGGTGTGATTTTTGTGCACAACTTGATCAAGGGTGACGTAGATAGCCCGGAATTGTTGAGCCGCATAAACTTCACTATTCCTGTTAGAAACACTAGAAACTATATCCCGTTGTTCCTTCCGTTTTGTAGATCGCATTATCCCTTGCATGAACCATTTAGAGTTTTATGCTGGGATTAAAATTCTCTCTACCATATCAAATCTACAACTAATTCCCTTCCTCTTCTTAAATCACTATTACTTACATACCTTTCTCGCAATTAGAAATTGTAAGTGTACGATAGTTTTAATGCATGCTTAGTTATTTTAGTTAGATTAGTTCTAATTTTCCTCGCATATTAGTCTATCATCTATCTTTCTATGCACCCACCCCGTTGTCTGAGATAGAGCGAGAGGAAACGATGCATTTCGAAATGGTTTTCTGCATTATGGGTATATTTATGATCCGATCTGATCCAGATTCAACACTCTGATAGATATAGTCATTGTCTATAGTTCTGTTTTTTTAAGTTTTTTCGTATCTTCAAAATTGTGCATGCCAAAGATTCTCGTCCTTTGTGTGGGCGGAAGAAATAAACTTGTAAAAGTGTGATATCAGAGGAGTCTGGATACAAAATTTGGTTGCTCTATATTTTATAGTCTCTGAGCTATAGGCGCTCATAAAGACGGACAGACGGAAGGACAGACGGAAGGACAGACAGACAGAAATGGCTATATCGACAGATAGCATCAGAGGTGCAGCTACGTTTTGCAAATGATATTTCAGATCGAACTATTGAACCTAACGGCAAAGACACCTGCCAAAAAGTCACTTCAGAATGTTCAAATGAAAATGGATGAGTCTGTGATGAGTCAAAATTAAATCACATTGGACCCGATGGCCCCCGCTCAGGCCTCCGTAGATCAGGAGGACGATATTCCAAAAGCTGACGTATTGCCACCGTGATGTGTTTCCTTGAATTATGCTATGGGTATGCAGTCTAAATATAAAACTGAATCGTATTAGTATTTCAGAGTATGGTCAATGCAAAAAAATATAAAACGATTATTTTCACTGGGGTTATGTCTAGAATCGAATTCTTAACTGAGTGAGAAGAAGTCATCATTCAGAGCGATTCTGCACATTGCCATTGGGCGCGCTCTGTAAGTGATTCCATGGCTATGTGGTTTTTGTAATATTCCCATCTGAGAATATAGTGCGTGACCACTCAGAATCAACCCAATTTAATTTTTCTTTCAATTAATTTAGGTGATTTTTTTCATTTGAAAATGTTGAAATGGCCTTTTGGCATTTTTTTTTACCGTTAAAGCAACCTCCCTTGGCCAACGTTCAATAGTTTGAGCCGAAATATCATTTGTAAATCGTTGCTGCACCTCTGATACTATCTGAACATAATTTTTAAATCGATCCGTGGGCTCGTTTGTTGATTTTAGCGATATCTATCGATTGTTATTGCAATGTGACTCTGGAATACAAATGTCACCCCAAAAAGAATGTATGTACGTATGTGTTAGCCTGACTTTTTGCTCTCGTGTATGCGTTCACAACTATTATTTTTCTTAAATTAAAATATGCAATAAGCACTGAAATGTAGACAAGTCTATTTCATTCTGCTGGCTGGCATCTACCACTGATAGATCACATCGGATTTTCATCATTATTTTAAAATAAAACGATCTTTCCCTAACAAATTGCCAAGATTGGTACCACAAAATATTAATTAATTGGTATATACAAAAAAAAGTTGCATTGTTATGAATTTGTTATTAATTTTCAGGGAAAAAAAAAACCTTATGGAAAAATGTAGTTCTTGTTGAATAAAACGTTCCATAGTTGTATGAATTTTTTTCCTTCGTTTGGTTAAATTATCAAATGAACGTTGAAAAAAGTGTGATTTGAGAAAATATTTGTTTTTAATTATATGAATACAATATCAAAAAATCTAGTATGTACTTTTATTAGGTACTTGTATTGATTTACTGACTCGGAAATAAAAATAATAGGCGAATCGAGTCACATTTGTGCAAACCACAGGCTGGAAAATACAAAAATGCATGAAATGCTTTTTTTTTTGTCGCTTGATCTAATAATTTTCTATTACTCTGCTTTTTTGTGTCTTCTTTTTCTCAGTTTTTTATACTAGCACAAAAAATCATATACAGATATCCAACTCACAGAGCTATCCAATTTTGTACCATAACCTCAAAAACTACTTATGTTTTATGTAACGCAACGTCAGGCTAATTTTGGATTATGTATATCTTTAAAACCCTTCATTCGATTGTTGTAATTTTTTTGGTTAATATAAGGCTACCCCCAATTACTTCAACTATAGTGTTTCTTTTTTTTTTTTCAAAATTCTATTTTTTTGTTATTTTGTTTAACATTTTGTCGTACGAATGTAACGTAATGCCAGAATGGAACTACCCATATATTCACAATTGCCGAAAAAAAAAAACGAGAGGGAACGTTGTGAGACGCGTCTAAGGCCGCTTCTCTACTTTATACCCGGTACTCAGTCAGTATATATGTATGTGAGATTACGATATATGTAATATAATACATTCCCAAAAGGGAAAAATTGAATTTTACCCAAAAAAGAAAAAAAAATATATTAAGTCGAACCCTTTCGAAGACTTTTATATATTAGATGTTATCCGTTTCCTTTTTTGTTTACATACGTTTTTAACATCTGTCTTCTCTACATGTACTTCCTAAATATACACACACGGCAGTGTGCGAGAGAAAGAGAGAGAATGAGAAGCGCTTGGAAGGCCACTGAAATTTCATTTGTTCCTTCTGGCTATAATATTGATCCGACCTAATACAGATTCGGCAATCTTGTAGATACGAGTATTGTCTATGATTCTGTGTTTTTGGTTTTTCCGTATCTTCAAAATTTTAGATTTTCGTCCTTTGTGGGGGCGGAAGGGGGCGTGGCCAAATTTTGAAATAAACTCGTATCGGTTTGATATCACAGGAGATTGGATAGAAAGTTTGGTTGATCTAGCTCTTATAGTCTCTGAGAACTAGGCGTCAAAAAATTCGATCAGACTTAGCACCCGCTCCGTTGTCTGAGAGAGAGCGAGAGGGAACGATGCATTTCGAAATGGTTTTCTGCATTGTGGGTATATTTATGATCCGATCTGATCCAGATTCAACACCCTGATAGATATGGTTATTGTCTATGATTCTGCGTTTTCAGTTTTCTCGTATCTTCAAAATTGTGCATGCCACAGATTTTCGTTCTTTGTGTGGGCGGAAGGGGGCTAGGCGAAATTTTGAAATACACTTGTTAATTTGTGATATCAGAGGAGTCTGGATACGGACGTACGGACAAACGGAAATAGCTATATCGACTCGGCTATTGATGCTGATCAAGAATATATTTACTTTATGGTGTCGGAAACGATTCCTTCTGGGTGTTACACACAACCGTTATCACCACAAAACTAATATACCCCTATACTCTTTGAGTACAGGGTATACAAAAGTTATTCAGTTATATCACAGGAGTCTTCATACAAAATATGGAAGATGACAGATTATTGTTAGAAATGTTAATCAAGAATATATATACACTAGCAGTCAGAGAAACCGCACCACTTCAAAAATTCATGAAATTATGAAATCGTTCGGGTCAACGTCCAGGAATATTATTATTTCAGTTCATATTAATTAAATTGAATCAAAATAAAAGGTTAAAACTAAAAACTACATATCTGGAAGTTACATATCATTTGTTTTAGACCATTTAACAAAAAAGAAGAAATATTCAGTTTTTAAATACATTTTTTTTTCAATGTAAGTCGATTTGTATTTCAGAAATAAAAGTTGTTTTGAAGAAGGAACAGGTAGTAGATCTCAACATAATACATTCGTATGATGTTGCTCCTCCTCTGGCCTGAATAACCGCCATTATCCGTGACGGCATGGAATCAACCAGAGTCATAAGGGTTTCCTTCATCCAAAGTATCATACCACACGATTTCTAAAGCTGAAATGCATTTTTTTTTGCTCTCAGACTTCTTTTCTGCAACTTTATGCTTCATTCCATACCATAGGTGCTCAATGGGGTTCAGGAGAGGCGAGTTTCCCGGCCAACCTAGGCAAAAAATTCCTATGTCTTGGAACACTTTATCAGGCTGTAATAAAACGAAGCCTTATATTAATGTTTTGTTTGCGTATTTTAGTTAGAAAGAATGAAACTCAAGCCGAAAAAATGAATTTACTAAATTCGCTCGGTAGCAATGCGCTGGAATCGTCCTAAAAAATTGCATCCGGTGCATAGCATAAACGTTACTCAATGGCTAGAACCCAGTTGTTCTTCCCACAAAGCTAGATGATCGGGGAGTGATTTTCGTACCATATTCGTATTTGTTCGCACTTTCTAGACGGAAAAATATGAATGATAAAATGTTCCAATACATAGGAATTTTTCGCCTAGGTTGGCCGGGAAACTCGCCTCTCCTGAACCCCATTGAGCACCTATGGCATGGAATGAAGCTTAAAGTTGCAGAACAGAAGCCTGAGAGCAGCTTTAGAAATCGTGTGGTATGATACTTTGGATGAAGAAACCCTTAAGACCCTGGTTGATTCCATGCCGTCAAGGATAATGGCGGTTATTCAGGCCAGAGGAGGAGCAACATCATACGAATATATTATTTTAAGATCTACTGTTCCTACCTGTTCCTTCTTCAAAACAAATTTTATTTCTGAAATACAAATCGACTTACATTGAAAAAAAAATGTATTTAAAAACTAATCAAAATTTGAATATATCTTATTTTTTGTTAAATGGTCTAAAATAAATGATATGTAACTTCCAGATATGTAGTTTTTAGTTTTAACCTTTTATTTCGATTCAATTTGATTAATATTAATTAAAATAATAAAATTCCTTGACGTTGACCCGAACGATTTCATAATTTCATGAATTTTTGAAGTGGTGCGGTTCCTCTGACCGCTAGTGTACTTTATGAGATCGGAAACGTTTCTTTCAGGCTTTAACATACATCTGCATTAATCTTATATAACCCTATAAGCTTTGATAACAAGGTAGACCGCGATCTCTATCCATTTTGCTCGCACTTGTGAGAAGAAATGGGAAAAACATGGAGAACAAGAGAAGAACCACGACCGCAGGAGTTAGGTGCTAATGTTAATTCTTGCATTTCGTTTTTTTCACCTAATAACATATTTGATTAGAAATTTACAATATTTTATCTGTTTCCATTTTTCGGCAACTATTTATTAAATTTCATTTGGTTCGTAGTTCATTTTATAATTTTAAATATTAGCTTTGGTCTTTTTTTTTTAGTTTTAAAATATTTTCATAAGAATTTACGCAAATCTGGACACATTTGTTTTCCAGTTTGTTGATAGCAATTCAAATAAATGTATTTCACTCATACGCACCTCGTCCCCATTTTCCTGGGTTTCCTGCTTCTCGGGATAAACACCAGCTCGCAAGAAGGAAGCCTTCCACGACTCGACATCTTCAACCGTTTCGCAAGACAGTTCCAGTTGTTTGTAGTCCTAAAAATCACAGTGTTGTGCGTAAGAAAAAAAAAAAAAAAAAAAAAAAGCGTCCAAGCGCAGAGAACAAATGGATGATAGGGTTTTTTTTTGCAAGCATATGGACAATGGAACAACAACGTATGTACTTTTGACAAGAGGCTGAAGTAGATTTCCTTGGGTTTAATCGATTAATTTTTAGTCAAGTAATTTTAGTCATGAGGTAAATGGTATACTAGCGTGATGAGACATGAATTGCCGATTAGATTTTCCTTAGGGGTTTGAAGGTAGTTTTAATATCACAAACCAAAAAGGCAAAAGGAGTTTGCAAGTGCAGTTTTTCAGGCGTGGCAAGCTCCTTGTTTTTTGATTTGACCCAAATGTTGATAAAAACATAGTAATTTTTATCTTATACAAAAAAATAATATTCGAAATCTTTGACCGAATATTTGGTCAAAAGAATCAAATTTGAATAACGAATCTGAACAGAGGAACGAAAACAATGAACATTTAACTTCAGCAGATTTTTTTTTTTTATTCATATTTTTAAGTGGGCACATCTACCTAGAAATTTGTATGTCATCGGAAACCAAATATTCGAATGTTTTAATGTCACTCACTTTGTATAAAAAGAGAACACAACTTATTTTTTGAAACATTTGGAGCTTCGAATGACGAAAAACGACCTTTTTCTATCTTAAGAGTATGCTTTTACTGTATTATATTATATTTTTTATTATTTTTGATAATTTTATTCTTTTATTTTACTCATTTATTTTATTCTTTTATTTTACTATTTTTGTTTATATTAAAATTTTGACATTTCCAAATCGGGAATATCGAAGAAAAAATATTTTCTTGTTGTTTGCTCTTCATACTATATGTACACATTTTCGTTCAATTAAATCAGGAAGATAACGGTCTACCTGCTATTCTCATTTAAAACTTTACTTAAGGGGAGGTTACCGTCAGAGCTGAACAAAAAATATACTTTTTTCCCTTGTTAGTATCCTTATGTTATGGAGAATACGTGGCAGAAAGGATATATCGATATCTCATGTAGTTTTCGATATATACTCGAATAGTCTACTATTTTACAGTACAATTTTTCTACTACATACAATTTTAAACGCATTTTTATCGAATCTTCTACAGCTTCGAGGAGTCAACTGATTTCAATGTTTCACCACCACTCACTGATAGAGCGTTTTTTTTTTAAATATTTGTTTATAAATATTTTTTTTTGTAACGTTAAAGCGCAAAAAAGAGCATGAAGAAATCATTTTTTTTTAATGGCCTCCATCCGTCAGGGCCTCCCAAATTAAATCTATTTTGAGAATTTGTTTGGTTTTTAAATTTCGGATGACATTTGGAGGCTGTAGAAGGTACCGCGTGAGGTCACCTCGTGCCGTGAGAGGTTTTTTTGGCGGGAGCTTAACCGCCATTTTGAAAAAAATGTATAAAAAAAAATGTATAAAAAAAATTTATAAAAACAATTTAATAAATTAATTCGTTCGATATCCAACAAAACCAAACATATAAACAAAAAGATAAGTATATTTTTGGGCCTTAGAACGGTAACCTCCCCGTAATCCGCAAATCATAAAACATTATCAATAAAATAGACACGTTTATTTATCGTTCAATGAAAATTTCTCTCAAACAAATTTGGTTGGTAACACTAGTTAACACGACATTACCGCTGTGGCCAAAAATGATTTTTCTGATAGATTTTGTGATTTATAAATTTTTAAGCAAATATGGTTTTTTTCGTAGGTTAAGTTTTTTTTAAAGAATTTTTAAAAAATTTGGTATTTTTTCAGAGCTAATGCTTTTTTTCACTTAATTTAAGTATCTTACATCTGCCTTTACTGAACAGTTCTAAAAAGCTGATAAATGCAACTATAAATCGTTCCTGAGCACTTTTCAGCTGCAGCTTACCGTGTGGAAGTTATTAAGCTTTCAAATTCAAATTAGATTATCTTTTGCGTTATTTTTTTCGGAAATCTTGACTTTGAAAACTCAGGAAAAGTCGGAAAAGAATTATTTCTTGGTCAGTATTTTTGGTTTTAGATGTGTACATTAGTCGTACATTACATTACATTACATTAGTTCGGTACATTACGGTACATTAGTTCCGTTATTCGACATATAACCGATATTTTTCTTACAAAAAGTACCTAAAATCTGTGTTTCTAACAGTTTTAACTGAATTTAATGGCACAATTAGGCACACGAAGGTTTGATTAAACTGCTCCACTTTAGCCGTTTATCCATTGATTTACAAAAAAAAAACGAGAGGGAACGTTGTGAGTCGCGTGGATTTTCGTTCTTTATGGGGGCTGGGCAAAATTTTGAAATACAATTGTACTGAAGTGATATCACAGGAGCATGGATAGCTCTTATAGTCATCTGGACGAATGGGCACAGCACCCAACCCGGTGTGTGAGAGAGAGCAAGAGGGAACGATGCATTTCGAAATGGTTTTCTTCATTGTGGCTATATTTATAATCCGATCTGATCCAGATTCAACACTGGTAGATATAGTCATTGTTTATAATTTTGCGTTTTTAGTTTTCTCGTATCTTCAATATTGTGCATGCCACAGATTTTCGTCCTTTGAGTGGGCTGAAGGGGGCGGGGCGAAATTTTGAAATACACTTGTAACAGTGTGATAGGACAGGAGTCTGGATGCAAAATTGTGTTCCTCTAGCTTTTATAGTCTCTGAGATATAGGCGCTCATGAAGACGGACAGACGGACAGACGGACAGAAGGACAGACGGACGGACAGACAGACATAGCTATATCGACTCGGCTATTGATGCTGATCAAGAATATATATACTTTATGGGATCGGAAACGCTTCCTTCTGGGTGTTACACACATCAATTTTTTCAACAAATCTAATATACCCCTTTACTCTTTGAGTACCGGGTATAAAAAACAATACCTTAAAAAACGCCTTATTAATGTACCTATCTAAAACAAAAAAAAAAAAAAAAAACCAAAGAAATATTGGTTTTTACCTTTTCCTGAGTTTTCAAAATCAAAAAATTTCCGAAAACAATACCACAAAAAAAAATCAAATTTTAATTTTAAAACTTAATAACTTCCAGACGGAAAGCTGCATGTACAAAGTGTTTTTATAGCTGCATTTATCAGCTTTTCAGAACTGCAAGGTTCAGTACAGACAGATGTAAGATTCTTAAGTTATGTAAAAAAAAAAGAAGCTCTACCTCGAAAAAAAAAACCATACTTTTTAATTATCCTTTAACAAAAACTAAGCCCAAGAAAAAAAAAAAAAATAATTGCTTAAAAATGTTGAAATCCTAAATCTATCTGGAAAAGTCAAATTTAAGCAACAGCGGGGAAAAAATATCTATTTTGTCGAGTGGTGTAATCGTTTAAGAGTGGCAGAGCAAAAATAAAATAGGGTTTTTTTTTTGTTTTTGTACGAAAACTACTAAGCTGTTGTGAAAGATTGATATATTATGCAAAAGTACACATACTAAACTACTTTTAGTAAATTTTGTGTAGTTTACAAAAAAAATTAAGTTTTTTTAGTTTCATAATTTGTTGTGAGGGCGTATACAGTAATGTATCAATGTATTAAGTAATGTATATTACAAAATAATAAGATTAAAAATCTTTAGGTAGCAACAATTAATTATATTTTTTTTTTTTAATTTAATTCTGTTTAATTTTTTATCTTGGTTAAAATTTTACAGAAAAATTGTTGAGAGAGCAGGTCATAAATAAAGACAACGGAAGATATAAAATAACTGTGGGTCCCGTTTTGTTTGTTGTTATATTCGTTTTAGAATGGGTCATGGAGTAACATTGTACGGATATTAAAAGAAAACATATCCTAAAACTAAATAATGAAGGCAACACAATTTCTGATAATGTCATAAAACTAAAATGTTAACAAAAATTACGATACACGTAGAAAAATGTGCGCAACATCAGAATAGTCCTACAGCATCATCGTTAAAAAAAAACCGGTTGTGTCTTCGGAAGATCTAAAAAATTATCTAAATGCAACTGTCAGCAGTCTTACTATAATGAATAGGCTGATTGTTGTACATTAAAAAGACAATATTGCGAAAAAGATACCATTCATTAGGAAAACAATTTCAAAAACCGAGTCAGTTTCGCGACAAAAAAAATGTTCACATAAAAATTTGATAAATGGGTTGCAGTCAGATGAAACTAAGGTCAATTTGTTAGGATTTGATGGGAAACTACATATTAGGCACCTTAAGAATGTTTCCCACGACCCAAGGTAGTCTATTAAAACGAATTTTTTTTTAAATTGTTTCGATTACGATTGCGAATTTATTTGGGGAAAACCCGAACTATCAATGTGTGCTTCCCACACAAAAATACTAATTATTTAAAGTTAAATAAACTTAAGAACCATTTCATTTTACGAATTCTATATAACGAATTTTCTCTATAACGAACTGTTTTTTGTCTCCTTGCGATTCGATATAGGGAAGTTCGATTGTATAAAAAAAAAAAAATAAAAAAAAAATAAAAAAAAAATTAATAAATACAAAATAAATAATAATAATAAAAAGAAACGAGAGGGGACGTTGTGAGCCGCGACCTTTGCCGCGACATCTATCGACATCTATTTCCAACAAATGCATACATGGCTGTGTACGAGAGAGAGAGGGAATGAGTAGCGCTTGGAAGGCCACTGAAAATTCATTTGTTCCTTCTGGCTATAATAATGATCCGACCTGATCCAGATTCGGCATTCTGATAAATAGGGGTATTTTCTATAATTCTGCATTTTTGGTTTTCTCGTATCTTACAAATTGGGGATTCCACAGATTTTCGTCCTTTGTGGGGGCGGAAGGGGGCGTGGCCAAATTTTGAAATAAACTCGTATCGGTTTGTTATCACAGGAGCTTGAATAGAAAGTTTGGTTGATCTAGTCTCTGAGATCAAGGCGTCAAAAAAAAGCGGACGGTCAAAGGCGATGAGGTCGCGTGTGAGAGAGAGCGAGAGGGGACGATGCTTTAAGAAATGACTTTCTTCATTGTGGCTATATTAATAATCCGATCTGATCAAGATAGTTATAGTCATTGTCTATGATTCTGCGTTTTACGTTTTTTCGTATCTTCAAAATTGTTCATGTTACATATTTTCGTCTTTTGTGTGGGCGGAAGAGGGCGGGGCGAAATTTTGAAATACACTTGTAACAGTGTGATACCACAGGAGTCTGGATACAAAATTGGGTTGCTCTAGATTTTATAGTCTCTGAGATATAGGCGCTCATGAAGATGGACGGACAGACAGACGTAGCTATATCGACTCGGCTATTGATGCTGATAAAAAATATATATATAATTTATGGGGTTAGAAACGCTTCCTTCTGAGTGTTACACACATCCACTTTTAGCACAAATCTAATAAACCCCTATACTCTTCCAGTACCGGGTATAAAAGTGTTGTCCTCAAAGTCCCTCTAAAAAGCTTACCAAGTTGACTGTTAAATAAAAAATAAAGCGATTTATGGGAAAAAAAAGAGGTAATAATAAGTAGAAAACATATATGAAAAAGATTAAAGTAACGTCAGTAACAGACAAACATTTTGATAACTACCTATCCTTCTTTACTAAGCTAAATTCATATGGACATACACCCAGCCCCAAAAATATGACGCACTCTGAAATTTCATGAGTTTTTTACTTCTCCAGCCTGAGGTTTGCCCAAATGCTACTCGATTCGTCTATTTCTTTTTTAGTTCCGATTCAATAAATTAATTCCTAACAAAAGTACATACTAGATTTTTTGATATCGTAAATATTGTTCCACATCACATTTTTTTCTACGGTAATTTTGACCAGACGAAGGTTTAATTAAAAATAACACAAAGTCAAGGTTACGCAGTTACGCATTCGATTGTAGACAACCCCAGTGAAAATAATCCTTTTATGCATTTTTGCATTGACCATACTCTGAACTACTCAAGCGATTTAGTTTTATTTTTAGATTGCATCCCCATAGCATAATTCAAGGAAACACATCTCGGGGGCAATACAGCAGCTGTTGGAATATCATTTTCCTGTTCTACGGCGGCCTGAGTGGTGGCAATCGGGTGTGATTTAATTTGAACTCATCCGAGAATAAAGTGCGTGACCACTCAGAATCAACCCAATTTGATTTTTCCTTCGATCAATTTAGGTTATTTTCATTTGAACATTTTGATGTGGCTTTTTGGCAGGTGTCCTTGACGTTTATATCGAGCCAGAATATCATTTGCAAAACGTTGCCGCACCTCTGATGCTATCTCGACATAATTTCTAAATCGATCCTAAAGCTCGTCTTATAATAACACGATCTTTCCTTAACCCATTGCCAATATTGGTACCATAAAATATTAATTAATTGGTAAATAAAAAAAGAAATTGAAATATTATCAATTTGTTACTAATTTGCAGGAAACAAAATAACCTAATGCAAAAAATGTAGTTATTGTTGAATAAATCGTTTTTTAAATTTGTTACTGAATTTTTTCCTTTGCTTGGTCAAATTTCTAAATGACTGTAGAAAAAAGTGTGATGTGGGAAAATGTTTTTTAAATTTATATAAATACGATATTTAAAAATCATTTATGTACTTTTGTTTGGAATGGATTTATTGACACCGAACTAAACAAAAAAACGAATCGAGTAACATTTGGGCAAACCCCAGGCTGGAGAAGTCAAAAATGTATGAAATTTCAGATGGCGGCCTTCTTTTTGTCGCTGGGTGTATATTCCACTTAATTTATTTTACTTGGACATTCTTTGTTTATTATTATCATTTTTGGTATTTTTCATTTTGTCCGCAGCGGAACTTTAAGCAAGCATAACTTTTTTTAAAAAAACAGTTAATCTTCTATTTTAAAATAAGTGTAACACTGTTGCCAAGGAACTGCAATATAACCAGCTTATAACCAATACTCTGTCAGTATTTGAGGGCCCCTCCGCCAAAGGGCAGCACACTGCGCGATGAAGAGTGTGTGAAAGAGAGGGAATGAGTAAGCTCGTGGCACGCTATCATAGTCACTAAAATTTCATTTGTTCCTTCTGGCTATAATGATTTTCCGATCTGATTCAGTTTAGGCAATCTGCTAGATATAGTCTTTCTCTCCGATTCTACGTTTCTTCTTTTCTCGTCCTTTTTTGGGCGAAAGGGACGGGGAGAAATTTTGAAATACACTAGTAACACTGTTAGATCACTAGGTCTGGATACAAAATTTAGTTAGTCTAGATTTATTAGTCTCTGAATGCTAGGCGTAAAACTAGACGGATGGACAGACAGACTCGGCTATTGATGCTGATAAAAAATATATGTAAGGTGCGCGAAAGAAGTGTATGGGACACTATGTTGTAAGGTAAAACAACAGAACCGTTCAATATATTTTCAAAAAACAAATTGTTATGTTAACTTAATAATATTATCAAAAGACTGTAACATAATAAAATAAAAAATAATAAGAAAATAAAAAAAAAAATTAAGAAAAAATATTCTGAAGCGAAATAAATAACTGGGACAAATTCATTATATGTGTGTCAAAACTTACAAAAGGCAAAACAAAAATGTTTATACCATACAAATAACTTAAATAGAACATCCTTTGTTGTTTAACACCTTCACTATCCGTCTTGTCATTGAATTGACTAAGTTTTGGAGCATTTGGATATCCAATTTCTCCCATTCTTGAATAATGGCTTCTTTAAATTCTTTTAGAGTTGAAAACTGATTCCCGTTGGCATAAACCCGTTGAGACAAGATGCCCCAAAGATTTTCAATCGGGTTTAGATCCAGGCTGCGTGCTGGCCACTCTAAAAGAGGAATTTGGGAATCTTTAAAATAAGCCTTAGTGAGCTTTGCGGTATGGATGGGTGCATTATCCTGCTGGAATATCCAGGTATTACCGAAATTATCCTCCCCAAATAGCACTAAGACAGTCTTCAATAGCTCAACATAATTTTGTGCATTCATTTTATGGGTTATAAAACATATGGGAGTCTTTCCATTAAAGCCGAACGCAGCCCATATCATGAGAGACCCTCCGTAGAAATTTCTGGACACGTGAACTTTTTAAGGGCTTCGCACATCGCGGTAATAATAGCGGTAGCCATCAGGGCCATCTAAATTGAGCTTTTTTTCGTCGATAAAAATTATGTTTTCCCATTCAGTATCCCAAAATGTATATTTGTTGGCAAACTGTAGTCGAGCAGCTTTGTGCCTAGGCAGTAGTTCCGGTTTTAACAGTTTTTTCCCGTACGCAACATTCTCCGAACTCTTTAAAATTTGTTGTACACGTCTCGTGGATATCGGCAGAGACAATTTTGCTCCGTATTTTGGATGCGCTGATATTTTCATTGACCGCCAGATTTTTTATTCATCTTTTGTCCCGGTTGTTGAGCAATGGTGGGCGACCAGAGCGGAGCTTTTTTCCATGATTTTCTGGGTTCTTTATCAATTCTTCCACCGTGTTATTATTTCTGCAAACCTTTTCTGCAATTTTGCGTATTGCCATCCCCGAATCACGCAGTGCCAAAATTCTTCCACGCTCGATTTCGGTTAAACGGCTGAAATTTGTAATTTCTTAACAAAAAAAAATCAATTAGGAGTTGTTACAAAAAATGAATTTAGTTAAAACTCACTTATTTTGGTTTATTTTAATAGTCTGAACAGAATTCAATCTAAAAAGTTCAAATTTTACGTGGTTAACTATTCGCAAATGAAAACAAACTAATCTGTCCCATTTACTTATTTCGTTCGCAAAAGTCGACGTTGTCTTCTATAAATAAACATAATGGGAAAACCTTGCGGTACATTTTTTGAAATTTTTTGCCTACCGCACAAGCACTCTATAAACGAAATATAGGAGGAAGAGAGAAAACGAAGAAATGCAGCTTGCGGTTGATACAACGTGCCAAGTCTTTGTCCCATTTATTTATTTCGCACACCTTATGTTCGGAGAAGCACGGCGCAGCATTATCATAAAGTAAATGCCATCGAGCATCATTGATAGATGTTGCCTGTTGTTATCTCTCTCCATAAGCACTCTCCCCGCTCAGCTTGCGTTTTGGTTTAGCTTTTATCGCTTCTATAAGTGCAGCTCCGACCGCAAGTACGTAATAAACATTTAATATATTTGAATAACCAATTCGTGTGTTATTATTTAAAATCTAGGTGATATAATAGAAATCTTTCTTTAAACATATTCCATATGGGGTCCGAAAAGCTTGGCGTTACACACATCCATTTTCACCACAAATCTAATATAACCCTATTCTCTTGGAGTTATCGGGTGTAAAATTATGCCGTTTATATTATTTTTTCCACGACTTTATATTAGACATTTTTCGACGCCAAGTAACTGCACACTCTTTTTCCTGTAGCTTATATGTTTTTGTTCCCATTACAATTTGTTTTTTTATTTTTTAGGAAAAGATATAACTATTAGGATCCTCGTCCAAACCAATGCATGAAATTCAGAGCTCGCAATAATTAGTCTCTCTCGTGCTTGTTGTCAGAAAAAAAACACTCGTCCACTGACACGATGCGAAACTGTGGCTAAAACCCTTTAAATTCGTTCTTCTTTGACTTGCTCTTATCGCAATTGTCGAGCGTTTTTGTTCGCTATCTCGGCTGATGGGTTCACTCGGCAACGGTCTTCTGAGCATGTACATATACGTGTACACGTACGTGTGGATAGGTAAACATTAACGCATACACAGATGAGCGCTCTATCGTCTTCTAACTTCCTCTTTAAAGATTTGCCTGCAACGAAATATCTAAGGCAACAACATAAGGATAACGTAAAAACAAAAACGGAGACTTTTTTTGGGAATCTTTTTGCTTTGATCTTTTACTGACTCCTGTTAGCTGAGTCGACGAACTGTTCTGTTTGTATCGAGCGTTCAGTAAGAGACCGATTTGTGTGTTACGTTACTTCTGCTTACTGCTGCTCTACTATATTATTATTATTATAACGTTTTGCAAATTGTACGAAATTTACTTTTCTGAGAAGTAGATGAGTCAAATCTTATTGCGTAATGCGTCTTCAGTGTGAAATATCGTTAAAGCTCAAAGGCGAATAGAGAAAAGAGAAACTGCAAAATGCGTAAAAATCGTCCATTGAAAGTGTTTCTTTTCGGTACATTCCTCTTTTCTTTTTATCAGCAGAACTAGGCGAATCGATATCCGACTTTCCGTCTGTTGCGCCTATGCAAACTATGATGAAAAAAGTATGAAGTGGTCTTGTCGGCTGCCGAAGTTAGCTCGCTTCGGGTCCTTAGTTTCAGTGCGTACATGCTTGCTTGTTGAAGCGAAAGGTTTTTTCCGTAAATTTTTTTCTGAATATCTTAACACGTAGCAACAAAAAAATTACCTATTGCAATTTTTACTGCAAGCGTGTACCGAACGTCAAATTCATTCATGAACCAAATTTTTAATATAACTAAAAATGTAAGATATTTAATAATGATAACTAATAAAGATAACTAATAAAGATAACTAATAATGGCTGCAGAAGATGTTGATATTATTGTTAAAACTTTTTATTTATAATTTATTTATTTATTTATTTTAGAATTAAGAACTTGAACAACAAAATTTCTATTCAAAATCAAAAACAAAGATAATTGCCAATTCAAAATTGCTTAAAATAAAACTCTAGAAAAACTTCACCTCTTTGCCTTACAATGGGCTATTTTATACCCCACGGACCTGTTAAGGGTTAATCCACATACTCTACTGGCGTTTCGTTCACACTCACTTTACTATGTGCTTTTCACTTGCAGTTATTGCTAGCATATGCTAAGGGACAGATTTTGCCGACGAGATTAACTTGTATAATTTCATTATGATGCAAACTACATAGTCTCACAAGTTATTGTGAGAATACATTTTTTGTTTACTATGATAATAATTTTTGTTAACGCTAGCTCAGTAAGATTTTGGTAAATTCCGACCACTCTATTACATATATAGCTGGCATACTAACGATATGGATGGATTGGTATTTTGTTTAGATATGTTGGGTGGAAGGGTTTCTGCAATTAGTTATCGTCATAACAGCTGAAGTCAAAATTTCTAATTAAATACCGCAACCCTTATTGATAACTGAATTTTGTAACTTTTCAGAACGTTTTATGTTCAATTACGTTATAAAAAAAACCATATTCAAAACCCAAAATATCCGGTTTGATTCAGGGTGAAGAATAAAAGTACGATTTTTTTACATTGTGTTATCGATGATTCATGAAAATATATATTTTTTACTGACAAAACAATTCATTATATACCAAAAATCACTATTTGGAAATAAAAAAAAAATGGTATTCCATTGAATATAACATTTTGTTATAGAGTTCATTGCAAATAACTGTTATTAACCAATATACAAAAAATTGTACACATTCTTAAATACTTTTATGTGAAAAACATTATAAAAAAATAATTGGTTTTCCTTTACGATAATAAATACAAAAATGCCTTCATTCAGGCGTCTGGGTAGATGTGCCTCTTAAAAAAATTACTTTTGTTTCGATTAGGTATTTTCTCTGTTTTTTTTTTTCTCATTAATCATTTGGAGTTCATTTTTTTGTATACTAACAAAAATTACTAACCTTATAAACATTGCGTCCATCTGGACTGAATAAAGCAAAGGTAACACGTCTAGACATTGACATAAAGCCCTGTTCAATATCACGCAATTTTAAACCATCCAATGGCAACATGAATTTCTTTTCTTTTTCATCTTCATCTTTGTACCAGGAGATGCTCTCAGACGTTAACACAAACCAGTAAGGACGCGAGCCGCCTGCGAAAGAAATTAAAAACTTCATCAATTGGTCAGGCATGAAATGCATACACATACTTATACGCATACTTATACGCATACTTATACGCATACTTATATATATAAGAAGAATGAAATGGGGCCCCAGTTTTGCAATTATAAATTACAAGAAAGTTTCAAAACATTATATACCCCCATTTGGGCCCCCTTGAAAAATCCGCTAAAAATTAAGAAACATGAAAGGAAACACCCAGAGATAAAAAGAAAATTAAAATTTATTTATTTTCGGAATCTTCACTGGCCTCCTGTTTTTTGCTGCGTTTAGCCGATGGCTTATAAGGTGTTTCCTTTGTGGGCTTAGTTGGTTTCTTTGGTTTGGCTAGTGTTGCCTTCCGTTCACGCTATTTCTGAGGGGATACAGATGCTTGCATATCTGGTATCTTCCAAGAGACCAACAAATTATGTTTAAGCATACATTTTGGTTAAATACAAAGATAAAGCACAAAAAACATTGACAACCCTGCACAAAAAAAAAAAGAAACTCACCTGTTTTGATAATATTCACATCCATATATCGCACTTCGAAAACAATAAAAAAAAAAAGACTTCTTTGTTTTTTTATTTAAACTTTTTTGCTCACAGCTATTACACAAATGCATATATTTGTTTCGTTATCAGCACCAAAACTTCATACTGTTAACAAAACCGAGTACCCATACTGAGATCAGTAGCTGCTGCTGTCCAAGTACGTGGGAGTGCCTGTAACTAGAGTGTGCCTACATCCGGCATAGCTCCCCTACATATACACACTTTCAGTAATTTTAATTGTTCCAAAATAAACTATTGGAAAAAATTTAGTTCTTGTTGAATAAATCGTTTTTATAATTCTACTGCATTTTTTTCTTCGTTAGGTCAAATTACTAAATGACCATTGAATAAGTGTAATTTGGGAAAATATACCTGGCCCTCGCTTAACACGGGGGTTATGTTCCTAGAAAACCTCGTGTTAAGCGAAATCGTGTTTAGCAAGACAAAAATCACATTGTGGCAGTTTAACAGGTTCTTTACTTTTCAAATGTGGGATTCTCCTTTTTCTAGAGGTTCAAATACGTAGTGATGCATAACAAAAAGGTCTCTCGCATTAATTGACATAAAAGAGTTATAATGATATTTCGCAATCGTGTAAGAACGAGTTTTTCAGCGTGTTAAAAGGGGAAAGGGAGAAAATTTGTAACCGAGTTCGTGGTAAAAGAGTCCGTGTTTAGCGAGGGCCAAGTTTATTTCTTTTTAATTGCACTAGTCAACACGACATTTCCGCTGTGGCCAAAAATGACTTTTTCTGATAGATTTCGGGATTTACATTTTTTTAAAAAACTCTCGTTTTTTTTTTGGTGTAGTTTTTTTTTAAGAATTTGTTTAAAATCTGGTATTTTTTCAGAGGTAGTGCTTCTTTTTTTCACATAACTTAAGCATCTTACATCTGCCTGTACTAAAATTTGCAGTTCTGAAAAGCTGATAAATCAGCTATAAATCGTACCCAAACACCCCGTGAATGCAGCTTACCGTCAAAATGTTATTAAGCTTTCAAATTCAAATTTAATAATTTTGTGCGGTGTTTTTCTTGGACAGCATTTTTAGTTTTGGATAGGTTATTTAATTAAGCTTCGTTTAAGGTATCGTTTGTAAGAATCGATGGATAAACAGCTTATGTGGAGCCGTTTGACCAAACCCTCGTATGTCGAATTTTTCTGTTGTGTGCCATCCCAAATGCCATTTTACCGTTACAAACACAGATTTTTGTATTTTTTGTAAGCAAAATAACGGTGTCGACTAACGGAATTGATCGCCAAAATTCGGCATGCCCATACAAAATTGTATGTTACGTAAAGTTATTTCATTTTTGTATAGGTTATTGTTGGTTTTTGGAGTCCGTTAATAATTTATGTACAAATGTATGTACTTGGTTTGTATGTATTTTTAAATTCATTTAAATAAAAAGATAAAATCCATTTTGAAAGATAAAATATGTTACATATTTTACAAATTTGGAACCGATACAATTAAATTTGTATTAGAATAATTGATTCGTTATACTGCATTTCGCTTTACGGCCAAGTTTCGTGGAACATATACTTATAGGCCGTAAAGCGAAGTATGGGTGTAAAACCGAGGGGGAAAGTTGTGAGGCGCGGCAAAGGCCGCGGCTCTACTTTGTACCCGATACTCAGTCGTATACATGTGAGCTTACGATATATGTAATTTATTATACATATACATATACATACACATATACATATACATACATACACGGCTGTGTGCGAGAGAGAGAGAGGGAATGAATAAGCACTTGGAAGGTGTTGCGTAGGCACTGAAATTTCATTTGTTCCTTCTGGCTATATTAATTAACCGATCTGATCCAGATTCAACACTTTGATATATAAGGGCATTCCTATGATTCTGAGTTTTTAGTTTTTTTGAAGACAATTGTGCATGCCTCAGATTTTCGTTCTTTGTGTCGCCGGAAGGGGGTGGTTCGAAATTTTGAACAGTGTGATATCACAGGAGTCTGGATACAACATTTGGTTGTTCTAGCTTTTATAGACTCTGAGATATACGCGCTAATGAAAGCGGACGAACGGACAGACAGAAATGGCTATATCGACTCGGCTATTGATGCTGATCAAGAATATATATACTTTATAGGGTCGGAAAAGCTTCCTTCTGGGTGTTTATTAATAAAATGTTAGGCCCCAAATCTATCAGAAAATGTCGCTTTGGTTGGAAGCGTAAAATTGCTGTTTCATAGTTTAATGATCTGCATTGTAGATCATCTGGTCTGATGAGCTGTTGAGGTGGCTCAATCTGGCCTATCTGAGGCCACCAGACGGGTGGCAGGTTGCGGATAGCGAACGGCCTACCTCGGCAGATAAGTCAGCTGCGAATAAGCGCGCATCCCTGGGGAGAGTACCGAAAATAAGCAGTCACGGACAGCCAGCGTGTGTTCGCGAATCAGCAACACTGACGCTTGTGGTGCCGCCTCGTATAAGTAGCTAACACAATCCCATCCCTCCACACTACCTAACTACATCCCAAACCCCACACTTACCTCACACCGGGCCGGACTAAGGTGTCATTCGACCCGTGCCGAGAGTCAGCCTGGCTGGGGGCCCGGTCTAAAAACTAGCTCAGTCGTGAACGGAGAGCTCAGGGACTTGGCAGGAACAGAGCGGGCAGAAATGGCAGGAATTTGTCTGAGAGACACCGACCATTGGGCACCACAGCACATACGTCACTCATCAATACTAAATTGCAGTACCGTCCCCACAAAAACGGATTACTGCGTCCCAAGGGGACATACAGAAACCCCTTTCAATATAATTATCCCTAACAGAGACGAATGGCTCGAGGGACATCCAGGCCCACAAAGGGCCATAAACATCTTCACAGGTGGATCGAAGCTGGACAACAAGGTCGGAGGAGAAATCTACTCCGAACAGCTAAACATACGACACTCCTTCAGGCTCCCAGATCACTGCAGCGTCTTCCAGGCGGAGGTCATTGCAATCAGGGAAGCACTGTACTGCATTCAAGAAGTTACTGTCATGGTAACTAGTGTAAATATATATAGAGACAGCCAAGCTGCGATCAAATCGCTTAATTTCCTCGAACTCTGCCACCGTGGCAGACTACCGCAAATCTCTTCACGAGCAATTTGCAATCAGCCGTATATGGGTCCCTGGCCACCGGGACATCGAAGGCAACTGCACAGCAGACGAGTTGGCCAGATCTGGCATTAAAATCCCCCTTCTACAAGATAAGGAGGATACTCGTATGCCAATGGTCACCTGTTAGCTTATCATAAAATAGCAATATAAGCGACTTAGAGACAACACGTGGCAAGATATATCACGATGTCGAATAACATGGCAAACATGGCCGGCTATAGACAGAAAGCGCTCCTCTGAGCTATGCAGGCTCGGCAGAAGAAGGTGCAGCGCAGTCATACGCTCCCTTACGGGAAATTGGCTAATGGGTACCCACGCAAACAGACTAAGCGCCCCATATAATGGTTTTTGTCGAGGCTGTCAGGATGAGGAAGAGGAGGAAACGGTAGAACTACTTATCTCTTTATTTTGGGATCTCACATGCCCAATAGATGAAATATATAAAATAAATAAGTATAATATATTAAATTTTATATGGATCTAATTTTTGTTATTTTTGCACTTTAACTTGACTTATATATTCCTTAATACATATCACTGAGATTTGTTCATATATGTTTTTGAATTTTACTTATTTACTTATTTATTAGTACTTCGTTTCGGTGTAATTTCGTTTTTAGAGAGTGTTTTTAGCTCTAAAGAGATCTGAATCATGTTATTCTTCACTGATTCTTGTCTCTGTAAAAAATAATCATCGAACGCAAAGCATCGCGTGTTATTACACGCATACCGTAGGAGTTGTCCAAAGAGCGCTATAACGTTTCTTGTTTTCGATTATTAAAAATTTGTAAAGTAAACACAATAAACTTTAAGTTGACGGCCACGGCCTCTAAAACAAAACTCTAAAAAACAATCCAACAATAAAACCAAATTAAATCCAACAACGGAGAAACTTTATTTCGTAAATGTGGAGTTAGAGTTGCCAAAAAGCTAGGTAGATTCCAAAATTTTGGTGACCTCGACGTGATTTCCGTGAACTCATCGTATTGAAAAAGTGTTCAAAACATTTAGCTAAGTCTGTTTCGAAGGTTTAACGTAACATTTGTACGAAAAGGAGCTAACTAAAAGTCGTTGCGGCCGACAGTGGCAGTTCGAGCGGCCCGCTAATCATTTTCTCTATCGCTGTCTTCTTCAAACTGCGCAACGAGCCAGTCGAGACCAGCTGCTTAGTGCATCTTTCTACCTGAAAGCATTTCTGAAGCTGGTGAAAAAGGGAATCAAACTTCTACAAACTTCTATATCCAATTTAAGACCATTCTACAGCGTGAGTGTAGCAAGCGTTTTCCGCCCTGACAGCACTAAGAGGTTCATTTCCCAGGATGCACTGAGGTCACAGATGCCGAAACGCAACAGATCTGATAGCCCACACGAAAATCCAATGGGCCGTAGATTCCTTTACGGGCATAAAAGCACCTGGACTGGACGGAATATTCCCAGCCATGCTGCAGATGGCCAAAGATGTGATCACCCCATGGCTTTCCGCAATATTATCGGCATGTCTAAGTACAGGCTATATCCCAATCCAATGGAGGACCTCTAGAGTTGTCTTCCTCCCAAAGGCAGGAAAGTGCAGCCATGTTATTCCTAAAGATTATAGACTGATAAGTCTCACCTCTTTTCCACTAAAAACACTGGAAAAGCTGCTGGATCTACACATCAGGAATGAGGTAGGGGGACTGATGTCTACCAACCAGCATGCTTACACCAAAGGGAAAGGTGGAGACAGCATTACATTCATTAGTAGCTACCGTCGAGAAATCTATCAATAACAAAAAATATGCACTAGGAGTATTCGTAGCTATATCCGGAGCATTCAATAACGTGGCTACGATAGCAATAATGGATCGCCTAGAAGCTACCAACATACACCCAGCAATCTACCTATGGATAAAGAACCTCCAGAGTGGTCGAGTGGGGCACCGCTTCCATGGTAAAGGGAGCACACAGAGGTATACCTCAAGGTGGAGTCCTTTCGCCCCTCCTGTGGAATCTGTGGTCGACGACCCCATCAAGAGATTCGAGAGGAAGGCCCCTAAAATAACAGCCTATGCAGACGACGTAAGCATACTTATTACGGGCGTCTATTCATCGACCCTCACCTCCATAATGGAACGAGCACTAAGGGAGATATGTGAGTGGGTGGATGGAGTAGGACTCAGTATCAACGCGGACAAGACGGACCTCATCCTTTTTACAATGAGGTACAAGGTACAGACATCGATCCCTCCGAAAATCAACCAAACAAGGCTAACCCCGAAAACACAGGTTAAATAACTCGGCACAGTACTGGACAGCAAACTAGCATGGAAACGCAATGTAGTGTAAAGGGTGAAGAAGGCCACCATTGCGCTTTATGCATCCAAGAAGATGCTTAGCAGCACATGGGGCCTGTCACCTGCTCTAATGCACTGGATCTACATCTCGCTAGTGCGACCAACTCTGATGTATGGAGTCCTAGTGTGGTGGAAAGCCACCGAGTAGAAAAAATGCCACAAGCTTATGGAAAGAACTCAGCGGCAGGCTCTGCTCTGCTCAACAAAAGCAATCGAAATCATACTAGGAATTTATTCCCTGGACATCCACGCTCGTCTGACCGCACGAAAGGCAGCGCAGCGCCTAATTGCATCATGTAATATGTCGCCACAAGGATTCGGGCACAGTTCAATTGGAAGGGGCATGATCAGTTTTACTGACTACATGACCCCCCCAAACTTGCCTCGAAGTCAAAACTAACACACTTATGGGACTCGAAGACTGGAAAACAGGACGAGACCAGACTCAACACCTTAATATATACACAGACAGCTCCAAGATGGACGGAGGAGTAGGAGCGGGCCTATACTGCACAGACCCAGAAATAAGGTTATCATATAGGCTACCGGACCGATGCAGCATATTCCAGGCGGAAGTCTTCGCTATCAAGAAGGCTGCAGCGGTCGCTCAACAGACCGAACGAGCGCATAACGTGGTCAATCTATTCGTTGACAACCAAGCGGCGATAAGATCCATGAAGTCGTCCGCGGTTAGTTCCAGAAATGTCCTGGCAAGCAGGGAGGCACTAGACACACTAAGCACGACCAAGTCAGTGCGGATCTATTGGGTTCCCAGTCACCAGGGCATCGAACGGAACGAAGCGGCGGACGTTCTGGCAAAGGAGGGCGTCGGGCTGGCAAACGATAGAATCGAAGACGTGCCTGTCTCCCTAAGGACGCTACAAAGCGACTTGGAGAAACAGGCCGGACTGCAGACCGAAAGCAGGTGGAGAAGTACCACCATCTGTAGAATCTCGCGAACCATGTGCAAGGAGCGCAACGGAAAACTCAGTCACTATCTACTGCCCCTACCACGGAAGGACTGCAGACTGCTAGTGGGAATACTCACAGGTCACTGTCTGTCTGCGGCGCATGCAGCCAAGCTGGGCATCACCAGTACAGACAGCTGCAGGAAATGCGACGAACCCGGGGCTATAAAAACCCTGGAACATCTCATATGCAACTGTCCGGCTCTCTCACGGGCAAGGAGTAGACACCTAGGCGCACCGGTACTGGCATCAATGGAAGACGCCTCCAGGAGGACGCCAACGGAACTCCTTGCTTTCACGAAAAATACCTCGATTCTCGAGGACTTCCAAACCTCGACACCACCCCCGTAAAGGTCCATACACCACATCCGGATAGCGAAGGGCCATACTAGCCTATGAGAGGACCCGTTGAGGGCCGTCCGGGTTAACCTAACCTAACCTAGAACAAAGATGTCGTACCCTTGAAAACATTCATCCATCCGTGCAAGGGCAAGATGGTAAGTCAGGAGAAACCGTGAGTACGCATTATAGTTCTTGTGTTTATGTTCATGTGCGAGGACACGAACCATATAATTGCCAATTGTTAAAGGTTTAAAAGTTAATCGCCGTATGATCGTCACGAGGAAGCACAGAGGCTACTGTTATGCGTTCATTGCCTACGAAAGGGCAATCACGAGAACGATTCTAACGAAAAAAGTGTTGTAAACATTTTCTGTACAGCGCGAAATGTACTGCACAGCGCAAAACATAGGAATGCTTTGATTATTGCATCAGCTGTTTATGCTTTGTTTACTTTCGTTCCTGATTTGCAAAAATGTCCAAAGATAAAGTTCGAGGGAAACACTTTTCCCAGCTGGAGGAGAATATCCTCGTTGATCTCGTTGAGAGCTTCAAAGACATATTAGAAAACCAGAAGAGTGATGCCATAACATGGATAGAAAAAACGGAAGCGTGGAATCGGCTTGCCGAAAAATTTGTTGCACAAAGTGGAACAATTGGCCCCTGGAAAGCACTCAGGGAATCAGCTGTCAATATTTTCAGCTATCAAATTTTCAATCGGTCAGCCGACCGATGGTTGGAAGTTCACCGGTTTTCAGCTTCCGGTTGGAAAATAACCCTGACATGACACCTTGAGAGAAAAAATTTTTGTTGTCGGACACTTTAACGTTCAGATTCGTCTTAATCGAAGTCAAGATATCGGCCCTAATTACGGTCACTGCCGCACTTGCCAAACCACTATGGGGAAAAAAGTACGCTTTTTTGGCATAAGCTTTATATATAAAGATATTAACTTCAATTTTAGCATGAACCTTAGATTAATTTAGAATTTTTAATCTTTTTTCTTTTATTTGGACCACGCCTTCCCCTCCCCCTCGCAAATGACTTTGCGAAAAAGAGCAAAAAGGGGCAAAAACGGGCAAAAAATATTGATTAATAACATCTGAGTCTAGATGATTTAAGCCTAGTACTCAGACCAGCAAAAATTCCTCCGGCAAAATTTGCAATATAAAAATACTAGCGACCGAGTGTGACCAGGTGTGCATGCCCTACGGTTATACTGTGTACAAATAAAATCAGTTAAGAATTCAAATTTTGTATCAAAGCAAGCAGAAATGTTTTATTTGTATAAATGCATTTTTGCGGAACAGAAATGCAATCAACTATTTTTTATTGCCCATTTATCACCTAAATTTTATCCCTCAACGATTTCCAAGCTTTTCTGCACGTATCCCCTGGAATACATAGTTATGAACATTCATTTACATTTTATAATTATTTGGAATAGTACTCTCTATTCATCACTGTAGCCACAGACTCCCATGCGCCTCTTATTGCGTTTGCATCAAATTGCTTTTTATTCGCCAAATTACATAGCAAATGCATCTGCTCGATTTCTTTTAATAATAATAAAATCTCCTCGTCGCTAAACTCCCCCAATCTCTTTATATTTTGCTTTTTAAACTCCATTGCATTGTGTTTACGTTTCGATTTCGATTGTAATAAAACACATATGCACGCATACCACTTCATTTTTTTCACCGGCCAAATAAATTTGTCGTGCCTGGCGGAATACCACGAATACCATTAAATACTTTTTTTAGCATATATCGGCAATTATTTTGCTCGTGCTGAGTACCACCAAAATTACGACCCTAGAGGAATCATTCGGCTGGCAAAGTATTTGTATCGGTTTCATACGAATATCAACCCTGATTCCTTCCGATAACATTTTTTGCTGGTCTGAGTACTAGGCTTAAGTTGAAAACCTTTAGGCAAAACTCTCAGGCTAACTTGTGCTAATTTAATTGTAACGATTTTTTTTTTGTTAGCTAAAAATACAGATAAGCAACACATTGGACAATTGCACAATAAAGCACAAATACTTTAAACTCTCTACTAATACCGTAATTTAAATACCTTCATTAACTTTATCCATTTTTACACTTTTATATAATGCGAACAGAAAAAAAGAAATTCGCTCTAAAAATGGCAGGGACCGTCTGATGCTGTGTTATTAGCTACCGTCACACAGTAGGGCCTTCGGCCATTTCAGCTTACTAAATTAATAACTTGTGAACGAAATGAGAAATCTTCATGAAATTAGTATTATATGCAGATAAGAGATAATTCACTAAATAAATACAAAAATCTTTTTTGCATTTTACATATCTGATGGATGAAAAAAAGAATCTGAAGAGGCTTCCAACATGTTGAAAATATCCTCGTTCTGGTTTGGTCGTAATATCTTGCAGGCATTTATGTACCTGTGTTTCTTGTAATCCTGGTTTCTCGTTTCCTGGGCTTCCTCTGACGTCTCTCTAATTAGGTAGACTCTGATTTTCAACTAAAATTTGATTTTCAGGATATTTTTTCGGTAACAAAAGTAAGTTTGCGGATGTTAATTTTTTCCTTTTACTTTAAAATATTAAAAAATGACCCCCAATTATTTGATAATGTCAATATCAACTCCAGTTATTTTTGCTGTAATATCGTATTACTGAGAGAATTTCCGGGATGAGTTTTTATCGTTTGTGTTGCCATAGTTGGCGCAGTCAAACTTCAGTCAAAGTTCCTCAAAGAATTCGTCTTGAAAATTTTGTATAATTTCCTGTTTTTTTGTTTGCATCTTTGGCTGGCGTGCTATTACCAAAATATTCTCCCTTTCGCGGAATAGTATATGCACGTTTTAAAATGAGCTCCATACATTTAATTCTTGCATGCAATGCGGAAATGCTTTATCCAAGTTTTCTACTTCAATTAAGGATTCATTAAAATTTTGAAAGTCCTTTTGTTTTTTTTTTTTTTGCAAAAAGCGCGAGGTAGCGTCAATTAAATCGATCTAGAACAGAGGCCGGCAGCGTCCTATGCTATGTACATAGGAAAAGGCCACGGGGCAACGAAGTCGGAACACGCACAGTGTAAAAACTTTGTCTGGCTTCGGCCCTATGCACAAACTGCTTCGTTATTCTGCTCGGCTGCCGCAGCGGCAGAGAAAATTAATCGTGTTGCTTTGGTCCTATGCACAAACGACTTCATTATTCTGCTCGCAAGCGCCGCGGCAGCAGACATGGATCAATTTGCGTTCAGAAGCCAAATGATGTTGCGCAACTTCATGATTTTTTCTGCGCAAATTAAATCGTACACCGATAAAAATGTTCAACATAAATTGATTTGCCAACGTATTACAATTCGATGCGCATATTTGTTATTGATTGGAACTACAACAATAATCACTACCGGTACAAGGAACTTATAGGGTTTGAGCATGCCTCGAAATTATTGGAACTAAAAGCGAAATGTTTTTTTCTGGTTTTTTGTTGCAGTGTGATTTTGTAGCAGTGTGTGTAGCAGTGTAACCATAACATACAGTAGTCACTTAAGTAATTGTCATTTGAATAGCATGTAGCGCGTTGGTATCTACCACACATCGATCTAACCAGCGGTAGATACCTGAATATGAACATACATCGGATAAAATCGATCGAGAATGAAAGAGAGATCGAGACGGTCACTTTTTGGGATGACGAAGAACACGAGCGGCACCGAGCGGAATTCATCATTTAATAAAACACCATTGCATACATATCAATTTTTCTCGTGTGTATCTACTTTATTTGGTGGTTTTCACGCGTTCCAAGTGTCTCCTAAAAGTGTAAAGCAAGAATCGTCTTTGTCGTCGCGTTGCTTTGTTGGCTGCGCACACAAACGCACTAAGAGAATGTGAGTGTCTGCGTGCTGACCCCTGATCTAGAAGCTCAAAATGCTTTTTTTTAGCTTTGGTAAAGGAATATTTAAAGAACACATACAAACAAATCTCGGGAAAATGTAGGTATACATTTTTGTAAATTCAAGTTAAAGGTGAAAAACAACCCAAAAAATGGTTTGGGAAATAATTTTCTTTAGAACTGACTATGCAACGGTTTTTATTGAGTATTGATAACCATGAATATATATTTGGACTTTGATATGCAACGACTGCACCATCATGTGGCCCATGGGACACCATGGCCACAATTGGCCTTATATACCATGGTAGAAATGTATTCAGAAAACTTTAACTTGGGGTCTAATAGAACACCAAGATCATCAACTTGGGAAATTATCTCAAGAGGACTCTCGCCTAGGGTTTAAGGAACCAGAAAGACGCTGGAGCGATGAAATGTCGTTACTTTACATTTCGAAGCATTAAGGGAAGGTTACCGTCAGAGCCGAAAAAAATCGTTTTGTTTTTGCCTAATTTATTCAATGTCTCAGCACTTAAATGAAAGCTTATGAAATTTTGGGGGGCCTTGGAGGAGCGTTTTTTTTTTTTTTTTTCGAAAATATTTACATTAATATTTTATTTTTTAACGTTAAAGCGTAAAAAATAGCATGAAAAAGTAACTTTTTTTTTAATGGTCGCCAATTGGTTGCTTTTAAATTTTTTTCCATTTTTTGGCCTTAGAACTTTAAGGTGTAACTAGCACAACACCATGACTGAAAGCTATTAAGATCGGAATGCAGCCTGGATTGAAATAAACTATTCTTCTACTGGACGCACAAATTAACAACATACGCATACATACAGCTGTGTTCAATAAAATAGCAGTTTTTCAGGCGAAGAATTATGCATAAACAACATTACGGAATAAGCATTACACAAATGTATTTGTTCAGTCGAAGAATTATGCATAAGCAATATTATATATACATTAGGGCCCTGCATGAGAATCCACATGATTCATAAAATCACAGCTATAATCATACCAAATCGGAATATGATATTGTATATGCACAAATATGTTGGTGTTATGCGTGTACCATGTGTACTTGTTTTAAAAGTGTGTGGCCTGTGCATAGACGGCTCACAGTGGGATTTATTCAATA
The DNA here is from genome assembly GCA_963969585.1 of Drosophila helvetica. Taxonomy (NCBI): domain Eukaryota; kingdom Metazoa; phylum Arthropoda; class Insecta; order Diptera; family Drosophilidae; genus Drosophila; species Drosophila helvetica. The sequence goes on along the minus strand of OZ018401.1, from coordinate 28,303,250 downwards.
TATGGAAAATAAATTATTGAAATTAAATTATATTTAATATAATTTTTGTTGAATATAATTTATTTAAGTCTTTATAATTTGGAATAAGTTATAGCATATATACAATTTGGTTATCCGTCGGAATTTGAAATCTATCTGTTTATAAAATTTGCGGTGTTTATCTGGAATCTGAGTGAATTGATTACAAAAACATCGCAAAGTTTGAAAATGCCGTAAATTTGTACCTACTAATAAATTTATAAACAAACAAAAAATGTTTGCTCTAAATTTTTGTGAAAATATACAATAAATATGGAACATTTAATTATGGCTTCGACTGTGAATCACCAGCAACAAATTTTGCTGCAAAAATTGATGGTAGTGTTAGTCAAAAATGAGGAATTCGATGAGGAATAATATATTAGTCATAGTCTTCCAAATGTACTTCATTTTAATTAACTTCAGAGATAGATTTTTGCAAGTGAGCATGGGCTCTCCAGGAAGGTGTAACGATTCGACATTATATCAAAAGTCGAGCCTTGCACAACGGATCGAAGCGTCGGCCATATTGGAGGAAGGTAAGGTTAGGTTAGCCCGGACGGCCCTCAGCGGGGCCTTTCATAGGCCAGTATGGCCCTTAGTTATCCGGATGGCGCACACCGGTGCGCCTAGGTGTCTACTCCTTGACCGTGAGAGAGCCGGACAGTTGCATATGAGATGTTCCAGGTTTGCGCCGCAGACAGACAGTGACCTGTGAGTATTCCCACTAGCAGTCTGCAGTCCTTCCGTGGTAGGGGCAGTAGATAGTGACTGAGTTTTCCGTTGCGCTCCTTGCACATGGTTCGCGAGATTCTACAGATGGTGGTACTTCTCCACCTGCTTTCGGTCTGCAGTCCGGCCTGTTTCTCCAAGTTGCTTTGTAGCGTCCTTAGGGAGACAGGCACGTCTTCGATTCTATCGTTTGCCAGCCCGACGCCCTCCTTTGCCAGAACGTCCACCGCTTCGTTCCCTTCGATGCCCTGGTGACTGGGAACCCAATAGATCCGCACTGACTTGGTCGTGCTTAGTGTGTCTAGTGCCTCCCTGCTTGCCAGGACATTTCTGGAACTAACCGCGGACGACTGCATGGATCTTATCGCCGCTTGGTTGTCAACGAATAGATTGACCACGTTATGCGCTCGTTCGGTCTGTTGAGCGACCGCTGCAGCCTTCTTGATAGCGAAGCCTTCCGCCTGGAATATTCTGCATCGGTCCGGTAGCCTATATGACGACCTTATTTCTGGGTCTGTGCAGTATAGGCGTATAGTGTGCAGTATAGGAGGAAAAATCCAAGGAAATTTCCCGAGTGTCGGTACCAGTAATAAGCAAAAAATTGTTTAAACAGATAAAAATATTTGTTAAGCTACAATTGTTTTTTTTTATTTATTCGCCTTCTTCTCCCGAAGAAATTGGAGCATTTCGAATTGAAAACGAGGGGGAACGTTGTGAGCTGCGTCTACCGCCGCAGCTCTACTTTATACCCGGTACTCAGTCAGTATATATGTATGTGAGCTTGTTGTAATTTATTACATGTTCGCCAAAGGGACAAATTTAATTTTAGCCAAAAAGAAAAAAGTAATTAAGTCGAACCTTTTCGGAGATTTTTATCTATTAGATGTTTCCATATTTGTTTACATACATTTTTTACATCTGCCTTTTCTACATGTCTTTATCTACTTCCTGCATATACATACACGGCTGTGTGCGAGAGAGAGAGGGAATGAGTCTGCGCTTGGAAGGCCACTGAAATTTCATTTGTTCCTTCTGACTATATTTATGATCCGATCTGATCCAAATTCAATACTATGAAAGATATGGTCATTTTCTATGATTCTGCGTTTTTGGTTTTCCCGTATCTTCAAAATTGTAGATTTTCATCTTTTGTGGGGGCGGAAGGGGGCGTGGCCAAATTTTAAAACAAACTCGTCTCGGTTTGATATCACAGGAGCTTGGATAGAAAGTTTGGTTGATCTAGCTCTTATAGTCTCTGAGAACTAGGCGTCAAAAAATTCGATCAGGCAGAGCGCCTACCCCTGTGTGTGAGAGAGAGCGAGAGGGAACGATGCCTTTCGAAATGGTTTTCTTCATTGTGGCTATATTTATCATCTGATTTGATCCAGATTCAACAATCTGATAGATATGCTCATTCTCTATGATTCTGCGTTTTTAGTTTTCTTGTATCTTTAAAATTGTGCATGCCACAGATTTTCGTCCTTGGAGTGGGCGGAAGGGGGTGGGCCGAAATTTTGAAACACACTTGTAACAGTGCGATAGGACAGGAGTCTGGATACAAAATTGTGTTCCTCTAGCTTTTATGTTCTTTGAGCTATAGGCGCTAATGAAGACGGACAGACGGACGGACAGACAGACATAGCTATATCGACTCGGCTATTGATGCTGATCAAGAATATATATACTTTATGGGGTCGGAAACGCTTCCTTCTGGGTGTTACACACATCCACTTTTTGCACAAATCTAACTCTAACTCTAACTCTAGCCAAAAAAGACAAAAAAATTAAGTCGAACCTTTTCGGAGATTTTTATATATTAGATGTTTCCATTTTTGTTACATACGTTTTTTACATCTGTCTTCTACATGTCTTTATCTACTTCCTACATATACATACACGGCTGTGTGCGAGAGAGAGAGGGAATGAGTCTGCGCTTGGAAGGCCACTGAAATTTCATTTGTTCCTTCTGACTATATTTATGATCCGATCTGATCCAAATTCAATACTATGAAAGATATGGTCATTTTCAATGATTCTGTGTTTTTGGTTTTCCCGTATCTTCAAAATTGTAGATTTTCGTCCTTTGTGGGGGCGGAAGGGGGCGTGGCCAAATTTTGAAACAAATTCGTCTGGATTTGATATCACAGAAGCTTGGATAGAAGGTTTGGTTGATCTAGCTCTTATAGCCTCTGAGATCTAGCCGTCAAAAAATTCGATCAGGCATAGCCCCCACCCCGGTGTGTGAGAAAGAGCGAGAGGGAACGATGCATTTCTAAACGGTTGTCTTCATTGTGGCTATATTTATGATCCGAGCTGATCTAAATATCTGATAGATATCGTCATTGTCTATGATTCTGCGTTTTTAGATTCCTCGTTTCTTTAAAATTGTGCATGCCACAGATTTTCGTCCTTTGAGTGGGCGGAAGGGGGCGGGGCGAAATTTTGAATTACACTTGTAACAGTGTGATAGGACAGGAGTTTGGATACAAAATAAGGTTGCTCTAGGTTTTACAGTCTATAGGCGGACGAACGGACAGACAGACATGGCTATATCGACTCGGCTATTGATGCTGATCAAGAATATATATATATATGGGGTTGGAAACGCTTCCTTCTGGGTGTTACACTCATCCACTTTTGGCACAAATCTAATATCCCCTATACTCTTCGAGTACCGGGTATAAAAAAAAACTCCTAGTATTTGGCCCTATTTGGTTGGTTGGGTAGGTTGTGGGTGGAACTCAAGTTGCATCTACCTTCCCATGGTGAGCTTTGAGACATGTTTGTGGAGACAAGCTGCATGTATGATGAAAAATTTATTATATTTCGTGTTAAAATATTACTCTTAGGTCTTTTTAAATAAGACATCACAATTCCATATTTCTACTGCAAGGCGCGAGGGTCATATATTAACCGATTTCAAGATTTATTTTCGCCCTCAATTTCTATTTCTCAAAGGGGAATTCTTTGTTTTATCGAAAGTGGAGTTATATTTGTACTAGTATTTTGTGGAAGCGACTTTTTATCACTGGGCCGTTTGAAGTTTCGAAAGTTTGAGATTTTGTACCCACTTATGTATAGCATATGCAAAGAACTTGTGATTACATATTCATGTGTTCAAACATACCTTTCATTATGCCAAGGTTTTGTATCACCATGTGGCCCTTTCTAATAACTTGGTTGCCAAGCTGACGAGTGCCTGTCTTATTTGCGTTTTCAGATTTATTCTGAGCACTGTAAAAAAAAATTGATAAATATCTCAGATATCAAGATTTGGTACAACACACGAGTTTTACATACTTAGCAAAACCAATGAAGTCCTCGTGATTGGTATTCATGTAAGCCAGCTCAAAATCGATAAGAAGAAGAATTTGCTCTTTGCAACTATGCTCGCGTTGACGTACATGTGTCGTAATAATGCGTTCTGTTTCCTCACGTAGGCGCGGGTACCGACCCATCTGTGTCAAACATTATATTAGTAAGTTTGAAACCAATATATATAATTAACTTACTTTAGCGGTGCACATCCGCACGACAACAGAAAGTTCCTGAACAACTAAATCTACGCACTTGATTACCGGTTCCTTTAGCAGTGCTATTTGCCGCTTCACAATAGCCTCAAAAGCCATATCCGGGGTGAAAAGACCGACGCGAATACCGTGAATATTGCGAATGGCAAATGAAATCTCTCGCCGTAATTCTTTCTCATCACAGGCCATCTTAACAATCTCGAAGCGTAGACTGCATCGAAAGAAGAGTTATATTTTTACTAGTATTTTGGGGACGCTTACCGCTCGTGAAAAATGCGATTGATTTTGGCACCACCAGAGAGCTCGTTTGTGTTGACCAAAGCTGATCCGCTGCCTTCAATAGTCCGTTCGAAGTCAGACTGAAGCTGCTGTATCATTCTATATAGACATGAGAAGGTTCGTTTGTTAATTCATCCGATGAAAGCAGTATTGACTCTACGGGCGTTAAGGAAAACTAAGTGTCGTGTCATAAAATGAAGTTTTTCACCGACGACGTTTTATATACCGAGAAACTAATGAAAATGAGATTGTCATGCACACGTAAAAAGAAATTTAAAATAGTATTGGAGACCCAATACCTGTCCTATTACAAAAACAAAAAGAAAGCAATACAAAATTTTAAACGAAGTTTCCTTCGTGTTTAAATAATGATATAGAGTGTAATAATGTGACTATGTTTTTTAAGACCAAAATGTACGGGATCTTAGGTAATCGTAAAATCCAATCGTGTAAGTGTATCTTTACAATGATTTTAAACTCACTGTAGCATAGCCTTTGTCTTAATGCTGGCATCGCCTGGCTGGAAGTGCTTGAACTCCTCGACCTCCTTCTCCAGTGTAAGCATCTGCTTCTGCAATTTATCACGCAATCCAGGTAATGTGTCACGTATATGATTGGTTAGCTGCTGATTAAGAACTCTCTGTAAGTATGGAGTGCCTAGTCGATCGGCCATGTGACGATATGAGGAGTGGCTTAAGAAGAACTTGCGCTCAGCGGCCAACGCTTGGTGAATGTCTTTGCGCCCCTCGATGTCCTTTTGTGACCGATTCACAACTCCGATATAGCCGCGCCGCAGGGGAAGCAGCTTATTTTCCAGGATATCACGCGCATCTGTCCCTTCGTCCATGAGATCAAGTTTTGTAATCACACCAATGGTCCGCACACCCTGTGGATCCACCTCTTTGGCCAGCTTAAGAGCATCCGAGTTGGCCAGATCGGTGTTAGCTGGTGTCACGGCCAGTATTAGACAAGTCTCTTTGCGAATAAATTGAAATATCATCTGCTTAATTTGCTGCTCAATGTCCACAGGTTGGTCACCGATTGCCACTTTTGTTAAGCCTGGCAAATCAATCAGTGTTAGGTTGAGTACGTGTGGAGAATAAACGCGCAAATTAATGGGAATGTTTGAAATGCCTTTATTACTACCAGTAACACGATCCGTTTCATCCTCAATTTCTTTTCGAATCTCATCAAAATTCAAAAACTTTTTACCCTTACAATGAAGAAATTCTCCATATTCTGATTGCAGATTAAAATCAAGACACCAGGAAAAAACAAGAAACGTATTAAATATTTTATATGTAGTTTATTTTTCATATTTCTTACCGGTAACTCCGTTGATGAGTTGTAGTATCAAAGGCCTACGAGTGACAATACCGGATCCCCGCGGTAAAAAATCTCTGCGAAAAATACAAAATATTCAGTGAAGTAAAGTAGCAAGAAATGCAGCCTCGCAACGTGGACCACAGCTTTTTATACCCTTGCCTATTGATCTCTCTCATTTCAGATTTAAATATGGCATGGTCATCAGATTTTTATACAAACTAAAGTTAAGTTATTAAGAAACACATGAAACTACAGCGACTAAACTAAATAAGAACAACGTTCGAGTAAGCGGGACTTCACTGTATAAAAAACGAACAACTTATCTTTAAACACCGGAAGCTGCAAATTGATATTAGACCAATGGTTACCTCGGCAAATCTTTTTAGAATTCCTCGTAGGTAACGATTTTGACAACCGCTTGGTCGAGAAAAAATTTACCCACTCTAATGTACATATTGTTAACTTACGGAAATTAAACTTCAATAACAGTTCATTTTGCACTTTAAATACGACTTTAAATAAGTAATAAGAAGTTTAATAAGTGTTGCATTTTATTGCACATTCCCCCTTTTAACTTGTCAACCCATGCCAACCAAATAATTCGAATATATTTACTAGGGGGAAAACCACATGCTTAAAAGGTTACGCCCCACTGAATTTAAAAAAAAATTGATTTTTTTATACCTGGCACTCGAAAAGTTTAGGGAAATATTAGATTTGTGGTGATTGTGGACGTGTGCAAAACCCAGAAGGAAGCGTTTCCGACCCCATAAAGTACATATATTCTTTATCAGCATCAATAGCCGAGTCGATATAGCTATGTCTGTCTGTCCGTCCGTCTGTCTGTCTGTCCGTCCGTCTTCATTAGCGCCTATAGCTCAGAGACTATAAAAGCTAGAGGAACGCAATTTTGTATCCAGACTCCTGTGATATCACACTGTTACAAGTGTATTTGAAAATTTCGCTCCGCTCCTTTCCGCCCACACAATCATAGAGAATACCCATATCTATCAAACTGTTAAATCAGATCGGAATATTAATATAGCCCCAATGAAGAAAACCATTTCAAAGAGCATCGTTCCCTCTCACTCTCTCTCACACGCGACCCTATCTGCTTTGACCGTCCGTTTTTTTTGACGTCTAGATCTCAGGGACTATATATCCAAACTCCAGTGATATCAGACCGATACGAGTTTATTTCAAAATTTGGCCACGCCCCTTTCCGCTACCACAAAGGACGAACATCTGTTGAATCTACATGTAAAGCTTGTGAGGTTTTTCACCAGCTGTTGTGAGGTAAATTTAAATAAAAAGTCAAGCGTTTAAATAACAAGAGTGATTTATTGTATATGTAGAACAGTGTTGTAGTATGACCGATGGATATTAATTAATCCGGATGGCGACGAAGCTCAGTTACCGATTGAATTGCCCGTGCCCTAATGCAAGCGAGAGTGCGATGATCGAGAGAGTGATAGCGAAGACGAAAGAAAGACCGAAAGACGAGAGAGAACGGTACAGGTACAGTGGGCCCTGCAAATAGCAAACAATATTATGAATTTTATTTAGGCCGCACCACTGACTTTAATTTATGTATATTTAGAGGACGTCATATAGGGCTGGAAACCCTGACATACTCCTATACTCCGTTGAAAGCCTGAGTTTCAACACACTCTAAAGGGTTTAGCAGCTGCCGCTTGTTGGGTATTCGATTAATCACTCCTGTTGTCCCCTTCACTTCAGCACAGCAGCTCGGGAAACGACCACTCCACATTGACCACTCCACGATAAGCAAGCTTCCTGCCATAGCGACCAGAAGATCTGCTGCAAGTAAGCGACGCATTGCCCGAGAAGTGATCGGTTGTTGTAGATTGAGCTGATCACGTCAAGCTCAGCAAGCGAAGAGGGAGGGCCGCCATTCAAATGCTCTCGAATTAGCACATCCAGATCGGTAGGACTCACTGTAATTGATACTAAAAATGTGGAATTAGTCAAGGCCAAGATGTGGCTCAAAAGCTTCATTTCAGATCCACTCCCCCCAATAGACCAATATTGGGATAGACCTAGTCCACGAAAAGCTCGAAGTCCAGCGCGAAGATTCTGCCTATGATCCTTGATGAAAGTTGACTTAGGAATTTGCTGAACTGTATGCTTCCTGGGTGGGATGACTGTATGACGGCCTATTCAACGGCCATATTCAGAGAACCTTTCGGTGAGCCGTTTGCCTATCAGATAAGGCAGGTGTTGGGGCACGGGGTATTTCGAAGCAAAAAAGTAAACAAATTTGTGTAGCATTTCATTTATTTTCGTGAGATAAAATATTAGAGAGAGCTTTAAAAAAACTTTGTGTTCTTGCTTCGCGTTTTCCCTGCATTCGCCGGCTGTTTTTTTTATCGTTGCCCATTCGTCATGTCGTAGTGTTGTCAATGGTGTTGTTTCTGGGTGGTGGCGTTGCCGTATGCGCCTACGTGGCCGTTTGTATTTAAATTTCGGCGGCAACAGCAGGAGCGCATGAAACAATCAACGAAGAGCCAGTGTACAACATCCAGATTATGACCCATCCCAAATGAGTTTTCTGAATTAACGGTAATCCTGGCAGCAGCTTGACTTGCCCAGCACACAGGAGCTCCAAGAAAAGTTTTGCTCCAATCAACAGATCGATGCCCTGAGGTATATTAAATCCCGGATCTGCGAGTGGTATGTTCGAAGGACTGTTCCAGTTGCAAATGTTCATTTCAAGGCTTGGCTGGCGATCAGTTATGTTGGGGACGATAACAGCAGCAATGGGAGTGGAGTAGTTTGAACAGCGGGAGTGCAAGCTAGTGTTGACCGACAATCCAACGGTGATGAAGCTGGAATAGCCTATTCCCGAGACTGTAGTGGAGGATTTTGTCTTCGGAAACTGAAGCTGATTTGCGAAACGGTAAGGTTTTAAATGCAGCTGGGAGCCGGAATCTAGCAGTGCTCGGCAAGAAACAAAGGCTCCAAATTGATCTTTGACAAGTACGGTGGCCGTGGGCAATAGAACATCATCATTGCTGAGATCCTGGGCAACAAGAGTAGTAGATGCTGAAGTAGAGGGTTCAGTGGTAAGATGAGAAAGCGTAGACGTAGGTGCTGAAGTAGAGGGTTCAATCAAAGACAATATAAATAGTAAGATAAATCTCGCCATACAAAATTTTTGTAGTCAATTTTGGCTTTGGGAATCTCATGTGGAACTTCACGAAATAGAGAGAGACAGATAGTCAGAGAGAAAGAGAGCGAATCGCTCTCTCGTCCCATACGTGAGGCTGAGATTTAACTGTACGTGTGCACACATGTTAGGTCTGCTTGTTTGTATTGGTTTTTGACGACGCCGCGGCGCGCCGCGCTCAACGAAATACCCAATACTTTAGAATTCATTGGGGACTATGACACTATTTGAAGACGCTTGCTCATAATACAAAAAACGTAATATTTTGTATATCCCTTATATGCTTATTTTGTTTAATGTACTATAAACGAATATAATGAAGGAATGTACTTATGTAAAAATACATAATCTATGTCATAAACGACTTCACATTCGATAAAATGTCTGTTGGGTATTTGTGGGTCGACTTAATATGCAAAGAATTTTGAAGTTGTTATGCATGCATGTATGTGCGTTTGTACGTAAATTTGTGCAAAGAAGACAAGACAATTTTATACAATTTCTTGAATAGCGAATTGCGGTATAGGGGTTGATTTTGCGATTGAACAGGTTGGATATAACCAAAAATTGTATTGTCTATTATCATATCAATATTTTACTGGATAATTACAAAACCATAATAATTGTATACTTAATATCAAATGTTCAAAATGGGTCATATATTTACATTATATATTAATGAATTATATTATTATTACTATTTAAATGAATAATGCAATTTTATTATCCAAATGTCAATCGCCAACGAATTTTTCCCCCCACCCCAACTCCCAGCAAATACATTTCTGTCTTGTTTACATCTCGTCAAAATTCGGCAGCTCGGCACAAATACGCACACATAAGTGCTTGCAGCTCTGTGTGTACTCACACATGCAAGCTCATTCTCTCTTATCTTCTTCGTGCGAGCGAGTCAGCGCATACTCGAGCATTCACAGAAATCAGCGCTGCTCATGATTGAAATTGTATGGGCGTTCGGCATCTTACTATTTATATTGTCTTTGGTTCAATGATATGCTGAGACGGCGTAGACGTAGATGCTAAAGTAGTGGTATGCTGCGCCGACGTAGACGGCGACTGAGTATCAAGTGGCACTGGTTGCCCTTGGGTTGCAGAAGCTTCAGGTTTACTGATATGCAGGAGAGTATGGTGCCTACACCCGCAGGTACGACCGTCGCTTGAGCTGCATTGACTGAATCGATGCCCTGGCTTAAGACAGTTCACACACAGGGAGAGCCCCTTGACTTCTTTGCAGCGGGTAGGGTTTTAAAATTTGGACAGTAATGGATTTCGTGGGCGCTATCCTTGCAAACGCTGGGTCTTCGAATCGGTCCTCCCACTCCAAATTTGTCCGAAAGATCCCGAAGCATATCCACTGGTTCGACAGCCGGAAGCGACAACATCTCGTTAATGTTTGCCTCAAAAATCAATCGTCGATTATTAAATCATTTTTCCAATAAATCGAATGCCACGCTATAGTTGCCATCCGAGATTTCCAGCGACCGAACAGTCTCCAATGCCACATCCCGCAGACAGGAACGCAAAGGCTGGAACCTTTCTTTGTTAGTTAAGTCAGGATGATGGTAATAAACATAGAATACAAATCCATCCAGTCCGCATACCCACCGCTGAAAGTTGGCAATTGTATAAGCGGCAGGGATCGTAGCTGTCTTCCTCCAGCAAAGGTAGAATGAGGTGGCATGTGTGCACTATTCCTGGCGATTTCACGCGTAATCGAAGGCTTCACACACAACTAGCATGTAATAGTCACACACCGATGACTCCTCCTCCCAAGTGGCACTTAATCTCGTCAAACTACCACATAAGTCCGTAGCCTTCAGCTTCAGAAATGACACCCTGTTCTGCTCCCTAGTCTTTGGAATTTCGTTAGCAGCATCCATTTCCAGCGGTAGCGTTAGCAGCACCCATTTCCATAGCAGCGCAGCTTAGCAAACGTTTATTGCGGGAAGATGATAGGAAAGAGTACCACGCGTAATAAACGTCTCTAGCGGGAAGATGACCGCAAAGAGTAACGCGCGCAATATACGGGAATGACCGACTGCAAGGCAAGCCAACAGCTATGTGAGATCCCTATATGTAAGGGCCGCCAACGTATCTAGCGGGAAGACGATCGTAAAGAGAAACGCGCGCAATAGACGACAGCCCGAGAACAGCAAGCCTGCAGCCTATGTGCAAGCCCCATATGAACGAGCGGTCGGCGTATGAAACGTTTCTTGCTGGAAGATGAACGCAAAGAGCACCACGCGTAATAAACGGGAATAAACGAGAACCGTAAGCCAGCTATAGCTGTAAAGGGAGGCCGGCCAAATATGTAAGGGAGGCCGGTGTATATTGTATAGGGGTGCACTTATGTAGCCGATGACACTTGTTGAGATGGCAATTAGTTTACAACTTTTAATGGTCTATTGTAGTTTGTGAGTGCACAAATGCATTAATTATTGCACAATCACTTCGGGTTCACCAAATGTTAAGCTAGTGAGGTTCTTTACCGGCTGTTGCGAGGTAAATTTAAATAAAAAGTCAAGCGTTTAAATAACAAGAGTGATTTATTGTATATGTAGAACAATGTTGTAGTATGACCGATGGATATTAATTTATCCCGATGGCGACGAAGATCAGTTATAAATTGAATTGCCCGTGCCCTAATGCAAGCGAGAGTGTGATGATCGAGAGAGCGATAGCGAAGACGAAAGAAAGAACGAGAGACGAGAGAGAACGGACGTGGGAGCATATATATGTATGTATGACAATAAGGTACAGTGTGCATTGCAAATAACAAACAAAACGAGGGGGAACGTTGTGAGCCGTGTCTACGCCGCGGCTCTACTTTATACCCGGTACTCAGTCAGTATATATGTATGTGAGGTTGTAATTTATTACATGTTCACAAAAGGGAAAAATTTAAGTCGAACCTTTTCGGAGATTTGTATGACAATAAGGTACAGTGTGCATTGCAAATAACAAACAAAACGAGGGGGAACGTTGTGAGCCGTGTCTACGCCGCGGCTCTACTTTATACCCGGTACTCAGTCAGTATATATGTATGTGAGGTTGTAATTTATTACATGTTCACAAAAGGGAAAAATTTAAGTCGAACCTTTTCGGAGATTTTTATCTATGTTTCCATATTTGTTTACATAAATTTGTTACATCTGCCTTTTCTACATGTCTTTATCTACTTCATACATATACATACACGGCTGTGTGCGAGAGAGAGAGGGAATGAGTCTGCGCTTGGAAGGCCACTGAAATTTCATTTCTTCTTTCTGGCTATACTACTGATCCGATCTGATCCAGATTCAACATTCTGATAGATATGGTCATTTTCTATGATTCTGCACTTTTGGTTTTCCCGTATCTTCAAAATTGTAAATTTTCGTCCTTTGTGGGGGCGGAAGGGGACGTGGCCAAATTGAAACAAACTCTTCTCGGTTTGATATCACAGGAGCTTGGATAGAAAGTTTTTTTGATCTAGCTTTTTGGGGGAACGATGCATTTCGAAATGGTTTTCTTCATTGTGGCTATATCTATGATCTGATCTGATCCAGATTCAACACTCTGATAGCTATGCTCATTCTCTATGATTCTGCGTTTTTAGTTTTCTCGTATCTTTAAAATTGTGCATGCCACAGATTTTCGTCTTTTGAGTGGGTGGAAGAGGGCGGGGCGAAGTTTTTAAATACACTTGTAACAGTGTGATAGGACAGGAGTCTGGATACAAAATTGTGTTCCTCTAGCTTTTATAGTCTCTGAGCTATAGGCGCTAATAAAGACGGACGGACAGACAGACAGATATAGCTATATCGACTCGGCTATTGATGCTGATCAAGAATATATATACTTTATGGGGTCGGAAACGCTTCCTTCTGGGTGTTACACACATTAATTTTTTCAACAAATCTAATATACCCCTTTACTCTTCGAGTACCCGGTATAAATATTGAATAATTTCAAAAAATAATAATAATAAACTTTAATTTTGAATAGTGGTTTCATCTCATTTTTTTCCATTTTGAGAATATTATTCAATGGTGGCCACACCCGAACCAAAATTTTGTTTATGTTAAAAAGGGCATTTTACTTAATATTTAACGTCTTTATAGTGAAGAGAAAAAAGTTAGTTTTATTTGCCAGTTGTTGGCTAAGGTTTCCAGCTTTCCATAGATATGAATATTTTGGAATAATATCAATTTGGTCACAAATTGTGAGTAAAAAACCAAACGGGGGCCATACCCTAACTACTTCCCCTATATTTTGTATTTCTATTCATCAGTACAATAAATATAAAATTAAGTTTTCCCAGAAGTATGTGTTTAAAAAGTAAAAGTAAACATTTTTGTGAAAGTGAAGCCCGGAGCCTGCCTGAATTCTAAAGTAAAAGTTGTATGGCATACACTGTATGTTGGACAGCGCCTTCATAAAAAACTTATATAATCAGACAGACCCTAAACATAAATTTGGTGTAAAGACACTTCTGTGATATCACACTGAATCAAGTTTGTTTCCATATTTTTGCCCGCTCATTAACGCCCCAACAAAAGTAGAAAGCAATTTTAAAGATACAAGAAAGCCGAAAGCGCAAAATCATAAAGAATGACCATTTCTACCATATTGCCTTGATCCCATCGGATCATTATGAAAACAAGAAGAAACAAAGGAAATTGCAGTGGCTAGGCTACGCTACGCCTTCTACTCTTCTTCGTGCATTGTGCGCGCTGTGGCAGAGGGGAGCAAGATAAAACGGCTGTCAATGGTGAGAATAGAGGAAAAGAGACAAATATTTAATGTAAGAAAATGTAAACAGATCAAATCTAAAAAATGTATGAATTTTTTTTTGCAAAAATTCAATTTATCACTTTTGCGAGCAGCGGTATTAAACGGAAATAAAATATATTGTATAAATTACATAAATTATAAGCTCAAATACATACTGACTGAGTACCGGGTATAAAAGTAGTAGGCTCTCAAGATTCCCGCTGGTTTTTACTGTACAAAATTTCACCTCAAGTTGGGGTTTCTGGAAGAATGTGTGCCAATCGGGCCACTGTGTATTTTTTTTTTTTTGAGCTTATAGAAAAGTTTTCAGCTCTGCTTTTAAGTACATCCATATACATATGTACATACATATGTAGTTTGTGCGCACCTTAAATGATTCTGGGAGCAAATCCATATAGGTTATCATGTAACATACTAAAGTATGTAAAAGCAATCGATTTTGGAGTATCTTGTGTAATTAGGAATATGCTAACTGATACGTCGATATGTACATACATACATGGTATGTTCATGGAAATACATCCATACATATGTAGTTGCAAGGAATTTTCACATAGATTAATATGCGCATGCGAAAAGAAACTGAACCGACATATTTTGATGGCATGTACTTATGTAAATAGAATGTAACCAGAAATGTAGCACATTTCGGTGGACTTGTTTTCTAGCGTGAATATAGTGTATAGGTAGGACATATGGATGTCGACATTTACTTTATTCAAGCACGTAAATACATAAATAAACATGTGGGTCATGTGTAGCCCATTGTATGTATGTATATTGCACATGCTCTAAGATATAAATATGTACATAATTAATTGTCATTATACAATTATTATTTTGTATGTCATTTTTAAGTTAAGTATTTATTTGTATGTAAAAAAAGTACTAAAAGAAAATACATAAGAACATTGATTTTTCCCAAACGCAAGCTTTGGGGCGTGTTGCATGTTATTGTGTGTGTTACATTTCAGAGAATATGAGACCTGCGCGGTGGTCAATAGATAAAAAGAGTAATTCGACGCAAATAAAGGGAAGGCGGGGTTGATGATACTGTTATGCTTTTGGACTTTATCGTTACAATTAAACGACTCGGAATTATGTCACACAAATTTGCATTTCTTGCAATTAATACTGTGATTTTGCTTCATATTTTATTATGTACAGCTTATTAACTCGAACAATTAACAGTTAATTCTTTTACTTTTTTTCATAGTCATAGTCATACTATACTATACAGGAGTATTCATTCTATAAAGCTGTTTTATAGTTACATAAATGTGATTTTGCATAACATAATTTTTCAGCGCATACAGCTTGCCATAAGTAGATTAGCTTTTTGATCGAAAACTTCATTCGGTATATTATACATATTGCTAATGAGAATTAATAGTCAGGTCTTTTTGACCTTAACGAAGTGGTTTAGAGATTCATACATATATATATGTATGTATAAATGTACGCATACGAAAAAAAATGTAAGAATGAAAATATTCAAAGAACCATCTGTTTAATGCAGTCAGTATATTTACATGTGTATTTACATATATTGTGGTCCCGCCACAATAATATGATTTCTATCAAAAAGCTGCTATAGGACTGATTGATCGGTCACAAGACCTATAAGATACAGTAAAGTTTAATAAGCATCGGACAACATATAATAAAGCTGAATCGATCAGTCTGCACGGGTATTGAAAACACCAGGGACCAACACTTTTTTAACTTTTTTTTTTGTTCTTATATGTATGTATGTTTGGCACTTGCTATACTTACTTGCCCACAAAGTTTTCCAGTACGGAACTCTTTCCTGCCGATTGACCACCAACAACGGCTATTTGAGGCAAATCCAACTGCATGTGAACGCCGAGCGATGTGAACGCATCTTGCAGCTTGTTAACAATAGGTATCAAGTTGTCCATAGTGAAAATAGTGGGGTATCTTTGATTTTTTTTATTGGAATCGGCTTTTATAACGTTGTGTTGTAATTTAGAAATTTACGCCGCTGCGCAACGGAGACGCCTACGTCTGTCTTTATTACTGTTCTCCTCTGTTCTAGACTAGCTGACTCTTGTTGTTTCTAGATATTGATTTAAATGAGATCTGGAATTATCTATTCTTCCACTCACTATATAATACTTTTATTTCACTATAACAGGCACTGCCAGTACTGAAGAGTGTGTGCTATTATCAATGAGAGAGAAAACAAGTTTTTATTTATAAGCTGAATATTATTCTAGGAAAATATGGACAATACACAGCCATTAATCCTCACGTAAAAATGACACGTAAACTCATTAACACGATTTTAAGTTTTTCAGCTTGATAATAAAAAATATTAAAAATTAGAAACAAGTAAAATTTCAAGATTAAGCTTAAATTCGAATACACATTTATGAAAATTTATATGCATGTGCGTACATGTAATTTTATCACAGAAAAAAAAACCCTCAGTAGAAGTGCAGGCTAAATGTAATAAGCGATAAGGTAGAAATCCAAAATGGTTTGAACCAATTCTGATTAAACGAATATTTATAAGGTTTACAATAGTGGATTTTTTGCACATAAACTATAAGAGATGAATTAAATAACATAAAATTCTTTACGAACTGATGACCGTCGCCCAAGCCGTACAATGATTTTTTTGCAACTAAAATAAGGGATGCATCAACTACATATATACGTATGAAGTAAAGTTGAATTTTATCGAAATACCACCCTGATGCATACAAAACACCACCTACATATTACCAGCAGAGCAGTGATGCATTTAGATCAGCTGACTCGATAGCTGTCAATTTTAACAATCGGAAGTGACTTGCTCGAGCTATATGACAGCACATTTCTTTTCGATTGAAAACTTGAAGACCACAGTTGTGCTTTTCCTTGCATTTCACGTTTCGTGTCAAAATCTGAAGACTTAAAGTAAGCAAATTAATTATTGTTACAAAAGACGTAGAAAATAAATCGTAAACTTTCGAATTAATAATAAAAACAGAAGCCCACTCGATGCTTGCGGCTAATTTGGATTAAATATTCATGTGTACATACATTTTGACATAAATAAAATTATATTTATATATTCTATTTTAAGCATGCGTTACGTGGCTGCATATTTGTTGGCTGTTATCGGTGGAAAGGAATCCCCCGCTAACGCTGACCTTGAGAAAATTCTCAGCTCTGTCGGTATTGAGGCGGACACTGAGCGTCTTTCAAAGGTGATTAAGGAACTCGATGGCAAAAGTATTGAAGATCTGATCAAACAAGGACGTGAAAAGCTTTCTTCGATGCCAGTCGGCGGGGGCGCTGTATCTGCTGCTCCATCTGCGGGTACTTCAGCAGCTCCAGCTGGTGGGGACAAAAATGAAGCCAGCAAAGAGGAGAAGAAGGAAGATTCCGAGTCTGAAGATGACGATATGGGATTCGCTCTCTTCGAATAAACCGGCTTTGTTCGTATTCTACTTAAATGTCGTATATAAAGCAAAACACGCACAACATAAACCGGTTATACACAAAAAAAAAAATGATCTACGGTACGTATATCAATCCATTTTGTTAAGTGGACTGCAAATAGGTGTGATGAACCAAAAACTTCACCATCTTTCGACTGAACAAAATCATTGATGCTAGACAAGTTTATACTGATCATATGCCTCCACTTTCAGCAGTTATATTACTAATACCTACTCATTTTACAGTTTTCTGAACCCCATTTTCTTCTCTTTGTTGCAGAGCAGTCGCCATCTGAATTACAGCTATAAAATTGCGATTCCAAATTTATTTCAAAACTCGAACATTTTAAAAAGCTCAATCATTGATTTAAACTTTTATTTCCGTGAAATAAATCTGCAGTGTTAAAACTTTATATACCAAATTAGGCTTGTTTTTTATTTCTCTATCTTTTAAAATAAAACATCGTAAAATGTAAAGTTCTATATATGTATGCTCTAATGTACATATATGTATACAATCTTCAAATTAATTATATTTATTAATAAATATTAAGAGTTCTGGTGGAATTTTGTATTGATAAGAACTAGAGCAACTAAATTTTGTACCCAGAGTCTTGTGATATTACACTGTTGCAAGTGTATTTCAAAGTGTCAGATCGCGTCATTAATTTACCCAGAATGAGAAAAAAAAACCACAGAAGTTACCTCGTCTGCTTTGCCAGTACATCCAGATAAGCGCCTAGATCTCAATGACTAAGAGAAAGAGCAGTCGAATTTGTTATTATACACCAGAGCTAAAACAAAGTTTAGTGTATTTAAAAATGCAATGCACAATTTTGAAGATACGAGAAAACCAGAATAATAGATAATGACCATGACCATATCTAGCAAATTATCGAATCTGATTCAGATTTATGTTCATTATATTTCTAAAGTCGATTGCCTTAAAGATAAATGCATTGCATTTTGAAAAGAAACTACAAGAAACAAGTTTAATGCTCCGGTTCGCCATTGGAAGACCATACATGCTTGTACATTCAGCGTGCGTATTAATATTGTTGATGATCTACCCAGGCTTCTTTAAGCTTGCGGATTTTGCATATGATCTTTTCAACAATACAGGTATGATTAAGTTCAAGAACATCTTGGCGCATTTTAGGCCAACAAATGTCTGTTGATAAAACTTTCTGTCTCGCCGAATAGTCCATGTCCTTTTCTGTCAATAAGTGTTTATTCAAATTTATATCTGAGAGGATATCGTGTAATTGATGAAGATTGGTAGCCGCCTTGTCGCGAACAAATTTTATACGGGGCATTTTACCCATTAGACGAAGTTGTGTGAGCTCATGTTGGAGTTGATTGCTATAGCGCCACAGTTCCGTTTCGAGAGCATCTTGTCCATCTGTGCGGCCCAGCCAATATACATTAATGTGGGAGAAGTCGCCTGAAATTTTTACACGGGACACATGCAGGCCTAGTCCCACAATCGATTGGGCTGCCGCTCCAGTAGCCAGCAAGTCAGTAATTTTTGTCATAAACAACTTGTTTAACACGGAAATACGTCGGTTGTTGTGTTTGTTGGTATGCGGGGAAAACTTTGAAAATGTAGAGCTTTGAAATACAGTCGTCGGTTGCTGATTACCGCTACTGCCGCTAACATCAATGTTTTCCAAGGGATACCAACGCTTCTTGCTGCCCGTAAATCGATTTCCAAAAAATTTTTCAAGAATTTTGCTCTGGCGTATTACATTATCGGCGTGTTTTTTGGTGACTTTAGTTCGCATACACGGACGTTGAATACGATTTGAGCCTCTTGCGATGGCATTTTGTAGCGCTAAATAAAACATTCGATTTAAAAATGTTGCTAGTGTTCTATTTCTTATTTCTTGTTTTGCAAAATAATAATTTTGACCGACCGTGTTATCCACATATGAATGTTTTTTAACCTGGCCGACATATGTGAGCAATGTACACACATGACAATGAGCGGGACGACAATATCATAAGTCATTTTCAAATCCATTTTAATAAATTGTATACGGTACTCCCATGAGATTTTACTCACCTAATAGCCTGTTCCCACAGGCGACAATTCACCATCCCCCATCCATTTCGGGGATGGTCCGTAAGGTTTTGCCGTTCCGAAAATTTCCCAGTTAGTTTTACCATCTATTTTTAATGTTCCTTAACCACACGTTTCTATGCGATATTCAGCCGATGTTTTCAACTGCAACTCTGGGAACTTGGCCTTCACAGCGAAAAAAAATGAAATTCACTGTGACAATGTAAGCAATAACTGACAAAAATAACTGATATTCTCCAGCAAATGGCGAGGAGCCAGGAGGTTTTTCAGTAGAAGATGCTAAATTTTCAATTAGAGATGCTCCAATTTCTTCGGAAGAGGAGGGCGAATAAATAGAAGGAATCAATTGTAATACTACACATTTTATTATTAGGTTAAGCAATGCCTTGCGTATAACTGACATCTAAAATCCGCAAATGCTCCTGGCTTTTTCCTCGAATATTGGCAACAATTCGATCCGTTGTGCCAGTCTCGACTTTTGATATAATGTCGAATCGTTGCACATTCCTGGAGAGCACCTGTTCACTTGCGTAAGTCCATATCTGAAGTAAATTGAAATGAAATATACTTGGATGATTATGATGAAGACAAAAAGTGGTGTACCGCATACAATTCTACTTGGATTGCAATTTACTAACAACCAACCATCCCCTTCTGGGAATACCTTCATTAAAATAATTTAGCATTGCAAAAAATGCTTCCTCATCGAATTCTCATTGTTGACCAACGCCACCATCAATTTATGCAACAACATTTGACGCTGTTGAACCGCAGTCAAAGCCATAATTAAAATTTCCATATATGTTGTATATTTTCACAAAAATGTATAGCACAAATTTTTCGTTTGTTATTGTCAACTAAGTTTTTTGTTTTTTTTTTTGTGTTTAACCGTCATTTGGCGTATTGAGTGGTCGCAAGAGGATGACTCTGAAATGATCAGATACTTCAACGTTGTTTTTTGTTAGGTTATCAGGCATGTTCCTGGTTTCATTTACTTTTGCGTTTTACTTTTTCAACCAATTC
Source organism: Drosophila helvetica (assembly GCA_963969585.1). NCBI lineage: Eukaryota > Metazoa > Arthropoda > Insecta > Diptera > Drosophilidae > Drosophila > Drosophila helvetica. The sequence goes on along the minus strand of OZ018401.1, from coordinate 28,282,823 downwards.
GTTTACTTTTCATTTTAAAGAGCTTCCACTTTCACATTTTCTTGTTATCGATATATTTCATTATCTCTTCGATTCTGGCAAAAATAAGGCTGATCTGAACAGCTTTTGATGCCCTGTACTTTGTTTTGAAGCAAAACGACAGCAGGGAGTTCTCGGTTCGTCAAGATGCAAAGACGCGTGTTTACCAATGTAAATGCCTTTTCTGTTTCTTTGCGTATTTTCCGATTCCTATGGCTGTTATACATAATTAGCTTTATATGAAAAGTTTGTGTTGCTCTTGTCAGCTATTCTCAAGACGCAAAGTCGCGTGTTTACCAATGTAAATGCCTCTTCTGTTTCTCTGCGTATTTTCCGATATCGATAGAAAACGCGCCCACATGACAATGAGCGGGACGACAATATATCATAAGTCATTTTCAAATCCATTTTAATAAATTGTGTGCGGTACTCCCAAGAGATTTTAGTTACCTAATAGCCTGTTCCCACAGGCGACAATCCACCATCCTCCATCCATTTCGGGGATGGTCCGTAAGGTTTTGCCGTTCCGAAAATTTCCCAGTTAGTTTTACCATCCATTTTTAATGTTCCTTAACCGCACGTTTCTATGCGATATTCAGCCGATGTTTTCAAATGCAACTCTGAGAACTTGGCCTTCACAGCGAAAAAAAATGAAATTCACTGCGACAATGTAAGCAATAACTGACAAAAATAACTGATATTCTCCAGCAAATGGCGAGGAGCCAGGAGGTTTTTCAATAGAAGATGCTAAATTTTCAATTAGAGATGCTCAAATTTCTTCGGAAGAAGAAGGCGAATAAATAAAAGGAAACAATTGTAATACTACACATTTTATTATTAGGTTAAGCAATGCTTTGCGTATTACTGACATCGTAAATCCGCAAATGCTCTTGGCTTTTTCCTCGAATATTGCCAACAATTCGATCCGTTGTGCCAGGCTAGACTTTTGATATAATGTCGAATCGTTGCACATTCCTGGAGAGCACATGTTCACTTGCGTAAGTCCATATCTGAAGTAAATTGAAATGAAATATATTTGGAAGACTATGACGAAGACAAAAAGTGGTGTACCGCATACAATTCTACTTGGATTGCAATTTACTAACAACCAACCATCCCCTTCTGGGCATACCTTCATTAAAATAATTTAGCATTGCAAAAAATGCTTCCTCATCGAATTCTCATTGTTGACCAACGCCACCATCAATTTATGCAACAACATTTGACGCTGTTGAACCGCAGTCAAAGCCATAATTAAAATTTCCATATATGTTGTTTATTTTCACAAAAATGTATAGCACAAATTTTTTGTTTGTTATTGTCAACTAAGTTTTTTGTTTTTTTTTTTGTGTTTAACCGTCATTTGGCGTATTGAGTGGTCGCAAGAGGATGACTCTGAAATGATCAGATACTTCAACGTTGTTTTTTGTTAGGTTATCAGGCATGTTCCTGGTTTCATTTACTTTTGCGTTTTACTTTTTCAACCAATTCGTTTACTTTTCATTTTAAAAAACTCCCTTTTCCACATTTTCTTGTTATCGATATATTTCATTTTCTCTTCGATTCTGGCAAAGAAAAATAGCTGATCTGAACAGCTTTTGATGCCTTTTACTTTGTTTCGAAGCAAAACGACAGCAGGGAGTGCTCGATTTACTTAGATCAAGATATCTGAGATACCATAATTGTGTATTTAATATGGTTGACGAACTGTGACAGCATGCAAATTGAAAATTGAATTGTTAATGGTCAAACAATCAATTGTTGCACTTACATTTTGCATTAAATTTGGCGGGAAACATCAGTCTTTAGCCAACTGTTCTGCTAGGCACATGCTGCGAGCCAGCCAAAGCTGTTATTCAGTATTTTATTTGTGCTATTATGCACAAAAATGTACTTTTTGCCAGTTCCTTTTTTATAAAAAAGTCATAAGCTAAATTTCCATACTAAAAGTGTAAAATTTATCTTAATAGATCAATGAGTCATCTATTTTTTTCTTTTTGCAATCAAGATTCGTTTTGTTGTATGAAAAACCGTTTACTTTTCATTTCGCAGAGAAAAGGGTTGACGTTTTGAAAGGTAAAAAATCGTTCGTATATTGAGCGTAAGAGCGCCAATTTATGTGAATTCAAAAATAAATGTAAAAATGTATGTAAAAGTGAAACCCGGAAACTGCCTGATTATCTTCATTTTGCGCCATCGCAGATAAAAGAATCAAGTCTTTTTCTGTTATTTTCCTATGGCTGTTATACATAATTAGCTTTATATAAAAAATGTAAGTTGCTCTTGTCAGCTATTCTCAAGATGCAAAGACTCGTGTTTACCAATGTAAATGCCTCTTCTGTTTCTTTGCGTATTTTCCGATTCCTATGGCTGTTATACATAATTAGCTTTATATAAAAAGTTTGTGTTGCTCTTGTCAGCTATTCTCAAGACGCAAAGTCGCATGTTTACCAATGTAAATGCCTCTTTTGTTTCTTTGCGTATTTTCCGATTCCTATGGCTGTTATACATAATTAGACTTATATAAAAAGTTTGTGTTGCTCTTGTCAGCTATTCTCAAGACGCAAAGTCGCGTGTTTACCAATGTAAATGCCTCTTCTGTTTCTCTGCGTATTTTCCGATATCGATAGAAAACGCGCCCACATGACAATGAGCGGGACGACAATATATCATTAGTCATTTTCAAATCCATTTTAATAAATTGTATGCGGTACTCCCATGAGATTTTAGTCACCTAATAGCCTGTTCCCACAGGCGACAATCCACCATCCCCCATCCATTTCGGGGATGGTCCGTAAGGTTTTGCCGTTCCGAATATTTCCCAGTTAGTTTTACCATCCATTTTTAATGTTCCTTAACCGCACGTTTCTATGCGATATTCAGCCGATGTTTTCAAATGCAACTCTGAGAACTTGGCCTTCACAGCGAAAAAAAATGAAATTCACTGCGACAATGTAAGCAATGACTGACAAAAATAACTGATATTCTCCAGCAAATGGCGAGGAGCCAGGAGGTTTTTCAATAGAAGATGCTAAATTTTCAATTAGAGATGCTCTAATTTCATCGGTGGAAGAAGGAGAATAAGTAAAAGGAAACAATTGTAATACTACACATTTTATTATTAGGTTAAGCAATGCTTTGCGTATTACTGACATCGTAAATCCGCAAATGCTCTTGGCTTTTTCCTCGAATATTGCCAACAATTCGATCCGTTGTGCCAGGCTCGACTTTTGATATAATGTCGAATCGTTGCACATTCCTGGAGAGCACATGTTCACTTGCGTAAGTCCATATCTGAAGTAAATTGAAATGAAATATATTTGGAAGACTATGACGAAGACATAAAGTGCTGTACCGCATACAATTCTACTTGGATTGCAATTTACTAAACACCAACCACCCCCTTCTGGGCATACCTTCATTAAAATACCTTCCTCATTGAATTCTCATTGTTGACCACCGCCACCATATATGTATATTTGCAACAACATTTGACATTTGATATAATGTCGAATCGTTGTACATTCCTGGAGAGCACATGTTCACTTGCGTAAGTCCATATCTGAGATATATTGAAATGATATATATTTGGAAGACTATGACGAAGACAAAAAGTGGTGTACCGCATACAATTCTACTTGGATTGCAATTTACTAACAACCAACCATCCCCTTCTGGGCATACCTTCATTAAAATAATTTAGCATTGCAAAAAATGCTTCCTCATCGAATTCTCATTGTTGACCAACGCCACCATCAATTTATGCAACAACATTTGACGCTGTTGAACCGCAGTCAAAGCCATAATTAAATTTTCCATATATGTTGTTTATTTTCACAAAAATGTATAGCACAAATTTTTTGTTTGTTATTGTCAACTAAGTTTTTTGTTTTTTTTTTTGTGTTTAACCGTCATTTGGCGTATTGAGTGGTCGCAAGAGGATGACTCTGAAATGATCAGATACTTCAACGTTGTTTTTTGTTAGGTTATCAGGCATGTTCCTGGTTTCATTTACTTTTGCGTTTTACTTTTTCAACCAATTCGTTTACTTTTCATTTTAAAAAACTCCCTTTTCCACATTTTCTTGTTATCGATATATTTCATTTTCTCTTCGATTCTGGCAAAGAAAAATAGCTGATCTGAACAGCTTTTGATGCCTTTTACTTTGTTTCGAAGCAAAACGACAGCAGGGAGTGCTCGATTTACTTAGATCAAGATATCTGAGATACCATAATTGTGTATTTAATATGGTTGACGAACTGTGACAGCATGCAAATTGAAAATTGAATTGTTAATGGTCAAACAATCAATTGTTGCACTTACATTTTGCATTAAATTTGGCGGGAAACATCAGTCTTTAGCCAACTGTTCTGCTAGGCACATGCTGCGAGCCAGCCAAAGCTGTTATTCAGTATTTTATTTGTGCTATTATGCACAAAAATGTATTTTTTGCCAGTTCCTTCTTTATAAAAAAGTCATAATCTAAATTTCCATACTAAAGGTGTCAAATTTATCTTAATAGATCAATGACTCATCTATTTTTTTCTTTTTGCAATCAAGCTTCGTTTTGTTGTATGAAAAACCGTTTACTTTTCATTTCGCAGAGAAAAGGGTTGACGTTTTGAAAGGTAAAAAATCGTTCGTATATTGAGCGTAAGAGCGCCAATTTATGTGAATTCAAAAGTAAATGTAAAAATGTATGTAAAAGTGAAACCCGGAAACTGCCTGATTATCTTCATTTGGCGCCATCGCAGATAAAAGAATCAAGTCTTTTTCTGTTATTTTCCTATGGCTGTTATACATAATTAGCTTTATATAAAAAATGTGTGTTGCTCTTGTCAGCTATTCTCGAGATGCAGAGTCGCATGTTTACCAATGTAAATTCCTCTTCTGTTTCTTTGCGTATTTTCCGATATCGATAGAAAACGCGCCCACATGACAATGAGCGGGACGACAATATATAATAAGTCATTTTCAAATTCATTTTAATAAATTGTATGCAATACTCCCATGAGATTTTAGTCACCTAATAGCCTGTTCCCACAGGCGACAATCCACCATCCCCCATCCATTTCGGGGATGGTCCTTAAGGTTTTGCCGTTCCGAAAATTTCCCAGTTAGTTTTACCATCCATTTTTAATGTACCTTAACCGCACGTTTCTATGCGATATTCAGCCGATGTTTTCAACTGCAACTCTGAGAACTTGGCCTTCACAGCGAAAAAAAAATGAAATTCACTGCGACAATGTAAGAAATGACTGGAAAAAATAACTAATATTCTACAGCAAATGGCGAGGAGCCAGGAGGTTTTTCAATAGAAGACGCTAAGTTTTTAATTCGAGATGCTCCAGTTTTTTCGAGAGAAGAAGGCGAATAAATAAAAAGAAACAATTGTAATACAACATTTTTTTTTAGTACCTGCTTATTACTGACTCGACACTCCGCAAATTTCCTTGAATTTTTCCTCGAATATTGCCGACGCTTCGATCCGTTGTGCCAGGCTCGACTTTTTATATATTGACACCTTCCTAGAGAGTCCATGTTCACTTGCGTAAATCTATATCTGAAGTAAATTGAAATGAAATATATTTAAAAGACTATGACCACTAACCATATAGTATATAGATGTGCCAGTTCATACAAACGGCGGTCGCAAGCCAAATTTCAGACGCTGCCCCAGTTACGTCACGTTCGGCTCGGGTAACAGAACGTACGCAACGTTCTGCTCATGATGCGAAGCGAGCATAGCAAAAATTTTTACTTTTCTATAAATGGGTTCTTCGAAAGTTGAAAATTATTTTAAGAATCTCAAATTTGAGCCAATCACACATTATGTTTGAACGCCTATTTAATTTTATTTTGTGTTATTATGTTTAACGGAAAATTTTATTTCATGTCGTTCTGTAGAACGAAAAATTTTATGATCGATTTTTTTTTAATACCTTTTTGCGTGAAAAATTGTTTTCTGAAAAAATTTCATTTTGCGTCAGAACATTTGTTGCTTCTGAAAATGTGTGCGTTTTAAAAAAGCCTGTATTGTTTTTTAATTAAATGTCGAGACAACATTTAATTAAATTCATTTAGCGCGCGAGTCTGCTAGTTATATATAGTTATTTTATATATTTATTATTTATTTGTATACATATTTTTATGACAATATAAGTCTTATGGATTTTTTTCGAGCTCCTCCCTGACATCTTCTTGGAATACCGCATTATTCTTCTTTACTAAACGTCTGTGTGTACTAAACATACAATCCCATGAATAAAAAGTTTAATGTTCTAGCTGTTATTAATTTAGAATAAATTAATTACCATTCAGGCGTGATTCAGTCATCGTTGTTCTTAGCCACGTCTTCACTCTTCTTAATGTACTGAATGACCGTTCTACTGTAGCTGTTGTACATGGCAGAGCTAGCTGAATTTCTAAGGCCAAATCAGGTCGGTAAATCTTTTTTTTCGACATAGTGAGCACCACACATCTATTTCATGTTCAATGCCGTGCAAATTGTAAATATCACCAGGCTTCAGAAATGTTAGCTTTTCTTGAATTAAATTTAAATTTTCAATATCACTGGGATAATAAGCAGATAAATAAAATGCTAAATTATTTTGCTCTGCAAATCTTTGCTTCATCGCACATATTAGAGAGTCAAAATATGATAAATGTATTGGTATCTGGTAATAAATTGATACATATGTAAATGGAGGATTTGATTTATTAGCTTGCTTAGCAGCATATATTTAATGAACTTTTTTTTTTAGTCTCAGCGTGCTGAAGGGAGTTGGGGGTCAGCTGCAGCTCCCACTGTACATATTTAAATATGTATATGTAATATATTTCATACATGATTCCCATTGGAATAATTGTACTAGAGTATTCAAGGTGAAAATTGTGAATAAGCTGAGAATTTTATTTTAATGTACATATTTGTATATCATTTAGTTCTATAAACATAAAGACTGTACAGTATGTACTATAATTAAGCATATAAAGGATATACAAAATATTATTTTTATTTGAATTGTGAGCAAGCGGCTTCATAAAGTCATAATCTCAAATGAATTCTAAAGTAATGGGTGTTTTCTTCGGCAAGCATGTTTATTTTCTTTGCATTCGCATCAGAAAGCGAGGAACGATTGTTGGGCTATGTCACTAAAATGTGTATAGACCCATTCAATACCTATTTATATGTCATTAATATCCATAATCATGGATGATATATATAATTTTTTCAGCGCATATTACTTTTTTATATGTGATCATATATATTAATATATAATATAATATACCATACAATTAAATATACATATATGTCTCGGCTGGGGTACATATCTCTGTCTCCCAGGGCCCAGTCCACCCACACAGAAAATTTGTATTGGTGGGCCCCAGAGACAGATCAGGACGACTCACGTGACGAGGCCTAGGCACGGACTCCCGTGATGCAGGGAACGCGGCCGAGCATAGCCGCGGCACCAGCCTTAGGCTTTCCATTGGAAAGCGACACTCCGCTTAACTCCCTGAGGAAGGGGAAGGATTTTAATGATGGATCACGCTTGGGTAGCGCCCCACGTCAGACCTGTGAAATCTTAAAGAAATAGGTTTCAACTGGGGCTCTGCTACAAGAAGGCGGCAAACATGTGGATTATTGGGCGTCCCTATTCTGAACCCTCCTATCGCACCATCTTCAAATCTACCTCTTCGCCTACGGCTTCAGCTTACCCCTACGTCTCCTCCTTCCACGGATGGCTACGGCTGCCTCCTTCCGTGTGTCCTCGGCGATCTTTCCGGCACAGCTTAATTTGTACAGCTGCGATTTTGTCGGCTTGTTCATACGCGAAATTTGTATCCGAGATTACAACTGGCTCGCTTCACTTCCAAGAAGTAACTCCCCGAGCTCTTGCCGGCTGGCACGGGCCAAAAGCTGCCATCTGCCCGCAGCCTCTGCCGACACTTCGGCCCTTGCACTTTTCACTCTTTCTCGGCACCGATTCCACGTGGGAGATCTCGCTCTATCTCAGGCTGCACTTCGGCTTCGGAAGCGCCTGCTGCGTTTGGTGGTGGTTTTGATCTCACTTGCTAGCCGGCGACATATTTGTTCGGCAAACTTTGTCGCTTGGCTCTCTGCTGTGGCGGATGTTATTGTAAGAGTGGGAGAGTGAGGGCGGCCGTAGGAATCGTATCTCGGGCGTTCTCTTTCGAGCTGTCGCTGTCGTCGAGCCCCTCCCTTTTGGGTTTCGTTTCGCGAGGGATAAAGTGTACTTAGGGATGAGCCTTGGTGTTGTCGATCCTGTGACGTTCCTATCTCAGGCCGAGGTAGGCTCAGCTCGTCCAGGATTCTACTACAAGAAATTTGTAGTTTGCAGGAACCTCTGGGAAAAAGGGGGACTGATCTCAGTTTAGTTTGAGATTTATTGTACTTTCAAGAGGGAGTTGGTATGTAGAGCAAGATTGTCTTTGTGCGAGGCTCCCGGCTAAGATCGAAGCCTCGTGACCATCGATCGGTGATTTATCGTATAGGAAAATATGGTGTCGCAGCTTAAAAGTGGTCACGTAGCGAAATCGCAACGTGAGAGCTGGAGTTCTTATTAGGGTGGTGTGTAAGGGGGAGAGGAAGTCGCAGGCGATGATATCGGATGGTCGACGCAGGTGTCGGTGTTCTTACAAATCGCAACGTGAGAGCTGGAGTTCTTATTAAGGTGGCGTGTAAGGGGGAGGGGAAGTCGCAGGCGAAGATATCGGATGGTCGACGCAGGTGTCGGTGTTCTTACATAACGTATATATATATATATATATATATATATATATATTTCTAGCAAAAGCAAAAAGAATTTAATGCCGAAGTTTGTATGTGCTTAAATATTATTAAAGGTCTGATGTCATTATCGGTTTCACGGTGTCGAATAGGACATTCGCCAGAGTTCTTACATAACGTATGTATCTTATCAAGAAACAGAGAAATTTAAATAAAGAGGTTTATTCTTACTGAATATCATTGAGGCTCCGATGTCGGTAGTTCTTGCATAGCATTGGCGGTAAGTTTGGCCGAGGTATCTGCGATCTCGTTGCCTTTTATGCCTATGTAGTAGGGGTGATTGGGATTTGTGATTGCGGTAATGGAGGAGAGGGAGTCAGTGCAGATGGCATGTTTTCCACGTTTTTTTCTGCATATTAAGATGGCTTCGTGTATTGCTACCATTTCGCTGGATAGTACCGACCAGAATAATGGCAGGATTCCAGTTTTTATTGTTGAAGACTCATTGGAAATGCTGTACCCAGTAATGCCCATTGCTTTGGAGCCATCTGTGTATAGGAAGTTGTGTTTGGGGAGTGAGGATTTGATGGAGAGGAAAAGTTGGTGTAAGACTATTGATGGGGTAGTGTTCTTGTTGAGTTTGGAGGGGCTGATGTTGCTTTGTGGATGGTTAGCATGTTGAATTTTTTGCATGTGGTGGTTCTAATTGGGGAAAAGGGGATGAGATGTTTTTGGGATATTTGTAAAGCTCTGTTGACAGTGCTAAGGAGTCTGTGTTTTTTTTTATAGTTTTTTGCGAGGGTGTTTAGGGGGTTGTCTTTTGAATTCATTATGAATCTTCATTATGCGCCTATAGCTCAGAGACTATAAAAGCTAGAGCAACACAATTTTGTATCCAGATTTCTGGGATATCACACTGTTACAAGTGTATTTCAAAATTTCGCCCCGCCCCTTTCCGCCTACTCAAAGAACGAAAGTCTGTGGCATGCACAATTTTAAAGATACGAAAAAACTAAAAACGCAGAATCGTAGACAATGACAATATCTATCAGAGTGTTGAATATGGATCAGACCGGATCATAAATATAGCCACAATGAAGAAAACTATTTCGAAATGCATCGTTCCCTCTCGCTCTCTCTCACACACCGGGGTGGGTGCTGTGCCCATTCGTCCAGATGAGCGCCTATATCTCAGAGACTATAAGAGCTGGAGCAAGCAAACTCTCTACCCGTGCTCCTGTGATATAACTTCAGTACAAGTGTATTTAAAATTTTTCATCGACCCCTTCCGCCCCCACAAAGGTCGAAATTCCACAATTTTTAAGATACGAGAAAACCAAAAACGCAGAATCTTGGAAAACAGCCCCCACAAAGGACGAAAATCCACAATTTTTAATATACGAGAAAACCAAAAACGCAGAATCATGGAAAATAACCGTATGTACCAGATTGCCGAATCTGGATCAGGGCAGATCTTATTATAGCCAGGAAGAACAAATGAAATTTTAGTGGCCTTCCAAGCGCTTACTCATCCCCTCTCTCTCTCTCGCATACATTTGTGTATGTAGTTGTGGAAATGTAGAGAAGACGTAACAAAGATGTAAAAAACGTTTAACTTAATTTTTTTGTTTGGCTAAAATTCAATTTGTCCCTTTTGCGAACATGTAACAAATTATATATATCGTAAGTTCACATACATATATACTGACTGAGTACCGGCTATAAAGTAGAGCCGCGGCTCACAACGTTCCCCCTCGTTTTGTCTCTTGGGTTCGATGAGTAGGTGGAAATCGTTGGCGTATGCACAGAATTTGATTTCCATGTGGAGGGAGATGATATCAGTGAGGGAGTTGTAGGCTATAAGAAATAGGATAACGGAGATCTCGTTGGGAGAACCTTGGGGAATGCCGTTGCTAAGGGGGAAGGTGTTAGAAAGAATTGTGCCAGTTTTTACGATGATTTTTCTATTTGTCATGCAATTTTTGACATAATTCATGATTCGTGGGCTTACTTTCCATTTTTGTAGTTGTATGACGGTGTGGATTCCAATTTTGTTGGAGGCTTTGGTGAAGTCCAGCGAAATTACTGCAAGCTGCTTTCTCAGGGCAATAGATCGTGTGGCTAGGTGGTCTACATAAAGTAGACTATCTAGTACCGATTTGTCCATTTTGAAACCTAGTTGGCTGTTGTGGATTTGGTTGTTATTTAAAACAAATTACCACAACCTTTTTGCCACTATCTTATCTAGTGTTTTGGCAAGGCAAGAGTTTAGTGAGATTGGCCTGTATGATTTGATGTCTGTGTGTGGTTTTTGATGTTTTGGGATGGGAAGAACTAGACTGAGTTTTAGGGATTGTGGGATGGAGGAGCTGAGCTGAGTATTGTAGAGTTTTAGGATTCTGGTTTTAAGTGAGATGGGCGAGTTTTTAAGCATAGAATATGAAATACGGTCCAGACCAGGGGTGTTTTCTTTTAAGGAGTGCAGTGCTGATACGAATTCTATGAGGGATATATCCTTCTCGATTTGTAACGCTGATGGGGTTGGGGTGTAGGTGGTGAGGGAATTTATATGGGGTTTGTTTGAGCGGAATGTTGGGTAGAAATTCATATCATCAGCTTCTTCTGACCATGTCTGTGCGAAGGAGTTGGCTATTTCTGTTTGATTGGTGGTGTGTGTCAGAGAACTGCAAAACTCACACTTTCCTTGAGTCAGCTCAGAAGCAAAATTTCTTACTCAATTCCAGGAACTGAGCGAAACACAGCGTCGAATGAAACTCAGCTCGTGCTGACGAACACGTCAATCGTGTGCAACGTACGCCTTCGACCCGAAGTGTTTTGCTCACGTTTGCTCACTCGACGAAGCTAAGCATTGAATAAACTCAGTCTTTCCTTACAAACGGCTCATTCGTGTATTTTGCTTTTGCAATAATTTGATTTGCGTCTAGCTGGCTACAAAACGCATGTGCATTGTTTTTGTATGGTTCGTAGTGGTCAGTTTTCTTTCACGAGCAACGACGAGCCACGATGAACCTTCGCATAGCACACATACATAATTTTTGCATGTGTTGGGTTTTTTTATACTTGGTGTCGTTTGTGTGTGAGTTCCTATCTCCGGAGATTACCCCTGATTTAGTATGTATTTGTCGTCTCATCGCCATGGAGCAGGAAAATATAATTGAAAAAATACGTGCAAATACGTACACCCTGTCAGCCCGACATAAGGGAAGGAGCTATGTTTGGAACATCTTGTCAGAGATTATTAAGGAGGATGGCACAATTTTGGATGGATTTTTATACTGCCAATCCTGTAATAATATTTTAAAATATTCGTCGAAGAACTCATAAAATTTGACCCGTCATAAGTGCTGCAAATCGCTTAAGGAGACGAAGTTGCAAAAAACTGTGACACCAGAGGAAAAAAATGCCGCCGTCGACGCTTGTGTGGCTTGGGTTACTGAGGATTGCCAACCCTTCTCAGCAATCAATGGAGCTGGCTTTAGAACTCTCGCAAAGTTTTTGATAAGTATTGGGGCGAAATACGGAGAGAGTGTAGATATTGAAGACATGCTCCCTGATTCAACAAGGGTGTCGCGAGCTACAAAGAAGATTGCGGATGAGAAAAAGGCTGAAATTAAAGACGAAATAGCCAAAATTGGGAAAAGTGGTGGAGCAACTGCAACAATAGATTTATGGACTGACAATTATGTACATAGACATTTTTTGGGAGTCACTTTGCACTACGAAAAAGATTTACAGCTTTTCGATTTAATTTAGGGATTAAAATCCATGGATTTCGAGCGTTCAACTGCAGCAAACATTTTTAATAAGCTAAACTCTTTGTTTTGTGATTTTGGCATTAATAATATGGACAAAATTAAGTTTGTTACAGACAGAGGTTCTAATATTTTAAAAGCCTTGGAAAAAAAGTTAAATTGAATTGCAGCAGCCATTCACTTGCTAACGTTCTGGAACATTCTTTCAATGAATCCTTGGAGTTAACCGAGCTTGTAGAAAAGTGCAAGAAAATTGTTAAGTACTTTAAAAAAGAAAATTTGCAGCATCATCTACAAACTTCATTGAAGAATTATTGCCCGACACGCTGGAACTCTAACTTCGCTATGTTTAAGTCTATTGTAGACAATTGGTTTGACATCAACGAAATTTTAAAAGAGAAGCAAGAAAGCCAACGATTGATGCTAATAAACATATCAACACTTCAACAGTTAGTAGACCTATGCAGCAATTTCGATGTGATTTTTAAGACTCAACAACTTTGCAGTTCCCCCTCGGTTTGTTTCGTCGTGCCATCTATTAACAAAATGCGGCATCTATGTGAGCTCCAAGAAATAGATGTACCTGCAATAATAGTTCTGAAAGAAAAAATTATTAATAATGTTGATAAGATTTGGGTTCCAAATATCAGTCTGTGGCATAAGGTAGCATTTTTCCTATACTCGCCTGCTTTACACATGCAATCAAATGATCAAAGCGACATTAAGCAATTTTGTAATTCAGAAATGAATTTTTCGGACATCAATCCATCACCATTGTCTTCGGTTCCAGAAAGTCCATGTACACCAATTTCGGATGCAGCGTCACAATTTTCATTTGAATGCAGTGGTTCAGTTGACTCACTGGATGCATCAGACCTTACAGTAAATAGGCGAAATGATGCTTTCTTTTTTTTTCCCGAGCTGTTCAAAAATTCAACATTACATTTTTCAAAAACACCCTCAGAGGAAATAGAAAGCTACTGCAAGGAAAATGTGGAAATAACAGACGACTTCAATGTATTGAAATGGTGGAAAACGAATGAAAAAACTTATCCAAATCTTTCTAAATTGGCACTGAAACTCCACTCTATTCCGGCTAGTAGTGCAGCTGCAGAACGCGAATTTTCTTTGGCTGGAAACGTAATAACCGAAAAAAGAAACCGGCTTTGCCCAAAATCAGTAGATAGCTTAATTTTTTTAAAATCATATTTCAAAAACTTTAAAAATTAAATAATAATAATAATGAAAATATAAGAATTGAGTGATCAAAATTTGAATTGAAGTCAATATAAATGTGTTCCTTTTTTGGCTTTGCCATATAAATAACGTATTATTATATTATAATTTAATGATTAATCAAAATTAATTATTTTCTACATATGTATATATAAGTAAATATAACAAAATAAAAATGTTGTGAAATTACGTATTTTGAATTTTTCCTGTTTCACCTTCTTCACAATCATCAGCTATGCAGCGGCAGCTCAGCTGTCTGCGCACATGCTCAAACTCTATGAGTTTACTCATACGAGTTGAGTTTGCTCATACGAGTTGAGTTAGCTCATTTGAGTTTTTTTTTTGATTCAACACGACCATTGTTGAGCCGAATGAGCAAACGCTCAAGGAGAGTGGTTTGAGCACGAGCAGAAATAAACTCAGTGAGCGAGACAAATGTATCAAAGTTGAGTGATTTTGACTCAAGAGTGAAAACATATGCGAGCGTCAGCTTGAGCGCTTGAGCCGAATGGGTCGATTATTTGGCTATTGTTCGTGTATGAACGATTTTGTGCTCAACGGAAGCCGTTCTCTGGTGTGTGTTTGGTTGAAAGGGTTATAGAGGGCATGTATAGTTTTAGTGGGGTACAGGCCACAGAGACGTCGTATGTTAGACCATGTTGTGGATGGGTCTGAGTTGGGGGATATTTGTGACGTGAACTCATGAATAGATCTTAGTTTGGCTGCTCTGATTGCTCTCTTGTATATGGCATTTGCTTTCTTGTATTCTATGTTGGTATGGTTGTTTATGTTTCGTTTGAGTAAATTCCATTTTGTGGCTTTGACCCTTTTGAGGAGTGACAGTTCTTTGTTCCACCAGGGAACAGTACGGGGGAGGGAAAAGGTGGTGTTTTGTGGGATAGAAAGGTGGGCGCTTTGTATTATTATTTTTTTGATTAGAGCGGCTTCCCTATTGACATTATCAGTTGGTTGAGAAGTGGAATTGTAGTGGGATATATATTTCCTGTAGAGGTCCCAGTCAGCGTTTTTGAGTTTGAAGGACGGTTTTGAGATAAAGTTTGTGGGAGATTGGTTGTTGAATAGGGAAAGAAGGATGGGGAAATGGTCAGAGCCGTGGAGATCTTCTATCACTTCCCAGAGTAGGTCTGGGAGAGGTGAGAGGTCGATGTGTGTGAAAGTTTTGTGTGTAGAGAAGTGGGTGGGGGTCTTATCGTTTAGTAGGATGTAGTTTGAGCGGTCTATGAATGAGACTATTGTTTTCCCTCGGAAGTTGGCCTTAGGTGAGCCCCAGTAAGGGTGCCAGCTGTTGAAGTCCCCGAGGACAATGGTGTGGTCATTTGGTTGGGTGAGGACGTTTTGGAGGTTACGGTTATTAAACGGCTTGTTTGGGGAGATGTAGGCGGATATTATGTTGACTTTTGATTTCGATTTTATGGAAACACCTACTGCGTCAAAGTCTGCGTTGAGTGGGATTTGGGTATGGGAGATGGAGTTGTGTATGAGGAGGGCTGTGCCTCCATATGCATTTGTGGGGTTTTTATTGCAATATAGGCTAAAGTTCACAGGGATTGGGAGAGAGTTGATGTTAGTGATGTGGGTTTCCTGTAAAGCTATAATTTGTGGGTTTAGTGATTTCATGAGAGTTTGTAATTCTATGTAGTTGTTTTTGTAACCGTGTATGTTCCATTGTATGATTTTGAGCATATGAAGTAGAAAAGTTAGGTCTGCTTAATTCTATAGCTTGGTGATAATTGATAGTTGGTTAGTTATTTGGCCATCTTATACCGTGTAAAGCTGGTTTATTATTAGATAACAGAGCTAGGTTTGCGTTTGGGGTTTTTTTTTTTCAGCCTTATCTTCAGCCTTGAGGTGTTTGGTAACCAGGTTAAGTTTGTCTTTGTCCTTAGTTTGGCTTCTGAGAATACGGTCGCTTACTGGAATAATTTTCGAGCTGGAGGTAGGTTTGTCCGTTTGTAAGGTGTCTGTGTCCATATCCATTGCTTCTTGTGAGATGGGGGGTGTTGTTGGGATAAAGTAGACTTGTGATTGCTAGGATGCGTGTTTGATGAGATGTCTCCGTAGTTTGTGATAGGTATTCTATGTTGTGTTTAGTTTTGGGTTTTGTGTGATGACGGAATAGGTGTATGTATGTCATGGGATTTTGGCTGTTGATGAAGAGCTGCTACTTCAGCGTATGGTGTGGATTGATGGGGGTTACGGTAGTACATTTTTTTTGCAGTCGTGTAGTCAACTTTTTCGACTGATTGATCTTAGTGGATCTGCAGTATCTGCGAGGTGTTTGTTGGTATGTTCACTCTTTCGTATCCTGTCAGTATATGTTGCGGTAGCGTTGTTGTATCGAATGTG
Source organism: Drosophila helvetica (assembly GCA_963969585.1). Classification (NCBI taxonomy): domain Eukaryota; kingdom Metazoa; phylum Arthropoda; class Insecta; order Diptera; family Drosophilidae; genus Drosophila; species Drosophila helvetica. The sequence continues at coordinate 28,266,674 of OZ018401.1, read as the reverse complement.
AGTATAATGAGGCCGGTTTCATGCGGTACATGGATTTTGGAAGCGTCGATGACTTTTTGGGGTTTGAGTTCGTTTTTTATTTCGTCTATATCGATGTTACGTAGGTCGTTAGAGTAGATGACCCCTTTGGAGTAGTTCAGTGTTGTATGTTCGGATGCTTGCACAACAAAATCGTGAAGTTTTGTTATTTTTAGGAGTTTTGATGCCTGTACTGTTCCTTTTATTTTGACCAGCAGCGATCCGTCTCTGATTTTTGAAAGGAATCTACTTCATCGCCACACTGGAAGTCAATGCCTTTTTTTACTATGAAGGGGGAAACGTTTTCAAAAGTTTTGTTGTCTGTTCAATTTATTGTGACATATTTTAGTTCTGAGAATGATGATTTGTCCTACTGTGAGTGGAGTTTTGGGTCCGGTGGTCGCTACATAGCGCTCGAGTTTGGGCTATTGCCCGCTGAACTTGGGTTTGTAACTGTTCGCTCAGTGTGTTTGTTATTGCTTTTTTTTTAATTTGCTTTGTGCACTTGTTTGCTTTTCTACGAGGTTTCTGTTTGATGGTTTTGCTTTTGCTGTTGCTTGGCAGTAGGCGCGTCTTTACTTGGCGAAGTGTCGACTAGCACTGTTATTTTTACTTAAATATTACTAAGACTCCGATATCAGTGGTTCTTGCATATCATATGTATTCATAACGAGACAGAGGAATTTGAATAAAGGAGACATATTTTTTTTGATTAGGTAACAGAGGTGTTCGCTGTCGATTTCGTGGTGCTGAAAAGTGACGTTGTAACGTCCACCTGTGGTTCGTTACACCTCCCTTTTCTTCCGGGAGGAGGCGGACTTGAACTTTGATCCCGTTGTCCAACCTTCACCTTCCGCAAAGTGAGGGTAGGGTATTCACTCTCCGGCGCCATTTTCCATCTCTTGTTTCCGCCTCGTTACGGCGAACTTTGGCATATTTTGCCGCGGTCATCGTTGATTCTTCTGAAGTGTTAAGAACCGTTTGAGATTCGGGGTGTTTTCGGCGCCGAGTTGATGTGGCCGGCTGCTCCTGTACCGCGGGAACCTCGACAACGTCCACGACTGAAAATGCCGACCGATGACTGATGGGTTCCGCGGCCTCCTGATGCGTTCTGAAGAGCGCGTTGACGTTACGTCTTGGTGGAGTGAAGAGGTCCATGTCCAAGTGGCGGTTCCGGACGATGCGCATTCCCCTCGGCGTGACCGTGTAATGGAAAGTCTCCGTTTCGAAGACGAATTGTTGGAAGAAAGGTTCTTCCTCCTCGGTTTCCTCATCGTCGTAGTAAGTGTTCTGGGGTTCCGGGACGTACCAGATCCCTTGCAGACCTGTATATATCTTGGCCAGTTCGAGGGCCACGACGTTGGAAGTCTTGTTCGAAAATCGGGGCGATCGAGGGTGGTTCAGGCTCGGGTGAATGGTATGCAGCCCTGCGCCGGAATGGTGGGGGCGACCATATGTTCACCCGTCGAAACTTGGACGGCCGTCAAGAGAATAGCGGTGGGCTATCCCGTGGGTCATCGGATTCTTCCGGGTCGGCGGTGAAATTCCCAGAATTAGCTGGGCCCATGTGTGTTCCCCGTTTCAGATCGGAGTGGATATCCCCATCCGAAGTCGAGGAATTTTCGGCCTCCTCGCCATGTAGAGGGACGGCGGAGGTCGGCGTTTCGGTTTCCTTGTCCGAATTTTGAGATTCCGACTCTTCGTCCGCGGTGTCGCTGAGATCTATGATCTCAATCGGTTTCGATGATGGGGCGAATTTCCATGTATTCATGACGGTTTCTTTATGCAAGTTTTTCTTATCAAAATTTGACAATTTCTCGATGGTGATTTTTATACCCGGTACTCGAAGAGTTTGTTGAAAAAATGGATGTGTGTAACACCCAGAAGGAAGCGTTTCCGACCCCATAAAGTATATATATTCTTGCATCAATAACCGAGTCGATATAGCTATGTCTGTCTGTCCGTTCGTCCGTCCGTCCGTCTGTCCGTCTTCATTAGCGCCTATAGCTCAAAGACTATAAAAGCTAGAGGAACACAATTTTGTATCCAGACTCCTGTCCTATCGCAGTGTTACATATGTATTTTAAAATTTCGCCCCGCCCCCCTCCGCCCACTAAAAGCACGAAAATCTGTGGCTTGCACAATTTTAAAGATACGAGAAAACTAAAAGCGCAGAATCGTAGAGATTGGCAATATCTATCAGAGTGTTGAATCTGGATAAGATCAAATCATAAATATAGCCACAATGAAGAAAACCATTTCGAAATGCATCGTTCCTTCTCGCTCTCTCTCACACACCGGGGTGGGCGCTATGCCTGATCGAATTTTTTGACGCCTAGATCTCAGAGACTATAAGAGCTAGATCAACCAAACTTTCTATCCAAGCTCCTGTGATATCAAACCGAGACGAGTTTGTTTTAAAATTTGGCCACGCCCCCTTCCGCCCCCACAAAAGATGAAAATCTTCAATTTGGAAGATACAGGAAAACCAAAAACGCATAATCATAGAAATGGACTATATCTATCAGAGTATTGAATTTGGATCAGATCGGATCATAAATATAGTCAGAAGGAACAAATGAAATTTCAGTGGCCTTCCAAGCGCAGACTCATTCCCTCTCTCTCTCGCACACAGCCGTGTATGTATATGTAGGAAGTAGATTTAGACATGTAGAAAAAACAGATGTAAAAAACGTATGTAAACAAAAATGGAAACATCTAATATATATAAATCTCCGAAAAGGTTGACTTAATTTTTTGTTGTCTTTTTTGGCTAAAACTAAATTTATCCCTTTTGCGAACATGTAATAATGTAATTTATTACAAGCTCACATACATATATACTGACTGAGTACCGGGTATAAAGTAGAGCCGCGGCGGTAGACGCGGCTCACAACGTTCCCCCTTGTATTTTCTTTGTATCTTGCACTTTTTGTTGTTTGACGTTCCGCATGAGGTTTTAATTTTTATACCCGGTACTCAAAGAGTATAGGGGTATATTAGATTTTTGGTGATAACGGTTGTGTGTAACACCCAGAAGGAAGCGTTTCCGACCCCATAAAGTATATATATTCTTGATCAGCATCAATAGCCGAGTCGATATAGCTATATCTGTCCGTCCGTCTGTCCGTCTTCATGAGCGCCTATATCTCAGAGACTATAAAAGTTAGAGGAACGCAATTTTGCATCCAGACTCCTGTCATATCACACTGTTACAAGTGTATTTTAGAATTTCGCCCCGCCCCCTTCCGCCCACTCCAAGGACGAAAATCTGTGGCATGCACAATTTAAAAGATACAAGAAAACTAAAAACGCAGAAGCGCATAGAGAATGAGCATATCTATCAGATTGTTGAATCTGGATCAAATCAGATGATAAATATAGCCACAATGAAGAAAACCATTTCGAAAGGCATCGTTCCCTCTCGCTCTCTCTCGTAGGAAGTAGATAAAGAAATTTAAAAAAGGCAGAAGTAAAAAATTTATGTAAACAAATATGGAAACATATAATAGATAAAAATCTCCGAAAAGGTTCGACTGAATTACATATTTCTTTTTTGGCTAAAATTAAATATGTCCCTTTTGCGAACATGTAATAAATTACAACAAGCTCACATACATATATACTGACTGAGTACCGGGTATAAAGTAGAGCCGCGGCGTAAGACGCGGCTCACAACGTTCCCCTAACGTTAGTGTTTCCCTTCGGCGGTGCTGTCGTGTATTGCGATATATTCCTACTCTGCCCGGATCTTTAATTGCCTTATGCCGGTGCATACTATCGAGCCCGGTATCGGTGTATTTATGTGTGTATTATGGCATTTGATCCGGAGTGCACTATACGAAACTTCCACTACCTTGTGTTGGCGTTCGGTGTGAACTTATTTGTGTGCATATGTTTGCTTATATGTAATATGATTATCTTCTATGCTTATGGTTATATGATTATTGTAATATTCTAAGGGAGGAGCATTGTGTATAATGTGTTCGGGGTAGGGGCGTACTTATTTTATTACTGTCCAGAATTTTCACTCGTTACCCGATTCCTGCACCCGTGGACGAGGCATGATGCAAGAGCGCGTGGCGTGGTTTCGCCGAAATTTAGGAGACCGGGTTGACGCCAGTATCGGATTCAGGAGAAGCGGCTTCTAGGTCATGACAAGTACTCTTGTTCTTTTGGCCTTGCATTTTTAGGCGACGGTATAATACCCATATAATGGAGCAGAGTGGTAACGCGACGCCGAGAGTGAGTAGGTAGGAGACCGTGCTTTTTAAGGTGAGCATATCGTTTAGATTGTCGATTTGGTTGAGGTTTCTCAAACTCAACTCTCGCAGGAAGGATAGGCTTAGTCTTTCGTGGTGAGCCCTGACGTTAACTTGTGTCATCGCGGACCTTTCTCTTCGAGTCACCGATATGATTAATATACCAAGTCCCATTCAGTGAAATTTGTTGGCTAGCCCCCACATCGTCAATAGCGGTTATGTTCGCGTCGTTGATGATAAGAGTACCGTGACTATAGGGTCCAAGTGGCCCGGTTGGGTAGCACAATGTGCGACAGACCCAGTTACCATCTGTTGTACGCAGGTGATCCCCCCTAGTTCTTTACAGAACGTGGCCCCTACGGTTGTCTCGCAGGTCTCGATGTTGAGTATCTGGGATCCGCATTCTGCCACCATGTCTCCTTGACTGAAATCTAAGATTTTATTTTGATGTTGCACAGGGAAGATGGTTAATTTCCTGCAATTTAATTTAGGTTGAGGGAACTTTATGAGAAAGTGAAGCAGATCTGGAGTCTGAAAGACACTAATGTTTGAAACTTCTAAAAGTTCTACTAGCGTTATGTTAGCCAATTGGATTTCGTTCAATTCGCGAATGTCTGCGCCGTCTAAGAGGGCCGGACTAATCAGGTTTGTTTTGGCTAGCGTTAACCCCAGGATAAGGTTTTCCAGATCAGTTATGATTATTATATTCTTTGCGAGGATCGTTTCTACCAGCTGGATCTTCTCGGAATCGTTTGATTTATGTATGGCGTTCATGAATTGGGTCAGTTCGTTAAGTCTCTGTTGTGTCTTGGAATTGATCTCCATCTGTTGGCGTTCTGATTCGATCAGTTGTCCCTGTTTGAACCTAACATGCTCCCAATCGTTGAAGTCGGGTGTTCCCGCTACAACATTTAACGCTGTCCCGAGTAGATTTATACTCCTGGCTTCTCTGTGGTGGACTTTGAGAATGACCACCAAGTAACGGATTTGTTCCAAGTCGGTCGTTAATACTTGAGCCATACGTGCGACCGTGAATAGTTCGGCGGCCTGCTCTGTCTGGTCGATGTAGGCCTCATACGACGTGACGTTTGTAGTATGATGTAGATATCCAGGATTCTCCCAGATTACGATGTCACAATCCAAGATGGATGTAGTCCGCGTTAGTATAATCGCTTAGCTTGACTGCGGCCTGTGCCGAGGTGCACAAGACGAGTAAAACTAGCAGGGCGGACATGATGGGTAGGAAATATCGACGATGATGAACGAACGGATTTAGGGGTCGTTTCTTTGGTGGAGTGACAGCGGGGCGTCGAGAAGGGTTCGTTCACGTTAAGTCGGTTTATTCTTCTATGGGTATCATTCGTTGGAAAAAAGTGCACTTTTCGGCGTTGATCCGTAGGTTTGAATTGATCAGTCTTGAGAAAACTTCTTTCACGTTGTTCAGGTTGTAAGGCCGGAGCCCGGGGCTCCCGCCCTATAGGACGACGGCAGCGACCCGCCCCCGTGCGAACCAGAGGCCCGCATGAAGCGGCAGGGACCCACGGGGGCTCGAGACGTAAGCCCGCGAGGAGTAACCAACATTTTGATTTCTACCCCCTCCCCTTGCATCATTATTATCATTATTAGTAGTATATTAAGTAGTTTAGGACACATAGCTTATAAGGAGTAGAATTAAGTCGTAGGATTAAGAATAATATAAGAGTCGCACGGAGCGAGAATTTGAGTTGCCCAGAGAGGCAGTAGAAGAGTAGCGGCACACGGCGCAATGCGCATGCCAAGAACGTGGCCGATCGCCGCCCGAAGGCCAGGCCTCGGGGCGATCGGCGAGGAGATAGGGACAGTCAGTGAGAAAACAGAGCCGTAACTAGAGTGGCCTCGCGCACAAACAAAAGAGTGAAAGTGAGAAGCTAAGAAGAAAAAAAGGAAAAATTAAAAGGAAGAATAAACCCCTGAAAGGAATTACCCGGCGTTGTGTAATCATTTTGGGGCGAATTTGCGATCGCGAGGGGAAGAGGCCCGTGGACCTGATCCGTCTTGACGTCTCAGAAAGTTACAAATTTCTTGACGGACCCTGGCTGCCTGAGTTTTATCTCCCCGGCCAGTGGCTTCTTTACAAGGTGTTCTGTATATTCCTTTCCGATGATGACAATATCGTCTAAATAAGCGAATGCGAAGGGTGCCATATCTGCACTGATGACCGTGTCTAGCGTACGTTAGAAAGTTGCCGATGCAAAATGTAGTCCGAAGGGCATTACCTTCCACTCGTAGAGACCTCTTCCGGGAACCGTGAAAGCCGTGGCTTCCCTACTGTCGAGGGCCATGGGCACTTTCCAATAACCGTTTTTCAGAACTAGAATCGTGATGAAACGCGCGTTTTTGAGACTTTCTAAGATGTAGTTGATCCTTGGCAATGGGTAGGCGTCTGGAATGGAACGTTCATTGAGTTGTTGATAGTCTACGCACATACGTCATTTTCTGTTCTTTTTACGAACAAGGACAATCGGAGCGCTGTGAAGGCTTCGAGAAGGTTCAATGAGTCTTTCGGCTATCAATTCGGTAGGGTAGTACCTCTGTTTTATTGGTTGGTTGTCACGCATGATGATGGTATGCTCTGTGAGGTCCAGTTGGAGTCTCTGAATTCGACCATTCTTCTTTCTGGCGCTTGGGCGGGAGGATTCCGGATTACTGATCTGAGCGCCAGCTCGATAGTTATCCTCGTCGTAGGGACGAAGCGATGCTTGTTTGTGCCTACGGGGACTACGGTGCTTGCCTCCCTTGGCGCTTGGCCGTTAGGTGATCGTTGTGACTGGAGGAGAATTGTCCTGTGAGAAGACTCTTTGATTTCCACCTATTTCGTAGAAGGTGACGTGTCGTAAACGTCGGTGGATTTCCTTATGTTTGGCGTAGTTACGTGGGAAGTGGGGCGTTGGCCTGGGAAGTGTGTGTTCCGTTGCGGCCGCGAGACTTTTGTTCCGTGTTGTTGGTCTGGGAATCGTGTGTTCCGTTGTGACCTCGTGAATTGTACCCTGCGCGTCTTCTGTGGTCGTTACGTTCGTGGTCGTTTCCTGGATCTTCGTGTCGGGTGTGGTTGTTCGGACTGTAGAGTTTCCTGGGTTCAGGGCGTGGTCTTGGCTAGCAGTGACCACCGGAGGGTTTGCTATGGGACGACAACCTCGGAATCGTAGGAGAGTGGTACCAAATTGAATCGTTGTTTCGATTGCACATAGGAAGTCCATGCCCACAATGACTTGTTCCAGCATATTTGGTAAGAAGGGGTATTTGAACCTCTCGCTTATCCAACCTGATGTATGCTAGGAGGATTTGCGTGATTTCTCGCACTGAACCATCGGCCAGGCGGATCTGTACGCAAGCTTCCCGGAGATTGGTCTTGTCGTCGAGTTGGCGTGCGAGGCCTGCACTGATGAAAGTACGGGACGCTCCCGTGTCGATCGTGGCTTCGGTATTTTGTCGCTCTATGGTCACCCTCGGCACTATCCGGCCGTCGTGTAAGTGCAGTGGTTGCGTTAGTTTTGGGTCTGGGGGCGCGTCGTTCCCGGCTGTACCAGTCGGGGATGCGAATCGTTTCCCGACGCGTCTCGTCTCGTTTGTACACTCTTGAGAAGGATGGCCGGCTTCGCCACAACGACGGCAAGCCGAGCGCGGATTGACGATTGGCGTAGTTACCATGCGGTGTGAGACCTCTGGGGTCGGATTGTTGGTTTGGTTTGCCGACTGTCCTCCGCCCGGCCCGGGAGAGTCCCATTGAGGCTGTCGAAACATTGTACGGTTTGTTTTACCTTCCCGGGATGACTGGTTTGTCACTGGCCTGCTGCGTCTTGGTACGCTCCACGATGGGGTGGATGTTGCTAGTCCTTTCCGTTCCTGGATGCCCTCGTACTCGGTGGCCAGCGTTGTGAGCTGAGTCAGATTTTATAGCTCGTGTCTTCGCACATACAATTGGTATTCCGGTAAGATGTTGTCGTATATCCTGTTGAGTGCCTTGGTAGTATCGTTCCCGGCATGATGCATGAGCAGACGCAGTTCGATGATTATGTCCTTGAACGGTTTGCTCTTGTTTGCGTTCGCGGATTTGATCCTCCAGCTGTTCAAAATATTGTGGACGCAAGAAAAACGTCAGAAATTCTTTTCGGAACTCGGACCACGAAACACTCTGCAGTCGGCTGGTGCGGAACCAACGGCTCGCCCGATCCGTGAAGGTTTCGGCCATAGCACGGGGAAAATGTATCATGTCTACTTCGTATGAGAGCGCCCGTTCTTCGAGGAGCTCGACAAATGTTAGGAGGTCGGTTTGCCCATCGAACTGGATTCCCCACTTCCGTATGCGTTCTGCCATCTGGGCGGCTTAGCTGTAGTGACGTCCCACGGGGAGGTCGTTTTCTGTTCGGGGTCCATCGCCGGTCGAGGGGGCCCTTCTCATAGGCGTGGGTCTTAGATCTGGAAATCCAGATCTTGCGGATTCGACCGCGGACACGGCGTTCTGTGGATCGGCAAATTGGGCTCCTGAGACTTCCGGGGAAGTCGGTGCTTACCCCAGGATTACTGATTAATTCTCCCAATTGGTACTCGCCTGATTGTTCTTTTGCGTTGGGGTCCATGGCTTATTTATTGTCCTCGCGTATATTTTCGACGGCGGATACTCTGGTACTGTTGGTACCGTTTATGAACAAACGGAGGGCACTTTTGCGCGTGTTTTGAACGTCGATTTGTTCTATCCGTTCCCTAACACTTGGCGGCCGTGGGTTTTAGTCCACACCCCTTGATAAAGTTTCCTACAGGTCCCTGCTCGAGCGCCAGTTGTGACGTTCCTATCTCAGGCCGAGGTAGGCTCAGCTCGTCCAGGATTCTACTACAAGAAATTTGTACTTTGCAGAAACCAGGAAAAAGGGGGACTGATCTCAGTTTAGTTTGAGAATGAGGGAAGGAAAAATAGATAAAAGCGAGAAATGAGAGGCTGCAGGATGTAGTTACACTTGATCGTTATTATCCCCGGTTCACGAATGACTACACTTTGTTAGTGTTCGTATCCGTAGGACAAATTTTCTTTATTAAATGCTAGTTGTTTTACCTCGACTTATTTTATTGCGTTTATAATGTTTATCTTTATTAGACTTGCAGTGTTGCGATTTCGTATGCTTATTGTACTTTCAAGAGAGAGTTGCCTGATCGAAGCCTCGTGACCATCGGTCAGCGATTTAACGTATAGGAAAATATGCTGTCGCAGCTTAAAAGTGGTCACGTTGCGAAATTTTTATTAGGGAGGTGTGTAAGGGGGAGAGAAAGTTAAGGAGGGAAATTCGCAGACGATGCTATTGGATGGTTGACGCAGGTGTCGGTGTTCTTACATAACGTATACATTTTAATTAATTTATTAATACTCCCGTTTCATAAAAGCCGAGGCTTAGCCAACGACAATGAAAGACGAGATGTGAATTTAATCGTTTATTAGCCGGCACATCTGGCTCGGTCAAATATGGAATTAAATCTAAGATACCAAAATCAAAAGTCAAAGAATCCAAACTTAAGTCTGCCCCCCAGAAGGCAGCGCTGCCCATGCGGGGGGTCAACGTTCTGCAGCGTCAGCGCCTCGTGTAGACGTTCAGCTCCCTAGCGGATGTTTATGCAACAAAGTAATTTGAAAAAAAAAAGCCTCCCATCCACTCGAGTGCGGCATCAGAGGTCTTCCACTTCTGGAATTCCGCTGATACCCTACTTCTAGTGGGGAGTGTTAACTACTCCCCCTCTCAAAAGAGCGGTCGTCCTCGCTGCTCTCAACCCTTCTATCATTTCTTTGATTTGTATTGCGTCTCTTTTCCTATTGAGGTGGAATCTGAGGCAAATGATTCCCCCCAGTGCTCGGCACCGAGCCATACCTAGTCCGAATGCGAGGAGCGGGCTGAAGCTGGCCACGGTGGCCTGCTCAACTTTCTTGATGTAGTTGAGGTTGTCCTCGCTGAGCTGATGTAGGAATGGTAAGCTCAGAATCGTCTCGTGCCCGGTGATGTTCAGGGCGGGTACCGATGCGATGCCGTGAAATCGTTGTTGGATGTTATTGCGATTCCGGAATCGGGAGCCGTTGACAATTGCGAAATCTCTGAAGGTGACCAGCTGCGTTCTGTTGGTTGTGACTACCGTGTCTGAGTCACAGCTGATCTTTGCCTGCCTGTTGTTGATGATGAACATGCCGCCGTCGACGAGGGTGATGGGCTCCAGATGGCTCGGCTGCGAGAGGCAATGAGCGGTGACCCCAGAGTGTAACCCCTGGGCACTGGAACCTCTTATTTCCTTAATGCAGAATGTGGTGGTAGTTGTGGGGGCGCAGCTCGTGACGGCCCACACCTGGCTTCCGCACCCAGCTACAATGTTCTCTGTTAGCTGCAATATCGTTCCGTTGTGCTCAACCGGGAATATCATGACCTTTTTACACGCTATGCTAACTCTAGGATATTCCATTATAAAATGGATTATATTGTTAGACTATAAGATCTTAATTTTGGATACTTCTAAGAGATTTGCTACCGTGAGCCCTGTGAATTGGTCAGTGAGCACAGATTCTATGTCAGTGTGGTCTAAAATGGCTGGGCTCACTACATTGGCCTTTGCCAGGGTTATAGTGAGCATCAGGTTGCCTTTTTCTGTAATAAGTATTATATTTCTAGTTAATAAGGTCTCATACAAATGGGCAGTGTCAATTTGTGCCTTTTTTTCTATGCTGATGATTATGTTTACTAAGCTTCTGAGGGAATTCAATTGGAACCTTCAATTCTGAACCTTGGTGTTTATCTGAACTTGTCTATTATTTGCTTGCATTAGCTGTGCTTCTGTGAACCTAGTGTTCTCTAAATCGTACGCTTCTGGCGTGCCGGCCACGACCTTAAGGGCTGTCCCTAGGAAGTCTAAACTTTTCGCCAGCCTGTGGTGAACACCAATATCGGACAACATGTCTCTAATGTGGTTGCCTCATGTGCGACTTTGAGAATAAGTCCGCCATTTTGACGGTTTCCTCGACAATGCGACCGTATTCGGTCAAGTTTGTCGTGTGCTTGACATAGTCAAGCTCGTCCCACACCAGTACAGTTCCGTCCGTGATGGGAATATAGTTTGAGTGGGAGTAGTTGGTGACGCGAGCCGCGACTATAGTGAGGATGTGAAGTACCCAGATAACCCTGTAGATAAAAATACGTATGAAATATAAGGAATAAAACTAACAAATACCACCACCAATCGTATTCGGGATAGCTACCTGAGGTTCTCCTTGTGGACCACCCTCCCCTTAATTAGGACTGTTGTCCCCAAGTCCGCTTCAACCGTTTCTTCGACATATAAGGGGGTGAGCTTATTCCCAAGGCGTCTGTTGGACTTAACCAAAACCTTTTCGCCTACCCTGAAGTTCCTGTTTTGCCGTGCTTGGTTGACTCGATTGTTTTGTACAATCTGGGCATTTTGAACTTTGTTTTGAACTTCTTTGTTTGTTTCTGCAGCCACTGGATATCGGATGTCGATAGGTTTGTTGTTGGTGACCGAGTGCACCGACCTGTTGTACTCCGAAGTTGCTCGAAGAAAGAGGTCTATCGTGTTGGTTATTCCCTTGGCCATTTCAAGGTATCTGGCAATTTCCACGAGTGTACTGTGGAATCTTTCCACCTGTCCGTTCGACGTACTGTGGAGGGGTGGGGCGTTAGCGATAATGACCCCAAAATTGTTCTGCAACAATGATCTGATGGTCTCTGAACTCAGCGATGGTTCATAGTCACAATTAATCTGTTTGGTGTTAGGAAAGATGTTCATGAGTTGCAAGAGGGGAGCCTTAATATCCGCTATGGTGCGGGAAGCTATTGGCTGCACTATGGAAAGTTTCGAGAATTTGTCCACACATGTGAGAAAATATTTTTTGTCTGTCGAAAATGTGTCGACATGAAGCATTTCTTCCGTGAACGAGGGAACCGGTGTCGGACCTAGCTCCTGTTTCTTCGGGTGCCTATCGTACTTTGCTTTCGAGCAAATTTTATAATTCATGACTACCTCGCTTGCGAGCTTCGTCATTTTTGGGAAGTAGTAGTCTGACATTATCTGTTTAATGTTTTCCTGGGCGGCTCTATTGGCCCGGTTGTGTTCGACGTTGATGATCTCTTTTTTCTCATCATCGTCAAAAATGTCGGCGACGAGATTCTTGCAGTGCCAGAACTTCGTCGACGGAAAGGATTTTACCAGTTCATGCTGTATGAACGCTACAACCGGGAGTTCGCAATGGATTGCGTTCACGACTTGCGGGTGTACAAGTGGCTGGACGGTCTCAATGAGATCGTCCCTGTTTTGAAATGTAGTATTTGTTGCGTCCCAAAGAGCACGAAGATTTGCTTTAGAGGGAAGCGCGCCTCTTCTAGGATAATCTGGTTCCTTAAGCAATTGACGGGTTTGTCCGACGATTCTATCGTGTAAGTCATTGAAACTTCACTGTGAATCTTTGCTGCGTCTGACCGCGGTGCGCTGCTTTCTAGCGCACAAATATTCTGCCGAGACAGTGCGTCTGCGACGAATTTTTTTTTTCCGGGCTTATGGAATAGCCTGGCGCCAATCTCATTGATGCGTGCCTTCCAACGTTTGATTTTTGCGTTGGGGTTTCTCTCAGACACCGCGAACGTGAGTGCTGGAGGTCAGTGAACACGTTTATGTCTTTGACGCCGTAAATATAATGGAGTAACTTTCCCAAGGCCCACACAATTGCCAAAAGCTCTCGCTCGTTAGTAGCGTAGCTTAGCTCACTGTCCTTCAGGGTCCTCGAAATCATTTGTTATCGGTCGGCCCCCTTGAGACAGAACCGCTCCGATGCCATAGGCAGAAGCGTCGGTAGTCAGATCGAAGGGCTTCTTATTGTCTGGGTACATCAGCATTACGTTTTCTGATGCCAGAATGTTCCTTTGTTTTTGAAACGCATGTCTTTGGCCTTCGTTGAAGGTAATGGGGTCTTTTTCGACTTATATTTGCTAACTGAGCCGTTTTCCCCTTTTAGGATGTCTGAGAGAGGGCGGGCGATCGCCGCGAAATCTTTCACAAAACATCTGTAGTAACTTGCTAGGCCTAAGAATGATCTTAGACCGAACAGCGTTGTCGGCTCGACGTACTCCTGGATGGCCTTCACCTTTTCCGGGTCTGTCCTTGTGCCCTCGCTAGTTACAATTAAGCCAAGGTATTCCACGCTTGTCTTAAAGAACTGCGACTTCTCTTGAGCCACTCTCATGTTGGCTTCATAGAGGCTTTTTAGTACCCAGTCGACTTGTTTAACGTGTTCGTCCTGAGACCTGGAGAAAATGATTACGTCATCGACGTAGACGTAGCATACATCATCGATTGCCCTCTGGAAAATGCTACCGGCATTTTGAGACCGAAGGGCAGTCGGAAAAACTCATACTTCCCTCCATTTACGGAAAAGAAATTTTTTCCCTATCGCGTTCCGCCAAAGTGGTACACGGATTTCCGGTCAAGAGTAGTAAAATACTTTGCTGTACCCAGATTTGCCAATATCATTGAGATGCATGGCATGGGGTTTCTGGTTGAGCTTCCGAAAGTCCATTACGAGACGTTTCTTCTTATTGCCCTTTTCAACAGTGCCTTTTTTGTCGACCACCCATATAGGGTTGTTATATGGCGACCTTGATTTCTGGATGATTTTGTCATTCAAGAGGCTCTTAACCTCGGAATCGACAAAATCAGCTACACCCATTGGGTAGGGGTACAGCTTGGAGTAAATTGGTTCGTCGTTCACCGTGCAAATGGTGGCTACGAGCGAAGTATTATAGGGCAGCGACCCGTTAGGGTCGGCGAAGGCCTTCCTTCTTTTCTTCAGCACTTGCATAAAGTTCGCCTTTACGTCTGGAGGTGCGTCGATGTCAACAACGTTGACATCTGTGCATTTGTGGAACTTGATTGTTTCCGTTGTATTACCGAGTGTTCCATTTCTTAGTGATAGCGTGGCGCCTACTTGTGTTAATAGGTCGAGGCCAATGATAGAGTTGATAGAGTGAACGGAGAACGGCAATTCGACCGGGGTGACGCCGGGAAGCCGCATGAATAGCTTGATGTAATTTTTGGACGCACCCGTGTCGATCAAAAGCTTAATACCAACCCCTGCTACTTTTCGCCAAATATGGCAAATGAATGGCAGCAGGGAGCTTCCCCTAAAAAATTAACCGAGTCGCTCTCGTATTCGCGTTCGGCGTCGGCTTCAATCTCCGCGACTGCCTCGGTGGCGGCCTCATTCTAGGCCGCCGAGGACCGGTTACTCGGGGTGGCAATATGCTTCACCCTCTGCTGCCAGTTTCCTAACGTGCGTTCTGAGGAGTTTGTTTTTCTCCCGAACGCGTTGTCGCGCTTACCCGCCCGACTGGTTTTTGGTAAGCTGTGGCCTGTCTAAACTTGGAGGACGAAGGATCTACTTCCATTGGCTCGGGGGCCTGGCCTTGTGCATTTGGCTGTTGGCTCGAGTTGCCCTGCTGGTAGTTGGCCGTGCCTTGGCTCCTAACATAATGAAGGCTCTTATATGAGTTTGGGTCTAGAGGTCTGTTTTGCCTCCCGTTACCCTGCTATGGTGCTTGGTATTTGCGCTCGTTTGTTCGGAAGAATTTTTCTTCCATTGCCCTGGCGTAGTTTGTAGCCAGGACGCTGCGATCTTCGCTGGATTCTGCCGACTGGGCTAAGCCAGAGCGGAGGGCAGATCCTTTGGCATAGTCGGAAAGACTGCTGCCTTCAGGGGTCTTCTCAACCCTG
The DNA here is from genome assembly GCA_963969585.1 of Drosophila helvetica. Lineage (NCBI taxonomy): Eukaryota > Metazoa > Arthropoda > Insecta > Diptera > Drosophilidae > Drosophila > Drosophila helvetica. Next base: position 28,251,612 of record OZ018401.1, on the reverse strand, counting down.
ACATGAGCACCTCTAAGGCTTCGTCTCTAGCTTTTTGGGTAAGCACCGCCGCTGTTTCTGCGGTGCGAACCATCACGTTTTTGTTGGTGATGAGGGAGACTTGCTTCTCGATCGCATCGTAATAGTCTGTTAGAGACGTGTTCCCCTGTCTCATGGTTGCCAGTCTCTGCTAGATCACCCCTACTGGCGTCTTGTCCGCGTAGGAGCTATCTAGCCTGTTTATTATGGCCTTGACGTTCAATGCCGTGTTAAAGGATGACAAAAAATATTGTTTGCTGCTCCTCTCACTTTGTTTCTAATGATGCCCGTGACCATGAAGTGCTTGGCCCCGCCTTGATAGGGCTCAAATACAGAATATGCGGCTAAGGCTGCCTGGCGCCAGCCGACGTATTCTACCTGCTTTCCGTCAAAGTCCGGCAAAGACTTGACCATGTCCAATGACTGATCGGATGGGCCCCCGGGGGTAATTTCCGCGTCCTTATAAGCCTCTACTACTGGCACAGATGTTTCTGCACACGATTGGTTAATTTTCTGACGCAACTCCTGCATTTCTGCTCGGAGTGCAGAAGCCTGGTGCGCTTGGGCTGCATCCAGTTTTGCTTGGGCTGCAGCCAGGTTTGCTTGGGCTGCAGCCTGGTTCGCTTGGGCAACCTCATTTTGTAGTGCCTCCAAGCGGCCCTGAAAACCTTTGGCTTGGGTGTCTAATGCGGCCTGTAAGGCCTCATGGAACGTCGCAGTATCCATGTTTTTTGGTGTTTTCTGTGTTGGTCGTCTGTCGCTGGTCTTTAAATTGAGTCCTTCTATGAGGGAAGTTAGGCTATCCTTACTGTCGTTGTTGGCTTCCCTATCGCTCATGTGGTGCGATTTGCTTCGATCATCGCTGCTAAGTAAAATGTATAACAAGCGTTTCTTCTTCTTCTCTTTTTTTTTGATAAAATGAAAAAAAAATTACGACACCAATTTATTTATGTTATTTTATTTTTATACAAGTTTTTACTGACACAGAAAATGTACAACGCCTGAGCAATTCACTTACATGTTTCTTTTATATGGCCTGACCGCTGCTTGATCTAAGACCTGCTGTACGATTTCCTGGTTAAGCGGTTTGCGTCGGGTAACTTCGGCGTGTTTGTTGAGTTGTTTTAGTCGAGCGAGGGAATTCCCTTCAGCCTGTGCAGATTTTTCGTAAGTTTTATATTTTTTCGAGGCGAGGGAGGGCTTTTCAGCCTATTTTTTCCTTTTAGATTCCCGATGGGAGCGAGGGATTTCCCTACAGCTCCTTGTTCCACTTCTATCGGCCTTTTTTTGGCTGCCCGCTTTGGCATAGTCGGAAAAACTGCCGCCTTCAGGGGTCTTCTCAACCCTGATATGAGCACCTCTAAGGCTTCGTCTCTAGCTTTTTGGGTAAGCACCGCCGCTGTTTCTGCGGTGCGAACCATCACGTTTTTGTTGGTGATGAGGGAGACTTGCTTCTCGATCGCATCGTAATAGTCTGTTAGAGACGTGTTCCCCTGTCTCATGGTTGCCAGTCTCTGCTAGATCACCCCTACTGGCGTCTTGTCCGCGTAGGAGCTATCTAGCCTGTTTATTATGGCCTTGACGTTCAATGCCGTGTTAAAGGATGACAAAAAATATTGTTTGCTGCTCCTCTCACTTTGTTTCTAATGATGCCCGTGACCATGAAGTGCTTGGCCCCGCCTTGATAGGGCTCAAATACAGAATATGCGGCTAAGGCTGCCTGGCGCCAGCCGACGTATTCTACCTGCTTTCCGTCAAAGTCCGGCAAAGACTTGACCATGTCCAATGACTGATCGGATGGGCCCCCGGGGGTAATTTCCGCGTCCTTATAAGCCTCTACTACTGGCACAGATGTTTCTGCACACGATTGGTTAATTTTCTGACGCAACTCCTGCATTTCTGCTCGGAGTGCAGAAGCCTGGTGCGCTTGGGCTGCATCCAGTTTTGCTTGGGCTGCAGCCAGGTTTGCTTGGGCTGCAGCCTGGTTCGCTTGGGCAACCTCATTTTGTAGTGCCTCCAAGCGGCCCTGAAAACCTTCGGCTTGGGTGTCTAATGCGGCCTGTAAGGCCTCATGGAACGTCGCAGTATCCATGTTTTTGGTGTTTTCTGTGTTGGTCGTCTGTCGCTGGTCTTTAAATTGAGTCCCTCTATGAGGGAAGTTAGGCTATCCTTACTGTCGTTGTTGGCTTCCCTATCGCTCATGTGGTGCGATTTGCTTCGATCACCGCTGCTAAGTAAAATGTATAACAAGCGTTTCTTCTTCTTCTCTTTTTTTTTGATAAAATGAAAAAAAAATTACGACACCAATTTATTTATGTTATTTTATTTTTATACAAGTTTTTACTGACACAGAAAATGTACAACGCCTGAGCAATTCACTTACATGTTTCTTTTATATGGCCTGACCGCTGCTTGATCTAAGACCTGCTGTACGATTTCCTGGTTAAGCGGTTTGCGTCGGGTAACTTCGGCGTGTTTGTTGAGTTGTTTTAGTCGAGCGAGGGAATTCCCTTCAGCCTGTGCAGATTTTTCGTAAGTTTTATATTTTTTCGAGGCGAGGGAGGGCTTTTCAGCCTATTTTTTCCTTTTAGATTCCCGATGGGAGCGAGGGATTTCCCTACAGCTCCTTGTTCCACTTCTATCGGCTTTTTTTGGCTGCCCGCTGGCGCGATGGTTTACCTTTCAGCTCTTCCTTTTGGTTTTTATTTATTCTCCGTGCACGGCACTATGAGAGCAGCATTCGTATTGGTATATTGGGGGTATGTTGCAATTTTGACGGGGTCACAGCCAGTTACAGCCAGAAACGAAAGAATCGTTTATTTCCAGGAAAATATTGTATTTTAACACAAACTAATAACCTGTTTTATTTCCACTTTTGGCTCGTTTTGTATTTCCGGCACAAACACGGAGGGCGGCAGAAAAACAATTTACTTTTTTTTTTTTGTGGTCTTGGTGGCTTAGCTTTATTGCCTCCTCACAGAGAGGTACACCAGAAAGATATTTTCACTTATGTCAACACCAAAAAAAAAAAGTATTTGCTCGTATGTTTTCTTTAGATACATTTCACCATTTCATTTTCCTGAACGCTGTTTCGTCTCGTTCTCTTTTCTTTTTATTTATTTTCACTTATTTAAGCAGCTACAAAAAATTACGTATTTTTTTAAATGTTTTCATTAGATACTTTTCACTACTTTAATTTTCTGAACCGATTTTTCTTTCATTTATTTTCCACTTATTTCAATGAACAACAAAAATGCAACTGTTCGTATAGTTTTTTCTTTAAACACTTTTTTTTTGTTCGTTTTTAGTTCCGCGGCGTATTTGCATTCGCGTTGGTTTAGGGTTCTTGGACCCGTTGGGCGCCAATTAATTTATTAATACTCCCGTTTTATAAATGCCGAGGCTTAGCCAACGGCAATGAAAGACGAGATGTGAATTTAATCGTTTATTAGCCGGCACATCTGGCTCGGTCAAATATGGAATTAAATCTAAGATACCAAAATCAAAAGTCAAAGAATCCAAACTTAAGTCTGCCCCCCAGAAGGCAGCGCTGCCCATGCAATGGGTCGACGTTCTGCAGTTTCAGCGTCTCGTGTAGACGTTCACCTCCCTAGCGGATTTTTATGCAACAAAGTAATTTGATGCCTCCCATCCACTCGAGTGCGGCATCAGAGGTCTTCCACTTCTGGAATTCCGCTGATACCCTACTTCTGGTGGGGAGTGTTACCTTTGTATGTCTCTAACAAAAGCATTGAGAATTTAATGCCGATGTTTACATGTGCTTAAATATTATTAAAGGTCCGATGTCAGTATCGGTTTCACGGTGTCGAATAGGACATTCGCCGGAGTTCTTACATAACGTATGTATCTTATCAAGAAACAGAGGATTTTGAATAAAGAGGTTTATTCTTACCTAAATATCATTAAGGCTCCGATGTCGGTAGTTCTTGCATAGCATATGTATTCGTAAAGAGACAGATGAATTCAAATAAAGGACATTTATTTTTACTTAAATATTACTAAGGCTCCGATATCAGTGTTTCTTGCATATCATAGGTATTCATAACGAGACAGAGGAATTTGAATAAAGGAGATTTATTTTTCTTGATTAGGTAACAGAGTTGTTCGCTGTCGATTTCGTGGTGCTGAAACTTGACGTTGTAACGTCCACCTGTGGTTCGTTACAATACTATCGGTGGTGGGACATAATAGACATGGGGTCCCACCAGTAAAACCTTCGCTTTGTTTTTCCTACAAACTAATTATATTTCTAGCAATGCTTAAACTATGGATTATGAATCAGGTAAATAAAGAAATAGTAATTGGTTAAGGTAGGCTCCAGCCTACCCTTTCCGGCCGCTACGAAGGCTGTTCGGCTATCTTGTTACAAGATTTAAAACAGTAAGGATAATAAATGATCCAGGGGCTCCGCCTTGCTTCGTCTCGCCACTGTCGCTGACCTGCCCTTGTGTGTTCCGTGAAACACGGAACCGCTGGCCCGCCTCCATCACGATCTGCCGTTGTCTGTTGTTGGTGGTGCCAAGGGCGTTGACTTGGTTGATGAGGCTCTGTGACAATCTTCGTTCGGTGGTTTCTACCCGCCATTCTCTGGCTTCCTCTTGCAGATCGCCTAATTCAAGGTTCAGTAGAACTCGGGCCTCCGCCTCCTCCAGTCCGAAAGAGGTGTCGCTACTCTCGGCTGATGGTTCCGGGTTTGACTCCTTTCCGAGGCCGATTAGAAGCTCGGCCCCTCGTTAGCCGCCGGGGCAGCGGCGTTGAGTTTGCTTGATAGCTGCTCGTTTCTGGGGTCTGACCGACCCCCCGATCGCTGGTCTAGCTACGGGAAGGGATGCACTTTCGGGCCCGTCCTCGTCGCTAGCGCTAGATTCCTCGCCAGACAGGTATGAAGCCCAGAAGGGACTGGGAGTTCGGACTCACCCCACAAGCCTCGACCATTAAGGGAGGACGTCGGTGATCCTCGGTAGGATAGTGAAGGTTTGGCCAAGAGCTCTTGGGAGCGCCATCCCATTGGGCCGAAGGGAAGAAGAAGGGATCATCAAAAACTCTCTATGGGAGCTAGCATCACTTGGGGATTCTCCTCCAGAACTGGTCTCTCCTCCGTCGCCGATGCCCTCATCCCTCTCTGCATCCGTTTCTAGTGCGATTTTGTCCTCCTCGTCTTCAGCGGACTCCTCCCCACTGTCGGTCCTCATGTCATTAATGTTTCGGTCCCACTTGAGGTACCCTCCCCGCTGGTGTCGACGGACACTAGTATTGGGGACCCGGGTGCCTGATCAAGGGGAGCGGTGATTCGCCATTTTTGGTTGATGGTGGCCAAAACGTGCGATGGCGCCTTCTGGATCGGTAGTTTACAAAAGCACCCGTAATATAAGACGTCATCGTCACTCTTGGCGCTTTCTTCCGTGGAGACCAGATCCCATCGTTGACTTGCCCACAAACGACAAACCTCGATAAATCCTCCGTCGCCTTCGTCCTTCGACTCAAGACGCACTTTCTCGAGGTGGAGTTGCGCACGTCGTCTGCCATCTACTACCGGCGGTGGCGATTGCATCCGGGTCGTGGAGTCAGTCAAACGGTAGCATTGGTGATCCGGAGCGCGTTGCGGTGAGCATACGTCGAAATGACGGTCCCGTTCGGGGGATGACCCCCCTGAGTGGGGGGTCGATAGCACTTTGTAGCGAGCAGACTTCGAAACACTTCCAGGGACGTGGCTGACTGGTCGTCTGTCGGCGGCGACGATAGAGTGCTTGTTTCAGTGGCCGCGCGGCGAAGTGCCTCTCGGGACTTGGGCGGTTGCTCGTCTTTTGAGTTGTGTGACTGCCAGAATATAGTGGTTCCTGTTCAGTCGGAAAATTATGCATATGCAACATTATTACACAAATATATTTATTCAGTCGAAGAATTATTCAAAAGCATTATTATACATGACACATACATACACATTATGTAAACTACGCTGCTTCCTCGAAGGATACTACATTGATGTAATTTCGGATCATATGGCATTGAAGTGGCTCAACACGATCGATAGCCTGACCGATCGCATCGCTCGCCGGGTGCTAGAGCTCCAGCAATATCGCTTCGACATCCACTACAGACGCGGGACCAAAACACCGTCGCCGACGCTCTGTCACGTCAACACATCGATACGTTGCAACGAGTAAGCGAAGACCCACCCAAGTGCCTATGGATAAATCGGCTGTTGAAACGAATACAGGAACAGCCGGAGGAATGTTCGTAATTCGCCATCGAGAGCAACCAGATCTACAAGCGAACGGAAAATCACTCGGAGGAAGAAGAACCCATCCAATCGAAGATCTGCTTAAGTTTAAGTCTTTCCCCGAAAAGTTATCGCACCGTCAGGCAGGATAGCAAACGTAGTTAACCATCATAGGCAGGCTCTAATTGGTTGAGGTTTCCCCCCCACAGACGGTCAACGATGAATCCGGCACCAGCCAACGGCGCCCTCCTACTGGGGGCAAAAATGGCCGAAGAGGGTATCCCAGGAGTAAGCCACCAGAACCCGTTCCAATAATACCCACGCTCATATCGACTAACACACCATCTCCGGCTTATATTTATAGATAACAAAAGATACAAAAAGTGCTAATTTAATAAGAATATGGTAATATGGTAAAAAATAATTAATTTGAAATTAATATTGATTTAATATGATTTTATTGGCTGGTGTGCAAATTGAGCAATTGTGATGGTCAGCAATTGCGCCAGTGTTGTTGGCCTCTGAGGAATGATCGCATTGTCAGCAGAATTGTCTGCTGAGGCGGTTTGTTGTTGACTCAGCTATAATGCTGAGTCGTGATATTTCCTGTTTACCGGGTGAACTTTATTTGTTTCGGTAAAAGTGTCATGTGTATTACATAATGTGTATGTATGCCGTCGTACATTGTAATTTTCATGTAAAATATAGCTTATGAATAATTTTTCGACTGGATAAATATATTTGTGCAATAATGTTGCTTATGCATAATTCTCCGACTGAACATTCTCCCGGCCATTTTACTGGTTTTCATCGCCTAAGTTGATGGAAAATTGGCGTGACCTTGGGTTAGGAGCTGAAGATCCTCGCGGTTCTTGGGTTAATGTTCGTGGCTTCCATGATTGATACTTATTCCGGAAAATGTAGCCAATAATAAATAGAAATGACATTGCTAGGGCAGCATAGGCAGCAATTTGGTGGTGCTGTACTGCGATGAGATGGTGTGACAGCTCTTGATGATTGATTGCTGCTAGTTGCTGGCGTAGGTTATCAAGTCCTTGAAGATAGTCTGTTGTCTGGTTCTGCAGGAGTACCATTGATGGTGATAAAGATGTCACCGCTGAACTTATGTCTCCAAATCGAGTGTAGGTTGATTTTACTTCGCTGTTTGCAGTGCTGAATGTACTGATGCTTATTTCTGTGTTGCGTGCAGTACATCCAGGGGATAGCGAAAGTAAACCAGTTCATTCCAACTGTATGGTTGATGAAGTCTCATTGTAGAGTGAGTTGCAAAAATCCATTTGTTCGGTTGCTCAGTCCTTGACCAGACCATGTCAGCCTTTGAATGAATGACTTGAAATGTTGTCAAGACTGTTTGATGATCAAAACAGATGAATTCCTCGTTGGGCAGTTTGAAACAGCGTCGAAATTCCTCTGGAGTAAAACCCATGAACTGATCTCGATGTGTGTTTACTGTTAGTATAGTAATTTTGAAATCGAACAAGCTCCAACTTGTTGAATTCCAGGTAGGAATTGGAATAATGCGGAAAGTTTCAAGCTGCACTGTTGACACTAGAGGTAGCGTGACCTTGAATACGACGTGGGTTGCAATTTCCGTTCCAACACTTTCAGGCGGTTGTCCGATGCTGACTTGTCTTTCCTTACGAAATTGATTGTGGTGCCGACAATCGAGGTTCTATTTGGTTTTTTTTTTACCTTTTCGATTACTTTGGCCATTTTCTCAGCGCTGTGGTGGTGACTCATCAGGCCTTGCAATGTTGTTGATGGCGGTGTTGGAGCGTTTGATCGCCACGTCTTCTAGAAATTACGGCGCTAGATGAGTGATGGAGCGCTTGCATACGCCTGATGCTGTTTTAACATCAACCACTCAGAAGTGGTTTTCTTGTCCAGGATAGGTCTTAATGATGCGACCCATTGGCCGCTTTATTACTGGAAGGTTGTCTTCCTTCACCAAAACAAGTGGTCCTTTGGGAACGTTTGGTGAAGCGGCTTTCCACTTGTGCCGAGTTTGTAGTTCTTAGAAGTATTCCGTAGCTCATTGTTTCCAGAATGAATATTTTAAGCGCAAGACCAATTCCCAGCGCCTTACCAGTGTTTTTTCTTGATACTCAGTGCTGACGTCAGGTGGTGTTGTCAATGGTTCACCAATCAAGAAGTGTCCTCAGGTGAGCGCTGTTATGTCAGTTGGATCGTTTGTCATTGCTTCAATTTCGATTATTACTGTGTTTAGTTCCTCAAATGTCAAGGATGCTGTGTTTGTGGTTGTGATCAGCAGCGTTTTTGCTGATCTAACCGCAGCTTCCCAAAGGCCTCCAAACGATGAGGCCCGTGGAGGAATGCATTTGAAGTCCGCCTGTTGCAGTGATTAGTTATTAGCTCATGTGCCTTTTCGCTGAAGATGGATTCTTTTAATTCCTTTAGCTTATTTTTTGCACCTATGAAGTTGGTTGCATTGACAAAATGAATAGTCTGGCACTTCCCACGCCTGCTTAAGAATCGGCGGAGAGCTGCCAAGAATGCATCTGTGGTTAGGTCGCTCACCAATTCTATGTGCACTGCCTTTGTGGAAAAACAGCAGAAAACGGCGATGTATGCCTTGTCTGGACTTTTTCCTCGGATCTTATGGTGGATCGAAATCGGTCCACAGTAGTCGACACCTGCATTAAGAAATGGGCATGCTTGTGTGACTTTTCGTGCTGGAAGATTGCCCATGATCTGGTGTATCAGCTTTGGTCTGGCTCTTGTGCATCTAAAACAGCTGTGAATGATGTTTCTAGCAATCGTTTTGTCGTTGATGATTCAATATTGTTGTCTTGCGACAGGGCTTGGGCACCGCAATGCATATTCTCCTCATAAAGTTCTCGCACAATCATTTTGACGATCGGATCATATGGCAGTAGAAACGAAATGATCGAGCTCTATTTTTTCCACAGTCTTATAGCGTTGTAACTGCCATAAGTCTGCGGTAAACTCGACTTGTTGGATAGTTCACAAGATTTTAGCGCTATTATAGCACTATTCAGTTCTCCTGGGCAGAGTGTCTTTGTAGTCGCTCCATTGGTTTTGTAGCAAAAGCGCGTCATGTATGCTAAAATGCGTTGAAGCATGTAAAATGAGTTGCTATGTTCGCATATGGATAGTTCTTTTCCAAGTGCGCTGGTTGCGATTCGCTTTTCTCTCGAGATTAGTAGTCTCACTGATTGGTGTAGTCGTCCATTTGTCTCGGGATCCGTGGAGGAATAGTGGTCCGTATAACCACAGATTGTGATCTGCTAATTCACTTGCTGCAATTCCTCTTGACAGTACATTGGCTGAGTTATTGGCTGACGAAACGTGACGCCATTGTTGTTGGTTAGACAATGCTTGTATTTTGGCTATTCGATTTGCCACAAACGTTTGGTATGTCGATGCCAGTGCGTTTATCCAGGATAGCACAATGGTGGAGTCAGTCCAAAAACATCCTGAAACCGTGTTGATGTCCATATGAAGATCCGTTCGGACTCGGTGTGTGAGTTCGGCACCAAGGAGTGCAGCGCAAACCGTGGCACTGATTGCTTGCCTGTCGGTGCCACACGTGACTTGGAGCAGATCAGTCGTACTGACACTTGATTGTTTTTGTATGTAGGGCGTGCGTATATTGCTGCGCCATAGGCTCGTTCTGAAGCATCTACAAAAGTGTGTAGTTCTTGGGTAACTGGAACCTTGCCAACGTAGATATGTCGGGGAATCTGCACCTCGTTCAATGCTTGTAGGTCTTCGCGGTAGTCTTTCTATTCGTGTTGGAGCTGTAGGGGCAATTCGTCATTCCAGTCCAGCTTTAACTCCCAAAGCTGTTGAATGAAGATCTTGGTTTTGACCACCAACGGTGCAAAAAGTCCTTATGGGTCAAAGAATTGGGCTAGCTAGGAGCATACCACCTGTTTTGTGATGCGTGCAGCTTGGCTTTTATGGGTTCTTCCGCGCAGTTGATCCTTTTTTGGCATCCAGATGAGACTTAGAGTTTTCACGCTGTAGAGATCTAGTGTCTCTCCCAGTTTGACATCGATTAAAATGTCCTCTTTGGGGATTCCTTGAAGAAGTTGCTCATTGTTGGAGCACCATTTGCGGAGTTTAAATCCGCGAGGTGACAAAATCTTTTTGAGTTCTTGTTGCACTTGTATCGCTTCTGGAATCGTGTTTGCGCCAGTAAGAGAATCGTCGACATTGAAATCATTCTTTAACGTTGACGATCCTACTGGTAGTCTGTCCTTGTTTTGTATTGCCAAGTGATCCAGACATTTGATTGCAAGAAACGGAGCAGCTGTTTTCCCGTATGTGACAGTTTTTAGCCGATAGTACTTGATGTCCTCAAACGGATTGTTTCTCCAGACGATCATCTGATGGAATTGATCCTCCGAATTTATCCACACTTGCCGGTAGATCTTTTCTATATCCGCATTGAATACGTATTTATGAGTCCGAAACCGTAATAGAATGGATAGAAGTTCACTCTGAACTGTTGGTCCAGCCTGCAGAATGTCATTTAAGGACTTTCCGCTTGCTGATTTTTATGATGAATTAAATACCACTCGCAGCTTTGTTGTGTTACTTTCTGGTTTGAGCACACAGTGATGTGGTATGAAGTAATTCCTTTCCGGAACGTATGATGCTGGGACCATCTTCATGTGTCCTAGATCTTCATTTCCGTTCCTCAACTTCACAAAGCTCTTCCAAGTGTCTGGTGAAGTCCGTCGCTCTGGTGCCAGGAATCTTTTGGTATCAATTTTCAAAGACTCCACCAGGACTGAAGAGTATTCGGAAAATGGGAGTTTCACTATAAGCCATAGGCCATCAGCTGCAGTTGTAAGTTTTCTATGAAATAAGCTTCGCATTGTGTCTCGATCGGCGTGCGTTGTTTTTCGCCTGTATCGAGATTATGTTGCAGAAATGGGCGAAGAACTGTAGGCAGACTTCATTCTTCTTGCTACAATCCATCCCAATTTTGTATTTTGCATCAACGGGCCTCCTTTCTTAAGGAAATGTAGATTTGGGAGCAACAGGGAATAATAAGGCTCTGCTCCGTTGAGCATGTCGATTTTTCCTCGCTTATGGCAGTTCAGGTCCGCCAGTGGGAGCTTGCTTGGTATGTTCAAGTTCACCGAATCGAGTGCTTGAGCTGGTTGATCTGCTATTATTTGAGGCAGTACAAACGCTTCAATTCTTTGCGTTAAAGGTTAGGTTAGCCCGGACGGCCCTCAGCGGGGCCTTTCATAGGCCAGTATGGCCCTTAGTTATCCGGATGGTGTGTATGGACCTTTACAGGTGTGGTGTCGAGGTTTGGAAATCCCCGAGAATCGAGGTATTTTCCACGAAAGCAAGGAGTTCCCTTGGCGTCCTCCTGGAGGCGTCTTCCATTGATGCCAGCACCGGTGCGCCTAGGTGTCTACTCCTTGCCCGTGAGAGAGCCGGACAGTTGCATATGAGATGTTCCAGGGTTTCAATAGCCCCGGGTTCGTCGCATTTCCTGCAGCTGTACTGGTGATGCCCAGCTTGGCTGCATGCGCCGCAGACAGACAGTGACCTGTGAGTATTTCCACTAGCAGTCTGCAGTCCTTCCGTGGCAGGTGCAGTATATAGTGACTGAGTTTTCCGTTGCGCTCCTTGCAGCTGGTTCTCGAGGTTCTGCAGGGGGTGGTATTTCTCCACCTGTTTTCGGTCTGTATTCTTGCCTGCTTCTCTAGATCGCTTAGTAACGTTCTAAGAGGGACCGTCACGTCTTCGATTCTGTCATTCGCCAGCCCGACGACCTCCTTAGCCAGAACGTCCGCCGCTTCGTTTCCTTCGATGCCCTGGTGGCTGGGAACCCAATAGATACGCACTGACTTTGTCGTGCTTAGTGTGTCTAGTGCCTCCCTGCTTGCCAGGACACTTCTGGAACTCACCGCGGACGACTGCATGGATCTTATCACCGCTTGGCTGTCAACGAATAGGCTGACCACATTACGTGCTCGTTCGGTCTGTTGAGCGACCTCTGCAGCTTTCTTGATAGCGAAAACTTCTGCCTGGAATATGCTGCATCGGTCCGGTAGCCTATACGACGACCTTATTTCTGGGTCTGTGCAGTATAGGCCCGCTCCTTTCCTCCGTCCATCTTGGAGCCGTCTGTTTATATGTTGAGGTGTTGAGTCTGGTTCCGTCCTGTTTTCCAGTCTTCGGGCCCCATAAGTGTGTTAGTTTTTACATCGAGGCAAGTTTGGGGGGTCATGTAGTCAGTAGAACTGATCATGTCTCTTCCGATTTAACTGTGCCCGAATCCTTGTGGCGACATGTTACCTGATGCTATTAGGCGCTGCGCTGCCTTTCATGCGGTCAGACGAGCGTGGATGTCCAGGGAATAAATTCCTAGTATGATTTCGAGTGCTTTTGTTGAGCAGAGCAGAGCCTGCCGCTGAGTTCTTTCCATAAGCTTGTGACATTTTTTCTTCTCGGTGGCTTTCCACCACACTAGGACTCCATACATCAGAGTTGGTCGCACTAGCGAGATGTAGATCCAGTGCATTAGAGCAGGTGACAGGCCCCATGTGCTGCTAAGCATCTTCTTGGATGCATAAAGCGCAATGGTGGCCTTCTTCACCATTTCCACTACATTGCGTTTCCATGCTAGTTTGCTGTCCAGTACTGTGCCGAGTTATTTAACCTGTGTTTTCGGGGTTGGCCTTGTTTGGTTGATTTTCGGAGGGATCGATGTCTGTACCTTGTACCTCATTGTAAAAAGGATGAGGTCCGTCTTGTCCGCGTTGATACTGAGTCCTACTCCATCCGCCCACTCACATATCTCCCTGAGTGCTCGTTCCATTATGGAGCTGAGGGTCGATGGACAGACGCCCGTGATAATTATGCTTATGTCATCCGCATAGGCTGTTATTTTAGGGGCCTTCCTCTCGAATCTCTTGATGAGGTCGTCGACCACCAGATTCCACAGGAGGGGTGACAGGACTCCACCTTGAGGTGTGCCTCTGTGTGCTTCCTTTACCATGGAAGCGGTGCCCCACTCTGATTGCTTCCGTCTACAACTCAGGAGGTTGTTTATCCATTGGTTGATTGCTGGGTGTGTGTGGGTCACTTCTAGGCGATCCATTTTTGCGTTTGTGGCTACGTTATTAAATAATCCGGATATATCTACAATACTCCCAGTGCATACTTTTTGTTGTTGAGGGCTTTCTCGACGGTAGCTACTAGCGAGTGTAGAGTTGTCTCCACCGATTTCCCTTTGGTGTAAGCATGCTGGCTAGTAGATATCAGTCCTCCTACCTCCTTCCTGATGTGTAGATCCAGCAGCTTTTCCAGTGTTTTTAGTAGAAATGAGGTGTAGCTTATCGGTCTGCTTATTAGTCCTTGGGACTAACATGGCTGCACTTTCCTGCCTTTGGGAGGAAGACAACTCTTGCTCTTCTCCATTGGATAGGGATATAGCCTTAACATGCCGAGTATATTGCGAAAAGCCATGGGATGATCGTCTCTTTGGTCGCATGCAGCATGGCTGGGAATATTCCGTCCAGTCCAGGTGCTTTTATGCCCGCAAAGGAGTCTATAGCCCATTGGATTTTCTTGTGGGTTATAAGATCTGTCGGAGGTTTGTTGCTCGGTTGCTAGGTCCTGTTGCGTTTCAGCATCAGTGACTTCAGTGCATCCTGGGAAGTGAGCCTCCATTAGTGCTGTCAGGGCTTCTACGCTGCTCTGTGACCACTGTCCGTTATTCAACTTGACCTGACTCTGTATGGTGGGCTGCTTTGAGAGCAGCTTCCTGAGTCTTGCTGTTTCCGGCACTTTCTCGATGCTGGAGCAGAAGTTCCTCCACGAGCTACGTTGTGCCTTACGTATTGCCTTTTTGTAGTTTCTGAGTAGGATCTTGTATTTTTCGTTGAAGATCTCTTCATTCGCTTGTTTGGCAAGCTTGAAGAATTTCCTGAGATTATTGCTTTGTAGAGAGAGGTCCCGGTTCCACCAGGGTGGCTTGGTCCTCTTCTTTGTTCTTGAGGGTGGGCATGATGCGTAGTAGGCATCTAGTAGAACCATGGATAGAGTCTCCAGGGACTTTTCTAGGTCTTCCGCGGATATAACTGCACCAAGGTTCGCGATCATCGAGGTAACTGTCTTTTTAAACCTTTCCCAGATTGTGTTCCGGGGGTTTCTGTGTTCGGAGTGTGTTCGAATTCGCACTTGTACTGAATGTACCTATGATCGGAGAAGGATGGTCTGTCTAGGACCCTCCAGCCAGATACTAAGGTACTCTTTCCCGTAGAGAGGGTTAAATCTAGCACGTTTGACGAGGTTGGACCTACATAGGTGAATTCCTCCCCCACGTTTGCTATATCTGTATTAGTTGATAAAATAAAGTCTAAGAGTGACTCACCTCGGTCGTTGATATCGGGGCTTCCCCACACACTGTGGTGGGCATTGGCGTCCGTACCAATGAGAAGTTGGTAGTCTTTGGAGTTGGCTTCTTTCACCAGACTCCGTAGTTCGTCAGGCGGCGCGGGCCTGTCATGTGCCATGTAGCAGAATGCTACCAAAAGGTGCTTCTCCTCACTCTCTAGCATTACTACTGTCAGGTCGTCCGTGCTGTAATGAGACATAAGGTAAGCGTGGATTCCTTTCCGCACAAGTACGACGGTTCTATTCCTGCTTACCGGTGTTGAGTGGAACAAGTTATAATTTAAGGTCCTTTGTCCGGCCACTGAGTTGCCTGATGCAATCCAGGGCTCCTGGACTAAGTCTATATCAGCGGGCCCTTGCTCCATGACCATGAGGAACTCCGCTGACGCGATCTTACTTTTATGTAAGTTGAGCTGCAGCACATCCAGTGTCATTGGTGGCTGGCTCAACTGCACTCGACGGGTTGACTACCAACTTCAGGTCTCCGTCCTCCGAGTCTTCCGAGTCGCTTAGCGCTAACCCTTGGGTGGCCTCCACGATGGTCTCCAGACCTAGGTCTTTCTCCACCTCACCTGCCTGCAGGGTGTGCGTGTCTTGATCTCCGGGGTGGCGTTTTTTAAGGCGCAGATAAACACTGCCCATTCCCCACGCCATTTTCCCGAACCTGGGATACAGGAGGTCTTCAGCCTACTTGTTGAACTGAAGTATTACATACTGGCCCCCCTCGTTGGGTAGTGGGCTCCCAGTATGTAGTACTCTCCAGTTGCTTGAGGGAACATCAGGGATCTGCCGTTTTAGTAGCTTCAGCGCCCGGTCCCCTTGGATCGCGATGGGGAAAAGTACCTTCGCCTTTGGTATGGACGGGATTAACTCCCTGTCCACCACCTCCAGCTTGGCCCCCTCCCACATCGCCTCCAGTTGGAAGACCGTTCGCATCAGCCACTTGAGCGTCGGATCATCCTTACACTTAAGGATCTTGACCCCGTTCAGCCATCCAGCACCATCGAATGTGGGCAATGGAGCTGTGGGGTCTTCTTCCATCTGCGTAAAGAGCGCATCGATGAGCCGCACGTGAACCGTCTTCCACTGCTCCGCCGTTATCTTCCCGTTTTCGTCACTCCGGTCGATGAGCGCCACGATCAGGTGTCTTTTGGACACGTCACAGGCCTTCGATTCCGGGGACTTCTTCAATAGATGCTTGGCCATTTAAGGTGGGGGTGCTGCGCCCTTGGGCCCGCGTTGCCGCTTGCTCTCTGGAGTGTCCTTAGCAGTACTCTCGACTGATCGTTGCCTCGTGTTGGCCAGCATCTCCTCCACCTTGTTGGCATACTTGCCGGTTGACGCCCTCATATGGGGCATTCGAGAGTAGTACAATCTGCCCTTTTCCACACGCTGCTCGGCTCAGGCTAGCTTGGCTTTCTCCTCCTGGAAGATGTCCGCTTTGCTCTTAAGCCGGCTTAGTGTCTTGAGGGCCGCCTTGTACATTGCTTTGGCCTTCATCCCCTCCCTGGAACGCTTCGGCCCTTCCCTGCGCAGGGAGCGGGTACCTGGTTCCGGTGAGCGGAGAAGGCTTTCTTCCTCCGTCTTGCTGATTGACAGCACGCTCTCCAGATCCGTGTCTATATCGACAACGGCATCCGTGCGGCTCAGCTTGGAGTGATTGAGTGTGGTGTTGGCAGTCACTTTACAGCTGACTTGGCCTGCTCCCGCCACGTCAGAGGTGTGACCGCTGGCGACACGCAGAGAGGATTGCTCCTCCCCGTGCCCGCCGGTGGTAGCAGTCACGCTTCCCACCGACGTTTGGGCTGACATCCCAGCCCGTGCTTAGTCTCCTTCGCCTTCCATGTGGCCCGAAGGTCCATAGTGGTTAATGTTTTTCGGGGGGACCACCCCCTAGCGTTTTATGCCTATCCGCCAGTCACCTCTAGCCATGGCCCTGACCCTACGCTCCTGACTTAAGGTCGAGGAGACACCTGGCTATTGCCCTTGCTAGAGACTGCATTGCCTCGGACGGAGCAAGCGGCAGTGCATTACCCTCGTCCGGAATAATGCAGTGCCCATTGCCCAGCCGGCACCCTCGTGGAGGGTTCAGCTAGAGGATTTTCGCCAGCCTTTGCGTAAAAACGCTGTGAAGAATTTTATAAGCACATTTACTCGTGTTATGCTGGCTTCGACTATGGCTTTTTGTCGGCGACATAGCGGAGGAAATTTTCCGTAATCTTCTTCTGACAGCTGATTGAGGTCGTTTTCTCTATGGGGGTTGACTTTCCACAAGATTGCTTGATGCCTGTTCTAGCTTGTCAAGGTTCTCAGTAAATATCGCAATGTATTTTTCATATGTCATACGTAGGTCGATAGAAAACTTTATGTATTTTTCAGTTTTATCCTTCTCTCGAATTGTGTAGTCGTTTGTGTTGAAACGATTCCATGCATTTTTGAATGTTGATATTTTGGCTTAAAAGTATGAAGCTCTTTGCTTCCTTTCTTGAGTATCTTTTTTTAAGTTCCGAATGCATTTCGAGATTTCCTCGCTAATTTCCTTATGCATATTGAATGCCTCAATGGCGGCAGCGTGTTCCTCCTGTGGATTATCCATTCTGTCAATTCGTCCCTTTGTACTTCTGAACCGATGGGAGTGTATTAGTTGCTTTGCAGCTAGCTTTACGCATGCGAAGAATTTCGCTCCAGAGCTCCAGTAGAACGACTACTGGGTACAAAAGCAAAAAATGTGCGTTAATTGTTTTAGAACAAATCACAAAACAAACGCATGCCCAGGTCAAACCTGCCTCAAGTGCGACAAGAAACACAACACGATGCTGGAGACAGTATCATTCGCATCCACAGAACCAAAGGCACCAATGGTTTGTACAGCAAGTAACAATAGTTACAACCTACTAGCCACAGTAAGAGTGGCAGTAAAAGCAACTAACGGACAGGTGGCTTACCTCAGACCACTGCTAGACTCGGGATCACAGATAAATTTGATCTCTGAGTGAATGGCATCAATGTTGTCGCTCAAACTTAATGACACAACATTGCGCATCGAAGGAATTGGAGGTAAATCAAAGACCAGCAGAACACGAGTAAATGTGCTTATAAAATTCTTCACAGCGTTTTTACGCAAAGAATTGAAGCATTTGTACTGCCTCAAATAATAGCAGATCAACCAGCTCAAGCACTCGATTCGGTGAACTTGAACATACCAAGCAAGCTCCCACTGGCGGACCTGAACTGCCATAAGCGAGGAAAAATCGACATGCTCAACGGAGCAGAGCCTTATTATTCCCTGTTGCTCCCAAATCTACATTGCCTTAAGAAAGGAGGCCCGTTGATGCCAAATACAAAATTGGGATGGATTGTAGCAAGAAGAATGAAGTCTGCCTACAGTTCTTCGCCCATTTCTGCAACATAATCTCGATACAGGCGAAAAACAACGCATGCCGATCGAGACACAATGCGAAGCTTATTTCGTAGAGAACTTACAACTGCAGCTGATGGCCTATGCCTTATAGTGAAACTCCCATTTTCCGAATACTCTTCAGTCCTGGTGGAGTCTTTGAAAATTGATACCAAAAGATTCCTGGCACTAGAGAGACGGACTTCACCAGAAAGTAACACAACAAAGCTGCGAGTGGTATTTAATTCATCATAAAA
Source organism: Drosophila helvetica (assembly GCA_963969585.1). NCBI lineage: Eukaryota > Metazoa > Arthropoda > Insecta > Diptera > Drosophilidae > Drosophila > Drosophila helvetica. Next base: position 28,233,266 of record OZ018401.1, on the reverse strand, counting down.
ATCAGCAAGCGGAAAGTCCTTAAATGACATTCTGCATGCTGGACCAACAGTTCAGAGTGAACTTCTATCCATTCTATTACGGTTTCGGACTCATAAATACGTATTCAATGCGGATATAGAAAAGATCTACCGACAAGTGTGGATAAATTCGGAGGATCAATTCCATCAGATGATCGTCTGGAGAAACAATCCGTTTGAGGACATCAAGTACTATCGGCTAAAAACTGTCACATACGGGAAAACAGCTGCTCCGTTTCTGGCAATCAAATGTCTGGATCACTTGGCAATACAAAACAAGGACAGACTACCAGTAGGATCGTCAACGTTAAAGAATGATTTCAATGTTGACGATTCTCTTACTGGCGCAAACACGATTCCAGAAGCGATACAAGTGCAACAAGAACTCACAAAGATTTTGTCACCTCGCGGATTTAAACTCCGCAAATGGTGCTCCAACAATGAGCAACTTCTTCATGGAATCCCCAAAGAGGACATTTTAATCGATGTCAAACTGGGAGAGACACTAGATCTCTACAGCGTGAAAACTCTAAGTCTCATCTGGATGCCAAGGAAGGATCAACTGCGCGGAAGAACCCATAAAAGCCAAGCTGCACGCATCACAAAACAGGTGGTATGCTCCGAGCTAGCCCAATTCTTTGACCCATAAGGACTTTTTGCACCGTTGGTGGTCAAAACCAAGATCTTCATACAACAGCTTTGGGAGTTAAAGCTGGACTGGAATGACGAATTGCCCCTACAGCTCCAACACGAATAGAAAGACTACCGCGAAGACCTACGAGCATTGAACGAGGTGCAGATTCCCCGACATATCTACGTTGGCAAGGTTCCAGTTACCCAAAAACTACACACTTTTGTAGACGCTTCAGAACGAGCCTATGGCGCAGCAATATACGCACGCCCTACATACAAATACTTTCCGCATTATTCCAATTCCTACCTGGGATTCAACAAGTTGGAGCTTGTTCGATTTCAAAATAAATTTCTTGACAACATTTCAAGTCGTTCATTCATTCATGGTCTGGTCAAGGACTGAGCAGCCGAACAAATGGATATTTGCAACCCACTCTACAATGAGACTTCAGGCAGTCTGCAACGGGTCTCCATCAACCATAAAGTTGGAATGAACTGGTTTACTTTCGCTATCCCCTGGATGTACTGCACGCAACACAGAAATAAGCATCAGTACATTCAGCACTGCAAACAGCGAAGTAAAATCAACCTACACTCGATTTGGAGACATAAGTTCAGCGGTGACATCTCCATCACCATCAATGGTACTTCTGCAGAACCAGACAACAGACTATCTTCAAGAACTTCATAACCTACGCCAGCAACTAGCAGCAATCAATCATCAAGAGCTATCACACCATCTCATCGCAGTACAGCACCACCAAATTGCTGCCTATGCTGACCTAGCAATGTCATTTCTATTTATTATTGGCTACATTTTCCGGAAGAAGTGTCAATCATGGAGGCCACGAACATCAACCCAAGAACCGCGAGGATCTTCAGCTCCTACCCCCAGGTCACGCCAATTTTCCATCAACTTAGGCGATGGTTGATACCACTAAAATGGCCGGAAGAATGTTCAGTCGGACAATTATGCATAAGCAACATTATTGCACAAATATATTTATCCAGTCGAAGAATTATTCATAAGCTATATTATACATGAAAATTACAATGTACGACGGCATACATACACATTATGTAATACACATGACACTTTTACCAAAACAAATAAAATTCACCTGGTCAATTCTGCTGATAATGCGATCATTCCTCAGAAGCCAACAACACTGGTGCAATTGCTGACCATCACAATTTCCCAATTTGCACACCAGCCAATAAAATCATATTAAATCAATATTAATTTCACATTAATTATTTCTTACCATTTTACCAAATTCTTATTAAATCAGCACTTTTTGTATCTTTTGTTACCTATAAATATAGTTAAGTTAAACTACCTGTCACTCAATTCCCACTGCAATCATGAGAGGCTGTCGCTGTGTCTTCAGACCCTTGTCCGCACATCAAATGATACTCTTTCCATCGCAATCATCAGAGGCTGTCACCGTGTCTTTAGAACCTCAATTGCGCACCGCAGGATACTCTCTCCGCAGTCCAACCGGTTCGAGTTCTAGTTGCGACGACTAAACTGTAGACGGTTTATGTACCGTATACAACCCAGCTTCATATACACACACACACACACATTAACTGTTCCCAACAGTGACCTGAGCCGGAGGTGGTGTGTTAGTCGATATGAGCGTGGGTATTATTGGAACGGGTTCTGGTGGCGTACTACTGGGATGCCCTCTTCAACCATCTTTTGCCCCCAGAAGCAGGACGCCGTTGACTGGTGCCGGATTCATCGTTGAACGTCTGTTGGGGGGAAACCTCAACTAATTAGAGCCTGCCTATGATGGTTAACTACGTTTGATTTCCTGCCTGACGGTGCGATAACTTTTCGGGGAAAGACTTAAACTAACGGGTATAGGGGTTGCTTACGGCGTGGTCGTGGTCGATCTGCCAGACCGGCGGTCTTCCGCTGCCTACTTTGACGTTGCTGTAGTCGAACTATATTGGGAGAGAGAAACTTGATTACAGTGTAGGGCCCCTCGTACTTAGGGGCGAGTTTCGCTGCGAAGTTGTCGGCTACTTTGGACAAATGGTGTTGGTAGTAGGATGGTAGTAGGATCAGCTCTCCGATGGCGGGTCGCCACTTGCGACTCCGTAGGTTATACCTCCGATTTTTTTCTTGCGCTGCGCGTTGGGTGTTTGTCTGGACTATTTTGAAAATGTCCTGGAGACGGGTAGCTCTGTCGTTGGCTGGCTTTGGTTCCTCTCCTGGTCCTATGATCACGGCGTCGCAGAGGGCTCCCGGCAGTCGTGGTTCCCGGCTCAACACTAGGAAAGCTTGGCTGAAACCTGTCGTGTCGGAGACGCTGGTGTTGATGGCGAGGCTTAGCTCCGGCAGTAGGTAATCCCATGTTCGATGGTCCTCTTGTATATATTGTGGGGTGGGGCAATGTTGCGGCGTATAAAGGGTAGTGTGTTTGAGTTCTAGCCCTTGCAAAAGTTCTTGAATGACCAACTAGTGAATTGCGTGCCATTGTCGCATACGAACTTCCGGGGCACTCCGAACCGACTCAATGTGCGTTCCCTGAAGGCTTTTTCCAGTTGAGCGGTGGTAGCTTTGCGCAAGGGCACGAGTTCCACCCATTTGCTGAATGCGTCAAAGAACACTAACAGCATCGTGTTTTGACCGTGGGAGAGGGCCCATAAAGTCGGCGCACAAAATGTCGAATGGGTGCTTCGCCTGGGTGGTGTGCATGTATCTGGCAGGTTTATTCTGACTTACCTTAAGCTTTTGGCACCTCTCGCAGCTTCCCACATATTTAGCCACGTCCCAATAAAGGCCGGGCCAGTGGTATCTTTGGGCCACTCGTGTCGCGGTTTTCCGGATTCCGAAGTGTCCTGCCGTAGGATGGTCATGGCACTCCAGTAGGACTCTGTGGCGACTGTTGCGGTCGACGCAGAGCTTCGATTGGATGGGTTCTTTTTCCTCCGAGTGATTTCCTGGTCGCCTGTAGATCTGGTTGCTCTCGATGGCGAATTACGAACATTCCTCCGGCTGTTCCTGTATTCGTTTCAACAGCCGACTTATCCATAGGCACTTGGGTGGGTCTTCGCTTACTCGTTGCAACGTATCGATGGGTTTACGTGACAGGGCGTCGGCGACGGTGTTTTGGTCTCGCGTCTGTAGTGGATGTCGAAGCGATATTGCTGGAGCTCTAGCGCCCAGCAAGCGATGCGATCGGTCAGGTTATCGATCGTGTTGAGCCACTTCAATGCCAGATGATCCGAAATTACATCAATGTGGTATCCTTTGAGGAAGCAGCGTAATTTACTGATCGACCAGACTATCGCCAGACACTCCTTCTCCATAGCCGAGTAATTCTCCTCGGAGCAGGCGACGGTGATTACTCTTTATCACCGGCGATTCACTGGGTCAAGACGGCTCCATTGCCGTAAGCACTGGCATCTGTTTGCAAGGTGAATTTTTCCGAGAAGTCGGGGCACGCTTATATTGGGGCTTGGGTTAATTTCTTCTTCAGCTTTTCGAACGCTTGTTGTTGCTCTTCAGTCCAATCCCACTTCTTGTCCTTCTTGAGCAGGCATGTCATGGGTTGGACAATCGTGGCAAAGTTCGGAACAAAACGACGGTATTCCTATACAGCGCCAAAACTTCTCGATCGTGCTCGGTGGTGCCAGTTTCTGTACCGCTGCGATTTTATCCGAGTCGTAGTGAATTCCCTTTTCGCTGATTACAAGTCCGAGGGAGACGATGCTCTAGATTAGAAACTAGGCTTGTTTCTATTTAATCGGAGGTTCGCCTATCGCAAACGGCGGAACATTTCTCATAGGTTCTAGATGTGTTCCTCCAGTGTCAACCCGATGACGATGATGTCATCAAGATAGGCGAAGGCGTAGTGTTCCATAGTCGGTCCAATGACACTATCTAGGGCTCGCTGGAAGGTTGCTGACGCCGAGTGTAGGCCGAATGGCATTACTGTCCATTATAAAAGTCCTCTGCTAGGGACGGTGAATGCCGTATACTTCCGGCTCCTTTTGGCCATGGGAATCTGTCAATAGCCGTTCTTGAGATCCAACGTTGAGATTTAACACGCGCTTACATTTGGACATTGATATGCAATGACTGCACCATCCAGTGGCCCATGGGACACCAGCCGAATGCTGTTACGCGCGAATCACAGGCCGGAAAGCAGCCCTCTTCCCACCCAACCGACCGAGGGGTGCTGCCTAACCTAACCGATCGCGATCATGCAGGAAAGATAGATGTTAGACTAATATTCGAGGAAAATTAGAACTAACCTTACTGAAGGCCCTCTTCCCACCCAACCGACCGAGGGGTGCTGCCTAACCTAACCGATCGCGATCATGCAGAAAAGATAGATGTTAGACTAATATTCGAGGAAAATTAAAACTAACCTTACTGAAGGAACTAAGCATGCATTAAAACTATCGTACACCTGAGAAAGATATGTAAGTAATGGTTTTTTAAGAAGAGGAAGGGAATTAGTTGTAGATATGATGTGGTAGAGGGAATTATAATCCGAGCATAAGACCGTAAAAGGTTCATGCAAGGAATAATTTGATCTACAAATCGGAAGGAACAACGGTATATAGGAATAGTGAAGTTTATGCGGCTCAACAAAACCGGGCTATCTACGTCACCCTTGATCAAGTTGTGCACAAAAATCACACCAAGCTTTTTTCTACGGTTAACTAAGGATGGAAGGTTTATTAAAAGCAATCTACTAGAGTAAGACGGCAGTCTCGCACTTGCATCCAAGTTGAGGCCGCGTAGAGCGAAAGTTTTTCTAGAATGATTCTATACGGTCCTGGTGTACTTTGTACTGAGGGCACCATACACAAGAACCATATTCTAAAATCGGACAAACAAGCGATAAATAGAGAGACTTTGTTATATAGGGGTCGTCAAATCCCTTTGACTACCTCTTTATAAACCCAAGCACTCCCATGGCCTTATTTACCATGGTATTTACTCCGCGTTGCGGAGCTCTTCAAGGATGTGGTTTATCTTTGGCAGCGGATGAGCGTCGGGTATCGATCAGGCGTTGAGCTGGGGAAAATCCACACACATTCTCATCTCACCCGTCTTCTTGTCCACCAACAATGTGGTGCAATGTGCACTCTTCGAGGGCTCAATTTTTCCGGTCTACAGAAGCTCGTTTACCTGCTTGTCGATGATTTTTTGCATCGCGGGGTTCCTCGGGAAATACCGTTGTTTGATTGGATCCTTCATGGTTATCGTGTGCTCTGCGATGTCGGAGATTCCTGTCAGTCCTTCGGACTTGTTCATTTCTTGCTCCAAGAACTCGGCCACCCAAGGGCAGGTGCCAGTATGGGACTTGTTGACGGCTGCAATGGTGACAACTTCTCCAGTTGCGTCACCGTCATGTGCGCTAGGATTTTTTTGTCGCAGACCTCCAGTACCACTTTTCCCAAGCTACAGCGCTAGGGGTTCCAGTTGGTAATCCGTGGTGGTATTCTCGCCGCAGCTGCCTCGTTGCGTAGGGGCTTTACGTTTGCTTGCTGGTTCATCTCGTTTGGCTTTTTTGGGTGAGTTGGCCGTAGTTCGAGAGTGTATCGCGAGCCTCTGCGTTGCTGCTCGTTTCTTTTCCACAAGTCAAACTCCATGGGTGGGCGTCTCCTGTACTTGGGTGTGAGTCTCCGTCCGTGTCTCGGTTGAACGGAGACTTGACCCGCTTCCCGACATGGTCTTACGGCAGCAGTCGATAGTACGGACACCTCGGCGGCCACATTCCCAAAAAGAAGAAAAGTTTACGTTGGTTGGAACATGCGCTGCGGAAATGCCCTTCCTCACCGAAATTCCTGCAGGCTCGTTGTGCGTTTATTGATGGCTCCTCCTCTTGGCTGATCACGTGTGGCCGTCAAAATTGAGTCCCCTCTTTCGGAGCTTATCCGCCAGCAAAGAATATGATATCTCGCCGCCTACCGGCCTTAAGGTTCGTTGACTCTGTGCGGAGCGGAGCTGATGGTCGTATCTGATGGTCAGGGGTCCACTTGCAAATGAGCGGGGTTCGCCTTTATGTGGGCGGGGTCCGATTGCGTTGGGGCTGGATCCTCGAGGCCTGTTGTATAGTGAGGGTATCATCACATGTAAGAGTTCCTGGAGGGCGCCTTGGTTAAACTGGAGGTCGACCGCTGCGGCGTGAGGTTCGGTGGTAAGGGTACCTGATCCTTGACTTGCTGTAGGATATTCAGGAACTGCCAAGCTCTGCGATTCTCTGTTGTCTGTGACTGGCGACATAGGGCCTGTATCCCCTTGACGTACGGAAGATTTGAATCCGGTCGTTCGCGTTGCTTTGGCTGGCTCGGGGATCGCCGACAGAGTTGGTTTTCCTTCAGTACCTTTCTGTTCCTTCGTCTGTAGTTCCGGTACTGGCGACCTTGCTGGACTTTTCGGACTAGGGATACTACCGTGGCCACCACGGTTTATGAAGGCGGTGATCCGGGCGCGGACTTCGTCCACGCCTATGATCTCTTCCGGGCTGAATTCCTGGGCCAGAACCAGGAATCCAACGCGTACCCATGTTGCTCCCTGAGCGTGTCAGGTCCGGGGCTCGCTCCGACCGAGGGAGGGAAAAACGTTGGGGTTGGGTAGGGTTTGTCCAGCGCCTCGCGGCACGTGCGGAGGCGGGGCATATGACCCGCGGGCTCGGTATGTGTGGAGTGTAGATAAAGGAGAAGAAGTTAAGGGGAAGGGGGAGAGTCAGGTTCGCAAATTCGTGTCGTCCGCGTACAAATTTGCTAGCTGGCGTCCCCAAGGATAGGGTTGGGGGGGGGGGGGGGTTCTTCTTCTATTTCTATGCATGTATGCGTAAAAAAAATCTAGTTCCCAACGTCGCACCTATCCTACTCTTACTCGCTTACGCGAGGCCAGCTTACCCCTCTTTCTCAACAGGGCTCCGTCCCTCCATCTGTCCTGCGGCTGCTGCTCCTCGCTGGTCCAAAAAACGAAAACGGGTGGGGGGGGGGTACGCCGGCTCGGTCCACGTGCTGGTGTAGATTCCGGTGAACGAGGGTTTTCACTTTTCTATTTTTCCCCACCACTCGCGACTGTCCTCTCTTGAGGCTGGATTTCGATTCCCCGATCTCCATAATTTCGGGTGCTGGCTCAACCGGCCGTTCGAGCTTCTGCCCGCAGCTTCTGCCGCGACCCGGCTTTTGTCGCGTGCCATTTTGGCTCTCTTCGGCATGTGAGGGTTGGTTTCGCGCTGGTCTTTGCTCTCGTGACTGTGGCCGATCTCCGCTGATCTCTGCGCCGGCCTCTGCTGCTGCGTCTGCTGCTCGTCTTCGCGCCGGTCTCTGCTGCTGCGTCTGCTGCTTATCTCTTTTGAATGCCCCCCCCCTTGCGATTGCTAGCTCCCTAATCATAAGCTTTTTTCGCTGGTTTTTTCTCTTACCCTATATTTGTGGTTAAATGTGGCTTACGGGCTAAGAAAATATATATTATGAAGCCTATGGACTAGGAGAACCAATTACTTATGCACTAGGAGAAATAATAATTGTGGCCACAAATTATGGTCTGTGGCCTGCCTTCTTGGCTGCGGGTAACACCTGGGTGTGGCTTCGCCTCCATGGCGAATGGTGCTGGCTCTAAAGCTCGTTGTTGTGAAGGGGTATGCCTCTTCACACTCCCTTCCTACTTCGGGGGCCAAAGAGAAATGAAAATCTGGCCTCCTCGGTTTATGGAGACCCGGAATTGTCGCCCCTCGTGCTCCTCGATGACCAGGGTTCGAGGCTCGTTGGCCCGCACGCGTTGCAGAAGGCTGTCCCGTAGCGTGGCTGGGATACGCCTCTCCGGAGTCTCTACCCTCCATTCCTCGAGTGCTACTGGCCACCCCTGCTACTCCTGGAGCTCGGGCAGCGCGGGCTATCCCTGGAATAGGGCCAGTAGATCATCCACCCTAGAGTCGCTTAGTTCTAGCGAGGTGTCCGCTTCCTCGCTGGCCTCCTCGGGTGGTAGTTGGAGCACCTCCTCTCCATAGGCGGCTGCTTCCTCGATAGGCGCTGGGGCTTGGACATCGTCAGGGTCTGCTGCAACTGGCCTTGGTGACCGTGGCCGCTCCACCTCAGGCTTCGGCGCGGGTATCCCCGCGTTGGGCACGGCTTCCGCCTCGAGTGGCTCTGGGGCCGGGACGTGGTGCGGGTTTTACGGCTCCGCGGGCCCCAGCAGCGGGGATGGTGGCCGTTCCACTTCAGGTTCCTCATCGGACCCTGAGGACGCCCCATCTGCGTCGATGCCGGATTCCGAGCCTGGCCATATAATGGTACTGTCATCATTCCCTTGTAAGCGTCCGTCGTCTGCTGCCATGGGTTCATCGCTAGCCTACGGAGGTAGGCTGCCTCTGCCGGAAGATGACCCCAGTGGCAGGTGCCTACGGCGTCGGTGTTGCTCCGGCGGCTCCCTGGCCTCGGATCGTGCTCTGGCTAGGTCTTCCTCGTCCTGTTGGTGTGGGTGCGAGCCTGTGCTGCCGGTCCCTCGTCCGAACTAATGTCGGAGTAGTGGGGCGAATTGGGCTTTGGCCCCAATGGTCCCTGCTTCCGCTTCTCCTGACCGTGGCCGTCGAGTTGCTCTGCTGCCTCGTCTTCGTTGCTGCTCCAGTCGCGGCCCCACCCCAGCGTCTATAGGTGCGTCGTGGCCGATATCCTCCGTTCGTGATGCTCGCTGGGGTTGTGGCCCGGGGCCGTTTCGGTGTGGCATGCTTGCTCTGGATGTCGCTGCTCCCGGCCGCATTGGGTTGCGTCTCGGTCGCCGCTCGTACGTGTGGCACCACGCTACGAGGGGTGGTGCCGGCTGTGGTTTCTGGGTCATCCTCGTTGGACTTGTTGGCCCTGGAGCTCGGCTTTGGTCGTGGTTGGTCTGGGTCTGCGCCAGTTGTCGGCACAGGTACCACAACCGTTTTATCTCCCCGCGGAGCAGCTGATTCTCCACGCGTAGGAGTTTGACCTCGGTTGGAGACTCCTGGCGCTTGCCTTGTCTGGGGCTGCCCATGGCTATTGTTCGGTTTCCGGCCGCGCAGAGGCGTTGTCGGGCATCGCGGGACGTGGAGGGTCCCTCAGGCTCGTTGGATTCCCCAGACGGGTGAATCGACCTGGCCGCTATGGAGTTGGCTGCTCGGAGGCGCTGAACGGCGTTCTTCAAGACCGCGATGGTCTCGGGGTCGCTTGGTGGAGGCAGTGTTGGAATTGGTGCCCGGGGAGTGGCTGCGAATCCTTGGCGGGTTGGCCTGGCATTGGCGTGGAGCGTTTGGCATTTTTGCGGTGTGCTCATGCGAGCATTCAATAGCGCTTTGCTGCCAGATCTCCAATCCCTACCACTCACCGCTCTCGCGGGAGGGGGGAGGAGAGTCAGGCTTACAAAGCTTTCTTTATTTGTGTTATACTCTAACATTAAGTATATTTACAAATTTAGTGGGGCCAAACGGATTACAAATCCAACCCTGGCAGATACATTTGCGTGGTATTAAAATACCTTATACTGAATTTATCGATGCTATAAAAATACTGTCTATACACGTTGCGATTTACTGCCCTATTAGCCCTGTGTTTTGTTAGTTTAATGTTTTCTTTTGTTTTTCTTTGCAGGTCCTGATGCCTTGATGCTTTCTGAAGGATGCGCCACCACCAGAGCTGCTGCGCGCAGGGATTGGACTCCACCGGCGAGCCGCAGATTACCAGCAAGGCACTGCTCACGCCAATTTGAGAAATTGGCAGAACAGCACGGCCAGCATGCAGCCCAATAGGAAGTATTAGCCGTCGCTTGTCGCTTGACCTGACTTGAGTAGATGCGTTCTAGTTTGGTCACAGGTGAGTACACATAGCCAGCATTCTGTGGAAGATTAAGCAAAAGAAATTAATTATTCGTTCCAGGCGCCGGTGGTGCGCTGCTGCTAGCAGTTGTGAAGGGATTCTGTCGCATGCTCTCGCGTCTTGCGTGAAGCGTTCGAGCCTGAACGTCCTGCAAGCGTTCCTGCCGTTGCTGTTTGTCAAGGCGCCGCGTTGCTGCAGGCCCTCCTCCTGAAGAAGTTGAAGTTGATGCACCTGGGTCCTGCTGTACCAATGTCATCCTGGGCAAGTCAGGGACCCCCAAATTGGGAGGGCGTACTGCCATATTGGGGCCACCAGCTGATTGTATAGAATCAACTTTGCATGGACTGTAAGTTTGCACCTCCTTCCAATGAGCTATTCTAATTTGTTGACCCTCGCTATTGTCCTTGACAGGGTTCTCTGGATGTGTGCGTTGAAGTTTAGCTTTCTGTCCATTTGAACCCCCAGGTACGGATGCACAGCCTTGTTGGAAAGCACACAATTGGTCAGCCTTGGCGAGGGATGCTCCTGCGTACGTGCGAGTGAGTGCATTACATGTGACGTTTTCTCCAGGTTAATGGTAATTCCCCATTTTTTAGCCCAATCTGCTGCCTTATCAAGGATAGTCTCCATCATACTGATACAGATGCTTGGATTAATACTCGCCGTCAGATATACTACATCGTCTGCATAAGTGGCCATCATACTGTAGGGATGGCTTAAAGGCTTTGGCATGTCAGCAGTGTAGAGATTGTAAAGTACTGGGCCCAGCACACTGCCCTGTGGGACTCCAGCCTCTATGTTCTTCATCCCAGAGACAGTATTGCAACAGGAGACGGCGAAAGTTCGCTTAGTAAGGTAGCTCAAAAGCAACCGATACATCTCATCTGGTACAACCTGTTTTATTTTGTAAAGCAGGCCCTCGTGCCATACCCCATCAAAAGCCTCTTGCATGTCCATGTAAACTGCAGAGCAGTACTTCCGCTGCTCGTGTGAGTTCAAGATGAATTGCGAGACCCTGCCGATCTGTTGCTCAGCCGAGTGCCCCTGCTGAAAGCCGAACTGATGAGAGGTAATGGCCGTCTGAAATGTGGAGAGCTCAGTCTCGGGGTCGCTTGGTGGAGGCTGTGTTGGAATTGGTGCCCGGGGAGTGGCTGCGAATCCTTGGCGTGTTGGCCTGGCATTGGCGTGGAGCGTTTGGCATGCCTCGATGAAGGCCTGCGGTGGTTCTGCTTTGCTAGTGGTGCTGCTGGACTGTGGTTGTCCGGTTGCGCTCGAGGGCCCCGCATTGCGGCCCGATTTGCTGGTTGGGTGTGCGATGGCAAAGCGGGCTCGGTAGATGCAGACGGTTTGGCGTGGTGTGATGTCCCTGGTGGCGATGCGTCTCTGGGGTGTCCTTCGTGACCACCTTCTGCATCTAGAGGCTGTACGTCGTCCGCTCGGGCGACCTTCGGGTTGTTCTTCCTAAGGGGAGAAACTCTCGGGGTTAAAACCTGGATGATTACGCTATTTCCCTATCCTTGCCCTACCTATAGGTGCGACTTACATTCTGGAGCTAAAGCTGAGGTATTATGGTGTTATTACAATAATTAGCTTATGACTATTTACGTAGAGGTGGTTCTGGTCTTACTGTGGTTGTATACGCGGCTGCCCCTTGCGAGGCGAGGCCGTTAGGACAGCGCACTGCCCTAAGTGGCCTTCATGAACTCGCGTGTGGGAGGGCTCGTCCGCCCGGGTCGTCTTCGTCTGCTGTGTCTTCGTGGTTGTCATCATCGTGGCGTTCGTGGAATACCTTGAGATCCGCCAGCCCGGCGGTTCGTCGTTGTCGTCCGTTGGGTTGCTGCAAGCGTACTATGTTCGGGGAGAGGAACTTTCTTACCCGGTATGGACCCTCGTACTTCGGTGCCAGCTTGTAAGGAATTAATATTCCTCACAAAGCCCTAGTAATAGATGGGGCGAAATCGCCGGTTACGGGATCGAGGCGGTCCCGTTACGAGAGAGCACAATGCGGACCCCCGCGAGACGAGGGGAACGGTGATTGTGGGCCGGTCCATGTAGGCCATGTAGGCGGGCCCATGTAGGCCGTACATGCCATGCAGGCCATAAAGGCTGAACCCGCTAGAGAGGACGTGGGAACACAGAGAGGCCGATGGAAAGTTACCGACGCCACTGGAATTAACCGTTGCGGCTGGGCAGTGGCGCAGACGCTGGGCCGCGCCGAGCCTATAAGAGGAGGCCGGCGGCAGTGAAGCGGGACACTCAAGTGCGGAAAGGAAACAAGTGCGGAGTCAAACCAAGTAGAAGTTCAACAGAGTAACGCGGAAAACAGGTGATACGGAAGACATCGACGGAACGATCTCCACAGACAGGCTCGGAGAGCAGTCCGAAAGACCCTGATCAGAGGTGAGAGTCAAAGTGCCAATCCATTGAGTGATGAGCTGTGAGCAGTGGACAGAGCGATAGCCGAGTCAGAACCCCCAGCCGTTGCCCAAAGGAGCCACGAGGAAACCCGATTGGTGCGGAGTTGTGCGAGCGGACAGAGCGATAGCCGAGTAAGAACCCCTAGCTAGATTGCCATCGGAGTAATGGGCGGTAGAGGTACCACTGAGAAACCCCAACGAATGATATAGCCAAAAGAGAGCCGTAAGTTAGCCATAAGATACCAATACTCTTATAATACCCAACCCGAGTGTATTTCTTGCTTGTCGCCGGGGCAACATACAAACTTGTTGCAGCAGCCTATTGACCGCTGAGCCAGCTTAGCTGTCCTTTAACGGAAGAAAACGGTTCGTTACAAGATTAGCAGCGAAATTGTCAGCTGCCTTGCAGAGATAATGTTGTCGCAGCATGACCAGTGTCCCGATGTTGGGCCTCCATTCACGTCGTCTGAGGTTGTATAACCTCCCCTGATCATGTGATGCCTGTTGTGTGTTTTGGCGCACCACCTTGAAAATCTCCTGCAGTCTCGTAGCTTTATCGGTAGGCGTTTCTGTAGTTTCGCCCAATCCTGGGGTGGTCTCCTCGTATAGGGCTCCTGGTAACCGTGGCTCACGTCCCAGTACGATGAAAGCTGGGCTGAAGCCTGTGGTGATGGAAGCTTTACTGTTGATGGCCAGGCTGAATTCGGGAAGCAGGTCGTCCCAGGTTCGTTGATCTCCATCGATGTACTGGGCAATCATTGTCTTGGTTGTCCTGTTGGCGCACTCGGTGGGGTTTGTTGTGGGGTGTAAGGTGCTGTGTGTTCCAATTCGATGCCGGCTAATTTGCAGAAATTTCGGAACGAGCGACTTGTGAACCGAGTCTCATTGTCACAGACAAATTTCCTGGGGATGCCAAACCTTCCCAGAATTCGTTATCGGAATGCCTTTTCTAGGAGTGCTGTCGTAGCCTTGCGGAGTGGAATCAATTCTACCCATTTGCTGAAAGCGTCGAAGAACACCAAGAGCATGGTGTTCCCGTGCTTGGACCGAGGCAGAGGACCCACAAAGTCTGCGCATAGGATGTCCAGTGGTCCTTGGGCCTGTCGTGTGTGCATTTGTCCTGCCGGTTTGAGTTGGCGCACCTTGAATCGCTGGCAACTAACATATCGTTGGACGTAGCGCGCGACATCTCGGTAGAGTCCAAGCCAGTAGTACCGCTGGGTGATTTGCGTGGCTGTCTTTCTGATTCCTAGGTGTCCTGCTGTTGGGTGATCGTGGCATTGCTCTAACACTCGTTGCCGATGGTCCTTGGCAACGCACAATTTCCACTGAATGGAGTCCTCTTCGATCGATCTGTTGCTTGCCTGTTTGTAGATCTGCTCGTTTTCCACGATGAACTCCGGATGCTTCTCTGGCTGGTCCTGGATGCGTTTGTGTAGCCGTCTGAGCCATGGGCAGGTGTTCTCCTCTTTGTCAGTGCGCTGTAGCACCTCCACTGGCTGTCGTGAGAGGGTGTCGGCCACGATGTGCTGGCTTCCACGTCGGTAATGGATGTCGAACTGGTATTGTTGCAGTTCTAGTGCCCATCGAGCGATGCGGCCTGTGGGATTATCGATGGAGTTTAACCATTTTAATGCGAGATGGTCTGTGATCACATCAAAATGGTAGCCTTCCAGGAAGCAACGAAGTTTTCGAATGGCCCAGACCTTAGCCAGACACTCCTTCTCGGTGGCGGAGTAGTTCTCTTCGGCCTTGAGTATTCGTCGGCTGGCGTAGGCGATGACCCGTTCCTCTCCTGCTATCTGTTGAGTTAGTACGGCTCCGAGGCCGTATGCGCTGGCGCCCGTCTGCAGGACGAACCTCTCATGGAAATCCGGGCATGCCAGTATCGGTGCTTGGGTCAGTTTCTCCTTGAGAGTTTCCAACGCCTTTTGTTTCTCCTCGGACCAGACCCCCTTTTGGTCTTTCTTCAAAAGGATCTTCATGGGCTGGACTATGGTGGCGAAGTTAGGGACAAAACGTCGATACCATGAGGCCATTCCAATGCAACGTCGTAGCTCCTTCAACGTGGTGGATGGGGTTAGCTTCTGGACTGCAATGACCTTTCTTGGATCGGTGTGAATGCCTTGTTCGCTAATAACGTGCCCGAGGTATACCAGACTCTACCTGAAGAAGCTGCATTTGATCCGGTTCAGCCTGAGGTTGTCTTCCCGCAGTCTACGGAAGACCTCTCGCAAGTTCTTGATGTGTTCATCCAGGCTTGCTCCGATAACGATGATGTCGTCCAGGTACGCGAAGGCGTACGCCTCAATGTCGGGTCCAATGACGCTGTCCAGGGCCCGTTGAAAGGTCGCTGGTGCTGAGTGGAGGCCAAACGGCATGACCTTCCATGAAGGAAGGCGGTGGCTTCTGTGCTACCTTCGGCTACCGGGATCTGCCAGTATCCGTTCTTTAGGTCCAGCGTCGAAATGTAGCATGCGTTGCGGAGCATTTCCAGTATGTGATTGATGCGTGGCAGCAGGTAGGCATCTGGCACCGATCGGGCATTTAATTGCCGATAGTCCACGCACATTCGCATCTCTCCCGACTTCTTCCATACCAGTACGATGGGTGCACTGTGGGAGCTCTTGGATGGCTCGATCCTACCGTCTTGAAGTAGTTCTGTCACTTGGGCATCGATGATCTTCTGCATGGTTGGATTCTTCGTGAAGTAGCGTTGCTTCACGGGCTTGTCGTCCCGCATGGTGATGGTGTGCTCGGCGATCTGCGATATCCCGTTCAATCCTTCGAACTTCTCCAGTTCCTCCTCCAAGAATTTGGCTGCTTCGGGTGTGGGAGGTGGCGCTGGATCCGGATCTGCCTGCCAGTTTGAGAGTTTTTCCAGCTCCTGCGCTTACGTGGGGACCTGTCTTGTTGGGTCTCTGCGGTTGTAGTCCCCGTTCCGTTGGGGCGTAGTGTCGGGGTTTTGCGTTTATTGCCGATGATGGGTATTGCCTCGTTGAGTTTCCCTCGGGTGGGTTCTTGATTCGATGGACCATGGGAGGGCATCTCCGTCAAGGTTCCTGTCCGGGGTTGCTGATCTGTGGGGAATTCTTTGGCCGGCGAGACGTGTGTGCTCACCTCGGCCAAAGTCCCTGCCTGGTGTCGTTGCGTTGTAGGAAGTGCTTGGGTCGACGAGCCACGTTCGCTCGTCTCGGCCAAGGTTCCTGTCCTGCTTGGTTGTGCTGCAGCGGACGCTTTGGACGACGACACGTGTGTGCTCATCACGGCCAAAGTCCCTGCCTGGTGTCGTTGCGTTGTAGGGAGTGCTTGGGTCGACGAGCCGAGTTCGCTCGTCGCGGCCAAGGTTCTTGGGTTTTGTCGTTGCTGTGGGTCGGACCTATGGACCGTAGATCTGGTAATGGTTAGATCGTTCGGGTCTATAGAGCTCAGGGTCGTGGTTGTGTTTGGGTCCTCGCCGGGTAGTGCTAATGTCGTCTGGTGCCGTTTGCAGCGCTTGGCTTTCTGTATTGGGCTGGCCGTATGTTCGGAAGTGGTGGTCGGGTACAGGGGGACGGTTGAGGTTTGACTTTGGGTGCTGAGGGGCTCGGCGAACGTTACGTGCCGTGGTTGCAGTGCCGCGGTGCTGATAGAAGGGTCTTGCCTCAATTTCAACTGAAGGTACGCTCGGCCACAGTGGATCCTTGCTTGGATACCACACAGGAAGTCCAGGCCCAGGATTATGTCGTCTAATACGGTGGGCAATATAATTAGGGCTACCTGGAATTCCCTTTGGTCGAGGCGCGGTCTCGCTGTGATCGCTTGAGTGATGTCCTTCCGTGTTCCGTCCGCTAGGCTGATCCGAGTCCTCACCTCTCGTCGATTCTCCGCCGTTCCCAGTTCCTCGGCCACTCGTTGACTAACGAAAAATCGGGTTGCTCCAGTGTCGGGTGTGGCTGAGAAGGCTCTCCCGTCGATGGTAACCAGAGCGGCGATCCTTCCCCCGATCATACTTAATGGGTGGGGGACTCCGGGTCCCGGGTGTGTGTCTCCGTCCGTGTCCCGGTTGAACGGAGCCCAAATCCGTTTTCCGACTGGGTCTTTCGGCAGCAGTAGATGGTCCTGATATTTCGGCGTCGACATTGCCAGCAGAAGAGTTTCCGTCGGTTGGTACATCCATCACTGAAATGTCCTTCCTCTCCGCAGTTCCGGCATGCTCGGCTCACGTCGATTGGCCGCTCCTCCTCCTGAGTGATTACCTTACTAATGCCGTTGGATGCTCCGCTGGTCTCTTTGGTGGGGTTCCGTTGTGTTGTGGTTTCGTTTCCGGAAGTATCTGAGAGGCAGGAAGAAGTCCAGAAATTCCTTGCGGAAATCTGTCCAAGTCTGTCCCTGCATCTGGAAGGTTCGGAACCATCCTTCTGCCTTTCCGGTTAAGAGTCCTGAGATGGCGCGCGGCAGCTGGGCTTCCTCCGTAGGAATCGACTCGTTCTTCTAGCCTTTCGATGAATGCCAGTGGGTTGGCATGTCCGTCAAAGGTGAGTCCCCATTTCCGGAGCTTGTCTGCCAGGAAGGAGTACGAAATTCCTCCTCCCCCTGGGCGATGCATTTGTCGGTCATGAGTTGGATGGTTCCCCTCGAGGGCCGCTGGCTCATTTGCACTGGTTGGTGGCCAGTTTGCCAGAGGTCCTGGTCCTTCAGGCCGGTGGCGTGGCTCAAGAGTGAACACCGGTTCCGGAAGGGTCGCTTGAGGGCGGCGGCTTGGGTGTGCCGACGGCTCGCTTGTGGCATTGCAATATCCGGTTGCCACCATTCCGGCTGATTGATACCTTCGGGGATCGATGGATCGAGCGCCTTCTTCGCAGATCTAGTGGGACTGGTTCCCGTCTATTCTCTTACCCTATATTTGTGTATAAATGTGGCTTACGGGCTAAGGAAATATAAATTTTGAAGCTTATGGACTAGGAGTACTAATTACTTAAGCACTAGGAGAAATAATAATTGTGGCCACAAATTATGGTCTGTGGCCTGCCTTCATGGCTGCGGGTAACACCTGGGTGTGGCTTCGCCTCCAGGGCGAATGGTGCTGGCTCTAAAGCTCGTTGCTGTGAAGGGGTATGCCTCTTCACAGTGCACAGCACAAATTTTTTTGTTTGTTATTGTCAGCTGTGTTTTTATACACGGTACGCGAAGACTAAAGGGGTATATTAGATTTGTTGAAAAAATGGATGGCATATATATTCTTGATCAGCATCAAAAGCCGAGTCGTTATAGCTATGTCTGTCTGTCCGTCCGTCCATCATCACTAGCGCCTATAGCTCAGAGACTATAAAAGCTAGAGCAACCAAATTTTGTATCTAGACTTCCCTGATATCACACTGTTACAAGTACATTTTAAAATTTCACCCCACCTCTTTGCGCCCACACAAAGAACGAAAATCTGTGCCATGCACAATTTTAACGATTCGAGGAGTCTAAAAACGCAGAATCATAGAAAATGACCAGATCGGATCATAAATATAGCCGCAATGAAGAAAGCCATTTCAAAATGCATCGTTCCCTCTCGCTCTCTCTCACACACCGGGGTGGGTGCTAGCCTGATCGAATTTTTTGACACCTAGATCTCAGAGACTATGAAAGCTTGATCAACCAAACTTTCTATCCAAGTTCCTGTGATATCAAACCGAGAGGAGTTTGTTTCAAAATTTGGCCACGCCCCCTTCCGCTCCCACAAAAGACGAAATTCTGTGGAAGCGAGAATTTTGAAGATACGGGAAAACCCAAAACAAGATATACGAGCGATGCATGCTAAGAAGAGTACTGGGCACCCAACAGATTAAGGCCATTCCAAAATTCCAGTTTGGTTTTCGACACAGACACGGAACCACTGAGCAACTTCACTGAGTTGTTGAACACATACTCCAAGGCTTCCACCAGAAACAGTACGTTGTGGCAGCGTATCTGGACATACAGCAGGCTTTTGACCGGGTGTGGCACGAAGGATTGCTCGCCAAGCTAAAAACTCTGCTCAGCCCTCAATTATGTTGAGACGGTCAAAAGCTTCCTTGCGGAGAGAAACTTTCGAGTGGTACAACAGGGAATACACTCAAACATCAAGAGCATCAAGGCTGTAGTACCACAGGGGAGTGTGCTTGGGCCAACCCTGTACAATATCTTTACACACGATATGCCGAAAATTCAAACTTACCGAACGAGACAGGAGAAATCTGTCCTATTAGCCACCTTCGCAGATGACACTGCGACTAGTGACTAGTTGCGTATACGATGCAACTGACAATTTACAGCTATACCTAAAGAGATTCGAGAACTGGGCCTACCGTTGGACTATCTCAATAAATCCTGATAAATGTGCGGTCGTAGTACACACATTAAGGAAAGGTACCTGCTCTATACTGTTCCTACATGAGGAGCTATTAAAGCAGAAGAAGAGCCACACATACCTGGGAGTAGTCCTGGAATTTAGGCTTACCTTTGCTGAACACACCAAAAATACGAGGGAAGATGGAGGTAAAAGCCAGGAAGCTCTACTGGCTTCTTAACTCAAGCAAAAAGCTAAGCCTCAAGAATAAGGTCCTGATTTACAAAATTATACTGGCTCCAATTTGAAGATATGGTATCTAAATAAACGGGATAGCTGCCAAAACCCACCTGGAAAAAATTAGAGTATTCCAGAGAAAACTTCTAAGACAAGTCAGCGGAGCAGAGTGGCACTGCGAAACAAGGACATAGCCATAGACCTCAACGTCCCCCATGTCGGAGATATTATAAACGTACAAGCTATGAAGTACGTAGACAAGCTCAGACGCCATCCCAACGCGCTGGCGAGAAGGATAGCCAGACAGAAGACGACTGAGAAAAATACACTCCATCGACCTGCCAAACAGGACAATTTAGTTAAATGATTTATAATTGTAAAAACTATCGACCCACTTCCCTAAGCATTCGATTCATCTAATCGTCTATTGAAATATCTCCCAGCCCATTACAGAAGTAGCTAATTAGTTACAGCAAGTAATGTTACTGATTCTATTATTTTGTGATATTTTTTATATAATAAAGCAACAAAAAAAAAAAAAAAAAAGAACCTCTTATTGGTGCTGCGTTTGCTTCGGTAACGCGTTTGGTTGTGTGCATTGGCATCATTATTTATCTTTGTTTCTCTGCATTAACCCTTTGACGCCGATACGGTGTTTTTTTAAACTTCTTTTTGTTGGTTGCATCGGCATTATAATTGTTAATTTATTCGTTGCTGCCGTTGCATTTACCCATTAAAACCGAAACGAAGATTTGTTTGGAAATTCCGCCTTTGTTGGTTTTGCGTTGGTTACGCTTCTTAGTGGCATACCCTCTCTTGTATACCCTGCATTATTTCAGTTAAACATTATCATTAAACAGTGCATTACTTTTTGACTCAAGTGGATTAAAAAAAAGCGTCAGCATGAGTGAAAAAGAAAAGGAAATCGTTAGCAAATAAGGAGCTGCGAAAAAAGGATGGGGTGCAAAGATCTCCCAAACTTATTGACAGCAATTCAAAGACACGATAAAGTGATGGGCGATCTTAGGCGTATTAGGACGGCATTTAAGGAAAAAACCATTTCGTTTGACTCTCTTCAAATTAAATGCAGACTAAAGCTGATCGAAGATTATTGCGAAAAGTTGATGGACATACAGGTGGACGTGGATTTGTTGAATCCCAACAACGAGCTACGCGAATCGGTAGAGGATATGTGTGTCATCACAAAGGCGCTGTATATGTCGGCGCTTCAAGAACCCGAGGGTCAGCGAGTACAAAGGACGGATATTGGTGACCGTCCTCATTCGTCACATTTGCCCAAAATGAATCTCCCCAAGTTTAGTGGCCAACATGCCGAGTTTAAGAACTTTTTAAGCCTTTTCGAGAGTTTGGTGCATAACTACCCAGCATTAATAAATCATTTCGTCACATTTGCCCAAAATGAATCTCCCCAAGTTTAGTGGCCAACATGCCGAGTTTAAGAACTTTTTAAGCCTTTTCGAGAGTTTGGTGCATAACTACCCAGCATTAATAAATGTAGAAAAATGTAACCACTTACTGTCGTGTCTTTCTGATGATGCATTGGGAACATTGGGAAGGCGTTCCAAATCTGTGACGAAAATTATGAAAAGGCTCTAGATAGTTAAAAGAATGTTTACGAAAAAAAATATTTAATCTTTTCTAATACTGTATCGCAGTTGTTTGACATTCCTAGCACAACAAAACCTTCTGCTTCAAACCTTAGGTCAGTCATTGACACGGTGTCAGCACTCTATTTTTCTCTGCAGTCGATAGGAAGTGAGAAAGACATAAATAGTGCATTGTTAATTCACATAGCATTGTCCAAGGTGGATCCCACAACGAAGTCTCGGTTCGATGAGCAACTGGATTACGACAAATTACCGTCTTGGTCTGAGTGCGCAGCCGAGTTGAATCGGTGCTATCAGAATTTAGCTGCTGAAGAGTTAACCCGGAAAAACCAAACAAGAGACAAGTAAAGGACACACTACATCTTCCTTTTCATGTGCAAAGACATCCGTCTTGATGATCCGTCTTTGGCGAGCTGAGCCAAAATGCAGCTATTTCCAAGCGGGGAATCATATCATAAGCAATTGTCAATCTTATAATGCGCTTCCCGTTCTTCAACGGTTCGATATCACCAAGCAACTTCGCGTGTGCATAAACTGTTTGAAGCCGGGTCATACAGTGACGAGGTGCATCCTTTTCTCTTCCTATAACGAAGACTCGCAAGGGATCAATACTTGCATGATATGTATATGGAGTTTATGAAGGAGTATATCATACTTGGCCACATGTCATTAATGCAGGACACTCCTCCAGGATACCATTACTATATTCCACATCAATGTGCTCTGAGACCTGATAGTAGCACCACTAAGCTCCGCGTCGTTTTTGATGCATCGAGCAAAATATCGACTTCAATCTCATTAAATGAGACTTTAATGGTGGGTGCACCTATTCAGAGGGAGCTTTAAGCAACTCTAGTCCGATTTCGACTAAATCGCTTTGCGCTAACAGCTGACATCTCCAAGATGTATAGGCAAGTTCAGAAGAGGGCCGAAATTATCTGTTGATTCTGTGGAGGGAAAAGACAAGTCTAGATGTTCAAACATATCGCCTGGACTGGTAACTTATGGAACAGACTCAGCTCCGTTTCTGGCCATCCGTTGTCTCGTTGAATTGGCAGAGATCTATGCGAAGTCCCATCCCATTGCATCACAAGTCATAAAAAGTGACTTTTACGTTAATGATATGCTTACAGGAGCAAATAGTTTTGAAGATCTAGAACATATTCGTCTGGAAGTGTGCGAGGTCTCAGAAGCAGGGGGCATCAATTTGGCCAAATGGGCTTCAAATCATCCCCAGCTGCTGTCCGATAGTGGCCAGGAGAAATATCTTCAGTTTGACCCTTCGTCGTCTGTTTAAACGATCGGAATTCGATGAAGTCCGCAGAGTGACTTGTTCCACTATCATTTGATTTATTGACTCCTTTGATTTATTGACCCCAACGAAGCGAAATATCTTGTCAGTTGCGTCCCGATTGTTTGACCCATAAGGGTTGTCATGTCCCTTGATAACTCGGGCAAAAATCTTGCTGCAGCAGTTGATTGGGACGAGTCAGTTCCCTTGAGTTTGCACACGAGCTGGAACAGGTTCAAACAGAATTTGTTTGAACTAGACAAGATATCAATACCTCGCTACATTGGTCTTGCCACTCAAAAAAGGGTTCAGATTCACGGATTTGTCGGACGCATCAGTGGAAGCGTCCGGAAGCTGCATTTACATCCGTACCAGTGACTATAAACATGTTGTGTCAAAGCATCTTACCGCTAAGTCTCGAGTAGCTCCTCTTAAAACCAAATCGATTCCAAGACTCGAATTGTGTGCAGCACTGCTGTTATCCACTTTATGGACTCAAATCAAACCTCTCATGGACAAGTTTGTGAGTGAGAGTGTAAACTTTTGGTCGGACTCCCAAGTCACCTTGTACTGGCTGGAAAGGGATACAGCCGCGATAGCAACGTTTGTGGCCAATAGGGTTGCGGAAATCTAGGAGTTATCCTGTGATGTGATGTGGCGTCGTATTCCTACCGAGCAAAACCCAGCCGACTTAGTGTCACGTAGAAGGTGTAACTTGGTCATTGTGGACTGATGAGTCAGAATTTCTGCTCAGGAATTCTGAGGAATGGCCTCGTTTAAACCAGGTTGAGTTGTTGTCCCCAGAAATGGAGCGGAGAGAAGAAAAGTGTGGCAGCACATTTAGTGACAAAGTGTCAGACTAGTGAGCTTATCGGGCCGATTGGAAGATGCTCATCGCTTGAGAAATTGCTCCGTATAATGGCATATGTGAATCGGTTCCTTCAAGGAAGCAATCGTAGTCGAAAAGTTGTCCTATCAGCTAGAGAACTAAAGGTCTCATTACTAAGGCTGGTACAAGTACTCCATAGATACCAGCTGGGACCAGAATTCTGCAAACTGGAGAGGTCAGAAATCCTCTCACCACATCGTCAGCGACTCAGGACGTTCATACATACGAGCGAACTCGAAGGAGTAACGTTTCGATTGATTCGAGTGGGAGGCAGTTTGCTTATCGCAGAAATTCCATACGATGCCAAATTTCCCCTGCTGCTGTCGCAAAAATTGCAGTTCGTAACGCTGTTCCTACGCAATTTGCATCGGATTCACTATCATGCAGGGGCCAAAGTTATGGTGTCATTATTAAGGCAGCAGATATGGCTAATTAATTTTCGAGAAGTATGCACAAGAGTTTTAAGAAATTGTGTGCATTTTTTCCGATACAAGCCAGTCCTATTGGGCCAGATTATGGGAAACCTGCCAGCTGATAGAGTGCGAAGAGCTCGCTCCTTTTTAATTTGTGGGGTAAATTTCTGCGGTCCATTTTATGTGTCCCTCAAGATTCGCGGCAGGCCCCCTATTAAGATATATGTTGCCGTCTTCGTTTGTTTTGTGTCAAAGGCTGTTCACATGGAGCTTGTTGCAGATTTATCCACTGATAGTTTTTGGTCTTTATTTAAAAAGTTCACCGGGAGAAAAGGCCTTCCGGAGAAAGTCTACAGCGACAACGCCACCAACTTCGTGGGAGCGA
This sequence comes from Drosophila helvetica, assembly GCA_963969585.1. Lineage (NCBI taxonomy): Eukaryota > Metazoa > Arthropoda > Insecta > Diptera > Drosophilidae > Drosophila > Drosophila helvetica. The sequence goes on along the minus strand of OZ018401.1, from coordinate 28,209,235 downwards.
GCAAAGTGGTGGACGAGCTCCATCAAGCGTTCCGGAAGGATCAGGACCGGCTCAAGGAGTACGCAGCGCGCCAAGGCATCGAGTGGTGTTTCGTGCCACCGAGAGCACCGCACTTCGGCGGGTTGTGGGAGGCAGCCGTCAAGTCCGCCAAGCAGAGGTTGGTGAGCGGAGTTGGCAACGCGAACCTTACCGCAGACGAGCCGAGCACACACCTGGTAGAGGTCGAGGTCATGCTCAACTCCCGCCCAATCGCACATCTCCGGGCAACGATCCCAACGATGAAAAACCGCTAACGCTAGGGCACCTTCTGATCGGGCAACCACTTCTTTCGTTGCCGCCCGAATCAAAGCAAGGCACCAGATGCAACAGATGCAGAAGTGGACCACAGGATGAGTGGTGGCAGCAATCGCGTGGCCGAGGTGCGAACGGCGTTATTAAACCGCAGGCGTTATTAAACGCCCCATCCATAAGCTGGAAAAATTGCCAATAGACGGTTGAAGCGGCGGAGGCCTTCAACGGGGCCGGAATGTTGCAGCAGGAGATTACATACATTACGATATTACATGAGTTACATGAATTACATGAATACGATATTGTATTTTATTATATGAGCTTTGGTTCTCGCGCGCTGCTCTCTTACGCTTTCGGCATGTACGATCGGCTCTGTTTTGGAGTCGGTCAGTTTTGGAGGTCGCTGTCTGCGCCCAGTGTAATAAATGCATTGAACTTGAGCACTTGTTCTTTTGTTTTTGTTTCCTACAAATTTTGTGACCCTAGCCATCGAGAGCCCGCTGGACCGGAGTCCAATATCCCATTTCGTTCTGGAAAAACTCTTCCGGATTTTACAAATGGCAATCAAAAATATTTCGTGCCTAAACATATTTCAAATCGTATATAACATTTTAAACTGTTGAAGACCAAAAAGAGACAAAAACACACCAGAAACAATAAGAAATGGAGAGAGCCAAAACGGGTAGTAGTAAGTTTAATAAATATTCCTATGTATGAATGTACGTATGTATTTGTTTAGTTTATGATTAGTATTTTGTAGCATTAAATAAAATAAAAATCAAACAATACATGCATGTTAAAGTGGACTACGCAGATCGAAAGTCTCGCTCTAAATATTTGGCATCATGCTACTACGGATCTGCGGGGGTACCGAAATAATTCCGCTAATGTCAAGTAGGATATCCCCAGTTGCTGCTCTATTTTTCTTTCTGTAACCAAGGCACCGCAGCGAAACGGATTAAACTGGACATTGACCAGATTGATCACTAAATTCTTGAAGTCCAGAAGTAGCAGCAGAAATTACAGGAGGTGCACCAGAAAATCAAGAGAAAAATACTCCAGCAGATTACGAGTAAATAAGGCCAAACCCATCTCAAAACGGAGCTGCTGAAATTTTTAGGACATCCAAAGAACAACGTCAATTGCAGATGTATGGATTATTTTATTATAGCATTTCAAATCGCCAGTTTACTTATTAAAAATTTGTTGAAATTTCACCGTTCAGACCAAAACGTTGTTATTTTATGTTCATCAGCTGCTTTTTGACGAATAGTGGATGGTTCTGAATATCACAATTCAGACAAAATCTTTGTTTTTTATGCTCATCAGCTGCTTTTTGACGGGTGGTGGAATCAAGGTTCAACATCTGTCGAAAAAAAGCGTATCAACGCGCCCACAGGTTCTCTCTCTTTCACACGCTCTTCATCGTGAAGTTTGAGCCCTGTGGCGGAAGGTGTACATACTGCGATTTAACCGTAGTTTTTAATTAGGAAGACGCTTTATTTTTCAAATATTCGATAGAAAACTGAAAAATTAATGGAAACCAAAAAAATATGTTTTAATGCTGGTCTAGAGCATTTTAAAGCGGAGTTATATAGCAAAAGATGCAATGCAAAGCTCCATGGACTTTTTATGTCCATTATATTTCTTTAGTCGATTGGCTTATTTAAAGATAAATGCATTGAATTTTTAAAAGAAAAAACTAGAAACAACTTTAATGATACGGTTCGCTATTGTAAGAGAATACATACACATGCATGTACATTCAGCTTGCGTATTAATATTGTAGATGATCTACCCTGGCCTTAAGCTTACGTATTTTGCATATAATTTTTTCAACAATACAGGTATGATTAAGTTCAAGAACATCTTGGCTGATGTGCCGTAAAGGCTGCGTCTTGATTCATTGCATCTTCCCAGAGAGAGTTTTTTTTACATAGGTTAAGCATAGAGCCCTAGTGGTTGCTAACAGATCAAAATTTGAATTTTGAAGAGGAGGACGTTGCAATTTCAAGTCAAATTGTAATTTTTCTGCAGATAACCCCGCCGCTTCCATAGGTTAGGTTAGGTTAACCCGGACAGCCTTCAGTGGGGCCACTTATAGGCAAGTATGACCCTTAGTTATCCGGATGGGTATGGACCTTTACGGGGGTATTATTGAGGAAGTCCTCGAGGACCAAGGTTTTTTTTTGGCAAAGGCATGGAGTTCGCTTGGCGTCTTCCTGGAGGCGTCTTTCAGTGATACGAGCGCCGGTGTGCCTAGGTGTCTGCTCCTTGCCCGTGAGAGAGCTGGACAGTTGCATATGAGATGTTCCAGGGTTTCGAAAGCCCCTGGTTCATCACATTTCCTACTGTCTTGGTTGGTGATGCCTAGCTTGGCTGCATACGCTGCAGACAGACAGTGACCTGTAAGTATTCCCACTAACAGTCCTTCCGTGGTAGACTTCGTCGTGCTTAGTGTGTCTAGTGACTCCCTGCATACCAGGACACTTCTGGAACTTACCGCGGACGATGGATCTTATTGCCGCTTGGTTGTCAACGAATAGATTGACCACATTGTAAGTTGGTTTTTTGTGTCGTGTTAGTTTTCCCTCTCTTCTCTACCCACCCTACCATGACAATGCGTTGGAATTGCTGCGTTGTCCCTTCATGAACTTCAAACGAGATTCACCACATATTATAAGATCCTGGCACGGATACCCGACAGACCATTACTACAAGATTAAAGATTCATATCAACTTCCTAACGATTCATGTTTTAATATTGTGGAGAACTCCAATTTGGTTTAACATATTTCGAGGTTAAAAAAGCAACAACAATTCAATATAAAAATGTAATAAGGGAGGGGGGTGGTAATATTTCCATAATTATAATTAATATGTAAATATAGTGACAAATGAATGTATACATCATATTAAACATTGGAAATAGATGGATATATATATATATAATTATGTATATAAAGTAAACTAGGAATGAAATTAAATAAAAAAAAAAAAAAGACAAGAGCAGATTGGCGTGTGCTTTTTACACTGAGCAGGGGGGGTTAAATCATTGTATATGCTTCTATATGCCAAGCATGGCTAGAAAATTAATCAATGATTCCTTGCTTGGCTCACTCCGGCTTTACTTCTTACGCTGATCGTTGGGCGCGATGATGTCGCATATGATGAATGCCGCAGTTTAAAATATGAAAACCATAATTACATATAATGCATACAATACATTTATGGTAAAAACACCCGTTGCATTGCTATCAGCCAGTTGTTTTTGTTTTACATATAAAAGATTGCAATTAAATGTTAGGCAAAAAGAATATTAAGAAATAATCAAAAGGTGGATAAATAAAGATAAGTTTATGGTGCATATTCACGTCTGTGCATATGTATGTATGCAAGTAGCTTAGAGAGGGGTGATAAGAAAGTTCTAAGTCAAATTAAACTGCTGACATTCATGCGCAGGTATTTGATAAAGAATAAATTGAAGCTCAACCAAGTCGTTGACTCAGCGGAGCCATATCGCTGACCCTAGACCACCTGAAGTTGGACTTGAGGTTGCCTGGGGTGAGGTTCCATACTGTAGAATCTTCCGGCGAAAAGTTATTTCGTATTTCAGAATATAAGTGGTGGCCAGACTAGTGGCGATTAAAGGAATTTTGGAATTCTGAATACTACGACCACTGTTCATGCACATGAACAGGAGCCGACAGCAGGTAGCGTCACAAAAAAAAAAATATACAGTCCACTTGAAGGAGGCCAACAAACTCGCAGTTATCACATCTTTAGCAAAGGTAAAAGCCAGGAAGCTCTACTGGCTTCTTAACTCAAGCAAAAAGCTAAGCCTCAAGAATAAGGTCCTGATTTACAAAATTATACTGGCTCCAATTTGAAGATATGGTATCTAAATAAACGGGATAGCTGCCAAAACCCACCTGGAAAAAATTAGAGTATTCCAGAGAAAACTTCTAAGACAAGTCAGCGGAGCAGAGTGGCACTGCGAAACAAGGACATAGCCATAGACCTCAACGTCCCCCATGTCGGAGATATTATAAACGTACAAGCTATGAAGTACGTAGACAAGCTCAGACGCCATCCCAACGCGCTGGCGAGAAGGATAGCCAGACAGAAGACGACTGAGAAAAATACACTCCATCGACCTGCCAAACAGGACAATTTAGTTAAATGATTTATAATTGTAAAAACTATCGACCCACTTCCCTAAGCATTCGATTCATCTAATCGTCTATTGAAATATCTCCCAGCCCATTACAGAAGTAGCTAATTAGTTACAGCAAGTAATGTTACTGATTCTATTATTTTGTGATATTTTTTATATAATAAAGCAACAAAAAAAAAAAAAAAAGAACCTCTTATTGGTGCTGCGTTTGCTTCGGTAACGCGTTTGGTTGTGTGCATTGGCATCATTATTTATCTTTGTTTCTCTGCATTAACCCTTTGACGCCGATACGGTGTTTTTTTAAACTTCTTTTTGTTGGTTGCATCGGCATTATAATTGTTAATTTATTCGTTGCTGCCGTTGCATTTACCCATTAAAACCGAAACGAAGATTTGTTTGGAAATTCCGCCTTTGTTGGTTTTGCGTTGGTTACGCTTCTTAGTGGCATACCCTCTCTTGTATACCCTGCATTATTTCAGTTAAACATTATCATTAAACAGTGCATTACTTTTTGACTCAAGTGGATTAAAAAAAAGCGTCAGCATGAGTGAAAAAGAAAAGGAAATCGTTAGCAAATAAGGAGCTGCGAAAAAAGGATGGGGTGCAAAGATCTCCCAAACTTATTGACAGCAATTCAAAGACACGATAAAGTGATGGGCGATCTTAGGCGTATTAGGACGGCATTTAAGGAAAAAACCATTTCGTTTGACTCTCTTCAAATTAAATGCAGACTAAAGCTGATCGAAGATTATTGCGAAAAGTTGATGGACATACAGGTGGACGTGGATTTGTTGAATCCCAACAACGAGCTACGCGAATCGGTAGAGGATATGTGTGTCATCACAAAGGCGCTGTATATGTCGGCGCTTCAAGAACCCGAGGGTCAGCGAGTACAAAGGACGGATATTGGTGACCGTCCTCATTCGTCACATTTGCCCAAAATGAATCTCCCCAAGTTTAGTGGCCAACATGCCGAGTTTAAGAACTTTTTAAGCCTTTTCGAGAGTTTGGTGCATAACTACCCAGCATTAATAAATCATTTCGTCACATTTGCCCAAAATGAATCTCCCCAAGTTTAGTGGCCAACATGCCGAGTTTAAGAACTTTTTAAGCCTTTTCGAGAGTTTGGTGCATAACTACCCAGCATTAATAAATGTAGAAAAATGTAACCACTTACTGTCGTGTCTTTCTGATGATGCATTGGGAACATTGGGAAGGCGTTCCAAATCTGTGACGAAAATTATGAAAAGGCTCTAGATAGTTAAAAGAATGTTTACGAAAAAAAATATTTAATCTTTTCTAATACTGTATCGCAGTTGTTTGACATTCCTAGCACAACAAAACCTTCTGCTTCAAACCTTAGGTCAGTCATTGACACGGTGTCAGCACTCTATTTTTCTCTGCAGTCGATAGGAAGTGAGAAAGACATAAATAGTGCATTGTTAATTCACATAGCATTGTCCAAGGTGGATCCCACAACGAAGTCTCGGTTCGATGAGCAACTGGATTACGACAAATTACCGTCTTGGTCTGAGTGCGCAGCCGAGTTGAATCGGTGCTATCAGAATTTAGCTGCTGAAGAGTTAACCCGGAAAAACCAAACAAGAGACAAGTAAAGGACACACTACATCTTCCTTTTCATGTGCAAAGACATCCGTCTTGATGATCCGTCTTTGGCGAGCTGAGCCAAAATGCAGCTATTTCCAAGCGGGGAATCATATCATAAGCAATTGTCAATCTTATAATGCGCTTCCCGTTCTTCAACGGTTCGATATCACCAAGCAACTTCGCGTGTGCATAAACTGTTTGAAGCCGGGTCATACAGTGACGAGGTGCATCCTTTTCTCTTCCTATAACGAAGACTCGCAAGGGATCAATACTTGCATGATATGTATATGGAGTTTATGAAGGAGTATATCATACTTGGCCACATGTCATTAATGCAGGACACTCCTCCAGGATACCATTACTATATTCCACATCAATGTGCTCTGAGACCTGATAGTAGCACCACTAAGCTCCGCGTCGTTTTTGATGCATCGAGCAAAATATCGACTTCAATCTCATTAAATGAGACTTTAATGGTGGGTGCACCTATTCAGAGGGAGCTTTAAGCAACTCTAGTCCGATTTCGACTAAATCGCTTTGCGCTAACAGCTGACATCTCCAAGATGTATAGGCAAGTTCAGAAGAGGGCCGAAATTATCTGTTGATTCTGTGGAGGGAAAAGACAAGTCTAGATGTTCAAACATATCGCCTGGACTGGTAACTTATGGAACAGACTCAGCTCCGTTTCTGGCCATCCGTTGTCTCGTTGAATTGGCAGAGATCTATGCGAAGTCCCATCCCATTGCATCACAAGTCATAAAAAGTGACTTTTACGTTAATGATATGCTTACAGGAGCAAATAGTTTTGAAGATCTAGAACATATTCGTCTGGAAGTGTGCGAGGTCTCAGAAGCAGGGGGCATCAATTTGGCCAAATGGGCTTCAAATCATCCCCAGCTGCTGTCCGATAGTGGCCAGGAGAAATATCTTCAGTTTGACCCTTCGTCGTCTGTTTAAACGATCGGAATTCGATGAAGTCCGCAGAGTGACTTGTTCCACTATCATTTGATTTATTGACTCCTTTGATTTATTGACCCCAACGAAGCGAAATATCTTGTCAGTTGCGTCCCGATTGTTTGACCCATAAGGGTTGTCATGTCCCTTGATAACTCGGGCAAAAATCTTGCTGCAGCAGTTGATTGGGACGAGTCAGTTCCCTTGAGTTTGCACACGAGCTGGAACAGGTTCAAACAGAATTTGTTTGAACTAGACAAGATATCAATACCTCGCTACATTGGTCTTGCCACTCAAAAAAGGGTTCAGATTCACGGATTTGTCGGACGCATCAGTGGAAGCGTCCGGAAGCTGCATTTACATCCGTACCAGTGACTATAAACATGTTGTGTCAAAGCATCTTACCGCTAAGTCTCGAGTAGCTCCTCTTAAAACCAAATCGATTCCAAGACTCGAATTGTGTGCAGCACTGCTGTTATCCACTTTATGGACTCAAATCAAACCTCTCATGGACAAGTTTGTGAGTGAGAGTGTAAACTTTTGGTCGGACTCCCAAGTCACCTTGTACTGGCTGGAAAGGGATACAGCCGCGATAGCAACGTTTGTGGCCAATAGGGTTGCGGAAATCTAGGAGTTATCCTGTGATGTGATGTGGCGTCGTATTCCTACCGAGCAAAACCCAGCCGACTTAGTGTCACGTAGAAGGTGTAACTTGGTCATTGTGGACTGATGAGTCAGAATTTCTGCTCAGGAATTCTGAGGAATGGCCTCGTTTAAACCAGGTTGAGTTGTTGTCCCCAGAAATGGAGCGGAGAGAAGAAAAGTGTGGCAGCACATTTAGTGACAAAGTGTCAGACTAGTGAGCTTATCGGGCCGATTGGAAGATGCTCATCGCTTGAGAAATTGCTCCGTATAATGGCATATGTGAATCGGTTCCTTCAAGGAAGCAATCGTAGTCGAAAAGTTGTCCTATCAGCTAGAGAACTAAAGGTCTCATTACTAAGGCTGGTACAAGTACTCCATAGATACCAGCTGGGACCAGAATTCTGCAAACTGGAGAGGTCAGAAATCCTCTCACCACATCGTCAGCGACTCAGGACGTTCATACATACGAGCGAACTCGAAGGAGTAACGTTTCGATTGATTCGAGTGGGAGGCAGTTTGCTTATCGCAGAAATTCCATACGATGCCAAATTTCCCCTGCTGCTGTCGCAAAAATTGCAGTTCGTAACGCTGTTCCTACGCAATTTGCATCGGATTCACTATCATGCAGGGGCCAAAGTTATGGTGTCATTATTAAGGCAGCAGATATGGCTAATTAATTTTCGAGAAGTATGCACAAGAGTTTTAAGAAATTGTGTGCATTTTTTCCGATACAAGCCAGTCCTATTGGGCCAGATTATGGGAAACCTGCCAGCTGATAGAGTGCGAAGAGCTCGCTCCTTTTTAATTTGTGGGGTAAATTTCTGCGGTCCATTTTATGTGTCCCTCAAGATTCGCGGCAGGCCCCCTATTAAGATATATGTTGCCGTCTTCGTTTGTTTTGTGTCAAAGGCTGTTCACATGGAGCTTGTTGCAGATTTATCCACTGATAGTTTTTGGTCTTTATTTAAAAAGTTCACCGGGAGAAAAGGCCTTCCGGAGAAAGTCTACAGCGACAACGCCACCAACTTCGTGGGAGCGAGCAAAGTGGTGGACGAGCTCCATCAAGCGTTCCGGAAGGATCAGGACCGGCTCAAGGAGTACGCAGCGCGCCAAGGCATCGAGTGGTGTTTCGTGCCACCGAGAGCACCGCACTTCGGCGGGTTGTGGGAGGCAGCCGTCAAGTCCGCCAAGCAGAGGTTGGTGAGCGGAGTTGGCAACGCGAACCTTACCGCAGACGAGCCGAGCACACACCTGGTAGAGGTCGAGGTCATGCTCAACTCCCGCCCAATCGCACATCTCCGGGCAACGATCCCAACGATGAAAAACCGCTAACGCTAGGGCACCTTCTGATCGGGCAACCACTTCTTTCGTTGCCGCCCGAATCAAAGCAAGGCACCAGATGCAACAGATGCAGAAGTGGACCACAGGATGAGTGGTGGCAGCAATCGCGTGGCCGAGGTGCGAACGGCGTTATTAAACCGCAGGCGTTATTAAACGCCCCATCCATAAGCTGGAAAAATTGCCAATAGACGGTTGAAGCGGCGGAGGCCTTCAACGGGGCCGGAATGTTGCAGCAGGAGATTACATACATTACGATATTACATGAGTTACATGAATTACATGAATACGATATTGTATTTTATTATATGAGCTTTGGTTCTCGCGCGCTGCTCTCTTACGCTTTCGGCATGTACGATCGGCTCTGTTTTGGAGTCGGTCAGTTTTGGAGGTCGCTGTCTGCGCCCAGTGTAATAAATGCATTGAACTTGAGCACTTGTTCTTTTGTTTTTGTTTCCTACAAATTTTGTGACCCTAGCCATCGAGAGCCCGCTGGACCGGAGTCCAATATCCCATTTCGTTCTGGAAAAACTCTTCCGGATTTTACAAATGGCAATCAAAAATATTTCGTGCCTAAACATATTTCAAATCGTATATAACATTTTAAACTGTTGAAGACCAAAAAGAGACAAAAACACACCAGAAACAATAAGAAATGGAGAGAGCCAAAACGGGTAGTAGTAAGTTTAATAAATATTCCTATGTATGAATGTACGTATGTATTTGTTTAGTTTATGATTAGTATTTTGTAGCATTAAATAAAATAAAAATCAAACAATACATGCATGTTAAAGTGGACTACGCAGATCGAAAGTCTCGCTCTAAATATTTGGCATCATGCTACTACGGATCTGCGGGGGTACCGAAATAATTCCGCTAATGTCAAGTAGGATATCCCCAGTTGCTACTCTATTTTTCTTTCTGTAACCAAGGCACCGCAGCGAAACGGATTAAACTGGACATTGACCAGATTGATCACTAAATTCTTGAAGTCCAGAAGTAGCAGCAGAAATTACAGGAGGTGCACCAGAAAATCAAGAGAAAAATACTCCAGCAGATTACGAGTAAATAAGGCCAAACCCATCTCAAAACGGAGCTGCTGAAATTTTTAGGACATCCAAAGAACAACGTCAATTGCAGATGTATGGATTATTTTATTATAGCATTTCAAATCGCCAGTTTACTTATTAAAAATTTGTTGAAATTTCACCGTTCAGACCAAAACGTTGTTATTTTATGTTCATCAGCTGCTTTTTGACGAATAGTGGATGGTTCTGAATATCACAATTCAGACAAAATCTTTGTTTTTTATGCTCATCAGCTGCTTTTTGACGGGTGGTGGAATCAAGGTTCAACATCTGTCGAAAAAAAGCGTATCAACGCGCCCACAGGTTCTCTCTCTTTCACACGCTCTTCATCGTGAAGTTTGAGCCCTGTGGCGGAAGGTGTACATACTGCGATTTAACCGTAGTTTTTAATTAGGAAGACGCTTTATTTTTCAAATATTCGATAGAAAACTGAAAAATTAATGGAAACCAAAAAAATATGTTTTAATGCTGGTCTAGAGCATTTTAAAGCGGAGTTATATAGCAAAAGATGCAATGCAAAGCTCCATGGACTTTTTATGTCCATTATATTTCTTTAGTCGATTGGCTTATTTAAAGATAAATGCATTGAATTTTTAAAAGAAAAAACTAGAAACAACTTTAATGATACGGTTCGCTATTGTAAGAGAATACATACACATGCATGTACATTCAGCTTGCGTATTAATATTGTAGATGATCTACCCTGGCCTTAAGCTTACGTATTTTGCATATAATTTTTTCAACAATACAGGTATGATTAAGTTCAAGAACATCTTGGCTGATGTGCCGTAAAGGCTGCGTCTTGATTCATTGCATCTTCCCAGAGAGAGTTTTTTTTACATAGGTTAAGCATAGAGCCCTAGTGGTTGCTAACAGATCAAAATTTGAATTTTGAAGAGGAGGACGTTGCAATTTCAAGTCAAATTGTAATTTTTCTGCAGATAACCCCGCCGCTTCCATAGGTTAGGTTAGGTTAACCCGGACAGCCTTCAGTGGGGCCACTTATAGGCAAGTATGACCCTTAGTTATCCGGATGGGTATGGACCTTTACGGGGGTATTATTGAGGAAGTCCTCGAGGACCAAGGTTTTTTTTTGGCAAAGGCATGGAGTTCGCTTGGCGTCTTCCTGGAGGCGTCTTTCAGTGATACGAGCGCCGGTGTGCCTAGGTGTCTGCTCCTTGCCCGTGAGAGAGCTGGACAGTTGCATATGAGATGTTCCAGGGTTTCGAAAGCCCCTGGTTCATCACATTTCCTACTGTCTTGGTTGGTGATGCCTAGCTTGGCTGCATACGCTGCAGACAGACAGTGACCTGTAAGTATTCCCACTAACAGTCCTTCCGTGGTAGACTTCGTCGTGCTTAGTGTGTCTAGTGACTCCCTGCATACCAGGACACTTCTGGAACTTACCGCGGACGATGGATCTTATTGCCGCTTGGTTGTCAACGAATAGATTGACCACATTGTAAGTTGGTTTTTTGTGTCGTGTTAGTTTTCCCTCTCTTCTCTACCCACCCTACCATGACAATGCGTTGGAATTGCTGCGTTGTCCCTTCATGAACTTCAAACGAGATTCACCACATATTATAAGATCCTGGCACGGATACCCGACAGACCATTACTACAAGATTAAAGATTCATATCAACTTCCTAACGATTCATGTTTTAATATTGTGGAGAACTCCAATTTGGTTTAACATATTTCGAGGTTAAAAAAGCAACAACAATTCAATATAAAAATGTAATAAGGGAGGGGGGTGGTAATATTTCCATAATTATAATTAATATGTAAATATAGTGACAAATGAATGTATACATCATATTAAACATTGGAAATAGATGGATATATATATATATAATTATGTATATAAAGTAAACTAGGAATGAAATTAAATAAAAAAAAAAAAAAGACAAGAGCAGATTGGCGTGTGCTTTTTACACTGAGCAGGGGGGGTTAAATCATTGTATATGCTTCTATATGCCAAGCATGGCTAGAAAATTAATCAATGATTCCTTGCTTGGCTCACTCCGGCTTTACTTCTTACGCTGATCGTTGGGCGCGATGATGTCGCATATGATGAATGCCGCAGTTTAAAATATGAAAACCATAATTACATATAATGCATACAATACATTTATGGTAAAAACACCCGTTGCATTGCTATCAGCCAGTTGTTTTTGTTTTACATATAAAAGATTGCAATTAAATGTTAGGCAAAAAGAATATTAAGAAATAATCAAAAGGTGGATAAATAAAGATAAGTTTATGGTGCATATTCACGTCTGTGCATATGTATGTATGCAAGTAGCTTAGAGAGGGGTGATAAGAAAGTTCTAAGTCAAATTAAACTGCTGACATTCATGCGCAGGTATTTGATAAAGAATAAATTGAAGCTCAACCAAGTCGTTGACTCAGCGGAGCCATATCGCTGACCCTAGACCACCTGAAGTTGGACTTGAGGTTGCCTGGGGTGAGGTTCCATACTGTAGAATCTTCCGGCGAAAAGTTATTTCGTATTTCAGAATATAAGTGGTGGCCAGACTAGTGGCGATTAAAGGAATTTTGGAATTCTGAATACTACGACCACTGTTCATGCACATGAACAGGAGCCGACAGCAGGTAGCGTCACAAAAAAAAAAATATACAGTCCACTTGAAGGAGGCCAACAAACTCGCAGTTATCACATCTTTAGCAAACCGCGGGCAATATTTTCATAAAACATGAACAGGAACCGACACAGGCCAACCAATAAACAATACAGTCCACTTGAAGGAGGCCACTTGAGAAAAAGAACACATAGAGTGAACACCATAAGATCATATACATGAGTCACGTCGAACCCAAATCTATTAACACATGTGGATTGCATGTAGTAGGTGTCATTAGAAGGTATGAGCGTGGGAGCAAGTGCCGCACATCCCTCCTTTTCTTAGCGTTGGTCTTAGTTTTAATTACCCTATATTTTCCTATATATAGTGCATAAGTTTTGAAAATAAAACAGTTCGAATTTACAACTCAATTCAACAACATCAACATTTGGTCCATCGAGCCTCTGTGTTTCCCCCACCCGTGGTAAGAAATTCAGAAATATCAGCGCCAGGAAAAGCATAAGCCCTTGTCTTCGATAGTAAGGTCGCAACCTAAAAAACACCAAGCCTCTGTTCTCCCCCACCAGTGGTAAGAGACAGATAGCGTAAACCCTTGGTTTTTATAACAAGGTGCTAGTGGCAATAAAAACAGAATAGCGTAATCCCTTGGGTTTCAATACCAAGGTCACTATCAATAATTAAAAAAGACGACAATAAGTTACTGATCTCCCCCACCAGTGTTAAGAGACACAGTAAATAAAGTCGCAAAAAGGATACTGATCTCCTCCACCAGTGGTAAGAGACACAGTAAATAAAATCGCAAAATAACCTCAAGTGAACACATCCAAGTTGTGAGTCGGGGCAAAAATGGTCACGATTCGGCAACAGTTGCTAGAAGAGCATGAGCAGTTAGAGGAACAAATGTTAAAACTTCAGGACGAAGTATCAAAACAACCGCTTTCTAAAAACAAGACAGCAGACGCCCTGAAAAAGTTGGAAACAATCCAGAATGCTATTAAAGAAAATCACGAAAAATTAATGAAGGATGATGTCGGAAAGAAGGAACATTTCGAAAAAAAAACAATATTTTTTTTCTTCACAGATAAATAAATGAAACGAAAAGGACAACTAAATTGTGACAATGGTGAGATCTTAGAAAGAAACATCTTAGACGAAAGGCACTACAGGAGAAACCTACCTGTAGAATCGCCCGGCCCGTCTACTGGAAAAACCATAAGTTTCCACGACACAAAATTAGAAATATCAAAAAACCAATTAAAAATGGAATCTAATCGGATCGATAACGATTTTAGATGCCAAGTAGAGTTCGAGAAGGTAAAAATACCAACGTTCGATGGAGACGTAAAGGAATGGAAGACATTTCACATTCTCTTCGAAGAGATGATACATGGTGAAAAGAGCATACACAATACGGAAAAAATGATGCGGCTGAAAGGTCTGTTAAGAGATGAAGCAGCACGTCTAATCAAACACTTGCAAATATCGGCTGCCAACTATGAAGTTGCTTGGTCGACGCTCAAAAAGAGGTACGAAAATAGCAGGATGCTATTCACAGCGCAATGGGACAGACTTTTGGACCAATCAGAAATTAACAGCAACAATGACGAAGATGTAAGACAGCTGCTAGATACAACGAATGAATGCATAAATACCATTAATGCACTAGGAATAAATATTAATGAGGAAGATCCCTTTATCGAAAGAGTAATAATCAGAAATCTCGATATAAAAGAATGCGACACTATGAGCAAGCCATTCAAAAACCCAGAGAAATTAAAAAGTTATCAGATGTGCAAAAATTTTTAGAACAGCAGTATCAAACACTAACAGAAGTAGCAGGAAACAATCATGCTACCAGAGGAAGAAAGACATATCAAAAGCAAATAACACCTATCAACTCGAAAATGACAAAATGTAAGTGTTGCAACTATGAAGGTCATATTATCTCGGAGTGCCGAAAATTCGAACGGTTAACACCAGAAAACCGAATGCAATGGGCAAAAGACCAAAGAATGTAGAAAATGCTGCCAATATCATAACGAAATGTTGCATATTGAATTCAAAAAAACACGAGAAAATGTTACGACAATGACGTCCAAAAGTGGATCAACAGTAATACTGGCAACAGCACAAGTAAGAGCAAAGGCTGCCAACGGAGAGTACATGCTATTAAGAGCATTAATCGACCAAGGATCTCAGGTATCTTCGATATCAGAGGATTCAAGAGCTTTATGAAGGAGTAAAAGGATCTCGGTCACATGGCTAAAGTTAATGATGGATCGATGGGAAAATATTATCTTCCCCATCAAGCGGTCATCAGAGAGGGAAGTGCTACGACAAAATTGAGAGTCGTCTTCGATGCATCTGCAAAATCATCGAACGGGAAAAGTCTGAATGATGTAATGTATACCGGGCCATGGTTGCAAAAAGACATTTTCGACATCATCATCAAATGGAGAACGTGGAATATTGTATTAGCTGCCGATGTGGGAAAAATGTACAGACAGAAACAAATTTCCAAAGAAGACCAACCGTACCGTACTCTGGAGGGATGTTAAAATGAAGCCCATAGAGGAGTATGAACTACAAACAGTTACGTATGGGACATCGTCAGCACCGTTTTTAGCTGTTCGAACGCTAATGGAGATAGCTAATTATACCCTGGACCCCAATCTGCGAAACATCATCAAATCTGATTTTTACATGGATGATTTAATGACAGGAGCGGATACAATTGAGGAAGCACAAAATATACAAAAAACGATTGCTCCAGCGTCTTGCATTCGGATTTCATCTTCGGGAATGGTTATCGAACAACGAAAAAGTAATGGGGAAAATTGACTCTACAATGGAGAATGAAGTCATAGAAATAAACGAAAAAGAAACAGTTAAAACACTGGAACTACATTGGCAGCCAAAAGAAGACAACTTTAAATTTGAAGTCAACATGAGCACTGCGAAGACTTGTACAAAAAGATCAGTTCTATCCCAAGTAGCACGCATTTTTGACCCAATTGGATGGTTGTCTCCAGTCACAGTCATCGCAAAACTATATGTGCAGAAACTCTGGATACTAAAAGTAATATGGGACGAAGAATTATCCAACGACCTTGCAGACGATGGAAAAAATTTTCAGAAGACATGGACATGGCAAAGGATCTTCGTATTCCGCGATGGATAGCTACTCATCTCATGCGGAAATGTATGGATTCGGTGACGCGTCAGAAAAAGCATATGCAGCAGTAATTTACATAAATACACCCTACACTATAAAGCTTCTGATGGCAAAAACAAAAGTAAATCCAGTCAAAAATAGGAAGACGTTACCCGGCGCCGCTCATTTGCTAGCCAAGTTAATGAACCGTGCATCAGATTCGATATCTCAGGTTACTGCAATGTACGCTTGGAGTGACTCAACAATTACTTTAGCATGGATTCGGAAAAGTAAGAACAAGGATAAGTTCATAAGGAAGAGAGTAGCCGAAATAAAAGCCTACGTGCCACAAGCAATATGGCATCATGTTAGCACAAAGGACAATCCCGCAGACAGTGCATCGAGTGGCATCTCTCCAGCCAAATTACAAGATCTAAATAATTGGTGGAACGGCCCAAATTGGCTTACCTTGCCAATAGACCAATGGCCAATAACCACAAACGAACAGACTGAAAATAAGTCTACATTTATAAGTCTCATTTAACTGGGCTCTTAATTAAAGAATGTCATCAGGCAACCCTTCATGGAGGGAATCAGTTGATGGAAGCGATGATCAGACGCCAAAATTGGATAATATCAGTCAAAAAAGATATTAAGCAATTTGTGCGAAGGTGCACCAAATGCATCCGATATCGTCAGAAAGCAGATAAACAAATGATAGGAAACCTTCCGACGGGACGAATAACAATCTCCAGTACTTTTACACACAGAGGAGTGGATTATGCAGGACCATTTCATATGAGATGTTCCAAAGGTTGAGGACAGAAGTCGTTCAAGGGATAAGTAGCAGTATTTATATGCTTTGCTACTAAGGCGATTCATTTGGAAGCAGTCAGTGACACGACAACAGCACTGAGACGATTTACTGCTCGGCGAGGGAAATGTGCTCACCTATATTCGGATAATGGAACGAACTTTGTGGGAGCCAACCGATGTCTAGACGCAGATTTTAAAAAAGCGATTAAAAGGAATAGTGACATTGCCCCAATACTAGCAATGAAAACACAACATGGCATTTTTCCTCCCCGTCAGGACCACACTTTGGCTGAATTCGGGAAGCAGGCGTAAAATCAATGAAATATAACTTAAAAAGGACCATCGGAGAAGTCAAACTCACATTGAAGAAATGACAACTGTACATTGGAAAACCAATGTTGTCAATACCAGTTCCAGAAGAAGATGTGGCTATAACATCTCTTAATAAGTGGAAACTAGTTCAAAAGCTTCAAAGAGATTTTTGGAAACGATGGAAAGAAGACTATCTGCACACACTTCAACAAAGAAATAAGTGGAAACAGCCTGAGGAAAACCTACAGGACGGACATATCGTTCTTATTAAGAACGAAGACACTCAACCGTCGAAATGGCCACTAGCTGGAATATTAAAAACCCACCCAGGCAACGACGGTCGAGTACGAGTTGTATCGTTAGATTTAGAGAAAACTACGATCAAGCGACCAATACATAAGGTCTGTCCTCTTGTTAAAATCAAGGAATATACAGAAAACGCTGACCAAAAAACAGTAAACGAAACAGGTCTTACTACCTTAAAGCCTAAGGAATTCAACCTATGGGGAACAATACTCTGCATCACCCATTAGCGTCACAAATATTTATATCTAGATCCACTGGGCCAAGTGGAAGTCATTGAGTCCAAATGGAATTTGACCGTATACTTTGATATGAAGTCATTTCTGCAAATCAATGATCACATAAATATTATGCTGCTACAAATGAACAATGTATGCCCCAAGTTGGATAAATTCAAAATGGATTGTTTGAATGTAATCGGTAATATGCGGAGGGAAATATCGCGCATAGAAGACACAAATAAACACATGTTCGGGAATAGAAATGCGAGAGTCAAACGTGCACCATTCGAATCTTTGGGATCATACTACCACATCTTATTCGGAATAATGGATGAAGAAGATCGAGAAATCATGGAAAGGAACATGCAAGTGCTTTTCGCAAATCAAAATTATTTGAACTTTTTGATTAAAAAGCAGACAACGAAAGTCGAATTAACTCTAAATGTTTTGACACGAACTACAAAGGAAATTAACGAACAATTTAAGAATATTAAAATTCACGTTGACAATTTGACAAAGAAAATCCAGCAGAACTTCTACATATATCAAGAAACAATCAGGTTCTTTATGCCAACCAAACAACTTAGCATGGCGATTTCGGAAAGCGAAAGAATTCAAGCAGACATGGTGGGATTGCTGATCGATATAAATCACGGCAAGCTAAACCCAGTCTTAATAACTCCGACTCAAATGAATAGCGAAATTCAAGAAATAAGAGAGCATTTGCCTGAGAAGTATAAGCTACCTGGAAGAGGTACTAATGAGATACAAGCTATCTACAAATTAATCACTGCCAGTGGAGCCATAGTCGACGACAAATTAGTTATCAGCGTAAGCATTCCGTTGATAAACAGTCAATCATCCCGACTATATAAAATGGTTTCTATTTCTTTTGAGACGCACAACCACATAATGATCCCAGTGGCACGAGAGTCGTATCTCATTTACCACTTTATGCTGGATTCATACCATGTAATGTCCGAAGCATCGTTACATAAATGCCAACGAGCTGCTTTCGACGTGTATGTCTGCGAAGGAATTGGCCATGGGCCAATGCAAATGATAATGCGTGCGAAATAGCACCTCTGAAACCGTTACGTACTTATTAATTTACGTTTGTTGAAGCTAAGCCACTACCGTTTTGGGTAAAGCTAAAAAAGTACAACGACTGGCTCTAAGGAACATTCAACAAGACTTCAGCATATATACAATGCATCGGGAATCATGAGGTGATAAAAGACTTACCACGACAAGGGATACTTTCTCTACAAGAAAGATGTACAGTTCGGTCCGGAGGAACAACGCTGTTTTCGCCAAAAAAGATTGAGAGTGAATTGTCGAAATCAGTGAACATCCTCTTAAAGAACGAAATCGGGGAAATCTCAGAGTTTTTAGGGTAAACTCTAAAAAGGGTTCAAGGGTAATCAATAACAGCAAGGAAATTGATGATCTTCAAATACGGATCAAGGAAATATCCATCTAAGAAAACTCGACTTCCACCCAGTATACAAGTACAGCGGATCATTCACACTATCAGTGACTATCATCATGATACTGGTACTATTGATTGTGTATCTAAAGAAGTAATGAAAATCAAATAAATTAGTCACCATAACCCTAACGGACAATCCTGGCCGGCAAAATGTTCAGAATATGAACAGCACCGGACACCAGGTCACGCCGCAGTAATTACACACCCCTGGCGAACCGCGGGCAAAATATTCATGCACATGAACAGGACCCGACAGCAGGTAGAGTCACAAAAAAAAAATACAGTTCACTTGAAAGAGGCCAACAAACTCGCAGTTATCAGATCTTTAGCAAGCCGCGGGCAATATGTTCATAAAACATGAACAGGAACCGACACAGGCCAACCAATAAACAATGCAGTTCACTTGAAGGAGGCCACTTGAGAAAAAGAACACATAGAGTTTGACCATAAAATCATATACATGGGTCACCTCGAACCCAAATCTATTAACACATGTGGTTTGCATGTAGTAGGTGTCATTAGAAGGGATGAGCGTGGGAACAAGTGCCGCACATCCCTCCTTTTCTTAGTGTTGGTCTTAGTTTTAATTACC
Organism: Drosophila helvetica; assembly: GCA_963969585.1. Lineage (NCBI taxonomy): Eukaryota > Metazoa > Arthropoda > Insecta > Diptera > Drosophilidae > Drosophila > Drosophila helvetica. The sequence goes on along the minus strand of OZ018401.1, from coordinate 28,189,637 downwards.
TTATATTTTCTTATATATAGTGCATAAGTTTTGAAAATAAAAAAGAAAGTTGCACTTGGAGAAAACTCGACAACCGTACACCTAAGTCTGCTCCCAATGTAGTCTTCTCGAAACTGTACCGCAATGGGGCAGCTTAGGTGCAATTTCTCTGCATCGTAGGTTATGATAGCACGTGCAGAACATTGATCTGATCTTGTATACGTCACCATTCTTGCTTCACAGAGCGATAACTAAGTATTGTAGGGCACTTGTAACTTGGGTATATGCTTCCAGCATTTGTATACATATATGAAATATATTGTGGGCAACTATAAGTACAGCACTGGACTCGAATACGAATATCTTCGCCTTGTGATAATTACGTCTTTATAGCTCGATCAATTTTCTTCGAAAGCCCAAAGCACTAATCAACGATGGCCAAGTCGCATGTGCAGTAGAGCTTTTGTTCTCGCTTAACTGTACGATCGTGTGTTTTCGAGCGTAATTCCATCGGCGTCCTCTTCCAGTGATGCCATCTCCGGTGCGCCTAGGTATCTTTCTGCAGGTGGTTGTCTTCCTCCATCTGTTCTGGGTTTGTAGAACGGCCTGCTTCTCTAGATCGCTTTGTAACGTTCTAAGGGAGATAGACACGTTTTCGGTTCTTTCGTTCGCTTTGTAAGCTGAGCGACCTCTGCTGCCTTCTTGATGGCGAAAACTTCCGCCTGGAATATGCTGCATCGGTCCGTTAGCTTATATGACAGTCTTTTTTCGGGGTTTGTGCAATGTAAACCCGCTCCTACTCCTCCGTCCATCTTGGAGCCGTCAGTATATATATTGAGGTGTTGATTATGGTCCTGTCCTTTTTTCCAGTCTTCGGGTCCCATAAATGTGTTAGTTTTGACCTCGAGGCAAGTTTGGGGGGTCAAGTAGTCTGTAAAATTGGTCATGTCCCTCCCAATTGAACTGTGTCCGTATCCTTAGGATGACATATTCCCCGATGCAATCAGTCGCTGTGCTGCTTTACCTGCAGTCAGCCGAGCGTGAATATCGAGGGGATCGATTCCGAGTATGGATTCGAGTGCTACAGTTGCGTTAGACCTCAGCGCCCCCGTAATGCAGAGCAGAGCCTGCCGCTGAGTTCTCTCCATGAGCTTATGATATGTTTTCTTCTCGGTAGCCTTCCAGCACACTAGGACTCCATACAGCAGAGTTGGTCGCACTACCGTTATGTAGATCCAGTGCATTAGAGCAGGTGACAGGCCCCATGTGCTGCTAAGCATCTTCTTGGATGCATAAAGCGCACCCTTTCCACTACATTGGGTTTCCATGCTAGTTTGCTGTCCAGTACTGTGCCGAGATATTTGACCTGTGTTTTCGGGACTAGCCGTGTTTGGTTGATTTTCGGGGGGATCCATGCCGGTAGCTGTACCTCTTTGTAAAGAGGATGATGTCCGTCTTGTCCGCGTTGTTATTGAGTCCTACTTCGTCCGCCCACTCGCATATCTCCTTGAGTGTTCGTTCCATTATGGAGCTGAGGGTCGATAGACAGACGCCCGTAATAAGCATGTTTATGTGGTCTGCATAAGCTGTTATCTTTGGGGCCTTCCTCTCGAATCTCTTGATGAGGTCGTCGACCACCAGATTCCACAGGAGGGGCGACAAGGACCCCACCCTGAGGTGTGCCTCTGTGTGCTCCCTTAACCGTGGAACTCTGATTACACCCCTCTGATTACACCCGTCTACAACTCAAGAAGTTCTTAATCCATAGGTTGATTGTTGGGTGTGTGTGGGTTGCTTCTAGGCGATCCATTTTTGCGTTCGTGGCTACGTTATTAAATGCACCGAATATATCTACGAATACTCCCAGTGCATACTTTTTGTTGTTGAGGGCTTTCTCTACTGTAGCTACTAACGAGTGTAGAGTTGTTTCCACCGATTTCCCTTTGGTATAAGCATGCAGGTTGGTCGACATCAGTCCTCCCACCTCCTTCCTGATGTATCCATCCAGCAGCATAACAGAGGTAAGGCTTATCGGTATGTAATCCTTGGGACTAACATGGCTGCACTTTCCTGCCTTTGGGAGGAAGAAAACTCTTTCTGGTCCCTGCCCTCAATGGTGACACCAGTATACAGCCTTGTTATCCGAACTGAGAAATATAGCTGGAACGAACTTATTCCTATTCATGCGAACAACTTTCCAAAATGTTCTTAAGCGTTTCGTCGAGCGTTTAGGTTTTTCTATAAATTTAAAACTATCTATTCTATCAAAACTTTCCTTACGAGTTATTTTATTATTTGCTTCCCTTTCAGATAAAGCAGTAAATGAATAATGAAGTGCGGTTGTCAGTGGTTTCTCTAATGGTTGTCAGCTGATCCTTGGCTCTATTAGACCTTGGTCGTTTTTTAACTCAGTAGGTGGTTCTTGTAAACTGTTTTATAAGGATGTGTCTGTTTGTTGTTGTTTGATACATCCTTTGGCTTGTTTCCCGGAAGGTTTCATTTAAGACATACGGGCTTGTAAGTATCCTTTGTTCCGCAACCGTAACAAAAGATATTACGTGGACCTACACAATCGTCAAACTTATGACCTTTGTTGTCGCAGTTCCAGCAGGTTGGAACTGTCTGTGCAGCACGACTTTGTATTTGACACATCTCATTGGGTTCAACATAGTCATCGGATAGCTTGTCGCTATCGTCTGGATTTGACAATTCCGATACATAAGAGCGAAAAATTTTTTGCTTGACTGATTTTATGTCAGTATAAAACTGCTCATGCTTACGTACCTCTCGTCGTTACTGCGATCTATTGGAATTCTTTAAGTGAAAAAGCTCATGATGAAGAAAAGGCTTGGAAATTCTGATTAGTAAGTTGACAACATCCTCTTCTTTTACAGAATTTTGAAGTCTATCAACCAGATCATCGATAGCATATGGAAAGTCATCGAATGATTCGTTTTTGCACTGACGGCTTTTCCGGATCTTCTCTCAAATGTCATAGTCGGTCTCTACATCCTCAAATCTTCGTCTAAATTTTATACAACAAGTATCCCAAGAAAAGTTAGGGTACGTGCGGTGGAATTTCCAATACCAATCACTAGCTTTCCCCGCGAAAAGAAGATACAAGTGATCACAGAGCGATTGATAATTGTTACAGAAATGTTGTTGGGTTAGAGAACGTAGTCGATAAATAAATTAATCCATCCTCATGAAGGTTTTTGAGCCATCGAATTTAATGCGCCAGTTTTGCATTATACTGGAAACTTTTTCTGGTGCTACGTGGAGCTTGAACTATTTCTCTTTGCACCTGCACTTGAAAAATCTAAGAGAACTTCTACGCTACTCTCTCGTTTGTCTGGTTAATGTTACTGTTAGATGAAACATCAGGTGTAGCATTGTCAGGTTGAGTCAACCGTAGTGACGCTAATTGATTTTGAATTGAAGATTCAATGGTTTTTCTTAAAAATAAAGTCAGCTGTTCTATTAATCGAGCCTGTTAAATGCTTACAGCAGACTGGACATAATTTGCGATTTCAACTTGAGTGGTTATTGGAAGGGTTGTGCTGTCATTTACGGGTTCTGTTAGTGGGCGGTCACTTTTAGATCGGTTAGTTGATCTTGTAGGTCGATTTGATGTTCCGTCTATCGTATTAAAAGATTCGTTTGCGCTAGATGGTCGCGTCCTTCTGCGTTAAGCTCTGCTAACAATGTGTTGTTAGAGAATGTTTGTGCTAAGGCAGAACAATCCAATGAACAGTTGGGACATTTTGGATATATCCTAGTCAGTTCCAAAATACAAAGTTTGTGGAACTTTTGTCTACACGGCGTGTTTGCAATAAGCTCACTAGCTCCTAATACTTCGTTGCAAATTCCACAAAATCGTTCTGCTCCCTGCAAAGCAGTTGTAATATCGTCTGTACTTCGCCTTACTTCGCAATATAAGATTGTAAATCCGAATAATTCAAAATGCATATTCGTACAACGCACGTTTGCTTTGGTCGATCAATAAAAAAAAAATGAATTGCAATCGCTAAATCCAAAAAAATTCCTGTTTGCACCGATCACTGTATGGTATTGCATAAATGCTTCTGATAATCGCAATTAGATACTAAAGGTCTGCTTTGGTCAACCAATCCTCATCAAAAGAATTGCAGTTGCAGAATCCCAAAACGTAGTCTACGTAAAAAATTTTGAAATCTTAAATATTTATTCAATATTTAAAATAAATTTATTAGTGTTATTTATATGGATTAAAATTTGAGCTTGGAGAACCAAGGCAAGATTTGCTTCTGTTATAAGAATAAATCGGCTTATATCGTCTAACACTATAACTCTAAATTTTAATAATTGTTCCGAATAGGTTTTAGATTCTACGGCAAGTTGCCTGGCCAGAGTTGAGCATATGTATGTATTCAAGTATATGGGCCCTTCATATCAGCAGATAACTGTGACTGAACTTAAGGACGGCGTACAGATAGGTTTGGTAGTGTGCACTCTCGTTATGCTCAGGTCAAGCTCGTCGGATTGGTCAGGATTTTTCCTCACCAAACTGTACTGTTTTACTCTACTACATTTAATAGAGCACTGTTACGGTTGAGTTGTGCTATATACACTGAGCAGACGGGGTTAAGTCATTGTATATGCTATATTATATTTATATATGCTATTGTATATTTGTCATTTATATGGCTAGAAAATTAATCAATGATACCTTGCTTGGGCCCAATGATGTCGCAGATGATGAATACCGCTGTTTAAAATATGAAAATCATAATTACATATAATGCATACAATACATTTACGGTAAAAACACCCGTTGCATAGCTATCAGCCAGTTGTTTTTGTTTTACATATTAAAGATTGCAATTAAAAAAAACGAAGAAATAATCAAAAGGTAGATTATGGTGCATATGCACGTCTGTGCATGTATGCGAGTAGCTTAGAGAGGGGTGATACGAAATTTTTAAGTCACATTAAACTGCTGACATTCATGCGTAGTTATTTGATAAATTGAAGTTCAACCAAATCGCTGACTCCGCGGTGCCATATCGATGACCCTTGACCGCGTGAAGTTGGCTTGAGGTTGCCTGGTGCGAGGTATACGTTTCGTACTGTAGAATTTTCCGGCGAAAAGTTATTTCGTATTTCAGAATATGAGTGGTGGCCAGACTCGTGGCGATTAAATTAATTTTGGAATTCTGAATAGTACGACCACGATGCCAATTTAGGGCCCGGAAAAGATTTATTAAAGTTGCAGTTGGAGAAAACTCGTCAACCGTAAACCTAAGTCTGCTCCCAGGGTAGTCTTCTCGAAACTGTACCGCAATGGGGCAGCTTAGGTGCAATTTCCCTACAACGTAGATTATGTTAGAACGTGCACGACATTGATCTGACAACATACCTTTTGCAAAATTTATATGACACTATTTATGCTTCACAGAGCGATAACTAAGTATTGTAGGGCACTTTTAACTTGGGTACATGCTTCCAGCATATATATACATATATGAAATATATTGTGGGCAACTATAAGTACAGCACTGGACTCGAATACGAATATCTTCGCCTTGTTATAATTACGTCTTTATAGCTCGATCAATTTTCTTCGAAAGCCCAAAGCACTAATTAACGATGGCCAAGTCGCATGTGCAGTAGAGCTTTTGTTCTCGCTTAACTGTACGATCGTGTGTTCTCGAACGTTCGCAGAAGCTTTAGACGATCGCCTAACGCACAGCATAGATTAACTGTGGAATCATACGATTGCCGTCTATGCTTCCCAATATTCTGCGCTTGCATGCGGGCTAAGAGCGGGTAAAGCTTTACACAGAACTTTAAGAGTGGATAAGGCTTTGCCATTAGAAAAATAGTAAGGCGCCTCAATACGGGAACGAGACGAATTATATCCAAATAATTCACTCTATTTTGCTGGCTACTATAATTCCTCGTTGATGATCTCTGCGTTCGCTTGTTTGGCAATCTTGAAGAAGATGCCATACTTGTGTATTTAATATAGTTGACGAACTGTGAGTATGTTAGGTGAGGTAAGGTAGGTTAGGTATGGCGGTACACACATAGCCCGTCACACTTAGGCCGGTTTCGGCCCGTGATGCCGCATGGAATCTTTCCCCTTTCCGCGTCAAAGACCTAAATATCAGCAGTTATCCCATCTGGCTGCTCTTATAGAGTTTGCTATTTTTCGTTGTAGCCTTCTTCTGCTGAGAGCTGGACATTAGCAGAACAGGTGTTCTTATCATCTCTACAGCTTCGGCAAAAATCATTGCATGGGGCGCCAAGCCTGTTTGCGTGGGTACCTATTAGCCAATGCCCCGTAACGACGTTTACGACTGTGCTAAACCTTCTTCTGCCAAGCTTGCATAGCTCAGAGGTGCGCTTTCTTTCTATAGTCGGCCATGTTTGCCGGGTTATTCGACATCGTGGTACTGATGTGACTCTTAGTCGCTTATAATGCTCATTTATGAAAGGCTTAAAGATGGCCATTGGCATACAAATATCCTCCTTATCTTGTAGAAGGGGGATTGTAGTGCCAGATATGGCCAACTCGTCTGCTATGCAGTTACCTTCGATGTCCCGATGGCCCGGGACTCATATAAGGCTGATAGCAAATTGCTGAGCCATCTCGTGAAGAGATTTGCGGCAGTCTGCTACGGTGGCCAAATCGAAGAAATCGAAGCTTGGCTGTCACTATATATATTTACACTTGATACCATGACGGTAACTTCTTGAAGGCAGTTCAGTGCTTCCCTGATTGCAATGACCTCCGCCTGAAAGACGCTACAGTGATCTGGGAGCCTGAAGGAGTGCCGTATGTTTAGCTGTTCGGAGTAGATTTCTCCTCCGACCTTTATGTCGAGCTTCGATCCATCTGTGAAGATTTGTATGTCCCTTTTTGGGCTTGGAGGTCCCTCGAGCCATTCGTTTTTGTTGGGGATGGTTATATTGAACGGGGTGTCTGTTCCCTTGGGACGCAGTAATCCATTTTTGTGGGGACGGTACTGCTATTTAGTATTGATGAGTGACCTATGTGCTGTGGTGCCCATTGGAGTTGGAGTCTCTCATACGTATTGCTGCCATTTCTGCACGCTCTTTTCCTGCCAGGTCAAGGCTCTGGAGGCATATGGTGGCACTTAGCGCATAATTCGGGGTGGTGCGAAGAGCTCCATTGATTGCCCAGTTGATTGGTGATCGTTCTTTTTGATAGGGCCGGTACCATACTGTAACTCCGTAGAGTAGTATAGGATTAACTCCCAGTCCTCGAGATTCTGTCCATTTAGACAGTTTTGCGAGCTTTGCCGTCATTTGGTCGCAGAGTATTTGAGGATACAAAAATAATTGCAACGTCATCCGCGTACGTCACAACTTTTCAGACACCCGCCCCCTCTCCCTCCAGGTCCTATAGAATCTTGTTGACTGCTTTGTTTCATAAAAGAGGAGACAGTACACCACCTTGCGGGGTGCCTCTGTTGACATACCTTGACTGAATGGACGATCCCTTTGATGATGTCACCGTCCTGCATATGATCAATTGATCGATAAGCATCACTAAGTGACGGCCCACCCCCAGGTCAGTCAGCGCTTCCGTAATGGCACCCAGCACGAAGTATTCTTTTAAGTGAAGAGATTTCTCTATCACTGAGACTACTGCATGAAGTGCCGTTTCCGTGGATTGTTCTTTCCGGTAGGCATGCTGTGCGCCTGATAACAGCTGGGGAATTATAGTTGTCCTCAGGTGTAGTCCGACAAGTCTCTCAAAGATTTTGAGAAGAAAGGACGATAGACTGATTGGTCTAAAGTCCTTTGGAGTTGAATGTGCGGCTTTTCACGCTTTTGAGATGAATATTATTTTTTTTCCCACCATTAATATATTCTTGGGCTGGCAAAAACCGTCTAACTGAACCCTCCCCGAGGGTGCCGGCTGGGCAATGGGCACTGCATTATCCCGGACAAGGGTAATGCATTGTCGCTTGCTCTGTCCAAGGCTATGCAGTGTCTAGCTAAGGCAATGATCCAGCGTCCTCTCGATCTCGAGTCGGGGGAGCTGGATCAAAGCCATGGCTAGAGGTGCCTGGCGGTCAGGCCTAAAACGCTAAGGGTGGCTCCCCCGAAAAAAATCAGCCGTATGGACCTTCGGGCCAACTATGGAGGGGTTAAAAGATGGAACAAGGGTTGGGATGTCAACCCAAACGTCGGTGGGAAGCGTGGCTGCTACCACCGGCGGGCACGGAAAGGAGCAATCCTCTCTGCGTGTCCCCAGCGGTCACACCTCTGACGTGACAGGAGCAGGTCACGTTAGTTGTAATACTACTGCCGGAAAAAATCGCTGTAAGATGAGCCGCGCAGGTGCCGTAGTCGAGACAGACTCGGACCTGGAGAGCGTGCTATCCATCAGCAAAGCCGAGGAAGAATGCCTTCTCCGCTCGCCTGAACCAGGTTCCAGCTCCCCGCGTAGGGAAGGGCCGAAGCGTTCGAGGGAGGGGATGAGAGCATAAGCTCAATATAAGTCGGCCCTGAAGATTTGTAGCAGGCTCCAAGGCAAGGCGGATATCTCCCGGGAGGAGAAATCGAAGCTAGTTTGGGCCGAGCTAAAGGTGGAGGAGGGCCGCAGATACTACGCACAGCTGCCTCAGATGAAGGCTTCGACTAGCGAACACGCTAACAAGGTGGAAGATTTGGCAGAGGCAGAGCTCCACCGACAATGCCACCACCCCGGCGAGCAAGTGGCAACGCGTGCCCAAGTAAGCGGAACCACCACCACCAACACCGAAAACAACGAAGCAGAGGTCGGTCAGTGCTGCGAAGGACAGTGATGTGTCCAGGAGACACCTGATTGTAGCTCTCATCGACAGGCGTGATGAGAATGGGAAGATGACGGCGGCGCAGTGGAAACTGGTCCACGCGCGGCTCGTCGACTCCCTGCTTGCACGGATAGAGGAAGACCCTACAGCGCCCATGCCCAATTTCGATGGTGCTGGGTGGCAGAATGGGGTCGAAATCCTGAAGTGTAACACCGACCTGAAGCTGAAATGGCTGACACAGACGGTCTGCCAATTGGGACACGGAGCTTATCCCGTCCAGACCAAAGGCGAAGGTACTCTTCCCCATCGCCATCCAAGGAGACCGTACGCTGAAGCTCCTTTAGCGGCAGAACCCTGACGAACCGACAATGGACTGGAAGGTATTGAACGCTGGTAGCCCACTACCCAGCAAGAGGGGCCAGCATGTTATCCTCCAGATCAATAAAGTCACAGAGGACATCCTCTACCCCAGATACGGGAAAATGGCGTGGTGCATGGGCAGTGTTTACCTGCGCCTCAAAAAGAGCCACCCCGGAGACACAGACACACACACCCTGCAAGCCGGCGATGTGGAGAAGGACCAAGGTCTGGATATCATTGTGGAGGCCACCCAGGGTCTGGTGCTAGACGATTCCTAGGAAGTGGAAGACGATGACCTGACGATAGTAGTCAACCCGTCGAGTGCAGTTGAGCCAGCCGCCCATGACACTGAGTGTTCTGCAGCTCAACTTCCATAAAAACAAGATCGCGTCGGCAGAGCTCCTCATTGCCATGGAGCAAGGGCTAGCTGACATAGCTTTGGTCCAGGAGTCCTGGATCGCGTCAGGCAATACAGTGGCCGGACTAAAATTCGCAAACTACAACTCGTTTTACCCAACATCGGTAATCAGGAATAGAACCGTCGTACTCCTACGAAAGGGAATCTATGCTTACCTTATGTCTCATTACAGCAGGGATGACCTGACAGTGGTGATGCTAGAAACTGAAGAGAAGCGCCTCTTGGTAGCCTCCTGCTATATGGCATACGACAGGCCCTCACCACCCGAAGAACTAAGGAGCCTGGTGGAAGAAGCCGACTGCAAAGACTAACAACTCCTCATTGGTATGGACGCCAACTGTCCCCACAATGTGTGGGGAAGCCCCGATATCAACGACCGAGGTGAGTCACTCTTAGACTTTATACTATCAACTAACATAGATGTAGCAAATGTGGGAGAGGAACGTGCTAGACCTAACCCTCGTAACGGAAAAGAGTACCTTGGTATCTGAATGGAGAGTCCTCGAAAGACCTTACTTCTCAGACCATAGGTAGTTCCAGTTCAGTTCAAGTGCGACTTCAAATACACTCCGAAGGTAACAGTCTACAAAAACCCCCGGAACACTAATTGGGAGAAGTTTAGAAAGACCGTTACCTCGAAGCTCGCAAGTCCGGGCTCAGTGAAATCCGCGGAAGACATAGAGATCCTTTCCAAGGAACTACAGGCTGCCTATCATGGAGCATGCCCGCAATCAAGAACAAGAAAGAGGACCAAACCACTCTGGTGGAACCGGGACCTCTCTCTCAAGAGAAATAACCTCAGGGAACTCTTCAAACTCGGCAAAATAGCGAACAAAGAGATCATCAACGAGGAATTAAAGACGCTTCTCAGAGACTACAAGAAGGAAATACGTAAGGCACAACATAGCTCGTGGAGGAACATCTGCTCGAACATCGAGAAAGTGCCTGAAACAGCAAGACTCCGGAAGCTGCTCTCGAAGCTGCCCACCATACAGAGTCAGCTCAAGTTAAATAACGGACAGTGGTCAGAGGGCAGCGAAGAAGCTCTGACAGCACTAATGGAAGCCCACTTCCCGGGAAGCACCGATGTAACTGATGCCGAAGCGCAACAGGACCTAGCAACAGAGAAACAAGCCCCCCCGAAAGATCTAATAGCCCACAAGAAAATCCAATGGGCCATAGACTCCTTTACGAGCATAGAAGCACCTGGACTGGACGGAATATTCCCAGCCATGCTGCAAGCGACCAAGGAGGCGATCATCCCTGGCTTTTCGCAATATACTCGAAAAGTGCACTAAAAACACTGAAAAAGCTGATGGATGCACACATCACAAATGAGGTGGGGAGACTGATGTCGACCAACCAGCATGCTTATACCAAAGGGAAATCGGTGGAGACAACTCTACACTCGCTAGTAGCTACCGTCGAGATATTTTAGATATATATTGTAGATATATCCGGAGCATTTAATAACGTAGCCACGAACGCAAAAAAGGATCGCCTAGAAGTGACCCACACACACCCAGCAATCAACCTATGGATTAAGAACCTCTTGAGTTGTAGACGGGTGTAATCAGAGTGGGGCACCGCTTCCACGGTTAAGGGAGCACACAGAGGCACACCTCAGGGTGGGGTCCTTGTCGCCCCTCCTGTGGAATCTGGTGGTCGACGACCTCATCAAGAGATTCGAGAGGAAGGCCCCAAAGATAACAGCTTATGCAGACCACATAAGCATGCTTATTACGGGTATATGTCCATCGACCCTCAGCTCCATAATGGAACAAACACTCAGGGAGATATGCGAGTGGGCGGAAGAAGGACTCGATAACAACGCGGACAAGACGGACCTCATCCTCTTTAAAAAGAGGTACAGCTACCGGCATGGATCCTCCCGAAAACCAACCAAACAAGGCTAGTCCCGAAAACACAGGTCAAATACCTCGGCACAGTATTGGACAGCAAACTAGCATGGAAACCCAATGTAGTGGAAAGGGTGCGCTTTATGCATCCAAGAAGATGCTTAGCAGCACATGGGGCCTATCACCTGCTCTAATGCACTGGATCTACATATCGGTAGTGCGACCAACTCTGCTGTATGGAGTCCTAGTATGGTGGAAGGCTACCGAGAAGAAAACATATCATAAGCTCATGGAGAGAACTTAGCGGCAGGCTCTGCTCTGCATAACAGGGGCGCTGAGGTCAACCCCAACAAGAGCACTCGAAATCGTACTAGCAATCGATCCCCTGGACATCCACGTTCGTCTGACTGCAGAAAAGGCTGCGCAGCGCCTAATTGCATCAGTTAACATTTTGCCACAAGGATGCGGGCACAGTTCAATTGGAAGGGACATGATCAGTTCCACTGACTACTTGACAACTGTAAACTTGCCTCGAGGCTAAAACAAACACATTTATGGGACCCGAAGACTAAAAAAGAGGACGGGACCAGATTCAGCACCTCAACATATACACTGACGGCTCCAAAATGGAAGGAAGAGTAGGAGCTGGCTTATTTTGCACAAACCCCGAAATAAGGGTGTCATATAAGCTACCCGACCGGTGCAGCATATTCCAGGCGGAAGTCTTCGCCATCAAGAAGGCAGCAGAGGTCGCTCAACATACCGAACGAGCACGTAATGTGGTCAGCCTATTCGTTGACAGCCAAGTGGTGAGTTCCAGAAGTGTCCTGGCAAGCAGGGAGGCACTAGACACACTAAGCACGACAAAGTCAGTGCGTATCTATTGGGTTCCCAGCCACCAGGGCATCGAAGGAAACGAAGCGGCGGACGTTCTGGCTAAGGAGGTCATCGGGCTGGCGAATGACAGAATCGAAGTCGTGACGGTCCCTCTTAGAACGTTACTAAGCGATCTAGAGAAGCAGGCAAGAATACAGACCGAAAACAGGTGGAGAAATACCACCCCCTGCAGAACATCGAGAACCAGTTGCAAGGAGCGTAATGGAAAACTCAGCCACTATCTACTACATCTGCCACGGAAGGACTGCAGACTGCTAGTGGGAATACTCACAAGTCAATGCCTAGCTGCGGCGCATGCAGCTAAGCTAGGCATCACCAACCGAGACAGCTGCAGGAAATGTGATGAACCCGGGGCTATCAAAACCCTGGAACATCTCATCTGCAATTGTCCGGCTCTTTCACGGCCACCGGTGCTGGCATCACTAGAAGATGCCTCCAGGAGAACGCGAAGGGAATTACTTGCCTTTGCTAAAAACACCTCGATCCTCGAGAACTTTCAAACCGGAACAACACCCCCGTAAAGGTTCATAAAATACATCCGGATAGCTAAGGGCGACACTGGCCTATGCGCGGCCCCCCTGAGGACCGTCCGGGTCAACCTTACATAACCTAACCTAACCCTCAGGGAAAGAAGCATATGTGCACTGATATTACTAATAACTATTAAAAACAAAGTGAATTTTTTGGATTGAACTTCATTTATCTAGTGTGACTACATAATAAAAATAAAAAAAAAACATTATTTCCATAAACTTTTAGGAAAATTTAATAAGCAACTTTAACTTCGTATGAAGGAGGTATATACCCAGCGAAAAAAAAACCGCACTCTGAAAGTTCGTGCCTTTTTGACTTCTCCAGCCTGGGGTTTGCCCAAATGTTACACGATTCGTTTATTTTTTTTTGGTTCCGACTCAATAAATCAACTCCTAAAAAAAACATAGTAGATTTTTATACCCGGTACTCGAAGAGTAAAGGGGTATATTAGATTTGTGCAAAAAATTAATGTGTGTAACACCCAGAAGGAAGCGTTTCCGACCCCATAAAGTATATATATTCTTGATCAGCATCAATAGCCGAGTCGATATAGCTATGTCTGTCTGTCCGTCCGTCTGTCCGTCCGTCCGTTTGTCCGTCTGTCCGTCTTCATTAGCGCCTATAGCTCAAAGACCATAAAAGCTAGAGGAACACTATTTTGTATCCAGACTCCTGTCCTATCGCACTGTTACAAGTGTATTTCAAAATTTCGCCCCGCCCCCTTCCGCCCACTCCAAGGACGAAAATCTGTGGCATGCACAATTTTAAAGATACGCAGAATCATAGACACTGACCTTATCTATCAGATTGTAGAATCTGGATCAGATCGGATAATAAATATAGCCACAATGAAAAAAACCATTTCGAAATGCATCGTTCCCTCTCGCTCTCTCTCACACACAGGGGTAGGCGCTATGCCTGATCGAATTTTTTGACGCCTAGTTCTCAGAGACTATAAGAGCTAGAACCACCAAACTTTCTATCCAAGCTCCTGTGATATCAAACCGAGACGAGTTTGTTTTAAAATTTGGCCACGCCCCTTTCCGCCCCCACAAAAGATGAAAATCTACAATTTTGAAGATACGGGAAAACCAAAAACGCAGAATCATAGAAAATTACTATATCTATCAGAGTTTTGAATTTGGATCAGATCGGATCATAAATATAGTCAGAAGGAACAAATTAAATTTCAGTGGCCTCCCAAGCGCAGACTGATTCCCTCTCTCTCTCGCACACAGCCGTGCATGTATATGTAGGAAGTAGATAAAAACATGTAGAAATGGCAGATGTAAAAAATGTATGTAAACAAATATGGAAACATCTAATAGATCAACATCTCCGAAAAGGTTCGACTTAAATTGTTTTTTTTTGGCTAAAATTAAATTTTTTCCTTTTGCGAACATGTAATAAATTACAACAAGCTCACATACATACATACTGACTGAGTACCGGGTATAAAGTAGAGCCGCGGCGCAGACGCGGCTCATAACGTTCCCCCTCGTTTGATATCGAAATGACCAAACGAAAAAAATTCAGTAAAATTATAAAAACTATTTATTCAACAAGAACTACATTTTTTCCTTTAGGTTGTTTTGTTTCCTGCAAATTAGTAACAAATTCATTATAATTCATTTTTTTTTTTTTACCAAAGAATTAATATTTTGTGGTACCATTCTTGGCAATGGGTTAAGGAAAGATCGTGTTATTATATAACGAGCCTCATTATCAATTTAAACATTATGCTCAGATATCATCAGAGGTGCAGCAACGTTTTGCAAATCATATTTCGGCTCGAACCATTGAACGCCCGCCAAAGGCTATGGCTTTAACGGCAAGGACACCTCCCAAAAAGACACTTCAAAATGTTCAAATGAAAAAAAATCACCTAAATTGATCGAAGGAAAAATCAAATTGGGTTGATTCTGAGTGGTAACGCACTATATTCTCTGATTAAACACTAATGGGTAGTCTTTAATCGTTGGATTGGTAAAAATATGAATTTTTTGACAAAATAACTGACAATCAAAATTTTGTTGTCGATTTTCACACAATATTCGGTTGATTTTTTGCCTATAAAAACCACATTTTTTATGGAAAAATGAAATCGGACGATTAAAGACTAGATTTGTATGTATTGAAATGCAGAAATTATGCCAAATTTCAGAAAGATCGGTTCAGTAGTTTTCAAGTTATTTTGGTCACCGATTCAAAAAAGTCATTTCGAGATAAACGCCTTTAAAGTTTTAAGGTAGTCCACTATTCAGTGGTAGATTCTTTTCTTTCAATGCTCATAACTTAGTTAATTTTGGTCGGATCGACTTGAAATTTTGAGGACGTATTCTACAATACATAGTTATACTTTCAAAATATGAAAAAAATTAATTTCAAAGTTACAAGTAGGGCAACCCCTTAATAGTTGATATGTTTCCTTTTTTAATACAAATTTGATTAATCCGTTTTGGCATTAAGGTTGACAAATTTTGTTAATTTGATCCCATTCCTGGATTAATGTTTTTTTAGGTCATTAACCGTATCAAATTGGCAGCCATTCTTATAAACTTTATTGGACAGTATTCCCCATTTCCTCATATATCGCCTATCTGTCTCGTGGTGATCAGACGTGTTTTTTCTTTGCGCTCCGCTTATCTATCACTTTTATTGCGCAAAAAGCCGGTGCTTTTCAAAATAAACTTTTAATAAAGATCCAAATTAACCTTCCATTTGAAAAACGATCCTGAACCGCGAGTGCATTCATATTAATTCTGTCAAAACTAATTTTAATAAATATTTTTTTCGTCGGTTAACAGTGTGTTTTTGTTGTTGCTTTTTGTAAGTACGCTCATTTAGCCCGCTCTCATCTTGTAGTCTTTGCTTCAGTATCACTATCTCCCTATAACCCAGTTAACCCTATAACTGTTCTCACCCGCCCGTTGACGAACAACCGACTCCGACCACTCCAAATGCTCAGCAGCTAATATCGTTTGCTACTCCAAGGGCAACGACAGCTACTGGTGAGCAAATTCGTTAGCCGAAATTATCACCTCGAAGAATATGCAGCCAGAAACGTCTGTAGCGTCCGCAGTGTAGCCCAGTGCTCCATCCTTATCTTCGCGCTGTACCTCCACCCGTCCAAAAAACAAACTTCCTCTCTTTTAATTACTTACCAGAATGTTAGAGGCTTACGTAGTAAACTCAGCACTCTATACTGGGATAGCGTCGCATTTGCATCCCACGTAATTGTGTTCACCGAGACCTGGTTAAAGTCGGCACACAACCTTTAGGAATGACCGTTCGTCTCAACGTGCAGGTGGTGTTCTGATACCAGTGGACTCAAACTTCACGTCGGAACATTTCACAGTCCAGATTCAACAATAACTGGAATTCCTGTAGGTAAAACTGATCGGTCGGGAGGCCGAGTTTACGAAGCTTAATAACCTCATTAGGGATTTTGATTGGTCCGCTATTTATTTGTGCACTGATGTTACGATAGGCAAAAACATTTTCTACAATGCACTTGACTCACTTTTTGATTCTTGTGTTCCGCTTTCCTGTCTGATTAGATCTGGTAAGCCCCCTTTTGTTCACCAAAGGCTTATCCAGTCTAAAAAACTTAAAATCCGTTTTATTAAATATTTCAAGAAGTTGGCTCTCCTTCCTCTCTCTTTTGCTATGTAATGGCTCGGTGTAACTTTTCAGTTCTTAATGCTCAATGCTACAAGAAATACCTATCTCGATGCAGGATACGTTTTTCTCAGGAACCTAAAAAGTTTTATAGCTTCGTAAACAGTAAACAGTAGGCCATCAGCCGCCGGGTGTTACAGGGGGGAAGTACGGATAACGGGTCGACCCGCCACATCTATAAGCTTTGGCTTTAGCATAAGTGCTCCTGGGCTAGGGCTTGCCCTACCCAGAGGCGATTGTGTTCAATCTGGACCTTCGCAAAGACTCGCGGAGACAAAGCTAGGCGGTTAATGTTGAGCAGAACTGGGTCGAGTAAAAGACCAGCCTGTCATTAAGGCACTAGGCTAAATATCGTCGAACTCCACGACTGTAAGTAAATGCCGTAAGTCTCTAAATGAGACCTCAAAGCAGTTAGAATTTTTCCTAATGTGTGTCCCTGGACAAGGGGATTTACAGGGAAATAAGGCTGCCGACGAACTGGCCAGGCATGGCACTACAATTCCTCTCCAACTGGAAAGGGAGCAAGTAGCGATGCTAATGGCTACGTGCAGGCTTCACACGCACGAAATTTTGGAGCAACTCGCAAGCAGCTGATGGCAGGAAACCATCAACTGCAAAATCTCCAGATCGATATGGCCATGTCGATCCAAAAGACGCTCGGCAGAACTATATAGACTCAATAGAGTCCAATGCTCTGCAGTAACACGGGTCAAAACGGGACACTGGAAGATCGGCACTCACGCCTCTAGACTGTCAATCCCCCACAACGACTTCTGCAGAAGCTGCCGAGACGACGAATAGGAGGAGTCGGTCCCACACTTTTTCTGTCATTGCCCGGCCCTCGGAAACCGTAGTCTTCGCATTCTTGGGGCTGCGTTCCTCACGGACATTTCGGACCTTTCCGAAATCAAACCAGGGGTTTTGTCCAAGTACATCCAAGCCACCGGATGAGGTGGCTCCTAAAACGGCAACTTTTGCTTACCACGGTCTAGGCAGTAAGAAGGGGCTTGCGCCCATGCGGCATCACGACGGATCTTTAAAGGGTCCACTCCGGTCAGCCGTACCCATATGGTTTACCGAGATCGAATAGCATTTTCAGTCCCTTGTTAAATAAAAGTTCGCTGCTTCCCGACCTCCAAACAGTTAAGCCGTTATTTTCACCGGTTCCTGGCGGAGTTCCCGGCTGTGTACTCAAGTACTGCGCCGAGTCTCTGTGTGGACCGTTGCTTAAACTATTCAGCCTGTCCATTAACTCTTCTGCTTCCCCTCCATAAGAAAGGTAGTAAGTAAGAACTATAGAGGTATATCTAAGTTAACCGCAATTCCTAAACTGTTTGAGAAAATTTTAACTCCGCACCTGCAGCATCTTTGCAGATCACTTATATCTCCTGCCCAGCATGGAATTATAAGGCGGAGATCAACAACCACGAATTTATTGGAGTTCACCTCCTTCATCATTAAAGGCTTCCAAGGTAATCTACAGACGGATGTCATTTACGCAGATTTCAGTAAAGCATTCGACTCTGTAAACCACTCTCTCCTAGCACAAAAACTTTACTTTTTAGGGTTTCCGCCCAGTCTCTTGAGATGTATTTCTAGCTACCTGCTGTTAAGATGTGCATCCAGGAAATAGATAGTTTATTTCAATCCAGGTTGCAATCCGGTCTTAATAGCTTTCAGTCATGGTGTTGTGCAAATTTGTTACACCTTAATGCTTTGAAATGTAAAGTAATGACATTTTTGTATAAAAAAGTAGTCAAAGGAATTTGACGACCCCTATATAACAAAGACTTTATATCGCTTGTTCGTCCGAATACGGTTCTTGTGTATGGTGCACTCAGTACAAAGTACACAAGGACCGTATAGAATCAGTCAAGAAAAACTTTGTAATTTTCGCTCTGCGCGGCCTTAACTGGGATGCAAGTGTGAGACTGCCGTCTTACCCTAATAGATTGCTTTTAATAAACCTTCCATCCCTGGCTAATCGTAGAAAAATTCTTGGTGTGATTTTTTTGCACAATTTGACCCAGGCTGACGTAGATAACCCTGACTTGTAGAGCCATATAAACTTCACTATTCGTGTTAGAAACACAAGAAACTATATCCCGTTGTTCCTTCCGATTTGAAGATCGAATTATTCCTTGCATGAACCTTTTAAGGTTTTATGATCGGATTATAATTCCCTCTACCATATCATATCTACTACTTATTCTCTTTCTGTTTTAAAATAACTTATACTCTAGAGGTCTGCATGATTACATTAATTTTCTACTCGACAGTGCTGTACAGTAGTATACTGCACTCAAAAATACTGCACTCATTTCTTGCTGTACAGTATATTCTATAGGACGTAAAAAAAGTGTACAGAATTCTGCTGGTCTCACTGAAAGTGAGTGACAGTGATGGTTGTACTCTCCATTTATGAGTTCTCTGTGTTTTCTCGTTTTAACACATTGTACATCAAACAAAATTATGAGTGCATATTTTGTGTTCTGTCACACAACTGTACAAATGAATTTCTGGAGAGAATATGGGTCTGAAAAAAATTGACATGGCTTGCAAAGAAAACAACGCAGGCGCAATGAATTCACAGGAAAATGTAAGTTTTTGATAATTTGAATTTATATATTGTATATATATAAAAGTGAAAGCCTATCTTGTTGTTGCGTATGACATATGTATCTGTTTTTTTTTCTCCTTCCTAGTTTCACTCACTGTACAGTATGTAAACTGCACACCAATACACTGTTTAGTAAATGAACTGTACACCAAAATTACTGTACTCATTAACAGCTGTACACCAACATTACTGTACTCATTAACAACTGTACAGTACAGGCAATATGACAGCATTTACTCACACTACTTTGGAGCTGTACAGAAAAAACGTGTGCTCATTTTCAGAGTGAATGATTCATTTGCCCTTTTGGATGCATTCAAGCAGCTGTCTATTATGCTCTCATACCTTTCTCGTAACTAGAAATTGTAAATTTATGATATTTATAATGCATGCTTATTTCCTTTAGTAAGATTAGTTCTAATTTTCCTCGAATATTAGTGTAACATCTATCTTTCATACATGATCGCATTCGGTTCGGTTAACAAGTCGCGCGTCATGCGGCAGTGCATGACCCACCCTCGGTTGGGTGGGAGGAAGGCTGCGATCCGGCCTGGGATTCGCGCGTAACACCATTCGGCTTGTGTCCCTTGGACCCCTTGATGGTGCAGTCATTGCATATCAACGTCCAAATAACAAAAAAAAAAAAAAAAACATCTTCTATTGGGTTTAGGTCCAGCTGATCGCTAGCCATTGTAATAAAGGTATCAAGTTTTCATTTTTCCTCAATATCAAGACATACGTGCGCTTCCCCGAAAGTTGGTTAATTTTTATAGTAACTTTGCTTATTACAGATTATAATAAAAGATAAAAACTTAAAATAGTTCCTCTAAATTTTGAGGAAAAAAGTAAAGTGTAACAATTCTTAAAAAATTACCCGTTCAAAATAATAGTAGTGAATTTTTCATAAGACATTACGGTCGAACAAAATTTTCTAAGAGTGGTTTTTATGTCCTATATAAGACATCCATATGTGTAGTAAATTTTTATATTTAGTTGAGTAGCCTTCGAATTCTATAATGGCTGCACAGCGCTTTGGCATGGAGTTAAAAAAATTTTTTCATTGATTAGACTGCTCTATTTATATTACACAATAAATTATCAATTGGGTTAAGATTGGTTGACCGATTCGCCCATTCCATCGACTTTACTTTATTGGCAGCGAACGACTCTTTGACCAATTCGTGGGTGTCCTTCGGATAATTGTCCTCCTGGACCCCCACAAAAAAAAAATTGTTTACTGCTCTGACAAATAAATATTCCATCATCTATCCATGGTCAAGCTATGCATTTCTTGCAAACTTCACCATTGTGACTTCATGTTTTTTTGTCAGCAAACATTTTTTTCTTGGGTTTTGTATTATTATTTTCGGCACTATAGAGGTTGCCACGCCCAATGATACAGACGCAAAATTACCAAAAAGAAAACTATTAAAACTTTAAAGCAAACAATTCAAGTATTATTTAACACCAAAAACTTCACAAAAAATGTAGTAGAATTAATAATATTCAAAATTTTCTATAGCACTACTATTACTTTGAACGCATCTTTAGCAAAGAAGATAAAAAAATGGCGGAAAAAAAGATTTAAAAAAACTTAACTGTATTTTAAAGTAACGCAATACTGTGCATTTTGCTGGGGTAAAGAAA
This sequence comes from Drosophila helvetica, assembly GCA_963969585.1. Taxonomy (NCBI): domain Eukaryota; kingdom Metazoa; phylum Arthropoda; class Insecta; order Diptera; family Drosophilidae; genus Drosophila; species Drosophila helvetica. The sequence continues at coordinate 28,168,832 of OZ018401.1, read as the reverse complement.
TTAATTCGATTGTTATAGGTATAGTTACTTGGCGCCTTAGCAGCTTGTTACGTACCTCTTGGTGGTGGGGCAAGGCCGGCTAGCCAGTCATCCCAGGGCTGGGTGCTTCCCAAGCCCTCCGGTCGCACAATAAATAAAAACAGACAGTACATCTCAGCCAACCAAAATAAAAAAAAAACGACAATTCCAAAATAAAACGGACTCTACTCGACAGACGATCTAACATTTTCCCTAAACAGACGTGGATCAGGCCGAGGTGTCGATCTCACACCTCCGACTTACCCACCCTACCTACATCCGGATCAGTGCGCCGTTTTGGATCTCCCTGCCATGGGCAGAAGTTTTATTATCCCCTTTATTCCCTCATCTCGTTGTTGTTCCTTCCCCCCATTTTAAAACGCTCAGCAGTTCATTTGTATCTTATATTTAAACATCAACATGTATTTCTTTTAGACTCACACATTATTATACAATTTTCGGTGACAATCTGGACAGATAAAGGGAGTTTTACTTCACTACAATTTGCTTTTTCTTCCACTAGTTCCCACCCATACCAATGATGGCCCGTTTCCAATAGCGTAGGCGTTGATATCTTTTATTGATGCCCAACCTATTTGGAGCTCCAACAGGGGTCAGATTTATTACTGTGAGGATCATGGATTATATCGAAGCACACTGGTATATATGGTTCATCGGGCAAGATAATATCAAAATTTAAATTAATTGTTCATCCTTCCCAAAGTTCCTCGACGGTCACGAATTTACACAACGATTACATTGGTCAATATTTCTAACATACGCTTAATTAATTAATATTTTGTACTAAAATCTAAGGTTGCATTTTCCTTTTTTTATACCCGGTACTCGAAGAGTAAAGGGGTATATTAGATTTGTGCAAAAAATTAATGTGTGTAACACCCAGAAGGAAGCGTTTCCGACCCCATAAAGTATATATATTCTTGATCAGCATCAATAGCCGAGTCGATATAGCTATGTCTGTCTGTCCGTCCCTCCGTCCGTCTGTCCGTCTGTCCGTCTTCATTAGCGCCTATAGCTCAAAGACTATAAAAGCTAGAGGAACACAATTTTGTATCCAGACTCCTGTCCTATCGCACTGTTACAAGTGTATTTTAAAATTTCGCCCCGCCCCCTTCCGCCCATTCCAAGGACGAAAATCGTAGAATCGTAGAGAATGACAATATCTATCAGAGTGTTGAATCTGGATCAGATCGACTCATAAATATAGCCACAATGAAGAAAACCATTTCGAAATGCATCGTTCCCTCTCGCTCTCTCTCACACACAGGGTTGGGCGCTGTGCCCATTCGTCCAGATGAGCGCCTAGATCTCAGAGACTATAAGAGCTAGAGCAACCAAACTCTCTATCCATGCTCCTGTGATATCACGTCAGTACAAGTGTATTTCAAAATTTGGCCACGCCCCCTTCCGCCCCCACAAAAGACGAAAATCTAAAATTTTGAAGATACGGGAAAACCAAAAACGCAGAATCATAGAAAATGACCATATCTATCAGAGTATTGAATCTGGATCAGATCTGACCATAAATATATTCAGAAGGAACAAATGAAATTTCAGTGGCCTTCCAAGCGCAGACTCATTCCCTCTCTCTCTCGCACACAGCCGTGTATGTATATGTAGGAAGTAGATTTAGACATGTAGAAAAAACAGATGTAAAAAACGTATGTAAACAAAAATGGAAACATCTAATATATATAAATCTCCGAAAAGGTTGACTTAATTTTTTGTTGTCTTTTTTGGCTAAAACTAAATTTATCCCTTTTGCGAACATGTAATAATGTAATTTATTACAAGCTCACATACATATATACTGACTGAGTACCGGGTATAAAGTAGAGCCGCGGCGGTAGACGCGGCTCACAACGTTCCCCCTCGTATTTTCTTTGTATCTTGTCCTACGCTCTCTTCCTAAGAGTCGTTATTCCGCCGCTATTTTGGTCAGCGGCGATCCCACTAATTCACCTTGAACCTGGTTCAAGGGCATAGCCTAATATTCGATGACGATGGCGCTCTTTCTTTCGGGGTGTGGGTGTATTCCCACCGGGACTCTACTGTGGGTGAGACTGCCTCTCCCGAACCGGAATCCAAGAGCGCGCGGATCTCTTGCACCACAGGATCAACCGACCAGGTGGCCAGGTTTTTTGTCTACAATTGTATGTCTTTCGCGTGAAAAATCCCCACAGGCTTCCCCGACATATCCTCCAGCTCGTAGGCGTTGTTCCCTACTGGGCGTACGACCCGGCACTTTATGAATTTCCGAGCGAACTTGCCAGTAGCTTTTGCTGAAGTTTTTGAGGGTAAAGTTGTTACTATAGACTCCTTGGCCAGGTCTGGCGAAGAAGACTCGGGCCCGTTTGTTGTAGCGCTGGCTACTGCGTTCATATGCCTGGTAGAGGTTTTGTCGGATGTGCTCACGAATGATGTGACGTTTATCCGCGGGGTCTAATGCTTGCACCTCATGCTCCGTCAAGGACTGCAGCTTTCTCGCCAGCTTGTAGCAGTTCCCATTCAGGAACATTTGTTGACCAAAAACTGCGAAAAACGGCGTTACACCTGTGGCTGCGTGTACTGAGTCGCGGATGAACACTTCAATTTCCGGTAAGTACATGTCCCAGTCTCTTTGATCCTTCTCTAAATACGTCCTTATCGCAGCCAGTACCGTCTGGTTCACCCTTTCGGCTGCATTGCTTTTCGGCGAGTAGAATGCTGTGCGCATGTGTTAGATGCCTATGTCATTGGTCATGTCCTGGAACGTCTTCGACAGGAATTGCTTGCCATTATCGGAGTGGATCACTTCTGGCACCCCGAATTTATAGAACACTTCTTGCACTAGGAATTGCACTACGTTCGCCTCGGTCGCCGCTTTCAGGAAGGTGAATTTGGAGAAGTGGTCCACCACGACAAATATCCAGACCTTGGATACTTCCCAAGAAAATCTATATAGATCTTCTGGAATGGCCTCTCCGTGACTACTTCCTGTCCGATCTCCACTTGGCTGCGATAATTGGGTGCTTTGGACTCCTTGCATTTGGTGCAATTCCGGTCATATTCCCTCACATGTATCGTCATCGCTGGCCAGTAGTAATGCCTTTTCAGCCGATGCAGTATCTTCTTCATTCCAACGTGTCCAGCTTTGTGATCTTCATGGGCGTTAACGATAAGGGTTGCTGTCAAGCCTGCGGGAATCCACAATTTCCATATGGAACCCTCTATCTGGTTGTCAACTTGGGTGAAAGCCATTCGTTTGAAGATCAGGCTTCCCTCTACTCGCAGATCCGGCAATAATTCTAGGTTCCTTCTGATTTCATCCCTCATCTCCTTGTATTCCACAGCTTCGAACTCCGTCGTCTGGAACCCGAGGATCTCTGATGGGTCTAGGTCCATTTCCTCTATGCAGCGTGAGAGCGTATCAGCCACGATGTTTTCGACACATTTGCGATGTTCAATGGCAATGTCGAACCTCTGCAGCGGCAATGACCATCTCGCCAAACGCCCGTTCAGATCCTTGAGCGACATTAACCCCTTCAGACTCGCGTGGTCGGTGATCACAGTAAACGGCATCAATTCCACCTACGGTCTAAACTTCTCTACAGCCAACACTGCAGCTAAACATTCCTTCTCCGTTACAGAATAATTCAACTGATGCTTGTTCAACTTGTAGGAGAAGAATGCTACTGGACGCTCTGCCTTCTCGTCATCCAGCTGGAACAGTACAGCTCCCACTCTCCCAGCTCTCTCCGGATCCATTTGCAACGTGCCGTCTCCTATGATAAAACCTAAGTATTTCAGCGACCTGAAACAGATTTTTGTAAACCAATCGTCAAATTCGCTCTTTTCAGGCACTGGGCCACCAATCGAAGATATCGCAGATGCGTCTGGAAATCAGGGGCTATCACGAAGAGGTCATCCAGATAAACAAAAACGTTTGATCTGAGCTGGGTCGGTATTACCTTATCCATCACTCTGCACAACCTGTGGGCAGCGTTACACAGACTGAAGGGCATCATAAAAAATTGGTACAGCGGACGACCTGCCACGGTAAATGCAGTGCATTTTCGGCTTTCTGGGTCTAGCTTAATTTGCCAGAACGCGAATTTGAGGTCGACGCTGGAGATATAGTAGGTCTGGTCAATCCTGGACAATATGCCCTCGATGCTAGGAAGAGAATAAGCATCTTTCACGGAGAGCTGATTCAACTTTTGCGAATCCAAACAATATTTTTGTATTTGGCTTGCGCACTACCGTCGTACGGTTGCTCCACGGGCTATCGATTACCTCTATCACTCCTAATTCCAGCATCTTGTCCAGCTCGGTCCAGACCACTTTCTGCATCGCTGGGGATTGCGGATAATGCCGATCCTTGAATCGTTCAGTGCCCTCCACCAACTGGATCCGGTGCTGTTCGACGTCCGTCATCCTTAATCCGGTATCTTTGTAGGTCAAGAACTCTCTCAAGAACTCTCTCTCCACTTCCACTTTTCCTCACGATCCTCGGAATATTGGCTGATTTGCGACATTTGGATCTCCGCTACTTGGGCCTCGCAAAGTGTACCTGGCTTCTCTCCAAAGACGGTTGGAGCCAACGCAAACGACCTCCAGAAGTCAATACCCAGGTACATAGCTTGCTCTAGGTGTGGGCATATGTAGAATAACACCTCCTTACTCCTTCCATCATATTCTACCGAGACATTTATCCTCCCAATTATGGGCTTGTCTTCTCCCGAGGCGGTCTTGACTATGGAAACATAACTCTGGACCTCTGCTCCTAGATCAGCCAGGAGGTCCCGACTCCCCGTTCCTAAGACACTTACGGATGCACCCGTATCTAGGAGTCCAGCAATCCGATGTCCTCAGATCTATACCTCAGCAAATTCTCTGGGATCACGTCCTGCTCCTCGTCTGACTACTTCGGCCATCTCCTTGCGAGTCTGTCTCCTTTTCTTAAAGCGGGAACGTGCCTTTTGGAGCTTACGGCTGACTCTTCGCTGACTCTGCGCTCCTTCGCCACACAGTCTAGGAACCCGTAGTCCAACTGCCCGCAATTCCAGCAACACAGCCTGGATTTGTTCGCCAGGTGAGCTTCCTCCACCACCACTGTTTCCTCTTCTTTCACGACTCGGATCATTTCGGACTCGGCCAGTGGTGTGGTGAGTCTAGCCGCCAGCCCGCGCATCGCTCGTAAATAATCTTCCACCGATTCGCCAGATTTCTGGCTCCGCTCATGTAAAGCGCGTAGCCGCTCGAACTCGCCGCCCACTGCTCGAAACCGGGACAACAACTCTTCCTTCAAGTCGTCCCATACCTCCGGAGGTCACTCTCGCACAAACTGCCAGTACCACTCGGCCGCCTGTCCTTTGACAAGATGGTGGAAATTATCAAGGACCTCATCCCACGATCGTCGATTCTGCCTCCAGGCGAATTCGACCCGGAAAACAAACTCCTCCACTGTCATCTTACTTGGGTCTCCATCTCCTTCAAAATGGATCTCCCATTTGTCGACCCGTCCCCATCTTGCTGCTCCTCAATCCTCTCGCCTTTCATAAGGCGGTAGGCCTGTTGCTCCTTCTCCGTCTCCCGATGTATTTCGGCTATGTCCTGCTTATCCTCTCCCTTGGACTTGGGCTTGGTTCCGGTGCTTGGCCTTTGCTTGATGAAGCCTGGCGCGTGCTGATCGCCGCCATTCGCGTAAATTCCGTCACCTCCGATCATGCCTTTCATTAGTCCCATCTCTTGGATAAGTTCTACACTCTTGCGCAGCGGTGCCATCGCCTCCGTTATCGCCCCCATTAGCTCCATAAAGCCGCGATGGATCTCCTCCTGCATCGTCTTGCATAAAGTATCAGCCATGCCTCCTCTCCACGTCTCCTGAGCTTTTGCTATTGCGACGTTCACTCCAGAAAAATCTCGGAGGGCAGTTGGGCTGGATTCCCTGTTGAATTCCAATAGTCATCCTGCCCTCCCAGGGCGCCTTTGTGCATCTGGCTTCGGAGGTTACCTGGTGGGGGATTCCTGCGGTCATTTTCAACTTGGACCGCAAATTGTATATGTTTATTTTAGAACATTTTTCCATACATGTCCGGATTTCTGAGAAAGTTCGTAATTGTGTTTCTATGCCTATTTAGTATGACGGCAATTCAAGAAATGGTCTTGCCATATTCGGCCAGTCCTTTTATCATGCCGCACTCTTTGGCAAATTCCGTGAGTTTGGTTTTGTAGTGATGGTGGCGTTATGTTTTGGGGATGTATGGCGACTAGTGGTGTTGGGAATCTTCACTTCACTGAGTGTATAATGGGACACAAGAAGTACATGGATATTCTAAAACAAAATTTGCACCAAAGCGCCCCGAAATTTGGACTGGTAAAGGACTTTTTGTTGGAAGAAGGCTACGACTCGATGCATACTGGCCATAATAAAAAGCATAGGTTGCTATAAAACGTTAAAAATTTGTTATATTCGCCGCCGCAACCACCAGATCCCATTGACTCCACACCATATCGTCAAAGGATATGCTCAAAACAATCATTCTTCAGGAATGTAGCCAGGAATGGTACAGGATACCAAGAAATCAGTCGAATCAACACCAAATCGGTTGGCAGAAGTAATACAACGTAAAGCGTATCCGACTTCATATTCATATTTCATCACATTTTTCAAAAAACGGAATTTTCTTCGGGATTTTTTGTTTTGTACGCATCTTTTTTTGGTCGAAACTCAAACAACTTTGTACATATTTTATTATATTAAGAAAATGTTATAAGTTAGAAATTAAGGAACTAAATCAAAATACAGCCTGATAAATTTATTATTCCTAACAAATTTAAATTTCTATATATTTTTTAAATCGGGTTTCTTCAACGATAAAGTTGCACAACATGCTTGTACGCATAGTTATTCTTGTACGTGTATATTTTCTTTTCTGGAACCCTGCATGAACGGCCAACCGAATCGATTCAGTGGAGTTCGGTATTTGATTCGTTCAGTTCGATAGAATCGCTCTCCCAAAACTGACTGAACTAATCAGGTTTCGTCCTTTTTATTGTGTCAGATCCGAAAAGAGATGTGTTTTTTTTTCTTTCTCCCCCCAAGATTTTCTTCGCCCTCTGCCTGAAAATATTTATTGGTGTCTCTGCCTTTGTGCAACTGTTTGTGTGTGCGTCATGGGTGCCGAATACGAAACATGTTTGTGCATGCACGAAACCTATCTCCGTGTGTGCAATAATGGTTTACATGCATTCTATTCTACTATACTATACACAAAAGGATTGCTCCGTAGTATGTGTCAAAATTACTTCAGAAACATGCGAACGAAACTTTTTTTAGAACTAATCTTACTTAAGGAATTAAGCATGCATTAAAACTATCGTACACTTACAATTTCTAACTACGAGAAAGGTATGTGAGTAAAAGTGATTTAAGAAGAGGAAGGGAATTAGTTGCCGATATGATATGGTAGGGGGAATTATAATCCGAGCATAAAACTCTAAAAGGTTCATGCAAGGAATAAATCGATCTACAAATCGGAAGGAACATAGGTATATAATTTTTAGTAATTCTAATAAGAATCGTGAAGTTTATGCGGCTCAACAAGTCAGGGCTATCTGCGTCCCCCTTGATCAAGTTGTGCACAAAAATCACACCAAGCATTTTTCTACGGTTAACTAAGGATGGAAGGTTTATTAAAAGCGATCTACTAGAGTAAGACGGCAGTCTCACACTTGAATCCCAGTTGAGGCCGCGTAGAGCGAAAATTAAAAAGTTTTTCTGTACTGATTCTATACGGTCCTGGTATACTTTGTACTGAGGGCACCCTACACAAAAACCATATTCTAAAATCGGACGAACAAGCGATATATAGAGAGTCTTTGTTATATAGGGGTCGTCAAATTCCTTTGACCACCTCTTTATAAACCCAAGCACGCCCATGGCCTTATTTACTATGGTAGAAATGTGTTCAGAAAACTTTAACTTGGGATGTAAAAGAACACCAAGATCATCAACTAGGGTAATTCTCTCGAGAGAACCCCCGCCTAGTGTGTAAGGAGCCAGAAAGGCGCTGAAGCGATGAAATGTCATTACTTTACATTTCGAAGCACTAAGGTATAACAAATTTGCACAACACCATGACTGAAAGCTATTAAGATCGGATTGCAACCTGGAGTAAGATAAGTTATCCTTGAACTGGACACACAGTTTAACATCATCCGCATACATATGTAAATAAGTGTAAATAATAAAGAGTGTAAAGAGTAGGGGGCCTAGATGGCTGCCCTGTGGTACGCCCGAAGTAACCATAACAGGTGAAGATAGGGAGTTTTTGAAGAGGACTCTTTGGGATCTGGAACAAAGGTAGCTAGAAATCCATCTCAAGAGATTGGGTGGAAACCCTAAAAGGTCAAGTTTTTGTGCTAGGAGAGAGTGGTTTACAGAGTCGAATGCTGTAGTTTTGTAGTCTGTAGTTTTTTGCGTCAGACTTACTACCTTTCTTATGGAGAGGAATTATAAACGACTCCTTCCATATGGAGGGGAAGCAGAAGACTTTATGGACAGGCTGAATAGTTTAAGCAACGGTCCACACAGAGACTCGGCGCAGTACCTAAGTACACAGCCGGGAACTCCGTCCGGACCCGGGGAAAACACCGGCTTAACTTTCCGGAGATCATGAAGCAGAGAGCTTTCATTTAGCAAGGGACTGAAGATGCCGTTCGACCTGGGTAAACCGTATGGGTACGGCTGACCGGAGTAGCATTCCTGTGAATAGGTTGTTTGAAAGAATTTGGCAAAAAGATCGGCCCTTGCCTGATCAGTATTTGCCGACGTATTAAGAAATGATAGCGAGGATGGATGAGCGGACGTTTTACGCTTACTGTTTACGAAGCTGTAAAACTGCTAAGGGTCCTGAGAAAAACGTATCCCGCATCTAGATAGGTAGTTCTTATAGCACTGGGAATTAAGAACGGAAAAGTTTGACCGAGCCATTACATAGCGAAAGAGAGAAGAAGGAGAGCCAACTTCTTGAAATTTTTTGTAAAGTCTTGATTTAAAGTTTTTTAGACTGTATAACTCTTTGGTAAACCAAAGGGGCTTCCAAGATCTAATAGGACAGGAAGTGGGACACAAGACTCAAAAAATGAGTCAAGTGCATAGTAGAAAAGGTTTGTGCATATCGTAACATCAGTGCAAAAATACAAAGCGGACCAATCAAAATCCCTAATGAGGTTATTAAGCTTCGCAAACTCGGCTTTACGAAAGCAGCGGACACATCGAGTTAGCTTACCCGACCGATCCAATGCGGTTGGTCCTATATCGAGCGACACTTCAACTGTAGGATGGTAGGCGTCTTCAGGAATAATGAGCGGGAGCGCACTACTACCCATACACACGTGCAAGTATAATTGCTTCTTTCGGCGCACGGCAAAAGGGCGTATTCTAGAGTTCGAATCGCACACTCAAATTTTGGCGAAATTTGGTTTTTTTTTTTGTACTATTTTGATATTTTTTGTTTCACACCATATTACTCTATTTTCTTTTATGTATTCTCTCTTGCACTCTTAGAATATACATATGTATGTACATATGTTTCAATTGGAAGTCAATCGTACGATATTTCGCCTATGGAAGCTAAACTATGTATTGGCCCGACCGGATAGACCGGTTTTAACCAGGTCTCTGTAAACACAATTACATGGGATGCAAATGCGACGCTATCCCGATACAGAGTGCTGAGCTTACTACGCAAGCCTCTAGCATTCTGGTGATTAAGAGAGAGGAAGTTAGTTTTTTGGATGGGTGGACTGGGAAGATGAGGATGGAGCACTGGCCTGATTAGTATTAGGAGTTATTCGGAGCCTACTCTTCTTCTTTGCCTTAAACTCCTTCACCACCATGTTCTCTGGCCAAAATTTGGCAGAGCAAATGGTGTCAAAATGAGTCGGGGAGACACTTATTTTGAAAGAAGCTACATCCCTGGCATAAGAAAAGTTAAACTTCTCCACCTTTCAACTGACGGCTTGTATATTGCTTTGAATAAAAGCAGTACCGTCATCAATAGTGGTGTAAGGGGCAAGCCGTGAGACAAAAATTTGTCGTTTAAGTGTGGGTGTGATCACCCCCAATTTTGGGTTTGGCACCACAGACCTTGTACCTGTGATGGCAATACCCGGTGGTCCGGGTCGTATGTTTGTTGGTGGGATCGAAGTAGACGGGATATTAAGATTGTTGGCGGACTCGACGGACACGGACGCTACGGAAATTTCTGGTTGTGCGTTCTCCGAAGTGATAAATTCGGCTGCCGAATTTGCATCACCAGCAGCTGTCGTTGCCCTTTGAATAGCAAACGATATCGGCTGCTGCTCAATTGGAGTGGTCGGAGTCGGTTGTTCGGCAACGGGCGGCTGAGGGACAGTTGGGGCTTGCAGATCCCGCGGAGTGACCTTTTTTCGCCTAGGAGACTCATTCAGCAGTTGCAAACTGCTAAACAAAGACTCCATGGCTAGAAGCTGATCGTACTGTTTTTTAAAGCCTACGGTCTGCTCCTTAAAGCCATTCCGCGTCTGCCTCATAAACCTGGCCATCTCTATGTGAGTCCCCCGGCATGCCTCACAACAGTAGAACAAGCCATTATGTTTGGAAATTGCACCTGAGTACCCAGCGCACTTTGCGTGCATTGCTTTTCCGCAAAGATAGCAAGGGATACTCGGCTGAGCAAGGGTGACCACCTGTTTGCAGGTTTTTTTGGTACAGATAAAAGGGGATTCCATTTTAAATACAATAGAGAAACAAAATTTATTTCAAAACAAATAGAAATCAGACCAGTGTGCCAGGCAAACGCTTAAAGCGGAATTAGTAAAAACTGAGCGGAGAGAGGAGAGCGGTTGCAGCAGTTGCAATGAGAGAGAGAGCGCTACTGCACGGAAAGAGAGCGAGAGAGGAAGGACAGTTATTTATGTTTGGGTTATAGGGAGAGAGTGATGCTAAAGCACAGACTACAAGATGAGAGCGGGCTAAATTCAATGTGAGAGCGTACTTACGAAAAGCAACAACAAAAACACAATGTTAACCGACGCAAAAAAGAATTATTAAATTATGTTTTACACAGTAAATAGGCATGCACTCGCGATTCAGGATAGACTTTATGTTAGCAAGTTAATTTGTTAGTTCGCTAAAGATTTATTTTGGACAAACACCTTCTGTTTATACAAAATAAGTGAAAAATGAGCGGAGCGCAAATAAAAAAGGCGTCTGAACACTACGAGAGAGATTAGACGATGATATTAATCCGCAGTGCTCGGACTCGATTTTTAGAGTATTGGGCTGATTCGAATCTGACTGAAGGCATGATTCGTATTGATCGAACGCATTAAAGAGGCAGGAGTATAGCTGTGATTTTTTTAACACTGTGGATTCATGGCACTACTACCCATACACACGTGCAAGTATAATTGCTTCTTTCGGCGCACGGCAAAAGGGCGTATTCTAGAGTTCGAATCGCACACTCAAATTTTGGCGAAATTTGGTTTTTTTTTTTGTACTATTTTGATATTTTTTGTTTCACACCATATTACTCTATTTTCTTTTATGTATTCTCTCTTGCACTCTTAGAATATACATATGTATGTACATATGTTTCAATTGGAAGTCAATCGTACGATATTTCGCCTATGGAAGCTAAACTATGTATTGGCCCGATCGGATAGAATCTAGCTCCTAAAAATTTAGCACGATAAGTCTATACTTAAGAAAACAATAAATGGTATACACTTTTGAATTAAATTGAGGAATTTTTATATACACCATGAGGCTTATGTGTCTGTCTTGATAGTTTTTGTTTAAACAATGGTTCTAATGAATGCTTTCAAAACTTCTTTATATAAACATTAAGATGTAAATTAAGATATCCCAAACATTGGTATGTTGTTCAAGACTCAAAATGAAAATATTTCAAAAGAAAAGGATTAAGTCCGAAATTAAAGCGCCAACTAAAATAGCACCGATTTACCAAAAAATTAAAAAAATATAAAGTGCAAAGAATTTCTCCGAAATTTTTATTAGAATCTGTTAATTTAGTTGTATTTAAAGATTAATATTTAGGTGTAATCCTTTGGGCAGCAAGAACAGCAACACAACGTCTCGGCATTAAAGTTCACTTAATTTTCCCATCTTTACTTCGAGGTATTTATCCACGAATCATGCAGGATACCTCAAAGATCTTTATTGCTCCTTGGTTTCACATAAGAAACATATTTTTTAACTTCACGCCAAATATTTGCAATGGGGTTCAATCTGGGGACTGAAAAGGCCAATCCATTACATTAAGTGAATATTTCTCAAACCACTTTCGAGCTTTTTTTCTGGTACTTTTTGGGTCATTGCTGGAAGACGGCATTTCGTATTCCACATAAGGCAGCATCACTTTTTCTTAAATGTCAATATAGATATTTTGATCCAACATCCACTTGTGCCACGCATTGGATCACCTCCATGTGTAATGGTTTTACATGTGACCCAAGGATGTTTCTCCATTTTTATTTGGGCCAACTTAAGTGCTGTTTTGCATACTGAATTCGATTTGCTCTATGCCGCAGTAAAAATTGGAATTTTCCTCGGACCACTGGCACCCAATTTATGTTCTTGCAAGCAATATCTAATTTTGCTGGTACCTACCGATTTTTTAAGGCGGTAGGCCTGTTGCTCCTTCTCCGTCTCCCGATGTATTTCGGCTATGTCCTGCTTATCCTCTCCCTTGGACTTGGGCTTGGGCTTGAGCTTTTGCTATTGCGACGTTCGCTCCAGAAAAATCTCGGAGGGCAGTTGGGCTGGATTCCCTGTTGAATTCCAATAGTCTTCCTGCCCACCCAGGGCGCCTTTGTGCATCATTGTGCCTTTGTGCATCTGGCCTCGGAGGTTACCTGGTGGGGGATTCCTGCGGTCATTTTCAACTTAGACCGCAAATTGTATATGTTTATTTTAGAACATTTTTCCATACATGTCCGGATTTCTGAGAAAGTTCGTAATTGTGTTTCTATGCCTATTTAGTATGACGGCAATTCAAGAAATGGTCTTGCCATATTCGGCCAGTCCTTTTATCATGCCGCAATCTTTGGCAAATTCCGTGAGTTTGGTTTTGTAGTGATGGTGGCGTTATGTTTTGGGGATGTATGGCGACTAGTGGTGTTGGGAATCTTCACTTCACTGAGTGTATAATGGGACACAAGAAGTACATGGATATTCTAAAACAAAACTTGCACCAAAGCGCCCCGAAATTTGGACTGGTAAAGGACTTTTTGTTGGAAGAAGGCTACGACTCGACTCGGTTGGCAGAAGTAATACAACGTAAAGCGTATCCGACTTCATATTCATATTTCATCACATTTTTCAAAAAACGGAATTTTCTTCGGGATTTTTTGTTTTGTACGCATCTTTTTTTGGTCGAAACTCAAACAACTTTGTACATATTTTATTATATTAAGAAAATGTTATAAGTTAGAAATTAAGGAACTAAATCAAAATACAGCCTGATAAATTTGTTATTCCTAACAAATTTAAATTTCTATATATTTTTTAAATCGGGTTTCTTCAACGATAAAGTTGCACAACATGCTTGTACGCATAGTTATTCTTGTACGTGTATATTGTCTTTTCTGGAACCCTGCATGAACGGCCAACCGAATCGATTCAGTGGAGTTCGGTATTTGATTCGTTCAGTTCGATAGAATCGCTCTCCCAAAACTGACTGAACTAATCAGGTATCGTCCTTTTTATTGTGTCAGATCCGAAAAGAGATGTTTTTTTTTTTCTTTCTCCCCCCAAGATTTTCTTCGCCCTCTGCCTGAAAATATTTATTGGTGTCTCTGCCTTTGTGCAACTGTTTGTGTGTGCGTCATGGGTGCCGAATACGAAACATGTTTGTGCATGCACGAAACCTATCTCCGTGTGTGCAATAATGGTTTACATGCATTCTATTCTACTATACTATACACAAAAGGATTGCTCCGTAGTATGTGTCAAATTACTTCAGAAACATGCGAACGAAACTTTTTTTAGAACTAATCTTACTTAAGGAATTAAGCATGCATTAAAACTATCGTACACTTACAATTTCTAACTACGAGAAAGGTATGTGAGTAAAAGTGATTTAAGAAGAGGAAGGGAATTAGTTGCCGATATGATATGGTAGGGGGAATTATAATCCGAGCATAAAACTCTAAAAGGTTCATACAAGGAATAATTCGATCTACAAATCGGAAGGAACAGAGGTATATAATTTTTAGTAATTCTAATAAGAATCGTGAAGTTTATGCGGCTCAACAAGTCAGGGCTATCTGCGTCCCCCTTGATCAAGTTGTGCACAAAAATCACACCAAGCATTTTTCTACGGTTAACTAAGGATGGAAGGTTTATTAAAAGCGATTTACTAGAGTAAGACGGCAGTCTCACACTTGAATCCCAGTTGAGGCCGCGTAGAACGAAAATTAAAAAGTTTTTCTGTACTGATTCTATACGGTCCTGGTATACTTTGTACTGAGGGCACCATACACAAGAACCATATTCTAAAATCGGACGAACAAGCGATATATAGAGAGTCTTTGTTATATAGGGGTCGTCAAATTCCTTTGACCACCTCTTTATAAACCCAAGCACGCCCATGGCCTTATTTACTATGGTAGAAATGTGTTCAGAAAACTTTAACTTGGGATGTAAAAGAACACCAAGATCATCAACTAGGGTAATTCTCTCGAGAGAACCCCCGCCTAGTGTGTAAGGAGCCAGAAAGGCGCTGGAGCGATGAAATGTCATTACTTTACATTTCGAAGCATTAAGGTATAACAAATTTGCACAACACCATGACTGAAAGCTATTAAGATCGGATTGCAACCTGGAGTAAGATAAGTTATCCTGGACACACAGTTTAACATCATCCGCATACATAAGTAAATAAGTGTAAATAATAAAGAGTGTAAAGAGTAGGGGGCCTAGATGGCTGCCCTGTGGTACGCCCGAAGTAACCATAACAGGTGAAGATAGGGAGTTTTTGAAGAGGACTCTTTGGGATCTGGAACAAAGGTAGCTAGAAATCCATCTCAAGAGATTGGGTGGAAACCCTAAAAGGTCAAGTTTTTGTGCTAGGAGAGAGTGGTTTACAGAGTCGAATGCTGTACTGAAATCTGTGTAAATGACATCCGTCTGTAGATTACCTTGGAAGCCTTTAATGATGAAGGAGGTGAACTCCAATAAATTCGTGGTTGTTGATCTCCGCCTTATAATTCCATGCTGGGCAGGAGATATAAGTGATCTGCAAAGATGCTGCAGGTGCGGAGTTAAAATTTTCTCAAACAGTTTAGGAATTGCGGATAACTTGGATATACCTCTGTAGTTCTTTGCGTCAGACTTACTACCTTTCTTATGGAGAGGAATTATAAACGACTCCTTCCATATGGAGGGGAAGCAGAAGACTTTATGGACAGGCTGAATAGTTTAAGCAACGGTCCACACAGAGACTCGGCGCAGTACCTAAGTACACAGCCGGGAACTCCGTCCGGACCCGGGGAAAACACCGGCTTAACTTTCCGGAGATCATGAAGCAGAGAGCTTTCATTTAGCAAGGGACTGAAGATGCCGTTCGACCTGGGTAAACCGTATGGGTACGGCTGACCGGAGTAGCATTCCTGTGAATAGGTTGTTTGAAAGAATTTGGCAAAAAGATCGGCCCTTGCCTGATCAGTATTTGCCGACGTATTAAGAAATGATAGCGAGGATGGATGAGCGGACGTTTTACGCTTACTGTTTACGAAGCTGTAAAACTGCTAAGGGTCCTGAGAAAAACGTATCCCGCATCTAGATAGGTAGTTCTTATAGCACTGGGAATTAAGAACGGAAAAGTTTAACCGAGCCATTACATAGCGAAAGAGAGAAGAAGGAGAGCCAACTTCTTGAAATTTTTTGTAAAGTCTTGATTTAAAGTTTTTTAGACTGTATAACTCTTTGGTAAACCAAAGGGGCTTCCAAGATCTAATAGGACAGGAAGTGGGACACAAGACTCAAAAAATGAGTCAAGTGCATAGTAGAAAAGGTTTGTGCATATCGTAACATCAGTGCAAAAATACAAAGCGGACCAATCAAAATTCCTAATGAGGTTATTAAGCTTCACAAACTCGGCTTTACGAAAGCAGCGGACACATCGAGGTAGCTTACCCGACCGATCCAATGCGGTTGGTCCTATATCGAGCGACACTTCAACTGTAGGATGGTAGGCGTCTTCAGGAATAGTGAGCGGAGGGACTCGGGTTACCAACGCTATGGTCGGATCCGTTACAAAGCACAGATCAAGCAATCGACCCAGGCAATTTTTCACATGGTTGACTTGAGACAGAGATAAGTCGAGTAAGCCGTCTATAAAGTCATGTCGTGACATGGGCACGTAGTTATTAGACTCGTTTACCGAAGACCAAACAGTTCCTGGCAAATTGAAATCTCCAAGAACTATCATATGATCTTTATAAGATAGCGAGGAAGAAACAGCGCTTAAGGCGGACAAGTGTTGCTCATAAATTGCGATATCCGAAGAAGGTGGAATGTACGAGCATGTAATAAAGACTGAAAAAGCGGGAAGAATCAGTTTTATACACAGGAATTCCAGTTCTTGTTGAATCTAGACTGTAAAATGTTCCGACATGAAGTTAGAGTCCACTGCAATCAGAACACCACCTGCACGTCGAAACGAACGGTCATTTCTAAAGGTTGTGTACCGACCTGCCAAAACTTCAGAACTAAGAATTTCCGGTTTTAACCAGGTCTCTGTAAACACAATTACATGGGATGCAAATGCGACGCTATCCCGATACAGAGTGCTGAGCTTACTACGCAAGCCTCTAGCATTCTGGTGATTAAGAGAGAGGAAGTTAGTTTTTTGGATGGGTGGACTGGGAAGATGAGGATGGAGCACTGGCCTGATTAGTATTAGGAGTTATTCGGAGCCTACTCTTCTTCTTTGCCTTAAACTCCTTCACCACCATGTTCTCTGGCCAAAATTTGGCAGAGCAAATGGTGTCAAAATGAGTCGGGGAGACACTTATTTTGAAAGAAGCTACATCCCTGGCATAAGAAAAGTTAAACTTCTCCACCTTTCAACTGACGGCTTGTATATTGCTTTGAATAAAAGCAGTACCGTCATCAATAGTGGTGTAAGGGGCAAGCCGTGAGACAAAAATTTGTCGTTTAAGTGTGGGTGTGATCACCCCCAATTTTGGGTTTGGCACCACAGACCTTGTACCTGTGATGGCAATACCCGGTGGTCCGGGTCGTATGTTTGTTGGTGGGATCGAAGTAGACGGGATATTAAGATTGTTGGCGGACTCGACGGACACGGACGCTACGGAAATTTCTGGTTGTGCGTTCTCCGAAGTGATAAATTCGGCTGCCGAATTTGCATCACCAGCAGCTGTCGTTGCCCTTTGAATAGCAAACGATATCGGCTGCTGCTCAATTGGAGTGGTCGGAGTCGGTTGTTCGGCAACGGGCGGCTGAGGGACAGTTGGGGCTTGCAGATCCCGCGGAGTGACCTTTTTTCGCCTAGGAGACTCATTCAGCAGTTGCAAACTGCTAAACAAAGACTCCATGGCTAGAAGCTGATCGTACTGTTTTTTAAAGCCTACGGTCTGCTCCTTAAAGCCATTCCGCGTCTGCCTCATAAACCTGGCCATCTCTATGTGAGTCCCCCGGCATGCCTCACAACAGTAGAACAAGCCATTATGTTTGGAAATTGCACCTGAGTACCCAGCGCACTTTGCGTGCATTGCTTTTCCGCAAAGATAGCAAGGGATACTCGGCTGAGCAAGGGTGACCACCTGTTTGCAGGTTTTTTTGGTACAGATAAAAGGGGATTCCATTTTAAATACAATAGAGAAACAAAATTTATTTCAAAACAAATAGAAATCAGACCAGTGTGCCAGGCAAACGCTTAAAGCGGAATTAGTAAAAACTGAGCGGAGAGAGGAGAGCGGTTGCAGCAGTTGCAATGAGAGAGAGAGCGCTACTGCACGGAAAGAGAGCGAGAGAGGAAGGACAGTTATTTATGTTTGGGTTATAGGGAGAGAGTGATGCTAAAGCACAGACTACAAGATGAGAGCGGGCTAAATTCAATGTGAGAGCGTACTTACGAAAAGCAACAACAAAAACACAATGTTAACCGACGCAAAAAAGAATTATTAAATTATGTTTTACACAGTAAATAGGCATGCACTCGCGATTCAGGATAGACTTTATGTTAGCAAGTTAATTTGTTAGTTCGCTAAAGATTTATTTTGGACAAACACCTTCTGTTTATACAAAATAAGTGAAAAATGAGCGGAGCGCAAATAAAAAAGGCGTCTGAACACTACGAGAGAGATTAGACGATGATATTAATCCGCAGTGCTCGGACTCGATTTTTAGAGTATTGGGCTGATTCGAATCTGACTGAAGGCATGATTCGTATTGATCGAACGCATTAAAGAGGCAGGAGTATAGCTGTGATTTTTTTAACACTGTGGATTCATGGCACTACTACCCATACACACGTGCAAGTATAATTGCTTCTTTCGGCGCACGGCAAAAGGGCGTATTCTAGAGTTCGAATCGCACACTCAAATTTTGGCGAAATTTGGTTTTTTTTTTTGTACTATTTTGATATTTTTTGTTTCACACCATATTACTCTATTTTCTTTTATGTATTCTCTCTTGCACTCTTAGAATATACATATGTATGTACATATGTTTCAATTGGAAGTCAATCGTACGATATTTCGCCTATGGAAGCTAAACTATGTATTGGCCCGATCGGATAGAATCTAGCTCCTAAAAATTTAGCACGATAAGTCTATACTTAAGAAAACAATAAATGGTATACACTTTTAAATTAAATTGAGGAATTTTTATATACACCATGAGGCTTATGTGTCTGTCTTGATAGTTTTTGTTTAAATAATGGTTCTAATGAATGCTTTCAAAACTTCTTTATATAAACATTAAGATGTAAATTAAGATATCCCAAACATTGGTATGTTGTTCAAGACTCAAAATGAAAATATTTCAAAAGAAAAGGATTAAGTCCGAAATTAAAGCGCCAACTAAAATAGCACCGATTTATCAAAAAATTAAAAAAATATAAAGTGCAAAGAATTTCTCCGAAAATTGTATTAGAATCTGTTAATTTAGTTGTATTTAAAGATTAATATTTAGGTGTAATCCTTTGGGCAGCAAGAACAGCAACACAACGTCTCGGCATTAAAGTTCACTTAATTTTCCCATCTTTACTTCGAGGTATTTATCCACGAATCATGCAGGATACCTCAAAGATCTTTATTGCTCCTTGGTTTCACATAAGAAACATATTTTTTAATTTCACGCCAAATATTTGCAATGGGGTTCAATCTGGGGACTGAAAAGGCCAATCCATTACATTAAGTGAATATTTCTCAAACCACTTTCGAGCTTTTTTTCTGGTACTTTTTGGGTCATTGCTGGAAGACGGCATTTCGTATTCCACATAAGGCAGCATCACTTTTTCTTAAATGTCAACATAGATATTTTGATCCAACATCCATTTGTGCCACGCATTGGATCACCTCCATGTGTAATGGTTTTACATGTGACCCAAGGATGTTTCTCCATTTTTATTTGGGCCAACTTAAGTGCTGTTTTGCATACTGAATTCGATTTGCTCTATGCCGCAGTAAAAATTGGAATTTTCCTCGGACCACTGGCACCCAATTTATGTTCTTGCAAGCAATATCTAATTTTGCTGGTACCTACCGATTTTTTAAGGCGGTAGGCCTGTTGCTCCTTCTCCGTCTCCCGATGTATTTCGGCTATGTCCTGCTTATCCTCTCCCTTGGACTTGGGCTTGGTTCGGGTGCTTGGCCTTTGCTTGATGAAGCCTGGCGCGTGCTGATCGCCGCCATTCGCGTCAATGCCGTCGCCCCCATTAGCTCCATAAAGCCGCGACGGATCTCCTCCTACATCGTCCTGCTTAAAGTATCAGCCATGCCTCCTCTCCACGCCTCCTGAGCTTGTGCTATTGCGACGTTCACTCCAGAAAGAATCTCGGAGGGCAGTTGGGCTGGATTCCCTGTTGAATTCCAATTGTCATCCTGCCCTCCCAGGGCGCCTTGTGCATCATCGTTTTGCATTTGGCCTCGGAGGTTACCTAGTGGGGGGAGTCCTGCGGTCATTTTCAGCTTGGACCGCAAATTGTATATGTTCATTAACCTATCTCTTACTCTAACTAACTCGAACTATCCTATATATATCTAATCCGTATTTACCTCTATCTTTTTACCACAGAACAATCTCATAAACACTACCCACGTGCAACACCGACTCACTGATTTTCAACGAAAACACACAAAATTTCCAATACAACAAAAGAAATATAATTAAAGGGGGAAAGGAAACACAACCACTTCTGGTTTCTACGTCTTTTCTACGTCCTACCTCATCCACAGTCTGGAATTTTGCGAGCGCTGCTCACCGACCTCATCTTCTGCTGAAGACTGAGAGTCGAGAGCGCTCACTTACTACTTTTATCGCTTCTTGCCCAGTACCCTACTGGATCTTAGTTTCGCGAGTCGTAGCCATTCCGAGTGCAACGCCTGTCCGATTTACGTCCCCACGGGCCACTCAGAACTAAAATCTCTTCGAGAAACTACCCTCCCGATCCCATCCAGCGGTAAGTAGGGGAAGCAACTTCACAAATCTCTCTGAACTCACCTAACTCCGGATATTTCTTCTTCTCAGGCTCTCAATTCGCACAACCCATCGGGCCGGTTGCTAACTGGCTGCGGATTCTTCTCTGCCAGTGCCAAACTAAATCTCCATCTGAAAGATCCTGCATCGCGTTGTCAAACAAGTTCTTAAACAAAACAAAACAAAAAAACAAATTTACTTTGTGGATTGTTTGCATATTCAGATCCTTCTGCGCCGTGCTTCTGTGAGCCAACTTCTCGAGTTTCTCACAGGCCACCGGAACACCGACGGATCCAGATTGCAAGATACCACCCGAGATCGCTCCTCTCATTTGGATATTTCTATCTTCTTCGACATTCGTCTGACTCGCAGTCATACTCTCTCACTTTTGCGATCGAGCAGGAACTGCGGCTCCTCTCCCTGTCTAAGCTTGGGCGCCATTTATTGTTACGTACCTCTTGGTGGTGGAGCAAGGCCGGCTAGCCAGTCATCCCAGGGCTGGGTGCTTCCCAAGCCCTCCGGTCTCACAATAAACCAACAAAAAGTACATCTCAGCCAAAAAAAAAAAAAAAAAACGACAATTCCAAAATAAAACGGACTCTACTCGAAAGACGATCTAACATTTTCCCTAAACATACGTGGATCAGGCCGAGGTGTCGATCTCACACCTCCAACGTACCCACCCTACCTGAGATCCGGATCAGTGCGCCGTTTTGGATCTCCCTGCCATGGGCAGAAGTTTTATTATTCCCTCATCTCGTGGTTGTTCCTTCCCCCCATTTTAAAACGCTCAGCAGTTCATTTGTATCTTATATTTAAACATCAACATGTATTTCTTTTAGACTCACACATTATTATCCAATTTTCGGTGACAGTCTGGATAGCTAAGGGGAGTTTTACTTCACTACAATTTTCTTTTTCTTCCACTTGTTCCCACCCATACCAATGATGGCCAGTTTCCAATCGCGTAGGCGTTGATATCTCTTATTGATGCCAACAGGGGATTATTGGGGCTTATGTTACGATTTTCATTGGTTATTCCCCCTGAGGCTCTCCCTCCTGCGGTGGAGCAGATACTCTCGGCTGCTCATCGGGATCAGTCTTTGAGGGCCACGATCCGGTTGCCAAATTCAGCTCTAAATAGAAAATCCAACAGGAAGAGAACAAGGACACGCGATAGGAGCGCTCCGAAGCCACAAGGATGCTCTGCACGGAGGTGGACTTCACCAACGTGGGTCAGATTTATTACTGTGAGGATCATGGATTATATCGAGGCACACTGTTATATATGGTTCATCGGGCAAGATAATACCAAAGTTCCTCGACGGTCACGAATTTACACAACGATTACATTGATCAATTTTCCTAACATACGCTTAATTAATTCATTTTTTGTACTAAAATCTAAGGTTGCATTTTCCTTTTTTTTCTTTGTATCTTGTCCTACGCTCTCTTCCCAAGAGTCGTTATTCCGCCGCTATTTTGGTCAGCGGCGATCCCACTAATTCACCCCCTTCCCCTTCCCTTTTAGGGGTAAATATGTAGTGCGTGGGTTTTAAGCAAAGAAATATATAAATATGAATGAATAAATATATAAATATAAATAAATAAATCATATATATTTCGTTGTGTATTGTGTTGTGTTCCTACGATCTGCTTAAAATCTTCCCCGCTGAATTGTTCGACTCTTCGCCGTATATTTTATCCGGTCTCCTGGAATTATATATGTGTTTAAACCCATTTCGATTAGTCGGCACCACTCCTCATCGCACTCACGTTGTTCAGCACAAAAAAAAAACACTATACACGGAACTAACTTTTAGTTGGGGCTACCACAGGAGGTTTCTTTCTTTTGTCTCCCTGACTCTGCTTAGCAGTCCCTTATATTGGTTGTAGAACCACCGATCCCTATTCTTCTCTTCTATTGCCCTTGAACCTGGTTCAAGGGCATAGCCTAATATTCGATGACGATGGCGCTCTTTCTTTCGGGGTGTGGGTGTATTCCCACCGGGACTCTACTGTGGGTGAGACTGCCTCTCCCGAACCGGAATCCAAGAGCGCGCGGATTTCTTGCACTACAGGATCATCCGACCAGGTGGCGCCACTCCGCTGCTCGCTAAACCCTTCCCCTTAAATTTTGCCCTTCCCACCCTGTTTGGAAATAATTCCCCCTCCTCGCTACTATGATATTTTTGTATATCGATATCCTTCGAATGCAACAAGCTTTAGAACATTTTTCCATACATTTCCAGATTTCTGAGAAAGTTCGTAATTGTGTTTCTATGCCTATTTAGTATGACGGCAATTCAAGAAATGGTCTTGCCAGATTCGGCCAGTCCTTTTATCATACCGCAATCTTCTTCCAACAAATGTGTCCCACGAGGCATTCTACCGTACAATCAAAATTATTTAAAAAAATGTAAAAACAAATTTTACTTACATTCCGCTGATTAAAGAATATTTTTAGATCACACTTCTTAGCACTTCTTAGCACATACATCCCCACACCATAACGCTGCCACTACCGTGTTTTATGGTTGGGCAAGGTTTTGGATATCGAGTACTGTGCCTTTTTTTCGCCACAAAATCTTACGGCATCTCATCCCAAATATACAGAAATTGCTCTCGTCGCTAAAAAGTATTTTTTTCGACAACTCTGTAGGCATATTTATATTATATTATATATTATATATAATATTTATATTTTTTGGCAAAGTCCGTGAGTTTGGTTTTGTGGGGATGGTGGCGTTATAGTTTGGGGATGTATGGCGACTAGTGGTGTTGGGAATGTTGAGTGTATAATGGGTCACAAGAAGTACATGGATATTCTAAAACAAAATGTGCACCAAAGCGCCCCGAAATTTGGACTGGTAAAGGACATTTTGTTGGAAGAAGGCTACGACTCGAGGCATACTGGCCATAATAAAAAGCATAGGTTGCTATAAAACGTTAAAAATTTGTTGAATTCGCCGCCGCAACCACCAGATCTTAATCCCATTGACTCCACACCATATCGTCAAAGGATGTGCTCAAAACAATCATTCTTCAGGAATGTTTATTGTTTATTGTTTTAAGTTTAACAATGTGCAGTTAAACTGTAGGGGGAAAAATTAAATGAAAATTACTAGACTTAGGCAAGATACAATATAAACTTAAAATATAATTTAAAATTATTACAATATGTTATTTATTAGGATAGTTTTGACAGTGTTAGAACTAGAATCAAAGGAGAACAGATAAAAAAATGTGTTATAATTTCAACAAAGGCTACGGAAAGACTCCTGATCTGAGTAGTTAGAAAGGCAGAGTTGAAGGTGGAGAGGAAAGTAATGCCTATTCGGGCGGGACGGGACAGCAAAACTAATAAGACTTATAAGCGCAGATGATTCCACCTCACCGGAGAGAAGCTTGTGGAGAAAAAGAACTCCATGACAGATCCTACGGGACTTCAGAGATTGGAGGTTAATGAGGCGCAGCCTGCTTTCGTAGGAAGGGAGATGTATCACAGGGTCCAAATTAAGTGCACGGAGTGCAAAGATGAGGAATTGTTTCTGCACGGATTCAAGCATATCTTGAAATTTTTGGTAATGTGGTGACCAGACACAGGAACCATATTCCAAGATTGGCCGGACCAGAGAAACGTATAAGACTTTAGTGGTGTAAGGGTCAGTAAATTCCTTAGACCATCTTTTGACAAAACCAAGAACTCCTTTGGCTTTATTCGAGATGGAGGAGATATGACAATTAAAAGAAAGATTAGGAACAAAGATGATGCCTAGGTCATTAACTTTGAACTGGCGTTCTAGGATACAACTATTGATGGAGTAGTCAAATAGGTATGGCTTGATGCGGTGAAAAGTCATGACATTACATTTAGAAATGTTCAGTGGAAGAACGTTAATGAGGCACCAGTTATTAAGAGCGTCAAGATCCGATTGCAGAGATAACGGGGACGCAGGGTCTTTATAGGAAAAACATACTTTAACATCGTCAGCGTACATAAGGACACGGGAGTGAGATAAGACTAGAGGAAGATCATTAATGAACAAATTAAATAACAGGGGGCCCAGATGGCTACCTTGAGGTACACCCGATGTAACAAGAACAGGTTTAGAGAAAGAGGAGTTGAAGCGGACACGCTGAGAACGATTACAAAGGTAAGAATTGGTCCAGAGGAGGAACTTAGTCGGAAACCCAAGGAGAGATAGTTTATGGATAAGGAGATTGTGATTAACAGAGTCAAAGGCTTTACTAAAATCAGTGTAAACCACATCAGTTTGGCACTGATTAGCAAATCCAGTAGTTACGAAGGAGGAGAATTCCAGGAGGTTAGACGTAACTGAGCGACGTTTTACAAATCCATGCTGGGATTCAGAGTACAGGGAACTACAAAAGTGCTGCAGCTGAGAAGTAATGATTTTTTCAAAAAGTTTAGGAATGGCAGATAAATAGATATAGATATAGATATACACCGATAATTAGAAACATCTGATTTCGAGCCCTTTTTGTGGACAGGGATTATGTAGGATTGGAATCGCTGATTGGAAAATCGCTTAACTCTAGCGACAAGGTGAAAAGTTTTAGAAGGGGCACGCAAAGAGAATCAGCACAAAGTTTAAGAATAGCACTGGGGACCAAATCCGGGCCAGTGGAGAACGAGAACTTACTCGATTTTAAATTGGTTAGCAGGCAGTTATAATCAATGAAGGGGGAATAGATACAATTTGAGCTCTTTAGCGGAAAAGGATAAGATTACCTGGTACGATGGTCGGATGTGGAGGCCAGAATAGAGGGAAGGTTCATTGAGGGGACAGAGTAGCAACGTTGAAAAAAGGAAGCGAATAGATCCGCAATGTCACAATCATTGTCGCCAAAACTACCATTTAAGTGTAGAGATGAAGGAAATTGAGTGGAGTTACGTTTAGAGTTAACAAACCTGAAGAATTGTTTAGGATCGCGCTTGAAGTTAAGCTTACACTTGGCCAAGTACTTGTTATAGCATAACGTATTACATAGGGAAAATTTAGATTTAGCAATTAAGTATTTAGAAAAGTCCGATTGAGAACCGGATTTTTTAAATTTTTTATACATGCGGGATTTAAAATTCCTCAGGTTGATTACCCTCGGGGTGAACCAAATGGGGCCAGAAGGTTTTTTCAAGGGGGTGACTAAAGAGACATAAGTAGAAAAGATGGAAAAAATGGTGGTATAGAATGCCTTAGTGGCAGGCTCTATTTCGAGGTAGTCGTCGAGGAATGACCAATCGATCGTGGGAAAATCGGCCTTTTTAAAGCAATAGATAGGCGAGGGCTTAGGGAACGATTTGATGGGCCCAGAAGAAGGCAAGTGAAGTTCAATATCAAGTGTGGGATGATAAAGGTCTTCAGGGAATGATAGAGGTGATCCTCTACTAACCAGAGTCATCGACGTATCGGAGGTGAAGACGAGGTCTAAGATCCTGCCAATGTTATTACAAATGCCATTAACCTGACCCAGCGAAGTATAGGACAAGGAGTCAATAAAATCATGCTGCATGGATGGGAGCATGAGGTTAGAGTCAACAGAAGGAGTCCAAGTAATGTTTGGGAGATTAAAATCCCCAAGGACAATAAGGCGATCGGAATCATTAAGTTGGGACGAGAGGGACTGAAGATGAGCAGTGTGAAGCATATAGGTTGAGAATTTGGCAGACGGAGGGATGTATGAACAAGAAATGAATAAACTAAAAGAGCGCAGACGAATTTTAACTATGACTATTTCTAAATTGTTACACTCTTCGATGGAAAGGAGTTGAGTCAGAGCGAACGGCCATCAGAACTCCACCACCCCGAGATGGACGGTCAAGTCTATATATGTTATACTTGTCTATAAAAATCTCTAAATCCGAAATTGAGGAATTGAGCCAGGTTTCAGTAAAAGCGATAATATCAGAATCAAAAACTGCACTATTAGAATTTGCTGAGTTATTAGCAGTTGCTGAGTATTAGTTTGCTGAGCTTACTGCACAGGCCACGTACATTCTGATATGAGATCTTTAGTGGAGGGGGGGAATTCAGTTTTTTGAAGCAGACGGAA
Source organism: Drosophila helvetica (assembly GCA_963969585.1). NCBI lineage: Eukaryota > Metazoa > Arthropoda > Insecta > Diptera > Drosophilidae > Drosophila > Drosophila helvetica. The sequence continues at coordinate 28,141,999 of OZ018401.1, read as the reverse complement.
GAGGAGTAGGAATTATACCAGCTCTAGGTTCAGGGGTACGCTTAGAAAACAGGTGACAAATCGTATGATTCGGCCAGAAGGAGGGATCAAGTAAACTATTTACGTGTTCATCCGGCACTAGAATTTTAAATGAAGCGATTCTACGTTTTTCTTTAAAATTAAATTTGGTAACTTCTAGGCCAGAGGAATCATCAATATTGAGTTTAAAATAGATGTAGTCCCTAACGAGAACATCCGTAGTCGAGTCTAAGAGCCGGGACACAAAAATAGATTTCAGAGGAGCACGAGCAAGAAGAATAGGTGGAGGGGTCACATGTTTAATAGGTAAGGCGGAAGTGGGAACAACCCGAGGGGCGAGTTCAGATAGAGAAGAAAGGTCCGAGGAGATGGCGATGGAAGCAGAAGTTGAAGGGGCTTCAACTTCCATTCTATCAACGGTGTCGTCGGCATCAATTGAGGGCGATGGAGCACCAGTGACATGATCGTCATTAACTTCCAATTGGACAGTTGGCACCAGAGAGGCTGCAGGAGAGGGGCCGAGTGCAGCCATCCTCATCGAAGCAGGATCGTTATCGCCGTCGGTTTCCTTAGCACCAGAGTCGATCTTGGCTGGCGAGGTTATTGGCGGAGCGGGCATATCGTTGACTGCAAGAGAATTAAGGGTTTTAGAACACGGCAAAGTACGAGTAACCTTTCTTCTCTTAGGAGACTCATTTATCATTTTTAAGTTTTTAAAATGAGTCTCCGTTGAGAGAAACTTATCCTGTAATCGCTGGAATTCGGAGTGGAGGCTGGCGAATTCATTATGAGTTTGTCTCATAAAGATTCGCATGTCGGCCTCAAGTGGCCTGCAATCAAAACAGGTCCAGTTGAGACCGCAACGAGTCTTGACCACATCAACAATGCGACCACCGTAGTGACCAAGACCCGCACAGGTAGCGTGTGCCGTATTATTACACAACCAGCAGTAAATGAAGGTTTGACGGGTGGCCACCGTACGGCCAGCGTCGCACCGTTTAGCACAGCAGGAGCTCATTGTAAAAGTGATGAAAATGAAATGTATGTGGAAAAGAAAGGTAAAATATAAGTCGGTGTGAGGCTGATGCAGTATGTTAAGCGTGTGTTACACAATTCCGCGCGCAAGCACAAACACAACAGTCACAATAACAACAGGTGAACAGAGAGACACAGAGAGACAAAAGAAGCACAGAGAGTAAGCGCGGAGCGGCTGGTAGCGCGGTGCGTGTGTGTTGGAGTGAGAACAGTAGAGAGGGTAAGATAAAAATAGAGAGCGGCTCAGAGAGAGCGAGTGCACCACACAAGCTAATAGCAACAAAAAAACAGCTGCTAATGAGTAAGCGCGGAGCGGCTGATAGCGCGGTAATGAGTAAGCGCGGAGCGGCTGATAGCGCGGTGCGTGTGTGTTGGAGTGAGGACAGTAGAGAGGGTAAGATGAAAATAGAGAGCGGCTCAGAGGGAGCGAGTGCACCACACAAGCTAATAGCAACAACAAAACAGCTGCTAATGAGAATGTACAGAGAAAGAGGAATGCACAAAATGAATTGAAAATTGGTAATAAAATACACAATAGACGGCAAAAGGCGTAAGCACTGATATCGACTAATTACCCACACGGTTATGTACACAGGGAGTAACTAAAAGACACAATTACTTTCCTTTAAGCTATAGATTTAAAAATGTTTGGTAGGAGCGAAGTAAAACACGACCGTCAGCAACGATGTATCGATATCGATTTCTCAGGAATGGTACAGGATACCAAGAAATTAGTCAAATCAATACCAAATCGGTTGGCAGAAGTAATACAACGTAAAGCGTATCCGACTTCATATTCATATTTCATCACATTTTTCAAAAAACGGAATTTTCTTCGGGATATTTTGTACGCATAGCTTTTTTGGTCGAAAATCAAACGACTTTGTACATATTTTATTATATTAAGAAAATGTTATAAGTTAGAAATTAAGGAACTAAATCAAAATAAAGCCTGATAAATTTGCTATTATTCCTAACAAATTTAAATTTCTATATATTTTTTAAAACGGGTTTCTTCAACGATAAAGTTGCACAACATGCTTGCACTCATAGTTATTCTTGTACGTGTATACTGTCTTTGCTGGTACCCTGCATGAACTGCCAACCGAATCGATTCAGTGAAGTTCGGTATTCGATTCGTTCAGTCCGATAGAATCGCTCTCTCAAAACTGACTGAACTAATTAGGTTTCGTCCTTTTTATTGTGTCAGATCCGAAAAGAGATGTTTTTGTTTTTCTTTCTCCCCCCTAGATTTTCTTCGCCATCTGCCTGAAAATATTTATTGGTGTCTCTGCCTTTGTGCAACTGTTTGTGTGTGCGTCATGGGTGCCGAATACGAAACATGTTTGTGCATGCACGAAACCTATCTCCGTGTGTGCAATAATGTTGTACATGCATACTATACAAAATACTATATACTATACTATACACAAAAGGATTGCTCCGTAGTATGTGTCGAATTACTTCAGAAACATGCGAACGAAACTTGCTGATATTAATCCGCAGTGTTAGGACTCGATTTTTAGTGTATTGGGCTGATTCGAATCTGACTGAAGGCATGATTCGTATTGATCGAACGCATTAAAGAGGCAGGAGTATAGCTGTGATTTTTTTAAAACTGTGGATTCATGCAAGGCACTACTACCCATACACACGTGCAAGTATAATTGCTTCTTTCGGCGCACGACAAAAGGGCGTATTCTAGAGTTCGAATCTCACACTCAAATTTTGGCGAAATTTGGTTTTTTTTTTTTGTAGCATTTTGATATTTTTTGTTTCACACCATATTATTCTATTTTCTTTTATGTATTATTTCTTGCACTCTTAGAATATACATATGTATGTACATGGTATACACTTTTAATTAAATTAAAGAATTTTCAGATACACCATGAGGCTTATGTGTCTGTCTTGATAGTTTTAGTTTTAATTTTTAAATCCGAAATTAAAGCGCCAACAAAAATAGCACCGATTTACCAAAAAATTTAAAAAACATAAAGTGCAAAGAATTTGTCCGAAATTTTTATTAGAATCTGTTACTTTAGTTGTATTTAAAGGTTAATATTTAGGTGTTATCCTTTGGGCAGCAAGAACAGCAACACAACGTCTCGGCATTAAAGTTCACCTAATTTTAACATCTTTACTTCGAGATATTTATCCACGAATCATGCAGGATACCTCAAAGATCTTTATTGCTCCTTGGTTTCACAATAGAAACATATTTTTTAACTTCAAATATTGCAATGGGGTTCAATCTGGGGACTGAAAAGGCCAATCCATTAAATTAAGTGAATATTTCTCAAACCACTTTCGAGCTTTTTTTCTGGTACTTTTTGGGTCATTGTCCTGCTGGAAGACGGCATTTCGAATTCCACATAAGGCAGCATCACTTTTTCTTAAATGTCAACATAGATATTTTGATCCAACATCCATTTGTGCCACGCATTGGATCACCTTAACGAAAATCATGCTCATACCAATATGCTTGTTCCTCCGTGTTTAATGGTTTTACATGTGAGTAAGGGTTTTGTATTCCGCATTAGGTAGTCGTCTCGTATAAGATCGAGACCCTTTAGCACAAAAAAAAAGGTTTGTCTCTCGTCGGACCCAAGGATGTTTCTCCATTTTTATTTGCAATGGGGTTCAATCTGGGGACTGAAAAGGCCAATCCATTACATTAAGTGAATTTTTCTCAAACCACTTTCGAGCTTTTTTTCTGGTACTTTTTGGGTCATTGTCCTGCTGGAAGACGGCATTTCGAATTCCACATAAGGCAGCATCACTTTTTCTTAAATGTCAACATAGATATTTTGATCCAACATCCATTTGTGCCACGCATTGGATCACCTTAACGAAAATCATGCTCATACCAATATGCTTGTTCCTCCGTGTTTAATGGTTTTACATGTGAGTAAGGGTTTTGTATTCCGCATTAGGTAGTCGTCTCGTATAAGATCGAGACCCTTTAGCACAAAAAAAAAGGTTTGTCTTTCGTCGGACACAAGGATGTTTCTCCATTTTTATTTGGGCCAACTTAAGTGCTGTTTTGCATACTGAATTCGATTTGCTCTATGCCGCAGTAAAAATTGGAATTTTCCTCGGACCACTGGCACCCAATTTATGTTCTTGCAAGCAATATCTAATTTTGCTGGTACCTACCGATTTTTTAAGGCGGTAGGCCTGTTGCTCCTTCTCCGTCTCCCGATGTATTTCGGCTATGTCCTGCTTATCCTCTCCCTTGGACTTGGGCTTGGTTCCGGTGCTTGGCCTTTGCTTGATGAAGCCTGGCGCGTGCTGATCGCCGCCATTCGCGTCAATGCCATCACCTCCGATCATGCCTTTCCCTAGTCCCATCTCTTGGATAAGTTCTACACTCTGGCGCAGCGGTGCCATCGCCTCCGTTATCGCCCCCATTAGCTCCATAAAGCCGCGACGGATCTCCTCCTGCATCGTTCTGCTTAAAGTATCAGCCATGCCTCCTCTCCACGTCTCCTGAGCTTGTGCTATTGCGACGTTCACTCCAGAAAGAATCTCGGAGGGCAGTTGGGCTGGATTCCCTGTTGAATTCCAATTGTCATCCTGCCCTCCCAGGGCGCCTTGTGCATCATCGTTTTGCTTCTGGCCTCGGAGGTTACCTAGTGGGGGAGTCCTGCGGTCATTTTCAGCTTGGACCGCAAATTTTATATGTTCATTAACCTATCTCTTACTCTAACTAACTCGAACTATCCTATATATATCTAATCCGTATTTACCTCTATCTTTTTACCACAGAACAATCTCATAAACACTACCCACGTGCAACACCGACTCACTGATTTTCAACGAAAACACACAAAATTTCCAATACAACAAAATAAATATAATTAAAGGGGGAAAGGAAACACAACCACTTCTGGTTTCTACGTCTTTTCTACGTCCTACCTCATCCACAGTCTGGAATTTTGCGAGCGCTGCTCACCGACCTCATCTTCTGCTGAAGACTGAGAGTCGAGAGCGCTCACTTACTACTTTTATCGCTTCTTGCCCAGTACCCTACTGGATCTTAGTTTCGCGAGTCGTAGCCATTCCGAGTGCAACGCCTGTCCGATTTACGTCCCCACGGGCCACTCAGAACTAAAATCTCTTCGAGAAACTACCCTCCCGATCCCATCCAGCGGTAAGTAGGGGAAGCAACTTCACAAATCTCTCTGAACTCACCTAACTCCGGATATTTCTTCTTCTCAGGCTCTCAATTCGCACAACCCATCGGGCCGGTTGCTAACTGGCTGCGGATTCTTCTCTGCCAGTGCCAAACTAAATCCCCATCTGAGAGATCCTGCATCGCGTTGTCAGACAAGTTCTTAAACAAAACAAAACAAAAAAACAAATTTACTTTGTGGATTGTTTGCATATTCAGATCCTTCAGCGCCGTGCTTCTGTGAGCCAACTTCTCGAGTTTCTCACAGGCCACCGGAACACCGACGGACCAGATTGCAAGATACCACCCGAGATCGCTCCTCTCAGTTGGATATTTCTATCTCCTTCGACATTCGTTTGACTCGCAGTCATACTCTCTCACTTTTGCGATCGAGCAGGGACGGCGGTTCCTCTTCCTGTCTAAGCTTGGGCGCCATTTATTGTTACGTACCTCTTGGTGGTGGAGCAAGGCCGGCTAGCCAGTCATCCCAGGGCTGGGTGCTTCCCAAGCCCTCCGGTCTCACAATAAACCAACAAACAGTACATCTCAGCCAAAAAAATAAAAATAAAACGAGGGGGAACGTTGTGAGCCGCGGCTCTACTTTATACCCGGTACTCAGTCAGTATATATGTATGTGAGCTTGTTGTAATTTATTACATGTTCGCAAAAGGGAAAATTTCAATTTTAGCCAAAAAAGAAAAAAAGTAATTAAGTCGAACCTTTTCGGAGATTTTGATCTATTTGATGTTTCCATATTTTTTTACATACATTTTTTACATCTGCCTTTTCTACATGTCTTTATCTACTTCCTACATATACATAGACGGCTGTGTGCGAGTGAGAGAGGGAATCAGTCTGCGCTTGGAAGGCCACTGAAATTTCATTTGTTCCTTCTGACTATATTTATTATCTGATCTAATCCGGAAGGGCGGAAGGGGGCGTGGCCAAATTTTGAAACAAACTCGTGTCGGTTTGATATCACAGGAGCTTGGATAGAAAGTTTGGTTGATCTAGCTCTTATAGTCTCTGAGAACTAGGCGTCAAAAAATTCGATCAGGCATAGCGCCCACCCCAGTGTGTGAAAGAGAGCGAGAGGGAACGATGCATTTCGAAATGGTTTTTTTCATTGTGGCTATATTTATCATCTGATCTGTTCCAGATTCAACACTCTGATAGATATGCTCATTCTCTATGATTCTGCGTTTTTAGTTTTCTCGTGTCTTTAAAATTGTGCATGCCACAGATGTTCGTCCTTGGAGTGGGCGGAAGGGGGCGGGGCGAAATTTTGAAATACACTTGTAACAGTGTAATAGGACAGGAGGCTGGATACAAAATTGTGTTCCTCTAGCTTTTATAGTCTCTGAGCTATAGGCGCAAATGATCACGGACGGACAGACAGACACTGCTATATCGACTCGGCTATTGATGCTGATCAAGAATATAAATACTTTATGGGGTCGGAAACGCTTCCTTCTGGGTGTTACACACATCCACTTTTTGCACAAATCTAATATACCCCTTTACTCTTCGAGTACCGGGTATAAAAAACGACAATTCCAAAATAAAACGGACTCTACTCGACAGACGATCTAACATTTTCCCTAAACATACGTGGATCAGGCCGAGGTGTCGATCTCACACCTCCAACGTACCCACCCTACCTGAGATCCGGATCAGTGCGCCGTTTTGGATCTCCCTGCCATGGGCAGAAGTTTTATTATTCCCTCATCTCGTGGTTGTTCCTTCCCCCCATTTTAAAACGCTCAGCAGTTCATTTGTATCTTATATTTAAACATCAACATGTATTTCTTTTAGACTCACACATTATTATCCAATTTTCGGTGACAGTCTGGATAGCTAAGGGGAGTTTTACTTCACTACAATTTTCTTTTTCTTCCACTTGTTCCCACCCATACCAATGATGGCCCGTTTCCAATCGCGTAGGCGTTGATATCTCTTATTGATGCCAACAGGGGATTATTGGGGCTTATGTTACGATTTTCATTGGTTATTCCCCCTGAGGCTCTCCCTCCTGCGGTGGAGCAGATACTCTCGACTGCTCATCGGGTCTTTGAGGGCCACGATCCGGTTGCCAAATTCAGCTCTGAATAGAAAATCCAACAGGAAGAGAACAAGGACACGCGATAGGAGCGCTCCGTAGCCACAAGGATGCTCTGCACGAAGGTGGACTTCACCAACGTGGGTCAGATTTATTACTGTGAGGATCATGGATTATATGGAGGCACACTGGTATATATGGTTCATCGGGAAAGATAATACCAAAGTTCCTCGACGGTCACGAATTTACACAACGATTACATTGATCAATTTTCCTAACATACGCTTAATTAATTCATTTTTTGTACTAAAATCTAAGGTTGCATTTTCCTTTTTTTTCTTTGTATCTTGTCCTACGCTCTCTTCCCAAGAGTCGTTATTCCGCCGCTATTTTGGTCAACGGCGATCCCACTAATTCACCCCCTTCCCCTTCCCTTTTAGGGGTAAATATGTAGTGCGTGGGTTTTAAGCAAAGAAATATATAAATATGAATGAATAAATATATAAATATAAATAAATAAATCATATATATTTCGTTGTGTATTGTGTTGTGTTCCTACGATCTGCTTACAATCTTCCCCGCTGAATTGTTCGACTCTTCGCCGTATATTTTATCCGGTCTCCTGGAATTATATATGTGTTTAAACCCATTTCGATTAGTCGGCACCACTCCTCATCGCACTCACGTTGTTCAGCACAAAAAAAAACACTATACACGGAACTAACTTTTAGTTGGGGCTACCACAGGAGGTTTCTTTCTTTTGTCTCCCTGACTCTGCTTAGCAGTCCCTTATATTGGTTGTAGAACCACCGATCCCTATTCTTCTCTTCTATTGCCCTTGAACCTGGTTCAAGGGCATAGCCTAATATTCGATGACGATGGCGCTCTTTCTTTCGGGGTGTGGGTGTATTCCCACCGGGACTCTACTGTGGGTGAGACTGCCTCTCCCGAACCGGAATCCAAGAGCGCGCGGATTTCTTGCACTACAGGATCATCCGACCAGGTGGCGCCACTCCGCTGCTCGCTAAACCCTTCCCCTTAAATTTTGCCCTTCCCACCCTGTTTGGAAATAATTCCCCCTCCTCGCTACTATGATATTTTTGTATATCGATATCCTTCGAATGCAACAAGCTTTAGAACATTTTTCCATACATTTCCAGATTTCTGAGAAAGTTCGTAATTGTGTTTCTATGCCTATTTAGTATGACGGCAATTCAAGAAATGGTCTTGCCAGATTCGGCCAGTCCTTTTATCATACCGCAATCTTCTTCCAACAAATGTGTCCCACGAGGCATTCTACCGAACAATCAAAATTATTTAAAAAAATGTAAAAACAAATTTTACTTACATTCCGCTGATTAAAGAATATTTTTAGATCACACTTCTTAGCACTTCTTAGCACATACATCCCCACACCATAACGCTGCCACTACCGTGTTTTATGGTTGGGCAAGGTTTTGGATATCGAGTACTGTGCCTTTTTTTCGCCACAAAATCTTACGGCATCTCATCCCAAATATACAGAAATTGCTCTCGTCGCTAAAAAGTGTGTCAGATCCGAAAAGAGATGTTTTTGTTTTTCTTTCTCCCCCCAAAATTTTCTTCGCCCTCTGCCTGAAAATATTTATTGGTGCCTCCGCCTTTGTGCAACTGTTTGTGTGTGCGTCATGGGTGCCGAATACGAAACATGTTTGTGCATGCACGAAACCTATCTCCGTGTGTGCAATAATGTTGTACATGCATACTATACAAAATACTATATACTATACTATACACAAAAGGATTGCTCCGTAGTATGTGTCGAATTACTTCAGAAACATGCGAACGAAACTTGCTGATATTAATCCGCAGTGTTAGGACTCGATTTTTAGTGTATTGAAAGGAATTCGCACTCACACATGTAACGATCACTTTTTTGTTATTTCAATGTGTACACAGAAAGAAATAGGAACATGTTTCTTCAAAAATAAACAAATGCGTCGCATGGTTTACAACGAAGTGAACTTTTTCGTTTTTCAGTGTACAGCAAACGAAGAGACAACAACAAAATATATTCGGGATAGGGACGGCAAAACGAAGCAATAAAATTGTTGTTGCTTTGCCAGCAACGAAAGTTGACGCAAAGCGAAAAGTGAAAAATTGTTTGTGTAATTTGCAATGTGCAAAATAACCTTACCAGTGAGTAAGCTCACACACTTCCCATATGCTATGTGCAAAAAAAAAACAAATGTGCATCGTGAGCATAGGCCCTGCGCACCCCTGATTTAGAATATTAATATACAATCTAGCTCCTAAAATTTCAGCACGATAAGTCTATATTTAAGCCAACAATAAATGGTATACACTTTTAAATTGAATTAAAGAATTTTCATATACACCATGAGGCTTATATGTCTGTCTTGATAGTTTTTGTTTTAATTTTTAAATCCGAAATTAAAGCGCCAACAAAAATAGCACCGATTTACCAAAAAATTAAAAAAATATAAAGTGCAAAGAATTTGTCCGAAATTTTTATTAGAATCTGTTACTTTAGTTGTATTTAAAGGTTAATATTTAGGTGTAATCCTTTGGGCAGCAAGAACAGCAACACAACGTCTCGGCATTAAAGTTCACCTAATTTTCCCATCTTTACTTCGAGGTATTTATCCACGAATCATGCAGGATACCTCAAAGATCTTTATTGCTCCTTGGTTTCACATTAGAAACATATTTTTTAACTTCACGCCAAATATTTGCAATGGGGTTCAATCTGAGGACTGAAAAGGCCAATCTATTACATTAAGTGAATATTTCTCAAACCACTTTCGAGCTTTTTTTTTTCGTACTTTTTGGGTCATTGTCCTGCTGGAAGACGGCATTTCGTATTCCACATAAGGCAGCATCACTTTTTCTTAAATGTCAACATAGATATTTTGATCCAACATCCATTTGCCACGCATTGGATCACATTAACGAAAATCGTGCTCATACCAATATGCTTGTTCCTCCATTTTTAATGGTTTTACATGTGAGTAAGGGTTTTGTATTCCGCATTAGGTAGTCGTCTCGTATAAGATCGAGACCCTTTAGCACAAAAAAAAGTTTTGTCTTCCGTCGGACCCAAGGATGTTTCTCCATTTTTTTTTGGGCCAACTTAAGTGCTGTTTTGCATACTGAATTCGATTTGCTCTATGCCTTGCAGTAAAAATTGGAATTTTCCTCGGACCACTGGCACCCAATTTATGTTCTTGCAATATCTAATTTTGCTGGTGCCTACCGATTTGTTAAGATCCTGTTTTAGCTCTGTGGGCGGCTTAAATGGGTCCTTCCGTTCGTGAAACGGTCATGTTATGAAATAATAAGGACTGTTGTACCTAGCGGTGCTATTTTTTTCGTCGCCATTCTTTAGGATTGTTCGATCGGTTTAATATTTCCAGTTTTTTTTAACTGACGATCCTTCAGAATAACATTGTAATGAACATTTTCAAAATGATCTAAAAAAATATTATAACATTTAAAAGTAGATAATGATAAGGTCGAGCGTTCTATTAAGCTCAAGCAAGACTATAGAGAAAAGAGAAAATAAGTTTCTGAAGTTACTAAACGTATCAAAAGAATATGCTAGTCAATATCCATTAAATAATACAAATTCCTTAATTTAATACAAAAGTGTAAACTATTTATTGTTGGCTTAAATATCAACTAATCGTGCTGAAATTTTAGGAGCGGGATTTTATTTTAATATTCTAAATTCCGATCAGGGCAATACATAGTATAGTTTCTATTGGTGAAATATGGCATTTCTCAACTTTGACCTCAAGTCGCTATCTCTAAACGTTGTCAAATCAGGCTAAAGCTTTATATTTTATTGTTTTCTACCAAAGGGAATATTTTTAGACCTTACGAACTTTGATTGCGACACATTTTTTTGTTGCCCATACAACTAAGTGCGATCCTAATAATTTATGAACTTTGTATGATTCTGCTTATAATATTTATCAGATCGCGACGATTCACTAAATCGGTTAAGAATATTTGTTGCTTATACTGTTACTTATTTACTTAGGTGTATCACCGAATCACCTGCCCAGACAAGCTGAAAAAACGAAGCGGACTAGGCCAGCCGGCCGCGGTCTGAGCGAAGCACCCTGAAAACCCTGCCATAGAACATCTTTTTGGTCCCTCATGCAACATATATTGTATAGTCTTTGATAATATACTACCTAATCACCTACTACCTATCGGAAATAATTTTGCACCAATTCACCGGAACCGCCGAAATGAAGAGAGGGTCCATCCATATTCATATCATCCATTACAAAACATTTTTACATTTATTAAAAAAATTGCACGTGGACAAAGTCGCGGCGGGTTCAGCTGTTCTATGTATATAATCGAGCCAAAGCGGAGTTCCAAAAGAAATAGTTTTATGGATTATTTGAATATATGTAAAGGACGTTACTTAAAAACCAAAATACAATATATATTTGTTCGTGTCGATTTACAAATGTCTCAAAAGCTCCCCCAAGTGCTTTATTTTTAAAATGATCAAATTCCATGTTATTTTTGGAGTTACAAAAAATGTATGTATATTACCCACAATAAACAGGAACACAATGGGCAATTAAAAAACTTTATATTATTTGTTACCAATGATTCTATTATTGATTTTATCATTTTTACATTTATTGCAAATGTGGTAATGTCCTTAAACACATAATGCAAGAAGGGATGAAGCTGGCACAATTATACATACTTACATATGTATATCATGTAATTTGGATTGTATCAGTTTCATTCTGCGGTAATACATGTAGTATATCATTCCTTTTTTCGTTTTTCTATATATGTACAATCAAATTAAAAGATATTCTCAACATTTCTTTTGGCCATTCTTAATGTCACATTATAAAATTAATATAAATGCACTAAAACTAAATTTGCGACCGTAAATATTTAGTTTAAACTAGTTTTCAGTTATATGTAAATGAGTAAAGTTCGTATTAAGTGGTGTTTACCAATGCGACCAGATTTATGTTGGACACACCATGTTTCGAAATATGAGGCTCAGTGTGTGGATTTAATGAAATTGGAAGTCCCCACTTCTTTATGCTTTTTAATTTAATGAACTCTTGGAAAAACACTTTAAACACCTTATTCTTATTTCAAATAATAATTTTAAAAAATATTATACAATACTTTGTGTGTCACTCTTCTTTTTGATTACTTTACAAACGCGTTGCGATTTATTTTATTTCTTAATGATCTCTCAGGCCGAAAAAGCTCTGGGTAAAAGTACGAAGGAGCGGGTACTGTGAATGTTCAAAGGGGGGTTGTTAAAGTGTCCGAAACTATGAAAACGTCGTCTTTTTACTATGTTTTATGTTGGTATGTTGGAGATATTCCCATAAGACCACCTGGAACTGTACTAAGACCAACCCCTGCGGGACTTACCACTATGCCCATAGTGTGATCTGATTCTTTTTTTGTGTTCACGGTTGCGTGGCTCAATGAATCGACTGAAATCATATGCTGGACAGGAATGACTATTGGTGTTGATGGTGCAGGGCTTTTTCCGACCACCAAACCTGTAGACAGTTGCGCCAGTGATGTATGTTGTAGGTTTTGCAGTGGAGGTTGTGAATCCGGTTGGGCGACACTGGAGGCTAAAGATGATGTTTGTAATCGATGATGTGACGACGAAGGGCCCAAAGCACCTACTGAAGGAGGTGGAATGGGACTCGGCTCCTTACCTCGCAAATGAGCAGCAGATTGTGCAGCATATATATTCATTGCTTTTTGACGTTCCTCTGCTTCATGCCGCAATGCTGCTTCCATTATGGGATTATAGCGCAGAATAGGATAAGGATCTCGGTACGGATCTATGCCCCAGCCTGGAGGACCAGGCGTACCAAAATGACTAATTGGACCACCGACACTTAAGGTGGGTGGCATCATAGTTCGAGAAAGATGCGATGATGGCGGCGGCAACCCATGTCGTCCAGCCACTATGAAGTTAGCATGATGGTGATGCACAGCAGCAGCCGCTGCATTTGCCTGTACAGCTACCAACGAGTTCGGATGGTAGCGTGGATCTCCAACAACGACGGCAGCTGCCGATGCACGCATTAGCATAATATCCTGTTCTTCTTTTGTACGTGCATGTTCTTCTTTAATACGTATCTCCGAGGTGAGTTCTCCTACGCTTCGATGTGGAGAGCGATCTCGTGCAGGAGCTGGCACGGCAGCTGCAGCCTGTGCCGCTGCAGCTTGCTTATTACTCTCATTAATTCGCTGTTGCTGCAACATTCGCTCGCGTTCCATTTCTCGGCGTTCCATTTCCCTTCGCTCACGCTCTTTTCGATCGCGCTCGCGTTCTCGCTCTCTCTCTCTTTCTTGTTGCTCTCGTTTTAGTTTGTCTTCTTTTTCTTTGCGTTCTCGTTCTTCGCGTTCGCGACGCTGTCGGTCACGCTCTCGCTGTTCACGTTCTCGTGACTCCCGCTCGCGTTCCTCTGCTTCACGTCGTGCATTATCCAGAGCTGAATCTGACTTTATGGGCCAGCTAGGCGCAGAAGCGGGCGATGAATGGTATGCAACACTTCGTTGTATAGCATTTGATCTAAAAAAGAAATATACATATGAATATAAATACTAGTTTTTCCAAATATACCAGAAATCAAATTATGTTTTCGATGCATATTAATTGTCGGGTCATGCAACCAAATAAAATATTTTCGATATTTTTTTGCATTAAGTATATTTCAGTCTCTTGGTCGAACGAAGACTTGTCTGAGCTCCCTCTAAATATCTTTCATATACGTAGACAACTAAGCTACCAGCGCTTTGTTATCGTCTGTTATATTATCGCCAATTGGGCAGTCTATATTTAAATATTTATTTTTTTATTCAGATTTGAGCTGTAGGATGTCGTCAATTGTTTACCATTGGCCGTTAACGATATACAAATTTTCTAAAACGCCATATTTAAATTTTCAATGCTTATTATGATGAGAAGTTATTTAACATATTATTGTTTATCGAATTATTATTATTTTAATTATGCCTATTATTTAGCATATAAGTTTGGTTTATTTAAGTTCTTGGACATCTCCGGCAATTCTCTCCACGGCAAGTACACAGTCGGATAGACACGGAAAGCAAGTGGACTCGTCATTGATCTCGTAGACCCTAATCAGTCAAGCCTAGGTAATCGTAAAGAAGGAGAACGCTTTTTCCTTGGCAATCTCGTACTTGTAACTGACTTCTCCAGCCTGGTGCCCAAATGCTACTCGATTCGTTTATTTTTTTGGTTCCGAGTCAATAAATCAATTCCTAACAAAAAAACATAATAGATTTTTTGATATCGTATTCATATAACTAAAAAAATATTTTCCGAAATCACACTTTTTTCTACGGTCATTTAGAAATTTGACCAAACGAAGGAAAAAAATTCAGTACAATTATAACAACGATTTATTCAACAAGAACTACATTTTTTCCATTAGGTTATTTTGTTTCCTGCAAATTAGTAACAAATTCATAATAATTCAACTTTTTTTTTTTTATTTACCAATTAATTAATATTTTGTGGTACCAATATTGGCAATGGGCTAAGAAAAGATCGTGTTATTATATAACGAGCCTCAGGATCGATTTAAAAACGAGAGGGAACGTTGTGAGCCGCGTCTACGGCCGCGGCTCTACTTTATACCCGGTACTCAGTCAGTATATATGTGTGTGAGCTAACGATATACATACATATGTAATTTATTACATGTTCGCAAAAGGGACAAATTGAATTTTAGCCAAAAAAGAAAAAACAAATTAAGTCGAACCCTTTCCATTTATTTTTTGCATTTCTGTTTTACATCTGTCTTCTCTACATTTCCATATCTACATACATACGTCTTTACTACGACTCGTCTTTACTACGCGCTTGGAAGGCGTTGCGTGGCCACTGAAATTTCATTTATTCTTTCTGGCTATAATAATGCAATAATAATTCGGCAATCTGGTACATAAGGTTATTTTCCATGATTCTGCGTTTTTGGTTTTCTCGTATCTTAAAAATTTTGGATTTTCGTGGCAAAATTTTAAAATACTCTTTACTGAAGTGATATCACAAGAGCATGGATAGAGAGATTGGTTGGTCTAGCTCTTATAGTCTCTGAGATCTAGGCGATCATCTGGACGAATGGGCACAGCACCCAACCCGGTGTGTGAGAGAGAGCGAGAGGGAACGATGCATTTCGAAATGGTTTTATTCATTGTGGCTATATTTATGATCCGATCTGATCCAGATTCAACACTCTGATAGATATTGTCATTCTCTACGATTCTGCGTTTTTAGTTTTCTCGTATCAAAAAGCCACTTCAAAATGTTCAAATGAAAAAAAAAATCACCTAAATTGATCGCAGGAAAAATCAAATTGGGTTGATTCTGAGTGGTCGCTTTCCATATTCTCGGATGAGTCCAAATTATATCATATCGGACCCGATGGCTCTCGCACAGCTCGTCATAGAACAGGAGGACGATAGTCCAAAAGCTGCTGTTGCTATGGGGATGTAATCTAAATGTAAAACTGAATCGCTTTAGTAGTTCAGAGTATAGCTTTCAAAAATCTAATTTGTAAGAGCCGTGTGGCAACCCTGCACTTTTCGCAGCCCTAGAAAGTTAGCTGATCGATGACAACCCTGACATGCGTGAAATGGCGGGAATTTGTTGTCAACAACGATCGCAGCGCCGATGATGTAATTGATTTTATATTAGAACAAATTGACAAAAGCTGCGTAGAACCTTTTCCAATTATAAAAAAAGAAGTAACAAATTTGATTACCTACAGCTGCGTCTAAAATAATAGTAGTGCCCATACAAGCTCTAATTTTTCCTCAATATCAAGACTTAGGAGCGCTTCCCCGAAAGTTGTTTAATTTTTATAGTAACTTTGCTTAATATAGACTATATTAATAGATAAGAATTTAAGATAATTCCTTAAAATTTTCAGGAAAAACCCGTTCAAAATTAGACATTACGGTCAAACAAAATTTTCTGAGAGTTTCTTTTATATCCTATATAAGACATAGTTGAGTAGCCTTAGATTTCTATAACGGCTGCACAGCGCTTTGGCATGGAGTTAACCAAATTGTAGCATTTTTAAATTAAATTCGAGCCCCAGCGTCCCAAGTAATTATTTTTATTGATTAGACTGCTCTATTCACATTACAAAATAAATTACCAATTGGGTTAAGATCGGTTGACCGATTCGCCCATTCCATTGATTTTACTTTATTGGCAGCGAACGACTCTTTGATCAATTCGTGGGTGTCCTTCGGATTATTGTCCTCCTAGACCCCCCAAAAGATGCATTTCCTATGAGACGTAAGGTAGCAGCATATCGTCTAATATTCAAACCTTTAAATGACGATCCATTATGTTTTTAACACATATACTGGCCAAATTCAGTATTGAGAAAAAGTTGTCCAAACCATTAATGAAGACCCGCAGTATTTTAGAGTTTTGCAAGTATATTTTGGGGAAAATTCATATAGCCGTGGTCGTCTTAGATACTAACGAGATCTACGGCCAAAAAAAAAAATTGTTTGACTCCTCCGACAAAAAAATATTCCTTCACTTTTCCAATGGACAATTTATGTATTTTTTGCAACCCTCACCATTGTGACTTCATTTTTTTTTTTCAGTAGAAATGTTTTCCTTGAGTTTTGTACTGTTAAATTATAGTCTCAAAGGCTTCTTCTAGTGATTTCAAAAAGAGTTGACAAATTACAAATTTGTTGTAAGGATGCAGCAGGTGCGAAAGCGTCGTACTCCGCCTGTCAGAGTCGTCGATCGACTGATATTTTGCCGAATAACTTAGCCGATCGCGGGTTTTACTTAATGGTTCTTATTTAATGGTATTTCTGATAATAGTAACTGAACATCCAATAATATTTTTCACCTCGAGATATTACTGTACTTCTAAAATGAGACCTTTAGTTAGTTCGAGCTTTTCGGCAGTATAGGGTTTGCCACGCCCCATGATACCGAAACCAAATGACCAAAAAGGAAACTACAAAAGCTTAAGACTTAAACAAACTATTCACGTATTATTAAACACCAAAAACTTTGCAAAAAATGTAGTAGATTTGATAACTTTCAAAATTTTCTGTGGCACTACTATTATTTTGATCGCATCGAAAAGCTCAAAATATGGCGGAAAAAGAGATTTAAGAAAACAACTGTATTTTCGAGCAAGACAATATTGTGCTATTTGCTGGGGTAAGGAAATTCATTCGATTGTTACAGTTATTTCGGAGAAAACTAACAATATGTAAAGCCAATGGTAGCACTACTATTATTTTGGACGCAGCTGTGTGTGAAGAAAAAGCTGCAAAAATGCAATCGCATGATAGATCGCTTTAAAGAAAAGCACGCGAAATGGCTTTCAATAAATATTAGCATAGTGGTCAATGTGGTCCCTACCGTAACGTAATCACCGAAAAAAATAGAACGGCCTGTCCTTAATTACATGCAGCCGGTGATCGATTGAAAAGAAAAATTACTTCGAAACTGTCAGAGACTCAAGGGCATGAAACAGATATTTTACTTCATGCTGCATGAAAAAATCTCGCCAATCAGACTCATTAGATTTTATCAACAGAAACCTTTTAATACGCGGAGTAAAATAAATAAGATTTCTCCAGATAAAGCATTGGCGTATCTATTGGAAAATTCCTTAACGAAGAAGCACTATGTCAGCACTAGATTACTAGCCAAAAGCCAAAATAGTGATATATTCCCCACCTACAAACAGTTAGTTGAGGCCAAACTTCAGAATCGCCCAAACGGAGTACAAATTACTCCGTTTAATTAATTAAACAATATACATGCCAATATACATGGCAGTCCTACGCATTTATAAATATTTATAAATATATGTAAATGACTTCACTTACCTCCATGCGTCTATATGTCCGCCGAAATGCGTCAGACCCGTGAACCCAAATGGAGCTACATAGCGTCCAAAAGGAGAAACAGCAGTACCTGTCAAAACATAGTCAGTTATTGCCTAAATTTGGCTAATTAGAGTTTGTGCAGTTTACCGATATGGCTAGGTGGTGCCCCAATGAAGCTCGCCGCCAAAGGAGACGTTTCAAATGAAGAACGCCCTGGTAATGCATTTGCAAACGCTGCAGGTGGTGTAAGTTCATTCGTCCGTTGCAGTAGATGCTGTTGTGTTGTATTCAGTGCAATTGCTGTTGATGATTTAATACTAATTGACGGAGTTGGCCCACTTGCACTCACGATACCGCCTCCAATAGCCGAGGCAGTACCAACATTATTAATTGTGCTGGCAGTGCTAACAATGCTGCTTCCACCGACTCCTGTTATCAAGTTACTTGCAGTGAGTGACGTATTGTTGGAGATCAAATTCCCATTTGCACTACTTCCGCCTGTAGGACATCCTGTCTTATCAGAACATTGCTTGTTTTGGTGGTAATAAATTTCCCACGCAATACGAACATGCATGGCATTCCAACGACCAGTTTTCTGTTTAAAATTATCATGTGTTCTCAATAAATAACAATGCTAAGATAGTTGTTTTGGGACAACTTAATCATAAATCAATGCTTAATGTTGTTTAAGAAACCATTTAGAATTTGGTTGTTTATAATTGCTATTCAGAGTTTATGAATGTGGCAAAATCTTTAACCTTACAGATGTACGACACACAATTCTTCGCTTACTGGAATAGGAAGGAAAACTTTTTTTCTTTTTGATTTTTTAAATCTTCCATTACTGATTCAGCCCTTTTCTAACTTTTCCATTAAATTACAATTCATAAGACTATTTTTAGAAATAAAATTATTACAGAAACAACTATCATTATTTTGTATGATAAATTGTAAAATTTATTGAATTACACTAGTCAACACGAAATTTCCGCTGTGACCAAAAATTACTTTCTCTGTTAGATTTGGGGCTTTAGAAATGTATAAGCAATTTTGATTTTTTTTTAGTCACCGTTTTTTTTTTTAAGAATTTTTTTTCAATCTGGGGTTTTTTTCAGAGGTAGTGGTTCTTTTTTATACCCGGTACTCGAAGAGTAAAGGGGTATATTAGATTTGCTGAAAAAATGGATGTGTGTAACACCCAGAAGGAAGTGTTTCCGACCCCATAAAGTATCTATATTCTTGATCAGCATCAATAGCCGAGTCGATATAGCTATGTCTGTCTGTCCGTCCGTCTGTCCTTCTGTCCGTCTTCATTAGCGCCTATAGCTCAAAGACCATAAAAGCTAGAGGAACACAATTTTGTATCCAGACTCCTGTCCTATCGCACTGTTACAAGTGTATTTTAAAATTTCGCACCGCCCCCTTCCGCCCACTCCAAGGACGAAAATCTGTGGCATGCACAATTGTAAAGACACGAGAAAACTAAAAACGCTGAATCATAGAATGAGCATATCTATCAGATTGTTGAATCTGGAACAGATCAGATGATAAATATAGCCACAATGAAGAAAACCATTTCGAAATGCATCGTTCCCTCTCGCTCTCTTTCACACACCGGGGTGGGCGCTATGCCTGATCGAATTTTTTGACGCCTAGTTCTCAGAGACTATAAGAGCTAGATCAACCAAACTTTCTATCCAAGCTCCTGTGATATCAAACCGAGACGAGTTTGTTTTTTAATTTGGCCACGCCTCCTTCCGCCCCACAAAAGATGAAAATCCACAATTTTGAAGATACGAGAAAACCAAAAACGCAGAATCATAGAAGATGACCATATCTATTCGAGTATTGAATCTTGATCAGATCGGATTATTAGTATAGCCAGAAGGAACAAATGAAATTTCAGTGGCCTTCCAAGCGCAGACTCATTCCCTCTCTCTCTCGCACACAGCCGTGTATTGTTTATTGTTTAAAATTTAACAATGTGCAGTTAAACTGTAGGGGGAAATATTAAATGAAAATTACTTGACGTAGGCAAGATACATGATAAACTTAAAATATAATTTAAAATTATTACAAGATGTTATTTATTAGGATAGTTTTGACAGTGTTAGTACTAGAATCGAAGGAGAACAGATAAAAAAATTTGTTATAGAGTCGGCAAAGGCTACGGAAAGATTCCTGATCAGAGTAGTTAGAAAGACAGAGTTGAAGGTGGAGAGGAAAGTAATGCCTAGTTGGACGGGATGGGACAGCAAAACTAATGAGACTGATAAGGGCAGATGATTCAACCTCACCAGAGAGAAGCTTGTGGAGAAAGAGAACTCCATGACAGATCCTACGGGTCTTAAGAGATTGGAGGTTAATAAGACGCAGCCTGCTTTCATAGGAAGGGAGATGTAACACAGGGTCCCAATTAAGTCCACGGAGTGCAAAGATGAGGAATTGCTTCTGTACGGATTCAAGCATATCTTGAAATTTTTGGTAATGTGGTGACCAGACACAGGAACCATATTCCAAGATCGGCCGGACCAGAGATACGTACAAGACTTTAGTGGTGTAAGGGTCTGTAAATTCCTTAGACCATCTTTTAACAAAGCCAAGAACTCCTTTGGCTTTATTCGAGATGGAGGAGATATGACAATTATAAGAAAGATTAGGAACAAAGATGATGCCTAGATCACTAACTTTGAACTGGCGTTCAAGGATACAACTATTAATGGAGTAGTCAAATAGGTATGGCTTGATGCGGTGAAATGTCATGACATTACATTTGGAAATGTTCAGTGGAAGAACGTTAATGAGGCACCAGTTATTAAGAGCGTCAAGATCCGATTGCAGAGATAACGGGGACGCAGGGTCTTTATAGGAAAAACATACTTTAACATCGTCAGCGTACATAAGGACACGGGAGTGAGATAATACTAGAGGAAGATCGTTAATGAACAAATTAAATAACAGGGGGCCCAGATGGCTACCTTGAGGTACACCCGATGTAACAAGGACTGGTTTAGAGAGAGAGGAGTTGAAGCGGACACGCTGAGAACGATTACTAAGATAAGAATTGGTCCAGAGGAGGAGATTAGTCGGAAACCCAAGGAGAGATAGTTTATGGATAAGGAGATTGTGATTAACAGAGTCAAAGGCTTTACTAAAATCAGTGTAAACTACATCAGTTTGGCACTGATTAGCAAATCCTGTAGTTACGAAGGAGGAGAATTCCAGGAGGTTAGACGTAACTGAGCGACGTTTTACAAATCCATGCTGGGATTCCGAAAACAGGGAACTACAAAAGTGCTGCAGCTGAGAAGTAATGATTTTTTCAAAAAGTTTAGGAATGGCAGATAAATTAGATATACACCGATAATTAGAAACATCTGATTTCGAGCCCTTTTTGTGGACAGGGATTATGTAGGACTCCTTCCAGATGATTGGAAAATCGCTTAACTCTAGCGACAAGGTGAAAAGTTTTAGAAGGGGCACGCAAAGAGAATCAGCACAAAGTTTAAGAACGGCACTGGGGACCAAATCCGGGCCAGTGGAGAACGAGAACTTACTCGATTTTAAATTGGTTAGCAGGCAGTTATAATCAATGAAGGCGGAATAGATACAATTTGAGCTCTTTAGCGGAAAAGGATAAGAGTACCTGGTACGATGGTCGGATGTGGAGGCCAGAATAGAGGGGAGGTTCATTGAGGGGACAGAGTAGCAACGTTGAAAAAAGGAAGCGAATAGATCCGCAATGTCACAATCATTGTCGCCAAAACTACCATTTAAGTGTAGAGATGGAGGAAATTGAGTGGAGTTACGTTTAGAGTTAACAAACCTATGTATATGTAGGAAGTAAATGTGGACATGTAGAAAAGGCAGATGTAAAAAATTTATGTAAACAAATATGGAAACATCAAATAGATCAAAATCTCCGAAAAGGTTCGACTTAATTACTTTTTTTCTTTTTTGGCTAAAATTGAATTTTTCCCTTTTGCGAACATGTAATAAATTACAACAAGGTCACATACATTTATACTGACTGAGTACCGGGTATAAAGTAGAGCCGCGGCTCACAAAGTTCCCTCTCGTTTCACATTACTTAAGCATCTTACCTATTGTATGTAATTGTAATTGAACTTTGCAGCTCTAAAAGGGTGATAGCTGCACCTTACCGTCTGGAAGTTATAAAACTTTCAAATTCAAATTTGTAAAATGTAAAATATGTAAAATACATATGTAATAAGAAAAAAAGAAGCACTACCTCTGAAAAAAAGCAAAAAAAAGCTAACTTTCAAAAATTCTTAAAAAAAAACTGTGCCTAAAAAAAATTCCATAATTGCTTAAAAAAAGTTTTAAATCCCCGAATCTATCAGAAAAAGTAATTTTTGGCCACAGCGTGAAAAAAGTTCAATTTTGTCGAGTTAAGTTATTTGCATTTTTTATTAACTTGAATAAGAACCTTTGCTTTAGCGCTTTTTTCGCATATTGTTAAAATGAATCGTTCCGGAAAAATATTGTAAAATTAATTGTAAGAACAGGGCTATACCAAAGACAATATAAATAGTAAGATGCCCAAAGCCCAATTTCAATGCTGTATGAAGCGACATTTTCTGTATGTGTCTCGCTCGCACGAAGTCGAGAGAGCACACGGATCTAAAAATATAATGAGCTTGCATGTCGAGCTACAAGTACTTATGTGTGCGCACTTGTGCAGAGCAGCACATTTTCGAGCCGGAAACATTGCTATGAGATTTCTTGAGACAGACATTTATTTGCTGAGTCTTGCCTACTGACTCAACGCAAGAGTAGTTTATAGTAGGATATAAAGGATATACAAAATATTACTTTTTTGGTATTTTGGGCAAGCGTCATCAAAAAGTGTCATAATTTACAATGAATGCTAAAGTAATGGGTCTTTTCTTCGACAGCGGCGTCGTAAGAAACCAATACAAACAAGCAAACCTGAAAAGTGTGTACATACAGTTTAATCTCAGCCTCACGTATAGAAGGAGAGATCGGTTGGCTCTAGTGCGCTCTCTCTGTCTCTCTCTCTTTCATGGTGGAATTGAAGTTGAATTCCACACAGCCAAAATCGACCTAAAAAAGGTTTTATGGCGTTGTGAATCTTACTATTTATATATTTTTTTTTTGGCTGTACCAAAAGTAAAAACGATGGGGAACGTTGTGAGCCGTGTCTAAGGACGCGGCTCTACTTTATACCTGGTACTCAGTCAGTATATACATATGTAGGTGAGCTTACGATATACATATGGGTATTTCCAGGATCGCGAACGTGTCATTTGTACGGCTTTCAATGAAAAAAATAATGGCAAAACTTGACATATTCATAAATGTTTTCTAACGATTATAATGCATTTTATCAACACTATTTTCATTATAAAAGACAAGCTTTGAAGACTTGTCGTTTTCGAATTATTTATAGAAAACAATGCATCGCGAACGTGACGAAAAGAAAATACCCTTAAACCATAATAAAATAATGTAGTTTTCCATTTTAGAAATTAATAAATAAATAAATTTTTTATCATCATTTTATTTATTTTACAAGTTTTTTTAGTCATTTGTAACGTGACATCGCGAACGTGACAAGATTTTCACTTAGTATGGGACGGGAATTTTTCATCAAATTTTATTTAGAATAAGAACAATAATAACAAGAAATACATATTTAATAAGCGCAAAACCATTAAGAAATATTTTTTTTTTAATATTGTGCTTGAGCTATTTGAATTTTAAAATTCTCATTGCAGCATTGTCTAGAAACTTCTGGCGCTTGACGGGGGATCTGTGTTAATTGTTCCTAAATATCGTCGTGATGATTGTTTATTATTATTTTTACACATCTGCATAAAAAGTAAGCATTTATGTAAAACAAAACCTTTTTGTTCTAATATGTCTACCTTACAATGGCGAACGCGACAAACTTTTATTTGAAATTAAAACTTTCTCTGGTGCGAAAACACCAAATATTTTGTTTAGTTAAGTTAAGCGCAATTAACTTGCTTTAAATATTAATTTTTATCTACTTCCTTCGACTGGATGAGAAGCACTGAAGAAAAATGCATTTTTGGGCTCTCGAACGTGACAAAGAAATAGCAGGGGAAAGAAACACAAAAATTTACCGTTTGTCGATGCTTGCCTTATCTGTTTTTCTATTCTCGTATTAGTTTGTTGTTGGTACTAATATCTTGAAAGAAGATTGCAACCATAACATTAATATGTAATAAATAACAACGAAAAGCAAAACCAGCATTAAAAGTAGCCAAAAATGAAAAAAAATACATTTGTGACTTTCTTTGCCAATATTTTACAACAAAAACAAAACTATGCTGTGAATTCATTATATTGTTTTAGTTCAAATATTTCTTTAACAATATAAAAGAAAAAAACATTTGTTTATCAACTTTTACTTTTTTCGGCGTGGTGGACCTTTTTCTGGAAATGCCCATATGTAATTTATTATATGTTCGCAAAAGGGACAAATTGAATTTTAGACAAAAAAGAAGAACAAAATTAACTCGAACCTTTTCGGAGATTTTTATATATTAGATGTTTCCATTTTTGTTTACATAAGGAAGGACGGACGAACATACAGACATAGCTATATCGTCTCGGCTATTGATGCTGATCAAGAATATATATACTTTATTGGGTCGGAAATGCTTCCTTCTGAGTGTTAGACACATCAATTTTTCCAACAAATCTAATATACCCCTATACTCTTCGAGTACCGGGTATAAAAAACAAACGTTTTACTATGCAAGTGACGGGATTGTACGTATATTGATGTGAAAAATAATTAGGACACTTGACTATGTTCCAGCAAAAGCTCTATAAAATGGCAATTTTCAGTAATTTCGAAGTAATCTTAATAGGGGCAACTGGTTTAGATGTTTGAAAAAATCGATTTTTATAGAATAATTTGATGGTACTACTATTTAAAACGAAATTTCATTTAGTTCCGTAAATATGAGCAATAGTATAAACACTGGTCCATTCAATAACCAAGCGCGCAGTCGTTTTCCAATGCGTTTTTCTCGAAACGACTCTTTTTCAACTAGCGGGAATCCCAGCTAGAAAAGTTATTGACAAGTCGATCTGAAAATTTGTGTGAATATTCCTTATTCAAGACCAAATTATATGAACCAAACACCGGATTGATATTAAAATTTTTTTATTGTAGGTCTATGTTATTATATAAAAACATAAACATTTTTAAAAACCTCCAAAACAACAAACTATTTTGTCAGTTTGGTACATTCTTAAAAAATAAGTTATGAGCGAAAGAAAACAAAAATTGAATGATTTCAGATCAAAACTGAGACCTTCAGGTGCCCCGCAAATAGTCAACTTTGATAGCGATCGTCAATGGATACCAGATTCGTTTAAAATAGGAAGAATTTATCCTCTGGGTTTAAACAATTTTAATAATACTTTCTCGGTTACAAAGTATTTTAAAATGTTTTTAAGTTGGATTATGATTGCACTCATTAAAGTACAAGTAAAAGACTCAAGTGTAGTGATGAAAAAATCAATCAAAACATTTGTTTCAATATTTCATAATCTCCAGGTTGTGAAAAACAAATATAAAGCATCATCCCCCCCTTCCCCCTCAGTTACATGCCCTACACGTAAATTTGGACAGCAAGCAGAAGCTGCTGATCTGAGTATGAGGATTCGTGTTGGTTGACGGGGATTGTGTAACACCCAGAAAGAAGCGTTTCCGACCCCATAAAGTATATGTATTCTTGATCAGCATCAATAGCCGAGTCGATATAGCTATGTCTGTCTGTCTGTCCGTCCGTTCGCCCATCCGTCCGTCGGTCTGTCCTTCCGACCGTCTTCATTAGCGCCTATAGCTCAGAGACTGTAAAAGCTAGAGCAACCTTATTTTGTATTCAGACTCCTGTCATATCACACTGCTACAAGTTTATTTCAAAATTTCGCCCCGCCCCCTTCCGCCAACTCAAAGAACGAAAATCTGTGGCATGCACAATTTTAAAGGTACGAGGAATCTAAAAACGCAGAATCACAGACAATGACGATATTTATCAGAGTGTTCAATCTGGATCAGATCGGATCAATAGTATAGCCAGAAGGAACAAATGAAATTTCAGTGGCCTTTCAAGCACAGACTCATTCCCTCTCTTGCACACAGCCGTTTATGTATATGTAGGAAGTAGATTTTGACATGTAGAAAAGACAGATGTTAAAAAACTTATGTAAACAAAAATGGAAACATATAATAGATAAAAATTTCTGAAAAGGTTCGACATAATTTTTTTTTTTCTTTTTTGGCTAAAATGAAATGGTCACTTCAGTGAATTCTTAATAACTTTTTTCTACTCTAAGGAATTAATTTAGTTTCTTCACAGACGTATACCTAAGATATCTAGCTTTTAATTCGTATACATAAGTTTGTATATAATGCTCTTGGTGAAAAGTTATGAGGCAAAAACGAAGCGGGGCCCATAGCTGGTATGTTTCCCCTATTATTCGTAGTTTAGAAGATTTATTCTCCATAGTAAACTATGTGACATAAGCATACTTATTACGGGTGTATGTCCATCGACCGTCAGCTCCAAAATGAAACGAACACAAGCAAAGGCCGCCTCTCTACTTTATACCCGGTACTCAGTCAGTATATATGTGAGCTTACGATGTATGTAATTTATTATATGTTCGAAAGGGGAAAAATCGAATCTTAGCCAAAAATGAAAAAAAAAATTAAGTTGAACCCTTTGGAGATTTTTATATACACTCCCCGAAATTTAATTAAAGGCACTTAATTTTTGCATGAAAAATCGTGATTGGAGATAGTGGTATTTTTCATCTAATTTTGTTATTCTTATTCGTAGTCTATTTTAAGTTTCAGAAATGCATTTACTGTTAGAATTCAGATTGTTTTTGCGGAATTATCTATTTAGTTGCAACTTTCCATTTGTAGCTGTTCCAGTAAAAGTCAAATAACTTTTGGCCGTACTAATTTCAAGTGCTGAGTAACTTGAAAATAACCTAAAAACGATAACTTCTATTCAAAATTTAAAATGGGAAAGGGAACAACACTTTCATACAAAGAAATTGCAAAGGACTTGCTTACAAGGATAGTGGTATGTCCAGCCGGAAAATTGCACTGAAATTAAAACGTTCAGCCTCAGCAGTGGGCAATGTGATAAAACTTAGAACTATAAAAAAAACTGGTAAAAAAAAAACAGCCTAAAAATTTCTCCAAGGACTAAAACCGCAATTAATCGCTCCGGTTTAAAGGAAAACGCAACAGCTTCCAAATTTAAAACTAATCTGTAATCTAAATGTTTGTTTATGGAATAATAGGATACATATTCAAACTTCAAAATATATAAGCAGTATGGTCTTACTTTGGTTTGTTTGTTCTTGGTAGAGTCTAATCTACACGTACCTCTTACTTTAATTTATTCATGTAAAAAAAGGAGAATTTCGATATTCAAAAGTATGGACAAAACAGTTGTTTCAGCCAAGCAAAGTCAATCAAAGCTTGAAATTTGTTTCATTCTCTTTCATTTAAGACATAAATCATATTTGTTAGTTATTAAATATATATTAAAAATTGAAACTAAAAATGAGTACACTGTGTGTAACGTTCGTAACGGAAATTAGGGTTTTTTAAATTTAACAGATAGAAATTTAATAATTTACAGAGTTTAATAATAAACAGTTTTTTATGCACTTGAATCTGGTGAAAAAAAATAATACCTTTATCACACTTATTTTTTAAAAATATGAATGGCAATGTGTGTAACGTCCGTAACGGCATGAAAAACAAAAAAAGTATTTTAGTATTATGAGGTGTAAGTAGGTGTTTTTAATGGATGAATCTTGGCTTTAAATTATTCTAAGTGGCCGAGAATCCGCAAAACTTCACCTCAAATAAACAAAAAGTTAGTTTGAATAACATGCGATCCCCCAATCTGGAATTCTCGGTAGACCCATGTTTCCACATGTAATTTACCTTTTTAAAGCTGATTCCATTTTAAGAATTATCAGCTTTGAGCTTGCATGAACATATTGCGGGGTCTATTAAGTACAAGGATAAATGTTAAACTGCTAAATAAAAAATAAAAAAAAATAAAAAAAAAGAATAAACAAATATAAACTAATAAGGAAAGTAAGCAAATATTAAATAATTTTTTATTAAGTAATGAATTCATAATTTCAAGGTTAAGAGGATTTTTAATTGCATGAATATTCTTTATTTGCACCATTTGTCTTGATGGAAAAAGTGTAACGTCCGTAACAAACAAAAATGAAGCCTTTTTTTTAACGGGACTTCTTATCCTTTTTTTCTAAGCAGGATTGAAATGGTCATATATTCCACTTCATTTTTGGTATTAGAACTTTTTTGGTTTATTTTGCAAAGTTTGTTAAAAAATGTGAAAATGGACATATGCCTCAAAGTCGACTTCCAATTTTTGTAACGTCCGTAACGGAACTTTAAGTAAGCATAACTTTTTTCAAAAACATTTCCCCTCCTATTTTAAAATAAGCTTAAAAGAACTTCCAAAGAGCTGCATTTTGCATAGAATTTCATGATAATATACCAATGTGAACGCCAGCTACGTCAATTTTAACGAGCGAATTTGCGTACGAATGTAACGTCCGTAACGCAGGATTAGCCCATATGTATAAGCTATAGGTATGTAAAAAAAAAATGACAAAGTCCCAAGTAAAACGTAAGAGAAATGAAGAACATGAAGAACTTAGAACAGTGCACAATATTAGGCTGGAATAACACAGCTCCCAAGGCAGACCATCAAAGCTTTCTAAGCGGGATTGCTCAAAAATCCCAAAAACCATCGAAAACAAACCGCAAACAAGCCTCAGGGAGCTGGCGAGTGATTTAAGAAATGACTGCAAGAAGACCGTGTGCCATGAGACTATCAGAAAAGTACTCAATCGCCACAAGTACTCATCACATGTAGCAAGGAAGAAGCCATTGCTGTCTGCTGCGAACATTGAGAAGCGATTGAATTTTGCCACATTTAATGTGAACCGTCCCCTGAAGTACTGGAATGACGTCATTTTTTGTGACGAGACCAAGATCATGATGTACCTCCATGCCAAAAACATAGTACCTACTGTTAAGTTCGGCAAGCTTTTAGTCATGGTGCGGGGCTGCATTTCATCCAAAGGCGTTGGAGAGCTGCGCATATTTAACGATATTATGACGAAGGAGTTTTATTTGGACATATTAAAAAATGAATTGTCAAGAAGTGCGCAGAGTTTTGGCTTCGTTGATCCGGAAAACAGCAGCAAACTCAAATACGCTGTACCAAGACAACGATCCGAAGCATCGTTCCTGTGTATCACTTGGCTGCTGTACAATTGTACAAAAGTTGTTGACACGCCCGCCCAGAGTCCGAACCACAATCCAATCGAAAATTTGTGCGCATTGCTGAAGAAAAGGGTTGGCAAACGTCGTCCGACTTCAAAACTCCAGTTGATAAAATCAATAAATGAAGCAAAAAATACCGGAGTATTATGATCTCAAAGAACTTATATCCTCGATGTCGCGTCGCCTCTCGGCTGTTAGAGATGCTGATGGCGGGCATACAAAATACGGTGTTGCACGCGACAAACTTTAACAAAGTTTAAAAAAAAGTGCTGCTTATTTTCAGCCAATTTTTTTTTAAGTTTATTTGTCACAATAATATGTGTTTGGACCCAATATTTTATGCACCTTGAACAAATACCTTGGATGCACTGATAAAAAGAGTTCTTTTTCGGTGTCGCACGCGACATTGAAATTGACGGTTAAGCAAATAAGAAATTCACCGTAATACGCTATCTCATCGTTTCTTTAACCTTTTTCTTATATTCTTTGAGCATAAACCGAGATTTAAAAGAGCGAATATCAATGCATAATGTCTCTCATTAAGAACATAAATCAAAACAAAACGGGCAATAGAAATGTTCAAAACAGAACTTTTGCACTTGTTCGACTTTGCATTTAAATATTTCAAAATGTGTTATGATTAAATGTAAAATTTGTTTAGATTAGTAAAATTTAATAGATTCCCCATAAAAATACGTTAAAACAACATACTTTTATAGACTTTGAATTTATTTGCTGCGGTTGACATTTCTTTCATTATATGAAAACAAAATAAACCAATAATTTCATTTAAAAGAGATCGGGTTCTACAAGACTTTTTAGCTTTTCCAAAAAAAAGTAAATTTATCCACTTTTGCACGTTTTGCGATTTTTTAAGTTATTAATTTTTTATAAATATTTGGTCCAAAGGCCCTTAGCTTTTATTACACTATTAATGCGTTGGGGCATACTCTCGACTAAATTTTGAATGTGCTCTCGGGGTATCATGCTACACTCCGTCTGCACCCGCTCCCAAAGCTCATACAATCTCTTTGGTGCAGATTCGTACTTTTTTAGCAGAGCCCACAAATTTTCAATGGGATTTAAGTCTGGGCTTTGTGCAGGCCACTGCATTAAGTGAAAACTCTGATTATTCAGCCGGGTTTAGCTAGAAAGTGATATCTGCAATGGGGTAGGCACATTTGTCTATACAATTTAGCCATCAGGCTTCATCTTCCATTCTGCAGTGTTTCCTTGACCTGATGCTTTATCAGCTTTTCATTTGGGCGGTGCCAGTAGTATTCCTTGCCATCAGACTGAAAATGGTTTATTTTGGTCTCATTTAACCAAATTACCTTCTTCCCATCTTTCATGCTCCAGTTCTTGTGCTCCTTGCAAAATTTAAGAAGCGAATCGGCGTTTTTCTCGGACAGGGCAGGTTTTTTCTACTTCACCGCCGCTATCAGGCCGATCCTGTGCAGAGCTCTTCGTGCCGTCCACTCACTTACGGGTTTAATTATAGCCGCAGCAGCTTGTTTCGTGTTGTCTTCTTCCTGGTGGTCATTACATGCTTCATGGCATGATCATCCCAATCTGTAAGTAGACGTGGTCGTGATTTTGACGTTACAGATACGACAAAATTTCGTCATTTTCGAACTTGTAGATCAGTTCGGTGACAAATACCAAGAGACTTTGCGATTTCCAGTGCGGATTGGTTGTTTTTTATCATTCCCAATATTTGGTTTTCCACATTTGTAGAGATTTTACTCATTTTGAGTAAAATTTGAGGTTTGAAGAAAAATTCGCGGATATTGTAATAAACAGCTGACAATTTGTTAGTATCGTTAGCAAATTAGTCGCGAGTATGCCCAAACGCATTAATAGTGTAATAAAAGCTAAGGGCCTTTACACCAAATATTTATAAAAAACGAGGGGGAACGTTGTGAGCCGCGTCTACGGCCGCGGCTATACTTTATACCCGGTACTCAATCAGTATATATTATGTATGTGAGCTTACGATATATGTAATTTATTACATGTTCGAAAAAGGGACAAAATTTATTTTAGACAAAAAAGAAAAACAAAATTAAGTCGAACCCTTTCCATTTTTCTTTGCATTTGTTTTTTACATCTGCCTTGTCTACATTTCCACATCTACATACGTCTTTAATACGACTCGTGAAAATGTGTGCGCGAGAGAGAGGGAATGAGAAAGCGCTTGGAAGGCGTTGCGTGGCCACTGAAATTTCATTTGTTCTTTCTGACTATAATAATGATCCGACCTGATCCAGATTCGGCAACCTGGTACATACGGTTATTTTCCATGATTCTGTGTTTTTGGTTTTCTCGTATCTTAAAAATTGTGGATTTTCGTCCTTTGTGGGGGCGGAAGGGAGCGTGGAAAATTATTGAAATACTGAAGAAATATCACAGGAGCATGGATAGAGAGTTAAGTTGCTCTAGCTCTTATAGTCTCTGAGATCTAGGCGCTCATCTGTATGAATGGGCCCAGCAGACTGGGTCGCGCGTGAGAGAGAGCGAGAGGGAACGATGCATTTCGAAATGGTTTTCTTCATTGTGGCTATATTTATGATCCGATCTGATCCTGATTCAACACTTCGCTACATATGGTCACTCTCTGTAATTCTGCGTCTTAAGGTTTCTCGTATTTTTAGAATTGTGCATGCCACAGATTTTCGTCCTTTTTGTGGGCGGAAGGGGGCGGGGCGAAATTTTGAAATACATTTTTAACAGTATGATATCACAGAAGTTTGGATACAAAATTTAGTTTCTCTAACTTTTATAGTCTCTGAGCTATAGGCGCTAATGAAGACGGACGGACAGGCAGACATAGCTATACCGACTCGGCTATTGATGCTGATCAAGAATATATATACTTTATATATATATATATACCTGCATGAACGGGCAACCGAATCGATTCGGTGGGATTCGGGAATGTTTTGTTCGGTCCGACCGAATCAGAGATTCGATTCGATCATTGATTCGGATCATTTACCCAAAACGGACTGAACGAATCCGGTCTTGTCGTTTTTACTGTGTCAGATCCGAACAGATTCGTTTTTTTTTTTCTCTCTTACTCTCACTTTGATTTTCTGGTAGAAAGAACGAGAAAGCAATACGAAAATTGTTCGGCTTTTTGCTTCCCCGTCTGCTTGAAAATATTTATTTATGTGTGTGGCTTTGTGTGACTGTGTGTTTGCGTCATTACGCATTATCTCTTGCCTTTGAGCAAAGCAACAACAAACACACAAAAAATTATGTGTTAATGCACCAAAACTGGTTTTTTCCTTTCGTTGCTTTTGTAAATAGTTTGTACCATGCGTACACGTGGAGACAACTGCGAAGTGCGCACAATGGAATATGTTGCCATCACATGGATTAATTAAATTGATGCCGTACTTTAAGAAATATCGAGAATTTTTTTAAATACATTTTTTATTAGGTACAAACTTACACCATTTTCAAACCTTGCGAATTTTTTGTAATCAGTTCACTCAGGTTCCTGATCAACACAGAAAATTTTATAAACGGATAGATTCCAAATTCCAACGGATAACCAAATTGTATATAATTTTATAAATTATAAAGACTTAAATAAATCATATTCAACTAAAATTATATTAAATATAATTTAATTTCAATAATTGTTTGTCCATATATTGCATAAATCCCACTGTGAGCCGTCTATGCGGAGGCCACACACTTTTAAGCCAAGTACACATGGTACACGCATACCACCAACATAAAATACCATTCTCCGTGTGTGAAAAAATGTTGTACATGCATATTATACATTTCCACGCATAAACAAAGGATTTCTTCGATGTATATGTCGAATCACTCTAGAAACATGCGGATCCATCTGGCTGATATTGATTAGCAGGATTCGGATTCGGTTTTTAGTGATTCGGGATGATTCGAATCGGACTAAAGGCAGGATTCGTAATGTTCGAACGGACTGAAGTGGCATAAGTATAGCTGTGATTTTATGAATCATGTGGATTCATGCAGGGCTCTACTGCCAAACAAAGCGATATCGCGGCTGGCAAGCGCCCATAAATCGGGGAACTCTTGGCAACCCCAGCAGGCTGCGCAGGTGCACCAAAAGGTAAGAAGCTGTCTTACAAAGACAGGAGACGTGCTACCTTCACCCTGACCAACGACGACCCTGCCCTTAGGTCGACCCTTTAGGTCGGAGCAGAGGCTATGGGCCAGCTCAATCCTGTCACACTTTCAGCCAGCCAAAGCTGGGAAGGGCAAGGCCTTAAATAAGCGGCAACGCTCTGCGGAGGACCTCACCGCACAACCAGGCCCAGCTCATCAAGACAAGCGTGCAAAAACTCACCCCGCGAACCGGTCGTTCGCTAAGGTTGAGAGGGGCAAGACCATAATTGGCGTCCTGGACAAGGGCGCCAAGGATGGTAATGTCCCCCGTGATAAATGGCACTTGGTGGAGAACGAGCTCCAGAATCGCTTTCTCTAGGAACTGGGGGAGAATGGTGAACGCTTAAGTGTGAGGACGCCGGGTGGCACCAAGGCAGAGTGAAAGCCATCGTCTGTCAAGATGCCTGCTCGGCGGCCCTCTACACGAAGGCGATTGCGGCACTAAAAGAGATCTACCCAGGATCCAAGCTGGAGGCCGTCAAATGGGAGGATGTTCCCAGCAAACCGATAGCCAGAGCATGGGTCTTGGCTCAGCCTGCAGAGCCGGAGAAGATTCTATGGATTCTGCAGGTCTGGAACCCCAACCCTCGTACAGCCGATTGGGAGGTGGCCGGAGTGGAGGAAGTAAGTGGGCAGACGCGGCAAACCCCTGAGCTCCTCGAAAGAACAGGCGGAGCTGTCGGATATGGGTACAAGACGGTAACCATAGCCCCAGACCTAGAGACGGACGCAGATATCGGACGATATCATGGAAGGTTATGTGTCCGACGAGAGTGACCTAGCCAGGGGTCTCAAACTCATCGACGTCGGGGAGGAGGTGGAGTCTCCCGACAGCGACCTAAACAATGGTGGAGGTGGGCCTAAGGAATGACAATCTCTGACAATCCTGCAGATCAACCTCCACCATTGTAACGCAGCATGATCTGCTCTCCTGCTCCATATAGCCAAGGGTGGAGCCGATATAGTCCTCATCCAGGAACCCTGGATCCCCCGAAACAGGGTGTCCGGCTTGAGGAACCAAGAATACAAGCTATATGTAGCTGACACCACAGCTCATTGCTGACTGCAGGGCAAAAGACATCGGCCTAATTGTCAGGTGCGACGTCAATGCACACAGCTGTCAGTGGGGGAGCTCTGAAACTAATGAACGGAGTGAGTACTTCTTCAGCTATTTACTTACCACCCCGATGGTTATATTAAATCGGGGAAATGATCCCACCTTTATAATTTATAGCCGCAAGGAGGTCCTGGACCTCAATCTTGCATCAAATGGGCTACAGCGGAACATAGTATCTTGAAGGGTTCTAGAAGAACACACCTTCTCTGACCAAAGGTACGTGGAGACTGTACTCTCTTTCTCAGTACCGAGTCCAGCCCAATTCCGGAACCTCAGGCGGACAAACTGGACTCGATATTCAAATCACCTGGGCGATATTCTCCCCGAGTCCGCCCGAAGGAGGGGTTCTGGCGGGAGGCTACGAACCTACTTGTTAAAACATTTACCGACGCCTGCACTGAGGCGCTTAATAAATCTTGTCCCTCTGGGGGAACCAAGGGCCGGAAAGAACCGGAATGGTGGACTCCAAAATTAGGGGAACTTCGCAAAGCCTCGCGGAGACTCTTCAACAAAGCTAACTCTTCTTGAGCAGAACTGGGTCGAGTACAAGACCAGCATTATTCCTGCTTAAATGATCCATGCAGGCCAAAAAGCCATTAACTGGCAAAAACGGATTTACGAGGGAATCTCCCACGGACACATCCCTGACACCTGGCTTCAGACCAAAGTCGATTTCATTCTCAAGGCAGGCAAGCTCTCGCACACTACCCCAACAGATTTCAGATCCATAAGACTCTCGTCCTTCCTTTTGAAAACGATGGAAAAGTTTTTGGGACTGCACCTCATGACGAGTATTCCGCCCAGTCTAATCTCAGACTCTTAACATGCCTATCGGAAAGAAAGATCTACCGAAACGGCCCTACACGTGGCTGCCGCGTGGTGGCATACGCCGATGATGTTGCTATAGTGTTCTCTGGGAGATTGCCGCAGACGCTGTGTGAGATTATGACAAATAATCTTAAGAAGATGTCAAGATGTCAGGACCCTTCGTAAACAGTAAGCGTAAAACGTCCGCTCATCCATCCTCGCTATCATTTCTTAATACGTCGGCAAATACTGATCAGGCAATGGCCGATCTTTTTGCCCAATTCTTTCAAACAACCTATTCACAGGAATGCTACTCCGGTCAGCCGTACCCATACGGTTTACCCAGGTCGAACGGCATCTTCAGTCCCTTGCTAAATGAAAGCTCTCTGCTTCTTGATCTCCGGAAAGTTAAGCCGGTGTTTTCACCGGGTCCGGATACTGCGCCGAGTCTCTGTGTGGACCGTTGCTTAAACTATTCAGCCTGTCCATTAACTCTTCATGCTTCCCCTCCATATGGAAGGAGTCGTTAATTATTCCTCTCCATAAGAAAGGTAGTATATCTGACGCGAAGAACTACAGAGGTATATCAAAGTTATCCGCAATTCCTAAAGTGTTTGAGAAAATTTTAACTCCGCACCTGCAGCATCTTTGCAGATCACTTATATCTCCTGCCCAGCATGGATTTATAAGGCGCAGATCAACAACCACGAATTTATTGGAGTTCACCTCCTTTATCATTATAAGCTTCCAAGGTAATCTACAGACGGATGTCATTTACACAGATTTCAGTAAAGCATTCGACTCTGTAAACCACACTCTCCTAGCACAAAAACTTGACCTTTCAGGGTTTCCACCCAATCTCTTGAGATGGATTTCTGTGTGTCCAGTTCAAGGACAGCTTATCTCACTCCAGGTTGCAATCCGATCTTAATAGCTTTCAGTCATGGTGTTGTGCAAATTTGTTATACCTTAATGCTTCGAAATGTAAAGTAATGACATTTCATCGCTCCAGCGCCTTTCTTGCTCTTTACACACTAGGCGGGGGTTCTCTCGAGAGAATTACCCTAGTTGATGATCTTGGTGTTCTTTTAGATCCCAAGTTAAAGTTTTCTGAACACATTTCTACCATGGTAAATAAGGCCATGGGCGTGCTTGGGTTTATAAAGAGGTGGTCAAAGGAATTTGACGACCCCTAAAAGACTCTCTATATATCGCTTGTTCGTCTGATTTTAAAATATGGTTCTTGTGTATGGTGCCCTCAGTACAAAGTACACCAGGACCGTATAGAATCAGTACAGAAAAACTTTTTAATTTTCGCTCTACGCGGCCTCAATTGGGATGCAAGTGTGAGACTGCCATCTTACTCTAGTATATCGCTTTTAATAAACCTTCCATCCTTAGTTAACCGTAGAAAAATGCTTGGTGTGATTTTTGTGCACAACTTGATCAAGGGGGACGTAGATAGCCCTGACTTGTTGAGCCGCATAAACTTCACGATTCCTATTAGAATTACTAGAAATTATAGATCGAATTATTCCTAGCATGAACCTTTTAGATTTTATGCTCGGATTATAATTCCCTCTACCATATCATATCGGCAACTAATTCCCTTCCTCTTATTAAATTACTATTACTCACATACCTTTCTCGTAGTTAGTAATTGTAGTTGTGGAGTACGATAGTTTTAATGCATGATTAATTCCTTTAGTAAGATTAGTTCTAATTTTCCTCGAATACTAGTCTAACATCTATCTTTCCTGCATGATCGCGATCGGTTCGGTTAACGAGTCGCGCGTTTCGCGCGTTCGCAGCGCCCCTCGGTCGGTTGGGTGGGAGGAGGGCTGCGTTTCGGACTGGGATTCGCGCGTAACAGCATTCGGCTGGTGTCCCATGGGCCACTTGATGGTGCAGTCATTGCACGTCAACGTCCAAACATGGGCTTTGCGGGTTAGGTGTTAACCCGTCCAAAACGGAACTGGTTCTTTTCTCACGGAATTACAAAATTCCGACTCTCACTCCCCCCAAACTTGGTGGGGAATCGCTGGTCTTCAGCAACAATGCCAAGTATCTTGGCCTGGTCCTCGACAGAAAGCTCGACTGGAAACTGAGCATAGAGGACAGGGTAAAGAAAGCCACAGTGGCCCTCTATACCTACAGGAAAGCCATCGGACTGAAATGGGGAATGACCCCACACATAGTTCGGTGGCTTTACACTGCCATCGTTCGACCAATAATGCTCTATGGAGTGGTAGTATGGTGGCCAGCCTTAGACAAGAGAACTTGTCTCAATAAACTCAGCCGAGTTCAACGCATGCCAGCGCTATGCATAACAGGCGGACTTCGCACTACTCCAGTATGAGGTCCACATTTATACTGATGGCTCAAAGTTATACAACCGCGTTGGAGGGATGGTCTACTGTGATGAGCTCAACACTAGCTACTGCTTCACGCTTCCGGATCTCTGCAGTGTGTTTCAAGCCGAGGTTGAAGCAATCAAAGAGGCCATTTCAATTGTCTCCAAACTACCCTTTAACGGGCGCTCAGTATGCGTTTTCTCTGATAGCCAGGCAGCCATTAAGGCACTAGGCTCAATATCGTCGAACTCCACGACTGTAAATAACTGCCGTAGGTCTCTGAATGAGACCTCAGAGCAGCTGGAACTCTTCCTATTGTGAGTCCCCGGACATAGGGATTTACAAGGAAATGAGGCTGCCGACGAACTGGCCAGGCAGGGCAATTCCTCTCCAACTGGAAAGGGAGCAAGTAGCGATGCTAATGGCTACTTGCAGGCTTACAACGCACGAAATTTTTGAGCAACTCGCAAGCAGGCGATAGCAGGAAACCATCACCTGCAAAATCTCCAGATCGATATGGCCATGTCGATCGAAAAGACGCTCAGCAGAGCTATATAGACACAATAGAGTCCAATGCTCTGTAGTAACACGAGCCATAACGGGACACTGGCAGATCGGCACTCACGCCTCCAGACTGTCAATCCCCCACAACGACTTCTGCAGAAGCTGCCAAGACGAGGAAGAGGAGGAGTCGGTCCCCCACTTATTCTGTCATTGCCCGGCCTTCGGAAACCGTAGACTCCGTATTCTTGGGGCTGCGTTCCTCACGGACATTTCGGATTTTTCCGAAATCAAGCTAGGGCTCTTGTCCAAGTACATCCAAGCCACCGGATGGGGCACCTTAAAACGGCAACTTTTTGCTCTCCACGGTCTAGGCAGTAAGAAGGGGCTCGCGCCCATGCGGCATCACAGCGGATCTTTAATAGGTCCACGTGTGCTGGGGGGAGGTCCTCATCCCAGCTAACGCCTTAACCTAACCTATTTAACACCAACAAATTTGCGAAAAATATAATAGATTTCATAATTTTCAAAATTTCCTGTAGCACTACTATTATTTTGAGTGCATCGAAAGTAGGGAAAGTTGGGGAAAAAATCGATAGCATCGTCCAGAATGCTGCAGTACTTTAAGAGCAGTACAATTGCATTTGCAAAACTAAAAGAAGTTCAGACCACAGAAAAAACCAATTTGATTCAAGAGGTCCCTACCAGATGGAACAGTGGCTTTTTATGATTCGCCGAATGCTTCTGCTCAAAGAACACGTTGCGATAGTGGTGCTGAGCTCTCCAAAGGCTCCTCAAATGTCGACTGCATACGACTTTTCGGTTTTGGAAGATTTGGTAATGTGCCACCACAATATGTTTTGCAAAAGGCGTAACAATATCCGTGATAATTCCCATAATATGCGGTTTAAATACGGAATTACTCGAATCAAAAAAGGCACTCAAAACTGAAGAAGGTAAACAAGCATGCAGTCTTCTCCTAGAAAAAATACATTCAAGGCTTTCCCTTTATGAAAACCGATCAGTCACCAAAATAGCAACAATTCTTGACCCACGATTTAAAAAAGATGGATTTCGATCTTATTGTTCAAGCAGAACATAATTATTGTATCACACGTTCACCGATGTAAACACAAAAACCGATCTATATATAACTGAGGAACGTACATAAAATAAGTAACTTATGACTGCTATGGTGTGAGCGTAGAAATAATCTGTGAACTCAAGCCACACAAGACAAACCCGAGTCAAGTGGACTAGAGCCACTTATGTATGTAGCTAATGTAGTCCACAAATACTTATAATTGAACTCAAATTTACGATGTACCCGTTCCGTGGGTCTAGCTATAATAATAGAACTGTACCCCAAACATGCTGTAAAATTAACATATAAGGTCAACATCTGAGAAATAAAAATGAGTTTGAATTTACAACTCAACTCGCAAGTGTTTCGACTTTTCTTTTAAGGTCTTAAAATTTTGGTCCTTCGAGACTCTCCGTTGTTTCCCACCTGTGGTAAGAGCACGGAGTTAAACCAGCTCCTTAAGGACTGCAGAAGTGTCAAGTACAACTACAGCTAAAGGTAGCACAAATAAAAAACTCAGGTTTTCCCTCTTGTCGTAAGAAACAGAGTATAAAATTAATGAGACGTAAGTTTCAATTAAGAAGCAAAAAATATATGCTATACAGGCAGTATTTTTAATAGATAATACAAATATCTATTTTTTTTTTGTCGTGTAAAAAAAAATATTACGTGAAAGTGGCGTGTTCGAGGCCTAAGACATCGAAAAAAACTTGCAAACAAAAAAATATAAATACCCAACATCGGAAGTGCTAAGTGAAGTGGAGGCCAGCGATAAAAAAAAAAAACACTCAAACGGCCAAATAATAAAAAATAATAAAAACGACTGACTGAGTGACAAATAAAAACAAAACATTTTGTGTGTGTTTAACAAAGAAAGCCACAACAAAATCACAAAAAGCAGGAACAACCACAACAAGCAGCCAAAATAAATGCAAAATCTGTGACAGCGAGCAAGGAGAAAAAGCTAAGTTAGAACCAGTGGTGACTGGAACTTTGAAAGAAGATATGGAGCCAAAAGTTGACCAGAGTCTTGAGAAAATATCGGACAGTATCGATAAATTGGTGGAAAATCTAAAGACTTATTTAAAAGAAAGTATAGAGAGGTTAGATCAGGCTAAAACAAGGCAGTGTAACCTAAGAAAATCCAAAATTGAGACTAAACAAAAAAGTTGAGGAGTTCTATAATGTTTATGAAACAAATGACAGCTTCGACGAACAGATCGCCGAGCTAGACTTTGATATTCAGAACACGTTAAGCAACTTAGAAATAAGGATGCAGGAAGTTATGGAGGAAAAAGCTAGCCTTAGTAAAGCGTCAGTAGCAAAGAAGGAAGATGAAGATTTTCCGGTTCTACCAAAGGCAGAAGTATCCACATTTTCGGGAGAAGAAAAAGAGGGGGATGGGTTTCACAATTATTTAGTGAAATCATTCATAATAGAGATGGGCTGAGTACATCTCTAAAACTCAATTATTTAAAAATGGCGATAAAGGGTGACGCAAGAAGTATGGTTGCTCACTTATTCATGGGGCCATTGGAAAATTATAATGCCGTTTGAGAATTGCTGACCAAGCGGTATTAAAATAAAAGAAAACATATTAAAACATATTAAATTGTTTTCTGACTCGATAAATGAGTCAATACATTTAATAAAGTTAAAGTCACAATTAAAAAAAGAAGTTGATGTGATTTTTGCCCACATAATTTTGAGAAAATTTAATAAAGATGCCCTTCAATTATATGAAAGTCATATAAAAAGGACAAAAGAGATTCAAACATTACTCGATGTAATGGAATTTCTGGAACAACGGTATACTTCTCTGTACTCATCGCAGGATGCAGAGAAAAACCGTTGAAAAAAGTGGTGCAATATAGCAGCATTAAAGAAAGTTGTCCGCTGTGTTAAATGGCAGGCCATACAATAAAGCAATGCTATAGGTTTAAGAGAATGAGTCCGATAGAGAGAGGCCAGGTTATTCAAAACCAGCGCCTGTGCAAAAGATGCTGTAGGCACGACATGTATAAGAAATGCTCCTCGGAAATGTTTTGTGTGATTTGTAAAAATCCCATTACACGATGCTCCATATTCCCTATGAAAAAAGGGAAAATTTTAACACTTGTTGGACAAAAAAAAAAAACGTTCTTAGACACAGCACTTATAAAAGTAAGAGCGGTGAATGGTGGCTATGAAAACCCTAGAGCTCTAATTGATTATGGGTCACAATGTACCATCATTTCAGAGGAAGCAGCACAAAGGGAAAACACCGAGGTGAGTTGAGTATCATCGACAGACTCTTCCACTTCAAAGTATAAGGTAACTTTAACAGTACAAACTCGGGATGCCGATAAAAAACCTCTTTATATTGAAGCAATCATTCTCCCAAAACTTATGAAGGCTTTAACTGTAAAGTCGTTTAAGATTGACAAATCGAAATGGAAAGATTATGTGTTGAAAATACAAAAATACAGAATTCGGATGGATTATATCCGGTTGCACGAAGTCAAAAGGTGATAAATTGATTGTGGCGACAACAATTGAAGTCGGGGACTTAGAGCGTTTCTGGGAAATGGAAAACGAAAGTACTGACGTGGAAGATGTTTGTGAGAAGCATTTCTTGGAAACTACAAAAAGAGATGAAAATGAAAGGTATGTGGTGAAAATACCATAATGATTTAGGAGATTCAAAGGTACAAGCTATGGCGCGATTTTACAATTTAGAAAAGAAACTCGGCAAAAATAAAAAATTAACAGAAAATTACATAAAGTTCATGCATGAATATAAAAATTTAGGAAATATGGTAGAGTCCAAGAAAGGGGGAAAATATTATTTACCCCATCAGGGAGTCATAAGAGATTCCAGTCTAACGACAAAATGATGCGTCAGCCAAAAACCACAAATAATAAAAGCTTAAATGATATCTTGTGGGTGGGACCAAGAGTCCAAAAAGATATCTTCGATATTATGGTAAAATGGCGAAAGTGGCTATTTGTAGTATCAGCGGACATTGAATAAATGTACCGGCAAATTAATGTTGATGAAGAAGATCAGCATTATTTGCATATAATCTGGAGAGACACTCCAAACGAAAAATAAAAAGAATATAAACTAACAGCCGTTACGTACGGTACAGCTTCAGCACCCTACTTAGCTATTAGGGTGCTTGTAGCAATAGCAGATAATTGCGAAAAAAAACAATTAGAGAAATCTTAAAAAATGAAAATGATTTTTATATGGACGACCTGATGACAGGTGCTTATTCCATATTAGATGCCAAACGGCATATAAAGGAAGTTACCCAGGAGTTTGATAAGGTTGGGTTTAACTCAAGGAACAAATATCCCAGAAATTTTTAAGGACGTTAGAGATAACGAAGAAAATAAAGTATTAACCATTGAAGGGAATGAATCCGTCAAAACATTAGGACTTCAATGGGAGCCAGTTAAAGACGGGTTTAGGTTCAACTCCCATTATGAACCTACTAAAAAAACTAACAAAAGAATAGTTTTATCTACATAAGCATCTACATCTACATGGTTGTCTCCAGTAACAATAGTAGTAAAATGTGCAAACAAATTTTCGGATAATGGAACCAATTTTGTGGGAGCTTCGCGTAAATTATACGAAGAATACCAAAAAGCCCTTAAGAACAATATAAAAGTGGTTCCAATATTAGAAAGATAACAAATCGAGTGGCACTTTATCCCCCCGGCAGGACCACACTTTGGAGGTATTCGGGAAGCTGGGGTAAAATCGGTGAAATATCACTTCAAAAGAGTGATTGGGGACAATAATTTAACCAACGAGGAAATGGCAACCATCTTTTGTCAAATTGAAGCTGTACTGAAATCACGCCCGTTGTATACCGCTTCAAATGATATTGACGATTTGGATGTATTAACACCAGGTCATTTTATTGTTGGAAGGCCAATATTCGGCCCCATTGAAACAGTGTCAGATGAAAGAATTGGAAATCTGGATAGATGGAAATTAATTCAAAAAATTAAGAGAGACTTCTGGATTAAATGGAAAGAAGATTATTTACACACTCTTCAACAAAGAAATAAATGGAAAATAGGAATACAGAATATTAAAAAAGGACAGATAGTTTTAATAAAAGATGAAAACTGTCATCCAGCTAGATGGCCGTTGGGGAAAATAGAAGAAATACATAAAGGTAGGGACGATAGAGTCAGAGTAGTCACCATCAAACATCAGGATGGGTCGATTAAAAGACCGATTACTAAAGTTTGTCCATTAGCTGGAATTGAGTCTGAAGAAAAGGACTCAGAAACGCCTCCAAAAGAAGCAAGAAGTACTCGCGGTAGACCTCGAATACCCAAACTAGGACTCATGGCAGTAATGTTAAAGCTTATGTTATTTTGCCAAGTATCAAATGCAAGCATAGCTGCCAGAGGAAAAGAGAAGTGGTCAATGAAAAAATGAACAGCTCCACTTCAATATATTTGGACCCGATGGGAGACGTAGAAATAGTCACCTCATCTTGGGATCTAATAGTTTATTATAATATGGACCCGTATTTTCAAATGATAAAAAAGGGAAAAGAATTAATTGGGAAAATGAGAGTAGTGTGCGGTAAACTTTACACTTTTGAAGAGCAATGCAACAATGTTTTAGATAACACTGACAGACAAATTTCAGATCTAGATGAAAATAATAAACTTTTTATGACTCAAGATAACAAAAGAAAGAAACGAGCTACCTTCGAGTTTATGGGCGCCCTTTATCATATATTTTTCGGAATAATGGACGCCGAAAATAGGGAAACTTTGGAAGGAAATACGAAAAATTTGTTAGAAAACGAACATAATATAGACGATTTAATTAAAAGGCAAACGTCAGTAGTAGAGTCAACGGTAAATATTCTCAAAAGAATTACCTAGGAAATAAACGTAAATGTTAGAAGTATGAGCACTAGAATAGAAAACATAACGGAAGCGTTAAAGGAAAGTTACTATGTATACAAAGAATCTATAAACTTCTTTATGGTAAAAAAGCAACTTAGTTCATTGATTGATGAATGCG
This sequence comes from Drosophila helvetica, assembly GCA_963969585.1. Taxonomy (NCBI): domain Eukaryota; kingdom Metazoa; phylum Arthropoda; class Insecta; order Diptera; family Drosophilidae; genus Drosophila; species Drosophila helvetica. The sequence goes on along the minus strand of OZ018401.1, from coordinate 28,097,321 downwards.
AGAAAATCCAAGCAGGAGTAATAAGTCTACTGATAGATATTAATCATGGTAGACTGAATCCAAATATTTTAAAACCTATGCAGTTAAAGGCAGAGATATCAAAAACAAAGGATAGGTTATTAGAAACATTAGTTCTTCCAGGAAAAATAACAGGTACGGAATTGAAAGAAATGTATAGCCTATTAACCGCGAAAGGGATTTTCGTGGATAACAAATTAATTTTGAATGTGAAGATTCCACTGTTTGGTAGACACCAATCCCATTTGTTTAGGATTATTCCAATGCCAGTTGAGCACGAAAGGGAATTGGTCAAGGCAGAGTTGAGCTCTAGGTACTTAGTATATAACTTCGGAATTGATTCCTATCATTCGATGACTGAAGCTACTTTAAACAAATGTCAGAAATGGCAAGCAAATAAAAGAGTATGTGAAGGTAATTGGCCTTGGAGCAGCGCCAATGACAATTCTTGTGAGATAACTCCATTCAAACCTAATAGTCATTCAAATTGTGTTTATAAAAAGATAGCAGAGACAAGGTCATTTTGGGTCGAATTAGAAAAGAAAGTAGTTGGCTCTTCAAAGTTCCAGTCAACACTAATGCTAGAATTCAATGTAGTAACTCAAATCATTTGCATATAATCTGGAGAGACACTCCAAACGAAAAATAAAAAGAATATAAACTAACAGCCGTTACGTACGGTACAGCTTCAGCACCCTACTTAGCTATTAGGGTGCTTGTAGCAATAGCAGATAATTGCGAAAAAAAACAATTAGAGAAATCTTAAAAAATGAAAATGATTTTTATATGGACGACCTGATGACAGGTGCTTATTCCATATTAGATGCCAAACGGCATATAAAGGAAGTTACCCAGGAGTTTGATAAGGTTGGGTTTAACTCAAGGAACAAATATCCCAGAAATTTTTAAGGAAGTTAGAGATAACGAAGAAAATAAAGTATTAACCATTGAAGGGAATGAATCCGTCAAAACATTAGGACTTCAATGGGAGCCAGTTAAAGACGGGTTTAGGTTCAACTCCCATTATGAACCTACTAAAAAAACTAACAAAAGAATAGTTTTATCTACATAAGCATCTACATCTACATGGTTGTCTCCAGTAACAATAGTAGTAAAATGTGCAAACAAATTTTCGGATAATGGAACCAATTTTGTGGGAGCTTCGCGTAAATTATACGAAGAATACCAAAAAGCCCTTAAGAACAATATAAAAGTGGTTCCAATATTAGAAAGATAACAAATCGAGTGGCACTTTATCCCCCCGGCAGGACCACACTTTGGAGGTATTCGGGAAGCTGGGGTAAAATCGGTGAAATATCACTTCAAAAGAGTGATTGGGGACAATAATTTAACCAACGAGGAAATGGCAACCATCTTTTGTCAAATTGAAGCTGTACTGAAATCACGCCCGTTGTATACCGCTTCAAATGATATTGACGATTTGGATGTATTAACACCAGGTCATTTTATTGTTGGAAGGCCAATATTCGGCCCCATTGAAACAGTGTCAGATGAAAGAATTGGAAATCTGGATAGATGGAAATTAATTCAAAAAATGAAGAGAGACTTCTGGATTAAATGGAAAGAAGATTATTTACACACTCTTCAACAAAGAAATAAATGGAAAATAGGAATACAGAATATTAAAAAAGGACAGATAGTTTTAATAAAAGATGAAAACTGTCATCCAGCTAGATGGCCGTTGGGGAAAATAGAAGAAATACATAAAGGTAGGGACGATAGAGTCAGAGTAGTCACCATCAAACATCAGGATGGGTCGATTAAAAGACCGATTACTAAAGTTTGTCCATTAGCTGGAATTGAGTCTGAAGAAAAGGACTCAGAAACGCCTCCAAAAGAAGCAAGAAGTACTCGCGGTAGACCTCGAATACCCAAACTAGGACTCATGGCAGTAATGTTAAAGCTTATGTTATTTTGCCAAGTATCAAATGCAAGCATAGCTGCCAGAGGAAAAGAGAAGTGGTCAATTGAAAAAATGAACAGCTCCACTTCAATATATTTGGACCCGATGGGAGACGTAGAAATAGTCACCTCATCTTGGGATCTAATAGTTTATTATAATATGGACCCGTATTTTCAAATGATAAAAAAGGGAAAAGAATTAATTGGGAAAATGAGAGTAGTGTGCGGTAAACTTTACACTTTTGAAGAGCAATGCAACAATGTTTTAGATAACACTGACAGACAAATTTCAGATCTAGATGAAAATAATAAACTTTTTATGACTCAAGATAACAAAAGAAAGAAACGAGCTACCTTCGAGTTTATGGGCGCCCTTTATCATATATTTTTCGGAATAATGGACGCCGAAAATAGGGAAACTTTGGAAGGAAATACGAAAAATTTGTTAGAAAACGAACATAATATAGACGATTTAATTAAAAGGCAAACGTCAGTAGTAGAGTCAACGGTAAATATTCTCAAAAGAATTACCTAGGAAATAAACGTAAATGTTAGAAGTATGAGCACTAGAATAGAAAACATAACGGAAGCGTTAAAGGAAAGTTACTATGTATACAAAGAATCTATAAACTTCTTTATGGTAAAAAAGCAACTTAGTTCATTGATTGATGAATGCGAGAAAATCCAAGCAGGAGTAATAAGTCTACTGATAGATATTAATCATGGTAGACTGAATCCAAATATTTTAAAACCTATGCAGTTAAAGGCAGAGATATCAAAAACAAAGGATAGGTTATTAGAAACATTAGTTCTTCCAGGAAAAATAACAGGTACGGAATTGAAAGAAATGTATAGCCTATTAACCGCGAAAGGGATTTTCGTGGATAACAAATTAATTTTGAATGTGAAGATTCCACTGTTTGGTAGACACCAATCCCATTTGTTTAGGATTATTCCAATGCCAGTTGAGCACGAAAGGGAATTGGTCAAGGCAGAGTTGAGCTCTAGGTACTTAGTATATAACTTCGGAATTGATTCCTATCATTCGATGACTGAAGCTACTTTAAACAAATGTCAGAAATGGCAAGCAAATAAAAGAGTATGTGAAGGTAATTGGCCTTGGAGCAGCGCCAATGACAATTCTTGTGAGATAACTCCATTCAAACCAAATAGTCATTCAAATTGTGTTTATAAAAAGATAGCAGAGACAAGGTCATTTTGGGTCGAATTAGAAAAGAAAGTAGTTGGCTCTTCAAAGTTCCAGTCAACACTAATGCTAGAATTCAATGTAGTAACTCAAATCAAGAGTTTATTGATCTCCCTCAATAAGGAATTTTAACAATAATAAATGGTTGCACTGTGCGAACCGATGATAAAATATTATGATATAATCATATAATATAATATTAATATATAATATGATATTAATCATCATAGCCTTCTTACAGAAACCTACGAGACAATTTCATCCTCTTATATAAGTAATATAAGTAAAATACCAAAAATTGTTTGGAATCCTTTGAATGTACCATAAATTAACCATACTGAAGAAATTGATAAGTTGAATTAAAAAGCCTTGATTATCGGAATAATAATGATCTTAATATTAACAATATATGCCATAAGAATTAAGGTAGCGCGAAGATTGCAAACAATAGCACTTCCCTATCCACTGTAATTTACTTTAAAATGATCATCGATAATTGTAATTATAACTATAAAGAAAATATATACAAATATAAAATAAAAACAAAACCATGCCACTTCCGGCCCTTTGCAGAATGTTCAAGCAGAACATAATTATTGTATCACATGTTCACTGATGTAAACACAAAAACCGATCTATATATAACTGAGGAACGTACATAAAATAAGTAATTTATGACTGCTAGGGTGTGAGCGGAGAAATAATCTGTGAACTCAGGCCACACAAGACAAACCCGAGTCAAGTGGACTAGAGCCACTTAAGTATGTAGCTAATGTAGTCCACAAATACTTATAATTGAACTCAAATTTACGATGTACCCGTTCCGTGGGTCTAGCTATAATAATAGAATTGCACCCCAAACATGCTGTAAAATTTACATATAAGGTTAACATCTGAGAAATCAAAATGAGTTTGAATTTACAACTCAACTCGCAAGTGTTTCGACTTTTCTTTTAAGGTCTTAACACTTATAATATTGCACAAAATGCAGTCATTATCATTGAAAATGAACTTGCATCCATGAAAATCCCATCACCCGAACGACTGCCAGATCCTCCAGAAGAATTTAAAACTTCCAACTTTTGAAAGCCAAACACGCTGCCAAAACTGTTTCCAAAAAAGTAGATGCCGTTAAGCCATCAAAAAATACATGGAACAGATACACGTAGTTCAGGACCTTCTTGAATTTTGGAAGGTAAAAAAAAAAATGGTAGGTATAAAAAAATGTATTATTGCAAAACTGTACAGATGAAACCGGTGGCCTGCAACAAATAGCGAAGAACTATCTGTTCATTCCTGCAACTTCGACAGAGTCTGGGCGAATATTTAGCAAAGCGGCGGATATAGTCTCGAAAAAAAAGGACTTTGCTAAAGACATCGAATGTAGATAAACTTTTGTTTTTGATCTCTTCATTTGATATACATGAATAATTGGTTTTGTTCCATTTACATTTTTTATTTTGGTTTTGCCATCTAGTTCTCAAGAGTTCTAGAGGGTAAGTTTAGCACACGCTCAATCGCGTTTTTTATTAAGCTCCCCATTTTTTTTTTGGTTTCATCTCTTTTGGAGATTCCCAAATTTTCTTATAAGACCTAATTCTCTAACAGTATACCATTCTTCAGGAACAAAATTAACTTTTGAAGAAAAAACTAGGGGGCTACAATTATCCGATAGTACTATCGTCTACTATCGGCTTTTTCCACTATCGACAATCGAAACTATCGATAGGGGCCAACCCTAATCGAAAGAAGTATTTAGCGAAAAAGCTCAAAATATGGCAGAAAAAAAGATTTAAGAAAACTTGACTGTGTTTTCAAGTAATGCAATACTGGTTATTTTTTTATTCGCCAACGGAAAAAACCTTAACTGGCTAAACTATTTTATTACTATCTTAAAAAATAACAAAAGAACAAAAATAACAAAATTAATTATGAAATAGAAAAATATCCGCAAGCAACTGTCGTCTGGGAAAAGTCGAATCGCATCCCAGCTGGCAGCGCATTATGCTGGCGAAGAGCCCTACAAATAGACTCGTTAGTTGGTCCTGTGGAAATGAACTGCAAAAGGTGCGTGAGTCCAAAGGCTCCTGGCAGGCGTCCTTAAGCCGATGCTACGGAGTAGGTCTGGGCGATCAATGTTCCCCACTAATAAATGAAATATAAATATCTGAGCAGCAATGGTTCTCCGATCCTCGAGACAGGAGAGATCGGATCCAGCAGAGGCTGGAGCGCAAACTTCAAAAACTTCCTTTGTAACCTTTCAATACGGGCAATCTGAACGATCCCCGTGGGATTCCAATCCATTGATGCATACTCGAGTCGCGAGCGCACTAGGAATGAGTAAGGGCTAAGCCTCGTATACGGGTCAGAAAACTGGGATGAGTTGCGCCCAACAAAGCCGAACATAGCATAGGCTTTTGGCAAAATGAGGTTCAAATGCTTAATAAAAAGAAATTTTGAATCAAACAAAACCATTAGATCAAGTGTCTCCGTCTGCTTCAAGAGCGGATGGCCATCGATGGAATATGAGGCCTGAACACCGAATACACTCTTGCTGTAGGTAACAAAGTAACATTTGTTAATGTTGAGAGGGAGCGAGTTAAGTCTGCACCAACGAGCTACTCTATCAAGGTCACGCTGAAGACTAATGCTACCGCCCAACGTTTTGATCGAACGGAAAATTTTAAGGTCTTCAGCATAGAGTAGATGCTGAGAAGATTGAATGCAGAGACATATATCATTAATGAATATGGCAAACAGCAGTGGACCAAGTGCACTTCCCCGTGGAAGGCCGGAAGTAGCCAAGTAAGGGTCCGAATGCTTTCCATTTATCATCACAACATACTCCTGCCGTTCAAGATATGATGCAAACCAGCTGAGCAGGCAGGAATGAATCCCTAAACAATGAGACTTTATCAAAAGCCTTCGCAAAGTCAGTATAGACAACGTCAACTTCGGAGTGCATTTCGAAAGCATGTGTGCAAAAATGACTAAAGGCGATCAGATTGGTTGTCGTTGGTTGTCGGCATAAAACCATGCTGAGTAGGGCTAATATAAGACTTCAGGAGGAACGTGGCCTTTTTGGCAATGATTCGCTCAAGAAGTTTAGAAACATTGGTGAGCTTGGCGATTGGTCTGTAATTGGAAATGCTGTTCTTAGTACCTTTCTTAAAAACGGGCGTAATCGTGGCTTTTTCAATAAACCGACCCGTTCGCAGAGAATTTGTGAAAACAATTTTAAGAGAATCACAAAATGCAACATTCCAGCTGCGAAGCAGGATGGCGGAAATGCCATCTCTGTCAGGTTTACTGGAAACATCCAGATCGGCAATTGCTTCCAAAATGTCCGCTTCCGATACATCAAGGGTCCCAATATTGACCACCGAAATTAAAAAAACGCCAGAACGACCTGGGATTGACTTTGAGTCCCCTTTCAAAATCGGCAATATACTGGTCATAAAAGAATTTGTTTAAAAACGAGGAAAAACGTTGTGAGCCGCGTCTACGCCGCGGCTCTACTTTATACCCGGTACTCAGTCAGTATATATGTATGTGAGCTTGTTGTAATTTATTACATGTTCGCAAAAGGGATAGATTGAATTTTAGCCAAAAAAGAAAAAAGTTATTAAGTCGAACCTTTTTGGAGATTTTTATCTACTAGATGTTTCCATATTTGTTTACATCAATTTTTTACATCTGCCTTTTCTACATGTCCACATTTACTTCCTACATATACATACACGGCTGTGTGCGAGGGAGAGAGGGAATGAGTCTGCGCTTGGAAGGCCACTGAAATTTCATTTGTTCCTTCTGGCTATACTAATGATCCGATCTGACATTCTGATAGATATGGTCATTTTCTATGATTCTGCGTTGTTGGTTTTCCCGTATCTTAAAAATTGTGGATTTTCGTCCTTTGTGGGGGCGGAAGGGGGCGTGGTCAAATTTTGAAACAAACTCGTCTCGGTTTGATATCACAGGAGCTTGGATAGAAAGATTGGTTGATCTAGCTCTTATAGTCTCTGAGAACTAGGCGTCAAAAAATTCGATCAGGCATAGCGCCCACCCCGGTGTGTGAAAGAGAGCGAGAGGGAACGATGCATTTCGAAATGGTTTTCTTCATTGTGGCTATATTTATCATCTGATCTGTTCCAGATTCAACACTCTGATAGATATGCTCATTCTATGATTCAGCGTTTTTAGTTTTCTCGTGTCTTTACAATTGTGCATGCCACAGATTTTCGTCCTTGGAGTGGGCGGAAGGGGGCGGTGCGAAATTTTAAAATACACTTGTAACAGTGCGATAGGACAGGAGTCTGGATACAAAATTGTGTTCCTCTAGCTTTTATGGTCTTTGAGCTATAGGCGCTAATGAAGACGGACAGACGGACGGACAGACAGACATAGCTATATCGACTCGGCTATTGATGCTGATCAAGAATATATATACTTTATGGGGTCGGAAACGCTTCCTTCTGGGTGTTACACACATTAATTTTTTGCAGAAATCTATTATACCCCTATACTCTTCGAGTACCGGGTATAAAAACCATAATTTTTTAAAGAAATTTAAATCCCGAAATCTATCAGAAAAAGTCATTTTTGGCCACAGCGGAAATGTCGTGCTGACTAGTGTTGTTAATGTAATTTGCAATGTGTACCAGAAAATTACCAGAGGGCAAGCTCACACACTTCCCATATGCTGTTAAAAAAAAAAACGAGGAGGAACGTTGTGAGCCGCGTCTACGGGTGCGGCTTTACTTTACACCCGGTACTTAGTAAATTTATTATGTATGTTCGAAAAAGGGACAAACAGAATTTTAGCCAAAATAGAAAAAAAAAATTAAGTCGAACCCCCTCGGAGATTTTTATATATTAGATGTTTCCATTTTTGTTTACATAAGCTTTTTACATTTGTCTTTTCTACATGTTTTCACCTACTTCTTACACATACATACATGGCTGTGTGCGAGAGTGAGAGGGAATTAGTAAGCTCTTGGAAGGCCGATCTGATCCAGATTCAATACTCTGATAGATATGATCATTTTCTATGATTCTGCGATTTTGGTTTTCTCGTATCTTTTAAATTGTGGATTCTACAGATTTTCGTCCTTTGTGGGGGCGGAAGGGGGCGTCGCAAAATTTTGAAACAAACTCGCCTCGGTTTGATATCACGGGAGCTTGGATAGAAAGTTTGGTTGATCTACCTCTTATAGTCTCTGAGATCTAGGCGTCAAAAAATGTGAACGGGCATAGCACCCACCCCGGTGTGTGAGAGAGAGCGAGAGCGAACGATGAATTTCGAAATGGATTTCTGCGTTTATATTTTTCTCGTATCTTCAAAATTGTGAATGCCACAGATTTTCTTCCTGTTTGTGGGCGGAACGGGGCACGGCAAAATTTTGAAATACCTTAGTAAAATGACTATATGTGCACTTCTTTGAATGACACCTATTTTCTTGATTTATTTTATATTTTTTTTTGGTTAGCTCTTAATGAGTAAAAACAAAAATAGCAGAAATAAAATCAATTACATTTTTTTTTTTTTTTTTAAATTTGTTTTGTTTGTTTCACATAGAAAATGGTATAACAGCCATTTATAATTATTAAGGAAAAATATTTCCAAGAAAAAAGTATAAAGAAAATGTAACTCTCTTAATAATTAATTGAGTTGCCCTTATGTTCCTGAAGCTTCTGCAGCCTGCAGGGCATTGAACCTGCCAAGTTTTGCAGAGTTGATAACTCAATCTTGGCCTATTCTGCAAGCTTGTTTTAACTCCTTCAAGGTATCGTACTGCTTTGTACAGGCAAAAGCTTTTGCTGCAAGGATGCCCCACATATCCTCAATTGGATTTAAGTCCGGACTCATTGCCGGCCACTTCATCAACGGTATATTGTAGGTGTCAAAAAAACACTTTGTAGCCCGGGCAACATGAATCGGCGCATTATCCGGCTGAAATGTCCATTGATCACCATGAAAATGCTCAGCAAATGGAATAAGCTCACTATCAACCAATTCTTTATATGCTCGAGCATTCATCCTGCCGGATATAAAACTTATTGGAGACTTGCCTTTAGCACCCATATCATAAGCGATCCACCGCCATGGTTCCGCTTGTAACAAGTTGCCCGTGGATGTCGGGGTTCCCTCCAATATTTATGGCCGTCTGGACCGTCTAAATTAAACTTTTTTTCATCACTAAAAATTATATTTTCAAATTCGACGCCAGTCGGGCATCTTTATGACGTTTAGTTAAGCGGGGTTTGCCAACTTTGTTTTGATATGTGAGGTTAAAATTTTCGCGTAAAATTTGGCTCACACGTTGCCTGGTGATTGTTAATCCGAGTTCTGCTTTGATTTTGCTGCAGCTCATCATATCTTCAGTTGCTAACGGTCGCACGTGCCATTTTTTCCGGTTGCTAATGGTTGATACTGAACCATGGCGGCGATTTATGCGGTAACCGTCTGAATCTTTTAAAAATTTCGAAATCGTATTTCGATGTCGATTCAGTAGTGAAGCGATTCGACCAGTTTTCATGCCGGCTAATTGCATTCCATTGATCCTTCCCTGCTCTTCCTCAGATAATTCAGTACCACGAGGCATTTTTAACTAAAAATGCAATTATTTTTAAATATTTTGGTGGGTTTGATGCAATAACGAGTGCTTACGTAATAAATCTATCCGCTTGTCACTTATACTAAAACTATGCTAACACTGCGACTCTCAAAACATAAATAATCATGAATGCACATATATCTATTTTCTACGTAGAGCGCGACTTTGATCTTTTATCTAATATAACGGTACCACTAATGGTGTTCAAAGAAGACGAGAATTTGCTGTTACTGAGCACAACAATAAGAGATAAAACCTGCAAATTCAAAACAAATTGCTTTTTAAGAGAAATTTAAAATAATTTTGGCACATATAGTCATTTTACTAAGGTACACTTGTAACAGTGTGATATCACAGAAGTTTGGATACACAATTTGGTTGCTCTAGCTTTTATAGTCTCTGAGCTATAGGCGCTAATGAAGACGGATAGATGGACATAGTTATATCGACTCGGCTCTTGATGCTGATCAAGAATATATATACTTTATGGGGTCGGAAACGCTTAATTGTGGGTGTTACACACCGGGTATAAAAACAAATGTGCGTCGTTTGCATAGGCTCTGCCCACCCCTGATATCCACCGACACATAGGCATATTTCTTGAATTTTCAAAGTAAAATTTCTGGAAAATGTATGCCAAAAAAGTATCAAATTTGAAAGCTTAACATCTTCCAGACGGTAACCTGGAGATACAAAATATTTGGGTCGATTTATCGCTGCATTTACCAAAATACTTAAGCTTTGTGAAAAAGAGAAGCACTACGTCCGGAAAAAAAAACATTAAAATAAAATACCATTTTTCAACAAAATTGAATAATAAAAAAAAATACACCATAAAAAAACACTTAAAGCCCCAAATCTATCGGTTTGGTTCAAAGCGGAAATGCATAGTGTTGTCGCTGATAATAATTATCCATAATGATTGTTTTTTGAGCAAACCCAAATAAAAGACGAGTGGGAACGTTGTTTTCCGTGGCAAAGGCCGCACTTTCTACCACTTTATACCCGGTACTCAGTCAGTACATATGAGAGCTTACGGTTTATGTAACTTCCTTTGGGGGATTTTTATATATTAGAAGTAATCTGTTTCCATTTTTGTTTACATATGGGCATTTCCGCGGAAGGGTCAACCGAGGCTAAAAAATTAAAAGTCAATAAAAACACATTTCCATATACTTTTGTCCCGGTATTATTTTCTAAATATATGGATACTCAGTCAATTTAACCAATTACCATATAATTTCATGAACTTTGATCTGAAAACTTATTAAAATAAGCAAAAGTTCACTTTTTCAGTATTTTTTGGTATTTTTATGGTCATGTTTTCGATTACTTTTTTTTTCTAAAGGAAAGATGATTCGTAAAAAAATTTTCTCAAAGTCTCTCTAAAAGGCCAACAAAGCTGTTTATTAAGAAATTATGAATTGATGTATGGGAAAAAGTGAGGTGAAAACAGATAAAAAACGTGTGGAAAAATCGTACGTTCGCCACCGTACGTTCGCGACCAGTCATAAATTCAATTTAAAACGAGGGGGAACGTTGTGAGCCGCGTCTACGGGTGCGGCTCTACTTTACACCCGGTACTCAGTCAGTATATATGTATGTGAGCTTGTAATTTATTACACGTTCGGAAAAGGGACAAATTTAATTTTAGCCAAAATAGAAAACAAATATTATGTCGAACCTTTTCGGAGATTTTTATCTTTTAAATGTTTCCATTTTTCCATTTTTGTTTACATAAATTTTTTACATCTGCCATTTCTACATGTCTTTATCTACTTCCTACATATACATACACGGCTGTGTGCGAGGGAGAGAGGGAATGAGTCTGCGCTTGGAAGGCCACTGAAATTTCATTTGTTCCTTCTGGCTATACTAATGATCCGATCTGATCCAAATTTAACATTCTGATAAATATAGTAATTTTTTATGATTCTGCGTTTTTGGTTTTCCCGTATCTTCAAAATTGTAGATTTTCGTCTTTTGTGGGGGCGTGGTCAAATTTTGAAACAAACTCGTCTGGGTTTGATATCACGGGAGCTTGGATAGAAAGTTTGGTTGATCTAGCTCTTATAGTCTCTGAGAACTAGGCGTCAAAAAATTCGATCAGGCATAGCGCCCACGCCGGTTTGTGAGAGAGAGCGAGAGGGAACGATGCATTTCGAAATGGTTTTCTTCATTGTGGCTATATTTATGATCCGATCTGATCCAGATCTGATAGATGTGCACATAGATTTTCGTCCTTGGAGTGGGCGGAAGGGGGCGGGGAGAAATTTTGAAATACACTTGTAACAGTGTGATAGGACAGGAGTCTGGATACAAAATTAGGTTGCTCTAGCTTTTACAGTCTCTGAGCCATAGGCGAGGAATGAACAATGGAATTAATGAGTATTAAATCGAGTAACCTATGCAAATCATTATAAATATTATTTATTTGGGTGAGGCCCATGCTATAAAAATCATCAATGACAAGAATTTCGTGTGGCAGGTGAACATTGCCCGACACCATAGCACGGGATGGCAAATAACAAGTCCAAACCACAGATCCTAAATTAAAATCTCCCGGCACACAGATACCAACAGAGCCATCTAGGCTGGCAATTATGGTGGAATTGTTATTCATATGTACCTGATATAGCACATAGTCACTTCCAGGGGGTGTATAGGAAGAAATTATTAAAATCTTCCCTGACAAGCCCGACACCTCGACAGCCAACTGGGTTTAAGGTATGGTTTATACAAATCGATGGATAAACGGCTAAGGACGAGCCGTTTGACCAAATCTTCGTATGCCGAATTTTTCCGACAAATTCCGACATATAACCGCTATTTTTCTTACAAAAAATATCAAAAATCATTTTTGTAACAGTTGTTAACGGTAAAATGGCATTTGGGATGGTACAGAAGAGCAAAATTTAGCATACGAAGGTTTGGTCAAACGGCTCCACCATTTGATTCATCGATTCTTACAAACGATACCTTGAAGTACGCTTAATTAATGTACCCACCTAGAACCTAAAATGTTGGCCATGACATATTTTTTTCGACTTTTCCTGAGTTTTTGAATTTAAAAATTTTTTAAATTTAATAAAAAAAAAAATACAGCAAACAATTATCAAATTTGATAGCTTAATATCTTCCAGACGTTAAGCTGCAGCTACAAAGCGTCTGGGTTGGATTTATAGCTGCTTTTGTCAGCTTTTCAGAACTGCAAAGTTCTATGCAACCATATATAAGATACTTAAGTTATGTGAAAAATAGAAGCACTACCTCTGAAAAAACATGAAAAAATACCAGATTTTAAAAAATACTTTAAATTCTTTAAACCATAAAAAACCCACAATTCTGTAAAAATGTTTAAATCCCGAAGTCTATCAGAAAAAGTAATTTTTGGCCACAGCGGAAATGTCGTGTTGACTAGTGTTATTAATAAAAATTATTATTGTGTATAGCACTGGTAGACAACAAATAACTATTTTTCTGATTCAAAGATCGGACAAGGATGTTCTTATAGAATTTTCATCGCTGAACATGAATCTGGCCACCAAAAGTTTCTATCACGTTGAGATTTTGAGAAAAATCGACGAAAAACCCTGTCTTTGCCTTGTTTTGATCACGCGTAGAGAATATTGCCGAGGTGCTAGAAGTCTCTTATCAGGTTTAAAGTAAAGCTTGAACTGTAAATCACATGAATCATCACATCAATCAAAAAAGCCTTGAATCAATCCTAAATGTTCATGTAACACATGAGAGTCCGCACTCTACTTGCACTCATGAAGCGGTACACAATGGCATAATATGAAAAAGTTGTGCTATTTGAAAATTTTTGAGTGATTCAAGGCTTTTTCGATTCGATTAAAATGAAAATCCTATAAGAATATCCTTTTCCGATCTTTGAATCAGAAAAAAAGTTATTTTTTGTCGACCAGTGTTATCTGGAAATCTTAAAATTTGATAAATATGTATTGTGTAATTTTTTGAATATAGCTCATAATGATTACAGTCTCTGATTTAAATAACTTAGTTTTAAAATACAGTCGTTTATTTTATTTGTTCCACCACTGCTATATTTTAGTTTAAAAAGGCACGTACAGTCTAAACGACCCTCACAAAGATAGGAAAAAAGTTGCATGTATGGACAATGCTAATGAAAATATTATTTTAATTTCTTTGGTTAAATGCGTTCTTTTAGACATACAAGACATTTTAGGTTTTTTTTTTTGCTTACCTTGGGAGCAAAAGCTGTCAAATGGTTCGGGGGCATGAACGGTGTTGCTCCGCCCAAACCCGTGTGTAAAAGACCTGCCGAACTGTAACCCGTATAGCCGCCAGGAGGTAATCCAATACCAGCACGATAAAACTGGGGGTCAACAGTCGTGAGTTTGGGAATGTCTTTAAATAATGGCGGCGGAAAAATTTGTGCTGGAGTTGTTGGCCCTGTATGCAAGGTCGTTGCTGTAGCTGATACGGATGCAGCTGGCAACAACTGCTGATGCTGGTGCAAGTGAGTATGCTGGTGCTGATGATGGTGAAGCTCTTGTCGTAGATATGTTGACGATGGTGGTGTGGGAGGGACAGACAAGCCAGAACGATCCAAAAATCTGCTGTCTAGCTCACGACGTAGCAAATCCGCTTGGTCATCTATGCAAATAATACAAATATCCACGTTAAATTTTTTTAATTTTTCTGTGCATTTTTAATCCACATACTTTTACTTGGCTGAAAAAGAGATTCTGCAGAAAACGGATGCGGTGTGGGTGTAATTGTGTTGGCGCCTGTAGGTTGAGTTATGTTGGACGATGACGTGGTAGCGGAAACTGCTGCCGTTGTTGAAATAGTGGTTAGTGTGTGTGACACCAATGATATTTGCGGAAGGGAGTTGTTAGTAGCTGTAGCAGAGCTTGGAACTGCTGTAGAAGACGTTGGTTGTGCTAAATGTGCGGGGAAGTAACAAGTAGGCTGAAAGTTTGTGGCCGTCACATGACTACTGACACCAGAAGAAGACACATCATGTGGTGATATTGAATTTGATGGGGTTCTTGTCGTCGGAGCCACTGTCCCCACCATACCGACTCCTGCTCCTGTATTTAATGGCGGTGGAGTTGGACGGGCACTGCCACTGAATATAACAGATGTGGATGAGATAGGTGTTGATATCATAGTAGAAGGGGTAGAGCTGTGAGCAAGGTATAAAGTTATTCCAATATTAAATATGTTAACTAAGATATTACTTTAACCACAGCCCAGTCTTTGGAGAAAAGTGCGGTAGACCCGTCCCTGGTCCTGTCATTGATGAATTTGATGATGAAATGGTTATACCAACGTATGGACTCGGCGCGATGGCACAAAATGTTGTACTTATGCTGGCACCGTGGGATACAGTTGATGATGTGGCTGATATATTCGATCGGGGATTTGTACTGCTGGGGAAAAATATTATCAATGATTAGACAAATGCTTTAAAAAGTAACTATAACTTAAAAAATTGGGTAGATTCATGGATAGCATCTAAACATGAGAAATTGTGTGCCGCCAAATCCGCAAGTTACCAGAGAGATGACATAATTAAAAAATAATTTTAACGAGGGGGAACGTTGTGAGCCGCGTCTACCGCCGCGGCTCTACTTTATACCCGGTACTCAGTCAGTATATACAGTGGATAACATTAATATTCGGTTTTTTTTTTTTTCAACTTTAAAGGCGAATAAAATGTATAAAACTAACAAGAACAAAAATTTAAAAAATAGTATAGTAAAGCCTGGTTTATTACCTTTTCGTAGAGGTACATATATAAGGACTTTATTTCAAAAAAAGGAAGTAAACGTACAAAAACAAAAAAAATCCCAAAATTTTCGTTACTTTAATATTCGGTATTTTTGGGAAGTCGTATAATAAAACCCTGTGGCAACTCCAAAAGGCCACGAATGGCCCAAAAAATGGGTTTCCCCGAACAATCAAAACCTTGACTAACATTCATTGACAGCAAATATTCCGCAAAATTGAACTTTCACACCTAAATTTAAAATGGGCCGTAAAGGAAATAATTCGTCCTTCGAGCAGCGAAAACTTGTGCTCCAGTTGCATTTAGAGGGCAAGTCTTATAAAGAAACTGCCCAAATCCTTGAGATGAAGCCAAATACTGTCGGTGACATCGTCCGGCGATTTAAAAATGAAGGAAGAATCGCCTCAATTAAGCAGACTGGACAACCCAAGAAATTGACTAAGTGCGAAGAAGCCGAGATTATAAAGAAAGTAAAGGTAAACCCTCGACTTAGTGCTCCGGAACTGACAGCTGAACTATTCGCCGACCACGGAAAGACCGTTTCAGCCCAAAAAATCCGACGTATAATCAAAAAAGAAGGGTACAACGGCCGAGTCGCTCGGAAAAAGCCTTTGCTTTCTGAGCGCAACCGGAAATTGAGGAAGTCGTTTGCTCAGGAGTACTCCAAAGAGGAAGAAACCTTTTGGGATGACGTGATTTTCTTGGACGAGAGCAAATTCAACCTTTTTGGCAGTGACGGGAAGACAATGGTATGGCGGAAGCCAAATACTGAGCTGCAGAAGGAACACCTAAGACCCACCGTGAAACACGGCGGTGGTAGTGTGATGATTTGGGGCTGTATTTCGACGAAAGGAGTGGGAAATCTTGTGTTCATTAATGGCATAATGAACCAAGAGCAGTACCTTAAAATTTTGAAGGAAAATTTGAAACAGTCGGCGGAGAAAATGGGAATCCTCGACACCTTCAAGCTCTATCAGGACAATGACCCTAAGCATAAGGCCCATAAAGTCAGGTCTTGATTGCTATACAACTGCCCAAAAGTCTTGGAAACGCCGCCCCAATCGCCTGATCTCAATCCCATAGAGAATTTGTGGAGTGAGTTGGACCGCCGTGTCCACAAAACGCCAATATCATCCATATCGGATTTGAAGAAACGGCTTCAGGAAGAGTGGGCTAAAATTGGACAAGATTATACCAGCAAAATTATCAAAAATATGCCCAAGCGTCTAAACGATACTGTTCTAAATAATGGGTACCATACAAAATATTAGACATAGTTTTTTCCCTAGTTAAATAGTTTATAAGTTAGTTTTATAAGATAAAACCGAATATTAAAGTAACGAAAATTTTGGGCTTTTTTTTGTTTTTGTACGTTTACTTCCTTTTTTTTGAAATAAAGTCCTTATATATGTACCTCTACGAAAAGGTAATAAACCAGGCTTTACTATACTATTTTTTAAATTTTTGTTCTTGTTAGTTTTATACATTTTATTCGCCTTTAAAGTTGAAAAAAAAAAAAACCGAATATTAATGTTATCCACTGTATGTATGTGAGCTTGTAATAAATTACATTATTACATGTTCGCAAAAGGGATAAATTTCGTTTTAGCCAAAAAAGACAACAAAAAATTAAGTCAACCTTTTCGGAGATTTATATATATTAGATGTTTCCATTTTTGTTTACATACGTTTTTTACATCTGTCTTTTCTACATGTCTAAATCTACTTCCTACATATACATAGACGGCTGTGTGCGAGGGAGAGAGGGAATGAGTCTGCGCTTGGAAGGCCACTGAAATTTCATTTGTTCCTTCTGGCTATACTAATGATCCGATCTGATCCAAATTTAACATTCTGATAAATATAGTAATTTTTTATGATTCTGCGTTTTTGGTTTTCCCGTATCTTCAAAATTGTAGATTTTCGTCTTTTGTGGGGGCGTGGTCAAATTTTGAAACAAACTCGTCTGGGTTTGATATCACGGGAGCTTGGATAGAAAGTTTGGTTGATCTAGCTCTTATAGTCTCTGAGAACTAGGCGTCAAAAAATTCGATCAGGCATAGCGCCCACGCCGGTTTGTGAGAGAGAGCGAGAGGGAACGATGCATTTCGAAATGGTTTTCTTCATTGTGGCTATATTTATGATCCGATCTGATCCAGATCTGATAGATGTGCACATAGATTTTCGTCCTTGGAGTGGGCGGAAGGGGGCGGGGAGAAATTTTGAAATACACTTGTAACAGTGTGATAGGACAGGAGTCTGGATACAAAACTATGTTTATATTTTATATACTTTACTTTATATACTTTATATACTCTACATTCCATATCTACATACGTCTTTACTACGACTCGTGGAAATGTGTGCGAGAGAGAATGGGAATGACTAAGTGCTGGGAAGGCGTTGTGTAGCCACTGAAATTTCATTCGTTCCATTTGGTTATAATAATGATCCGACCTGATCCAGATTCGGCATTCTAATAGATATGGCTATTTCCCATGATTCTGCGTTTTTGGTTTTTTCGTATCTTAAAAATTGTGGATTTCATAGACTCTCGTCCTTTGTGGGGCGGAAGGGGGCGTGGTAAAATTTTGAAATACATTTGTATGGAAATGATATCACAGGAGCTTTGATGGAAAGTTTGGTTGATCTAGATATTATAGTCTCTGAGATCTAGGCGCTCATTTAGACGAACGGGCACAGCAGGCGGGGTCGCGTGTGAGCGAGAGGGAAGGATGCCTTTCGAAATGGTTTTCTTCATTGTGGTTATATTAATTTTCCGATCTGATCCAGATTCATTGATAGATATGGTTATTCTCCATGTTTCAGCGTTTTCAGTTTTCTCGTATCTTCAAAATTGTGCATGCCACAGATTTCGTTCTTTATATTGGTGGAAAGAGGCGGGGCGAAATTTTGAAATACACTTGTAGCAGTGTGATATCACAGTATAATAAAAAGGCTAATTAGTGTCAATTAAAAAGAAAATATAGCTAAAAAGGTAACATACCTTAGGAAAGAAAATATTCAGAAACGTCCAAATTGGAAAAATTAGTTGTAGTCGAATGAAATCAATTTGATTGGATTTGATGGTAAACCACATATTAGGCACTTTAAGAACATTTCCCTTGAAGACTCTATTAAAACGGTTAAGCATGGTGGTGGAACATTATGCTGTGGGGATGCGTTTCTCATTCGGGTGTTGGTACAATATATTGGATATTGATGAAAAGGAAATGCAATTAAACTGAGATTTCCCGCAGGATAATGACTCCAAATACTCTTAAATTTTGACCTCGAAATGATTCCTGGACAACAAAGTTCCACTAATAAAATGGCCTTCACAGCCACCAGACCTAAATCCTATAGGGCACCTTTGGGGGATCTTAAAGAATAGGATTGGTGGCTTTAAGTCCAAAAGTAAAAAATGATTTGTGCCAAAAAGTTCAATCTGAATGGTACTCTATTGATCTATCATTTTGTGCTGAACTGGTTGATTCCATGAGTTGTCGATATGCCGAAGTCACTAAAAATCACAGCACCACAACCAAATATTAGCCTGATGTCAGAGTGCGCACGAGAAGCGAAGCGATAATATTGGGCGAGAACGAGCGATAAACCACTGCAAGCATTTTTAATTTTTTTATTTTTCTTAGCCTTCTTAGATTCTCTCGTTTTTATTATTTTTCCAGGCACAAAAAAAAAGTTTCAGTTTTTCAAAAATTTTGAAAAATACAAACAAGTTGGTTTATGTTTAAACTCCTTAAGGGGAGGTTATGGAGAACACGTGGGAGAAAGGATAATTTGATTTCTCATATAGTTCTCAAGATATACTCGATCTGGCGGAACAGTCTAGGATTTTACAGTACGATTTTGTACAACATAAAACTTTTAACGCGCGGTACCTTCTACAGCCTACAGCAGTGGAGTCAACCGATTTCAATGTTTTACCACTCAAATTAAAGCTAAATAAATTTGGCGGGCCCTGAAAAATAAAGGCCAAAAAAGAGCATGAGAAAGGTTTTTTTTTTTTTTTAATATCCGCCATTTGGTTTTACAATTTTTTTCATAAATCGGAATCCTGGTTTTTAAATTTCGGATGACATTTGGAGGCTGTGAAAGGTAGCGCATAAGGTCACCTCGTGCTGTGTATAAAAAAAATTGAATAAATTACTTCGTTCAATATCCAACAAAATATCCAACAGAATACTTTATTTTGTGTCGAAAAACATTTTTTGAAAAGTAGTCAATTTTTGGGCCTGAGAACGGTAACCTCCCCTTAAAGTAAAAGTAAAGCAATCCAAGTGTAGTGGTGAACAAATTAGTAAAAACCTAATCCAGAGTCCTTAGAACGTTGTGACTCTCAGCTACAGCTACGACTCTACAGTTATACCCAGTCAGTATGGCCAAAGACAATATAAATAGTAAGATGCACAACGCCATACAACATTTTTATACCCGGTACTCGAAGAGTAAAGGGTTATATTAGATTTGTTGAAAAAATTTGTGTGTGTAACACCCAGAAGGAAGCGTTTCCGACCCCATAAAGTATATATATTCTTGATCAGCATCAATAGCCGAGTCGATATAGCTTTGTCTGTCTGTCCGTCCGTCTGTCCGTCTTCATAAGCGCCTATAGCTCAAAGACTATAAAAGCTAGAGGGACACACTGTTACAAGTGTATTTTAAAATTTCGCCTCGCCCCCTTCCGACCACTCAAAGGACGAAACTCTGTGGCATGCACAATTTTAAAGATACGAGAAAACTAAAAACGCAGAATCGTAGAGAATGGCCATATCTATCAGGGTGTTGAATCTGGATCAGATCCGATCATAAATATAGCCACAATGAAGAAAACCATTTCGAAATGCATCGTTCCCTCTCGCTCTCTCTCACACACAGGGGATAGGCGCTATGCCTGATCGAATTTTTTGACGCCTAGTTCTCAGAGACTATAAGAGCTAGAACCACCAAACTTTCTATCCAAGCTCCTGTGATATCAAACCGAGACGAGTTTGTTTTAAAATTTGGCCACGCCCCCTTCCGCCCCCACAAAAGATGAAAATCTACAATTTTGAAGATACGGGAAAACCAAAAACGCAGAATCATAGAAAATGACTATATCTATCAGAGTATTGAATCTGGATCAGATCGGATCATAAATATAGTCAGAAGGAACAAATGAAATTTCAGTGGCCTTCCAAGCGCAGACTCATTCCCTCTCTCTCTCTCTCACACAGCCGTGTATGTATATGTAGGAAGTAGGTGTAAACATGTAGAAAAGACAGATGTAAAAAACGTATGTAAACAAAAATGGAAACATATAATATATACAAATCTCCGAAAAGGTTGACTTAATGTTTTTTTTTTTTTTTGGCTAAAACTAAATTTATCCCTTTTGCGAACATGTAATAATGTAATAATGTAATTTATTACAAGCTCACATACATATATACTGACTGAGTACCGGGTATAAAGTAGAGCCGCGGCGGTAGACGCGGCTCACAACTTCCCCCTCGTTTAGGTTAATTTTGGCTGTGTGGAATTCAATTTCAATTCCACCATGAAAAAGAGAGAGACAGATAAATAGAGAGACAGATAGATAGATAGATAGAGAGAGCGCTCTAGAGCCAACCGCTCTCTTGTTCTTTACGTGAGGCTGAGATTTAACTGTATGTACACACATTTTGGGTCTGCTTGTTTGTATTGGTTTCTTACGACGCCGCTATTGAAGAAAATACCCATTACTTTAGAATTCATTGGAAATTATGACACTTTTTGTTGACGCTTGCCCACAATACAAAAAAATTAATATTTCGTATATCCTTTATATCTATAAACTACTCTTGCGTTGAGTCAGTAGGCAAGACTCAGCCAATAAATGTCTGTCTCAAGAAATCTCATAGCAATGTTTCCGGCTCGAAAATTTGCTGCTTTTCACAAGTGCGCACACATAAGTACTTGTAGCTCGACATGCAAGCTCATTATATTTTTATATCCGTGTGCTCTCTCGACTTCGTGCGAGCGAGGCAGCGCGTATTTTGGCACATACAGAAAATGTTGCTCCATACAGCATTAAAATTGGGCGTTGGGCATCTTACTATTTATATTGTCTTTGGTAGGGCACCCCTCCACAAGAGAGCGCGCACTGACCGGGGTAGCGCGTGCATGAGAGAGAGAGAGAATTGGTAATTTGTTCATTTGTTTTAGTTTGGTTTTATGATCCTGTCTAATCCAGATTCGGCAATCTGCTATATATGGTCATTCTCTAAGATTCTACGATTTTTGTTTTCTCCTATCTTCAAAATTGTGCATGCAATAAACTTTCGTTTTGGTTCGATTTTGGTTGCTCTAGCTCTTATAGTCTCTGAGAACTAGGCGTTAACCAAGCGGGAAAGACAGATAGATATTGCTATATCCACTCGGCTATTAATCCTGATCAAGAATATATTGTATGGGGTCGGAATCTGATCGAACTAGTTTTGTCTTGAGTTATTTCATAAAATACTAGACAAATTATGGGAACAACATTAATGACCGAAGCATAACTTCTTTTCCCGAGACCGATAGATTTGGGGATTTACAAATATTTAAGCAACATTTTATATCCGGTACACGAAGAGTATAGGGGTATATTGGATTTTTGCTAAAAGTGGATGTGTGTAACACCCAGAAGGAAGCGTTTCCGACACCATAAAGTAGATATATTCTTGATCAGCATCAATAGCCGAGTCGATATAGCTATATCTGTCTGTCTGTCCGTCTTTCCGTCTTTATGAGCGCCTATATCTCAGAGACTATAAATACTAGAGCAACCGAAATTTGGCATCCAGACTCCTGTCAAATCACAGTTACAAGTGTATTTCAAAAATTCGCCATGCCCCCTTCCGCCCACACAAAGGACGAAAATCTGTGGCATGCACAATTTTAAAGATACGAGAAAACTAACGCTGAATCATAGAGAATTATCATATCTATCAAGGTGTTGAATCTGGATCTGGATTTGATCATAAATATAGCCACAATGAAGAAAATCATTTCGAAAGGCATCGTTCCCTCTCGCTCTTTCTCACACACCGGGGTGGGTGCTATGCCTGTTCGTCCAGATGAGCGCGTAGATCTCAGGGACCATAAGAGCTAGAGCAACCAAACTTTCTGTCCATGCTGCTGTGATATCACTTCAATAAAGTGTATTTCAAATTTTTGCCACGCCATCTTCCGCACCTACAAAGGATGCAAATCTATTAAATCCACAATTTTTAAGATACGAGAAAACTAAAAACGCAGAATAATAGAGACTTTATTTTTGTCTCTAAATTTCCTTTTTTGGCAAATATTCAATTTTTTGAGAACATTTAATAAATTACGTAAATCGTAGGCTCACATACACAGTGGTGTGAAAAATAATAAGGACACTTGGCTTTTTTTCAGAAAAAGGTCTATAAAATGATTGTTTTCAGTTATTTCGAAGTGATCTTAATTTTTGTAGGTTGTTCCATATTTGCACTTCATAATGTAAAAGTAAAAAACCCAAGAGTATTGGTGAAAAAGTTAATACAATTTTTTTTCGATATGTCATACCCTTTGGCTGTGCGAAATAATAGGGACACACACATAAAACATATTATATTTCATAAAAGAACCGGTTTTCTAAGAGTTGTTTGGTTTTAAACTATGGCGAGTAATTAGTGTTAGTAATTTAAGCTGTAAAAACATCCATAACACAAAGTTCAGATAATTAGGATGTAAAAGGACGTGCATTGTAGCACCCAGGTACGCATGGACATGAAAAACGTCCATAATAAAGAATTTTTGCTCAGGAAACTTGTCGAAACATTGAAATGTTCCAAGGTTCTCTTTGAATTTTTTGAAAAAATAATTTTTATTTTTTTTTACATAAAATGAAAGCCACATATTTGTAGAACATGTGTGTGATATAATTGTTTTGATACGATACATATTTTACGAGTTAGAGCGTTTTTAACGAACATACCTCGGGCGCATCTCCCTACTTCACTCCTGCCAAAAACTATACGACACCTCAGTAATTTTAGTTTTGACCCTCGTAGGAGAAGGGGAGAGCATAATGAAACAAAACAAAGTAGATCAATAACAGAAAGAGTTCTGCACATAAGCTGATGTTGTTATCTTTCATTGCACCTCGCATTTTCGAGCAACGGGAAAAAAAGCACACAAGTTACATTTTAGGCTTGACTGCAAAACTATACGACACATTTGAATTTTGTTGTATTTACTTTTTATTTTATTTTAATTTTGGTACATTAATAATATTTAATAGTCAATAGAGCCCCCTTGAGCTTTCGCTACCTCGATAAGCCTTTTTGGCATTGAATTTATGAAGTTTTTCAGAGTCTCTTGTGGTAAAAGGGAGTCAGTCAGTATATATGTATGTGAGCTTGTTGTAATTTATTACATGTTCGCAAAAGGGACAAATTTAATTTTAGCCAAAATAGAAAAAAGTAATTAAGTCGAACCTTTTCGGAGATTTTTATCTATTAGATGTTTCCATTTTTCCATTTTTGTTTACATATGTTTTTTACATCTGTAATTTTTACATGTCTAAGTCTACTTTCTACATATACATACACGGCTGTGTGCGAGAGAGAGAGGGAATTAGTCTGCGCTTGGAAGGCCACTGAAATTTCATTTGTTCCTCCTTCAACACTCTGATAGATGGCAATTTTCTATGATTCTGTGTTTTTTGTTTTCCCGTATCTTCAAAATTGTAGATTTTCGTCTTTTGTGGGGGCGGAAGGGGGCGTGGCCAAATTTTGAAACAAACTCGTCTCGGTTTGATATCACAGGAGCTTGGACAGAAAATTTGGTTGATCTAGCTCCTATAGTCTCTGAGATCTAGGCGTCAAAAAATTCGTTCAGGCATAGCGCCCACCCCGGTGTGTGAAAGAGAGCGAGAGGGAACGATGCATTTCGAAATGGTTTTCTTCATTGAGGCTATATTTATGATCTGATCTGATCCAGATTCAAAAATCTGATAGATATGGTCATTCTCTAAGATTCTGCGTTTTTAGTTTTCTCGTATCTTAAAAATTGTGCATGCCACAGAGTTTCGTCCTTTGAGATTTCGGAAGGGGGCGGGGCGAAATTTTAAAATACACTTGTAACAGTGCGATAGGACAGGAGTCTGGATACAAAATTGTGTCCCTCTAGCTATAGGCTATAGACGCTAATGAAGACGGACAGACAGACATAGCTACAGTGGTGGAAAAAATAATAAAAACGACATTCGCATTCACATTTGAAGTCAAATATTTCTTTTTTGGAGCAAATTTCATCAGTGAAAACCACTGCGCTTGGTTTCGGGATAACGGTGCTTTATTTTGGTCTCTCTTTTAGACTTATTTCGTAAGAAATATGAGCTGTGTATACCGATTTGTAAAGGGACCACTTTTTTGTGTCGGAAAAAATAATAGAAACGCACTCAACTTTAGTTATTTTCTTCTAAAACGATTTCAATCGGTTTTTAAAGGTAACATTTCATAAAATAAAGATAAAAGAAGATGTATAACCTTTACTGCGGATCGCGTTTTGCTTGTTGTTGTTATTCGTTTCAGAATGGGTCGTGGCGTACATTGCACGGATACTGAGAGAAATCATATCCTACGTCTTCGAAATGAAGGCAACAAACTATCAGATATTGCCACTATGCTTAACTGTTCCAAAAAAAAAGATGTTTTCGGCCATTCATTGTAAAAAAAAACGAGGGGGAACGTTATGAGCCGCGTCTGCGCCGCGGCTCTACTTTATACCCGGTACTCAGTCAGTATATATGTATGTGAGCTTGTTGTAATTTATTACATGTTCGCAAAAGGACAAAATTTAATTTTAGCCAAAAAAAAAAAATTTAAGTCGAACCTTTTCGGATATTTTGATCTATTAGATGTTTCCATATTTGTTTACATAAATTTTTTACATCTGCCATTTCTACTACTTCCTACATATACATACACGGCTGTGTGCGAGAGAGAGAGGGAATCAGTCTGCGCTTGGGAGGCCACTGAAATTTCATTTGTTCCTTCTGACTATATTTATGATCCGATCTGATCCAAATTCAATACTCTGATAGATATGGTAATTTTCTATGATTCTGCGTTTTTTGTTTTCCCGTATCTTCAAAATTGTAAATTTTCATATTTTGTGGGGGCGGAAGGGGGCGTGGCCAAATTTTAAAACAAACTCGTCTCGGTTTGATATCACAGGAGCTTGGATAGAAAGTTTGGTGGTTCTAGCTCTTATAGTCTCTGAGAACTAGGCGTCAAAAAATTCGATCAGGCATAGCGCCTGCCCCTGTGTGTGAGAGAGAGCGAGAGGGAACGATGCATTTCGAAATGGTTTTCTTCATTGTAGCTATATTTATCATCTGATCTAATCCAGATTCAACAATCTGATAGATAAGTTCATTCTCAATGATTCTGCGTTTTTAGTTTTCTCGTATCTTTAAAATTGTGCATGCCACAGATTTTCGTCCTTGGGGTGGGCGGAAGGGGGCGGGGCGAAATTTTGAAATACACTTGTAACAGTGCGTTAGGACAGGAGTCTGGATACAAAATAATGTTCCTCTAGCTTTTATGGTCTTTGAGCTATAGGCGCTAATGAAGACGGACGGACGGACAGACGGACAGACGGACGGACAGACAGACATAGCTATATCGACTCGGCTATTGATGCTGATCAAGAATATATATACTTTATGGGGTCGGAAACGCTTCCTTCTGGGTGTTACACACATTAATTTTTTGCACAAATCTAATATACCCCTTTACTCTTCGAGTACCGGGTATAACCAGAAACACGCGGAACAAAGCGTGCAACATCAGAAAAGTTTCTTGTTCCAAAATAAAAAAAAAACATTTTTTGTCATAGAATGAAATGAAAAATGATCTCAATACATCAGTCAGTAGTCGAACTATAAGAAACAGGCTGATTGATGTCGATTTAAAAGGTAATTTAGCTAGAAAGGTACCATACCTCAGCAAAAAAAAATATGAGCAAACGGGTAAATTTCGCGAATGGTCAGGCGAAACCAAGACAAATTTGTTTGGATGGGAAACGATATGTAAGGCGCCCTAAGAATACTTCCCACGACCCAAAGTACTCGATTAAAACAACATCATGTTGTGGGGATGTATTTCTCATGCAGGTGTTGGTCCAATATTTTGGATTAAGGACAAAATGTGTGCCCCCCACTATGTCAATATACTTGACATTATAATGCTAATGATCCGAAGCATTCTTCAAAGCTGGCTAAAAAATGGTTCCTAGACAATAAAGTTCCCTTGATGGAATGGCCTTCGCAGTCACCAGAGCTAAATCCTATAGAACATCTTTGCGGGATATTGAAGAAAAGGATTGGTGGCTATAAGTCTAAGAACAAGAAGGATTTGTCACAAAAGATTCAATCGGAATGGTACTCTATTGAACCATCAATTAGTGCCAGACTGGTGTATTCCATGGGTCGTCGATGTGCCGAAGTAATCAAAAATCAAGGTGCCACAACCAAATATTAAAAAAAAAAGACAAACTATTATCTTTTGAAGCTATAATATTGTTTTTCTGAGCATCCTAAGTCTTGTTTATTATTTTTCCAGGCCTAAAAAATTAAAAATTTAATTTTTATTACTTTAAGTTATTTGAAAATGCTTTTTTTGATTAAATTTGTTACATTATTGTATACGTTATCAATTAAAATTATGAAACTTGAAAAAAACAATTTTCTCTGAACAAAATTTTTAAAACTAGGAAAAAAAAAATGCCGTTTCTATTAATTTCCACCACTGTATATCGGCACTTTATGGGGTCGGAAACGCTTCCTTCTGGGTGTTACACACATCCACTTTTAGCACAAATCTAATATACCCCTTTACTCTTCGAGTACCGGGTAGAAAAAAAATTTGATTTTTTTCGGCTCTGACGGTAACTTCCCTTTAAGGGTCCGCAAAAGAGAAACAAAATTAAAGGCTCAGCGTAAACGGTCTTCACATACATACACGCATACAAATGCAAAAGACTTCCTCGCTCGCTGAGTGCAGCTTATTGATGTGACGCAGAATACCATACAGACAATTTTTTTAATGTGAAGTTAGGTATTAAATACTTTATGTATTTTTACATATGTTCATTCCCTCATTATATTCTTGAACAAAATTAGCGTATCCATTATATGCCAAATAAGTCATTTTTTATCTTATGTGCAAACATCTTCAAAAAATGTGATGGTATCTAATGAATTCTAAAGTAATGGATGTAGGCTTCGACAGCGGCGTCGTAAAAAAACACATACATATACGCACACAAACGCAAAAGACTTTTTTTTTATCGCTCGCGACGAAACAGTCGGTGAATGAGCAGAGCAAAAGGATGACGAAAAAAGAAGTGTTGGTTGAGCTTAGACCGATGTGAACGGTTCATCTCTGAGTCTCTGCTCAAAGGGTCTGTAAATAACAGTTATTTTTGGACAACGAGAAACGGTCAACTGAAAATTGCAAGCTCTGGTTTAAAGTAATGAAAAACAAGCAGATGAAATGGCAATGTTACGGGATTTCTTCAAGATTCTAATGTTTATATTCCAGGCTTTCTAAAAATGTATAATTTGCTCAATTTGGAAGACTAGAAATATCTCAAAAGCGGTTTTGTGGGTGGTGACGTGCAGCACTGCTCTTTCATTGAACACAGCTGTATATACTGACTGAGTACCGGCTCACAACGTTCCTTCTCGTTTTATTTACAAAAAATTAAATAATCATTATTTTCGGTCTCTGCATTTTATACATAATCTTTTAATTAACCTATTTAATTTATATTTTATTTATGCCTTTATATATTTACATTCACATTACCTGTATACGGGATCCCGATCTTTGCTGCAGGGACTTTCATCTTTGGGTGCAATTATTTTTTGGATCACAGATGACGATGATGACGCAGATACAGATGAGGAGCACGACGTTGTTGCTGTCGTTAAACTTTGGACGGTGAGAACTGGAGCGCTTAAGTTGGAGGCAGGAACAGTTGATGTGTAAGGTGCACCTCCGCAACGCACAAACTGTTGGTGTTGTGATTGCATTGGTGCCGCTAACTGTGAATGCGTAGGTAGCAAATGAGACACAGATGGAAACTGCCCGGATTGTGGAAGCATTTGTGTAGATGGAGAGGGATGTGCTTGTGGCGTAGAAGCTGCAAGCGAAGTTACGGCGGGAGTAGACGGTACCGAAGTTGTGGTATTTGGACCAGTAGTTACATTGCTAAAGGCACCACTGGCATATACAGGCACATGATGGGAATGAGATACATGCAAATGGCTTAGCGAATGAGCAGCACTGGAGTTTGCCGAAAGGAAACTTGTTGTCGCTGCAACCGACTGTGAAACGGGTTGTGAAACGCTGATGTTATTAAGTGGGGTGATAGGTCGCATCGCCGGTGTCGATGAGACACTTTGTTGCACGGTGAAACTTGAAGATGCAGCTTTCAAAGATGCCGGGACTATTGGTGACTCTCGACTGCTACGTGCATCTGAAATACGAAGCGGAGAGGATGATATGTTGTGCGATGCAGTCGGCAATGTTGGGGGCAGGTACGGTCCGTGCGTTATGTTGTTGTATGGTGTGTACAAAGAGTAATTCGGATAAGGTGTACGGTATGGAGGTGCCTGAATAAGCATAGGCAAGCCTGCAGCCACATGAGACATAGGAGGGGGTGGGACCCCGGGAAAAAGTAAAGGGGGTCCTGAAGTCCCAAGTGCACTTGCCCCTACTCCAAAGATTACTTTGCCCAACCCGGAAGCGCTAGAAGCTTCACTGCTACAAACCGAACCAGAATTTCCACCTGTGCTATTGCTGATCGATATTGTTGTAGAAACTGCCGTCATCAATTTAGTGGTAACATGAGGAGAAACACGTGGCTGTGTACTAATTGGGGTTTTTGCCGTACTACTGATCGTCGGAAAATCACTAAGAAAACCATTAACAACTTGATTGCTCGATGTAGGTGTTGAACCATTAGTGATTTTTAGTGTTTCTACGGAAGCTGTTGATATCGAAGATGATAACAATCCAGTGGAGCTGGCTGTAACATTATTGTGGGTTATACTTCTTGCAACAACATCGTCTAATTTCAGGTTGTTTGCTAGCACTACACTTGAAGCCGGCGACGAAATCGGTAATCCAGAACTTGAAGTCGAGATGCGCGCACTAAATTGACAACCAAGTCCCAAACTACCAGGAGTTTTTTGACCACAAGGTAATAATGGAACAAGTGGCCTGTGGCCCGCTGATGGTAATCCGTTTGATGCAGAAATCTTTGTAGCAAAAATAATTGATTGATCATTATTAGTTGAAGCAGTTACACTTGTGTCATTTCTAATAGATATTCCAGAATTGGGATGCTATTAGATATAAAGAAAAAACAAATTTTGTAAATAAATAAAAAAAATCATAACTAGATTTTAACGATATGGTAATGCAAAATAAACTTACTTGTGGTCGAGAGGCAGATGAAGCAACGCACAAAATAGGGTACAGCTGTTTTTCTTGAACACATTTGTGTAGTAGATTACATTCTTTATTGCCGCTGTCGTCAAGAACGACTGCAGATGTAGGCACGGAGGCACCGGTAATCACAGCAACCACTTGTGAACTTGCGATCGTGTTTTCCTTGGTAATACCACGTGCATCACCGTCTGACCCCCCTAAGGACCCAGGGATTAATGTTGGTGTTAAAGGCACGGCCGGTCCAATTATTTGTAAGAGCGAAAGATCCGAAGGCTTACTATGACTCTTCCTATCTTGATTCGGTGAAGCATTCGAAGCATGCATTGCAGCCGAGGGGTAATCTATACCCACCAAGCTTGTAGAATTCTGTAAACCATATAAGGAAAAATCACTTTATTTTAAAGATATTTACCGATGACACGCTCGTTTATATTGTAACTATCAAAAATTGCAATATTTGCTATACCCTGTGCTCACCAATATACTCTGGGTATATTAGATTCGTGTATATGTACAGTGGTGCCGGAAAAAATAGCACCGCTAGGTACAACAGTCATCATTGTTTTATAACATAACCACTGTCCAATATTTGTTGGACTTTATTGTACTTTCAAGTAGCCTTACATATCTCCTCTCTGAAAGAGAAGTGAGCTTACTCTCTTAATCCTAACGGTTCTTATTACTTATGGCAATTTTTCGAAGGAGGAGCGAAATAGAACGCCAACAAAAATAGCACCAAATAACGCTTTGGTATCAAAACTTTTTCTTTTCTGAGCTTTTTGATATTTTAAGTTCGTGATTGAATTAAAAATCGGTGGCTTACATTAATTGTTACAAGAAATTTACAAAATACAAGTAGTTCTGTGTCGTGGAAAGCACTGTAGTGAAGAAAAAAGCCAAAGGATCAAAACTTTAATTTCAGAAGACAGGACCTATACTAAGGTGGGGCAAATTGTCGGTTGTTGAAATAAAATGATTCGCAATGCTTCAAATTATGTTACCAACACGAAACATGTGAAAGAAAGTCCGCGATATGCAAATTTCTGATAAAACTACTGGCTCGTGAGAGCAAAAAGGACCCATTTAAGCCGCCCATAGAGCTAAAACAGGATCTTATAAAATCGGCAGGTACCAGCAAAGTTAGATATTGCTTACAAGAACATAAATTGGGTGCCCGTAGTCCGAGGAAAATTCCACTTTTGACTATAAGGCATAGGGCAAATCGAAAGACAAATCTTTTTTTTTGTGCTAAAGGGTCTCGATCTTATACGAGACGACTACCTAATGCAGAATACTATATTACTCACATGTAAAACCATTAAGCATGGAGGAACAAGCATATTGGTATGGGCATGATTTTCGTTGAGGTGATCCAATGCGTGGCACGAATGGATGTTGGATCAAAATATCTATGTTGACATATAAGAAACAGTGATGCTGCCTAATGTGGAATATGAAATGCCGTCTTCCAATGACACAAAAAGTACCAGAAAAAAAGCTCGAAAATAGTTTGAGAAATATTCACTTAATGTAATGGATTGGCCTTTTCAGTCCCCAGATTGAACCCCATAGCAAATATTTGGCGTGAAGTTAAAAAATATGTTTCTAATGTGAAACCAAGGAGCAATATTGACCTTTGAGGTATCCTGCACGATTCGTGGATAAATATCCCGAAGTAAAGATGGGAAAATCAGGTGAACTTTAATGCCGAGACGTTGTGTTGCTGTTCTTTCTGCCCAAAGGATTACACCTAAATATCAACCTTTAAATACAACTAAAGTAACATATTCAAATACAAATTTCGGACAAATTCTTTTTTTTTTTTTTATAGGTTTTTTAGTTTTTTGGTAAATTTGTGCGGTTTTTGTTGGCGCCTCAATTTCGGATTTAATCGTTTTCTTTTCAAATATTTTCATTTTGAGTCTTGCAATGCATACCAATCTTTACGATATATTAATTTACACCAGGGCTCGGCACGGCCCTATCTAATGAGGATAGGAAAAAGTCTCTGCTGCTGCGCTGCCGCTCACGGACAGTATAAAAAAGCAGCAAGCCTTCGTGTGGCTTGGGCAATGCGACTTCGGCTGTTGCTATCTCGTTTTTTAGACTGCGTGTGCAGTAAAATGTTTTCAGTTGCTGATTTAACACTGGGAGAAAAGTATGTTCAACGAGAAGTGGGAAGAACATTTTTTTTTCATCCAAAATATGGATGGCGATGCGCAATGCGTTATATGCTATTATGTTGCCTGCAAATGCGATTCATTTGCTATTGAAAGACATTTCAATAATTTTTATTTTATACGACAGTTTCCGCATGAAACATTTGCCATTTAACTACAAATTTTGTCGCAGTGTAAAGCAGTAAAACGGTTTCGCCATCAGGCATGTTCGGGTTTTTGCTACACACACGAGCGTGTTGAGTGTATGCGTGCCGAGCACTGATTTACACCTTAAAGTTTATATATAATTTTTGAAAGCATTCATCAGAACCATTGTTTAAACAAAAACTATCAAGACAGATACATAAGATCATTGTGCTATTTTTTTCGGCGCAGCTGGTTATAGGTATGTAACAGCCAGAAGTTAGCGTTTCAATAGCCGAGTTGGTATAGCCATGTCTATCTGTTTGTCTGACTCTTGGCCGCGTTTACCTACTATATCTAATAGACTATAAGAGCTAGAGAAACGACATATGCAACCCATGCCAATATTCCAATATATCTGTCAACGGAAATTCGCAATTTGTTGTTTTGTTTTATTTTGGTGTAGTAAAATTTAAGATGCGATTAAAAATAACTTTATTGAATACTAGCAGACCACCACACAATGGTCCCAAAATCGATTTTTCTGGCATAAAGTAAAAAAATTGTATGAAAAGATTTTGAAAAAATAACGAAATATTCGGAAAGTAGATACCCCTATTAGTAGAAAACTTTTGGTTTTGAGCCGTGTGGCAACCCTGCACTTTTCGCAGCCCTAGAAAGTTAGCTGATCGATGACAACCCTGACATGCGTGAAATGGCGGGAATTTGTTGTCAACAACGATCGCAGCGCCGATGATGTAATTGATTTTATATTAGAACAAATTGACAAAAGCTGCGTAGAACCTTTTCCAATTATAAAAAAAGAAGTAACAAATTTGATTACCTACAGCTGCGTCTAAAATAATAGTAGTGCCCATACAAGCTCTAATTTTTCCTCAATATCAAGACTTAGGAGCGCTTCCCCGAAAGTTGTTTAATTTTTATAGTAACTTTGCTTAATATAGACTATATTAATAGATAAGAATTTAAGATAATTCCTTAAAATTTTCAGGAAAAACCCGTTCAAAATTAGACATTACGGTCAAACAAAATTTTCTGAGAGTTTCTTTTATATCCTATATAAGACATAGTTGAGTAGCCTTAGATTTCTATAACGGCTGCACAGCGCTTTGGCATGGAGTTAACCAAATTGTATCATTTTTAAATTAAATTCGAGCCCCAGTGTCCCAAGTAATTATTTTTATTGATTAGACTGCTCTATTCACATTACAAAATAAATTACCAATTGGGTTAAGATCGGTTGACCGATTCGCCCATTCCATTGATTTTACTTTATTGGCAGCGAACGACTCTTTGATCAATTCGTGGGTGTCCTTCGGATTATTGTCCTCCTGGACCCCCCAAAAGATGCATTTCCTATGAGACGTAAGGTAGCAGCATATCGTCTAATATTCAAACCTATAAATGACGATCCATTATGTTTTTAACACATATACTGGCCAAATTCAGTATTGAGAAAAAGTTGTCCAAACCATTAATGAAGACCCGCAGTATTTTAGAGTTTTGCAAGTATATTTTGGGGAAAATTCATATAGCCGTGGTCGTCTTAGATACTAACGAGATCTACGGCCAAAAAAAAAAATTGTTTGACTCCTCCGACAAAAAAATATTCCTTCACTTTTCCAATGGACAATTTATGTATTTTTTGCAACCCTCACCATTGTGACTTCATTTTTTTTTTTTCAGTAGAAATTTTTTTCTTGAGTTTTGTACTGTTAAATTATAGTCTCAAAGGCTTCTTCTAGTGATTTCAAAAAGAGTTGACAAATTACAAATTTGTTGTAAGGATGCAGCAGGTGCGAAAGCGTCGTACTCCGCCTGTCAGAGTCGTCGATCGACTGATATTTTGCCGAATAACTTAGCCGATCGCGGGTTTTACTTAATGGTTCTTATTTAATGGTATTTCTGATAATAGTAACTGAACATCCAATAATATTTTTCACCTCGAGATATTACTGTACTTCTAAAATGAGACCTTTAGTTAGTTCGAGCTTTTCGGCAGTATAGGGTTTGCCACGCCCCATGATACCGAAACCAAATGACCAAAAAGGAAACTACAAAAGCTTAAGACTTAAACAAACTATTCACGTATTATTAAACACCAAAAACTTTGCAAAAAATGTAGTAGATTTGATAACTTTCAAAATTTTCTGTGGCACTACTATTATTTTGATCGCATCGAAAAGCTCAAAATATGGCGGAAAAAGAGATTTAAGAAAACAACTGTATTTTCGAGTAAGACAATATTGTGCTATTTGCTGGGGTAAGGAAATTCATTCGATTGTTACAGTTATTTCGGAGAAAACTAACAATATGTAAAGCCAATGGTAGCACTACTATTATTTTGGACGCAGCTGTGTGTGAAGAAAAAGCTGCAAAAATGCAATCGCATGATAGATCGCTTTAAAGAAAAGCACGCGAAATGGCTTTCAATAAATATTAGCATAGTGGTCAATGTGGTCCCTACCGTAACGTAATCACCGAAAAAAATAGGACGGCCTGTCCTTAATTACATGCAGCCGGTGATCGATTGAAAAGAAAAATTACTTCGAAACTGTCAGAGACTCAAGGGCATGAAACAGATATTTTACTTCATGCTGCATGAAAAAATCTCGCCAATCAGACTCATTAGATTTTATCAACAGAAACCTTTTAATACGCGGAGTAAAATAAATAAGATTTCTCCAGATAAAGCATTGGCGTATCTATTGGAAAATTCCTTAACGAAGAAGCACTATGTCAGCACTAGATTACTAGCCAAAAGCCAAAATAGTGATATATTCCCCACCTACAAACAGTTAGTTGAGGCCAAACTTCAGAGTCGCCCATAAAACATACAGCTAGGCGTATATTTAAGATTCAAAATTATGACTGTCACCCACGTTTCGCAAATAATATCAGCTTCTCTAGTTCCCGTCGGAGTTCTGGGTGAAAGTGCTTCGGAAGCTCGCAATAAATTTTATAAAAAAGATTGCAGATCTCATTTAAGGAAAAATAGTCGCCGTAACAATATAACTGACACCTTTTTAAGAGCTATGGACTCATCAGACCCGTTCCTGTCTAGTCTATGCGTTGCTGAAAGAAAACGTTCTAGCAAGGTGAAAGACCTTTACGCAAAACAATTTTTAAAACGATTCTGTAACTAAGTAGATCATTCAATTATCTTTAAGAAAACATTTTTTTTTTTGAGAAAAATTACAATTTTTGAGGATGCGCAATGCAGGAAGGTCGGGAAACCTATTCGGGGCCAACTGGATCGAATATGGGCGGATGAAGTAGGCGTTGTCCAATTCATCCGAATCCGAAATCTTTTTATTTAATAAGCATCCTAATACTATCAAATGTGCCAAGTTTTAAGGCTGTGTCTATATTTTTAGACTTTATGCCAAAATAATCGATTTTGGGACCATTGTGCAGCGCGCTTCGCTGCTTACTAAATGAATTTAATGTTATTTATTGCAATGCTTTTTGATAAAAAATGATCTTTGTTTTGTCGTCGGTTATGGCCGATGGTTTGCCTACTCGTGAGCACGCTACATACAGTCGACCATTTAAAAATACCGGATGCTACAATTTTAAACTACAAATTTGCAACGACTGTCTTTGTGTCCTTATTAATAGTCATAACAAAAGCAAGACGAATGGAAAATTGTAGTCGTTTGAAATCATTCAGTCGGAATCATTGGAATTCTCGAAATTAAAACCACAAAATTTCCCAGTCAAAATAGTTGCTTCAAGTAAATTATTCGTGACTTTTTTCTCAGCAAGTCTTGTGCCATTGCAAAGTCATGGTGGATTTAGATTCCGTAGCATAATTATGGTGGCTCCAACTTTTACTTGTAAATAGTATGGCGGCAGTCCAGGTAAATCCAATGAATTCAGAAATTCGACTAGATAATGTACAACATTATCTTGATTGAGAATTGTGTTAATCGACCTATACGCAACCATTTTTCCTGGAATGGAATTCAAAATAGATACGTTTATCTCAGTAATGGCTTCTATAATTTTGTTGAATATTTGGAAACACACTCTGAATCAAGTCTTCTTTCGATAACACGAAAGTGCAAAAAATATTTGGAAGCGTTATGAAGCCAGAATTTTCAACGGGAAGTATGCCATTACCAATGTCTAACAGTTGTCTGGAAAATACATCTGCTGAAGCATCGTTTTGCAGTCAATCTAAGTGTTTTCACAGAGCGCCACAAGTTAAATGTTTTTAAACACGCATTCATTTCATCAGCAGCAGTTCCTAGTTTGACTACAGGCAATGTGTGTCTAAAACCACCTGCCAACAATATCAATTCACCACTAGACAATCGATTATCTCCACGAATATCTTTCAACATACGATTAAGTGATTCCAGTGACTTCTTGTTGGCCATAGTGCACTGATCCCATACAACAAGAGAGCATTTCTGCAGCACTCTCGCCATAGCAGATTTTTTAAAATTTTGCATGCAAAAATTGAAGAAAAAATTTTAAAACGATGCTACATACTCTGGTTATAATTTAAAAAAAAAAATGCAATTTGGTGCGCGCGTTGCGTAGATAGCCCATTAAACACACATTTTGTCTAAAAATGTATGGTATAGATATTAAGAAATACGAAAATAAATTTTCAATTGTATTAATATGAAATATAAATATCGGCAAATATGTTTATATTTTAACTTATGTATGTGGAATTCATTTTTGATATCGCAAGCTCATTAGCAACGGAGCTGAAAGCGGAGCTGATAGCTTATTTTTAAGCTCCGCAAAAACAAACACATTGCACCGGTAAAAGTGCGCACATTGTTGGCTGAGCTGAGCTGAAAGAGCTCCCTGAAATCAGCTCAGCTTTGTTTGATCGATCAAGCAGGTTTGTTTTTTCAGCAAGCGGATTGCTGATATTTACCATCAAAATTATCTTTCTATGCGAAATTGTGGTCCGAATTTAACCAAATTTTCGTGCGTTATGTACAAACAGGTAATTACAATCAGGTACTCAAAGATTATATGTGTATATTAGATTTGTGGTGAAAGTGTATCTATTGATCAGCATCAATAGCCGAGTCGATATAGCCATGTCTATCTATCCTCCGTATTTTTTTACGCCTAGTTCTATAGCAACCATATTTTGTATCCAGACTCCTGTGATATCACAGTGTATTTCAAACTAAATTTTAGCAAAGAAATTTTTTTTTAAAAACAAGATGGTATCTGTTTCCATTTTGGTTTACTTATGTTAACATCTGTCTTCGCTACATGTCTACATCTAAATCTTTACACGTATACAACTCGTGGATCCTATCTGGATCGGATAGGATGAATAATGTAGCCATAATGAAGAAAAACATTTCGAAAGGCATCGTTCCCTCTCGCTCTCTCACACGCGACCCCGTCTGCTTTGTTCGTTCGTCTAGATCAGGGGTGCCCAAAGCCAGCATACGGAAGAGCAATCACCAACACTCACAAAAAAAAACACTAATACCAAGAGGCGCCCGATTTTTTGTATTTCAATTTGTGCACTGGAAGAAAAATGTTTGCATACATTTTCACTTATGTGAAAAATAAGGTTTACCAAATGATTAAATTTTGTATTCAAAATCAATATTGTAGGATATATAATGCACTGCTATTCGCAACAATAGTTTTGAGCGAAAAAAATGTACTCAAACATGCGCTATTAAACATTTTGCCAGCAGGTTGGACACAAAAAAGGTTTTTATCAGATAAGGCAGAAGCAAAATGAGTAAGAAAACAACAAAAGCATCGAAATTGTTGTTAGTCAGTTTGCGTTCGCGAGCAACGACGACCCACACAAGCAAACAGAAACGGTTTCGGTTCCACGCATAGCATACACACACATAATTTTTGCATATGTTGGATTTTTTTATTCTTGGTTCCGTTCATGTATACGTTCTGTGAGTTCCTATCCCAAGAGTAAAAACAAAAACAAAGCGAGCCCAAGAGCATAGGCCTGGGCACCCCTGGTCTAGGTGAACGCCTAGAACTCAGAGACTAAAAGAGCTAGAGCAACCAAACTTTCTGTCCAAGCTCCTGTGATATCATTTCTATACAAGTGTATTTCAAAATTTCGCCACACCCCCACAGAGGACGAAAATCTGTGAAATCCACAATTTTTAAGATACGAGAAGAAAAAAGTTCAAAATCATGGAAAATAGTCGTTAGTTATAGCCAGAAAAAACCAATCAAATGTACACCTAAACCAATTGTATCGAAAATACCCCTATACTTTTTGAGTAGTGTATAAAAACTGTAACAAATTAGGCTTTACCGTGCAACCACATAATTCTATAGTCAAGAAACTTACCTTATTCTCTCCGCAATCATTATCACACTAAAAAGAGGAAAGACAATAATTAATACTTATGTAAAAAAAAATAGATGCTATTTAATTTAAAGGTACATACGTTATTATCTCCCTTGCTACTGCATCTTGGAGCCTAACGGTACATAATTGATTATTCATGTTATTGTTGCAGATTTATATATCTTGAAACTTACTTCAATAAAAATATCATTTTGTTCGTTGTCCTTTTTATTATTATTAGTGGGAACAACGTCCTGCGCTGTACCGTTAGTTAAATCTGGAATATTCAGCGTGTGACACGCTGCCGAAGTGGGGACTTCTAAATCCTTAGAGTGGTTTGATTTCTACAAGTGTATTGAAGTTTTATATATTTTGTTTATTTAAAAATGCGGTAGACACGAAACATACTTCAATAGCTTCCGTTGGCTGTGATGATATTTTACACACACCCTTGTGTTTATTGGTGGCTGTTAGTGCAGCATCATCATTTGATTTTATTCCTTTTTTTTCAATATATTCCATGCTGTTGTTGAGGACATCGACTGATGTTACAACATTACCAGGTAACTCAACAGTGCTATTAATGCTGGCAGGGGGATTGTGAGATTTATTGGCGTCGATGTTACAGTTTTCGCTAATCATGCTCATCTTCATGCAATCTTTTGTATTTTCATTAGCTCCAACGGTTACCGTTGAGCGGCTGATATCCAACATGAGAGCTTCGTTACCGTTCTCTAGAAAATTAGTTGTACTGTTCATAAGGCTAGCTACTGTACCAGCGTCATCCGATTGTTTGCTTGATTGCTTGGCGTGATTCACTTGCTGACTACAACTATTACTAATTTGATTCTCATTGCTGATGTTACTTTTAATATTGACACTATTGACGCATTGTATTTGGTCTTGCTGTTGTCGGTATTCAGATCGCCAATGTGATACACATTCCGCTTGCGTATCGGAAACTGTGCTTGCTGAAGGCAACATGTATAACGCACTACAACTGCTGTTGTTATGGCTGTTAGATGTGGTACAATTGTTGTTAATAACGCCAGCATTTCGATGATGAAGCTGAGTGTTTTCCTTTTGATTGCTGTTACTAACGACAGACATCGTGGATAAGCTAGTAGCACGCAGCGGATGTGGTTGACCAGTATCGATAATCTTTGGAATTTTCATTTCCTCAATGCAATAGGCTGACGTTAGCTCTTCGAGTGCGGATAGGCGCTTCTCCTTGCGTTTTTGACCCAATTTAATAGCCAACTGTATTTTTGGTAGAAGATAAATGAATGGATGGAATGGGGCGAAAATTTTCAATTAACTTACCTCGAGATCTTCATATGTTTTAAACTCCAATATGGCAAAACCATCGATGATTTCCTCTTCGAGCACTGGAGACCGGGGTAATTTTCTGCGAACAGGAGGTGGAGGACGAGGTGGTGGTTTGTCACGTGGAAGCAACA
Organism: Drosophila helvetica; assembly: GCA_963969585.1. Taxonomy (NCBI): domain Eukaryota; kingdom Metazoa; phylum Arthropoda; class Insecta; order Diptera; family Drosophilidae; genus Drosophila; species Drosophila helvetica. Next base: position 28,057,149 of record OZ018401.1, on the reverse strand, counting down.
GCGTTGATGATGATGACGTTGAAAGAAGATCTTCATCGAGAGATTCGCCTTCGCTGTCACTAGGCGTGGCCATTAATCCGGAATTGCACTCGGGGGAATGTGGCGGATTTAACAATAATGATGCAATACTATCTGTAGGAGGCAGAAGGTTGTTACTGCCATTACTACTGCTGGTAAAATTTCCGTTGGAATTATTGCTGTCCTCGCCCATGCTGCCCGCGCTATTTATGTGGTATATCATGCCATTGCCTGGTCCTGCCCCCGGTCCACTACCTATCAGAACAGTTGATGAGGATCCAGTAGTGATGGCTCCGATTCCTTGACCTGCAGCTGCTGCAACAGCTACATTGACACTACCAGCACTACATCCACTGATTCCCATAGAACCAGCAATATATGTGCCATTTAAGGTACTTGAACTACACCGACTATCGCGTTCCGCTTGCAGACGCTGGGCACGCTCACGTCGTCGCTTTTGCTGACGCTGTTGTTTTGCGTTAAGACTTAGGTGAGCACTGCTGGATGTGTTGTTATTGGCAGTGTATCCATTTGTGTTGCCAGAACCCGCTCCTAATCCTGATCCGATTTGAGTACTTGCTATAGAAACTGCACCACCAGAAGCCAGTGTAGATACTGTTGTTGATGAGGATGGTGACCTTAAATCTATCTCCGTTGAAGCTACAGCTGCCGCAGCAGCTACTATCGAGAGTTCCGTATCGGAGTCGAAATCACTTGCACTGGGCCCTATTGAAACAGATACTGGACAGGCTGAAACTGACAAGGAAGCGCATCCTGATGTATATGTTTCTGTTTCAATCGACGCAGTGGAGTCTTGTGTTGAAGGTATAACCGGGGATTCTCCTTCAGGGGGAAGCTTTGCTGCTTCAGATATAACCACGTTTTCTTGTTCTGAGAGAGTAGCAGAAGGTGGAGGAAGGTCTAAGACTGCTGTCGCAAGTCCCGTCACAAGTGTTGGTATAACTGTCGCCACACCAAGTGCCGTCATATTTGTATCATCTAGGTATTGGGACGCTGTTTCTCTAGCCCCAGCTACTGCTGTAGCGGTTGCACCGTCATGTAATGACAGCTGCTGATTTTGTGATCCAGATCCATTAATGCTTCCAGTAGCTGACGCCTTTAATTTAGCGCTTGTATTGGTATTTTCCAGATCCATGACGTTGTGGCTTAGGGATCGGGTTCAGAGTCCTACAATTTAAATTGTTCTTATTTTTATGCTCCGTTTTAGGGAGAACTATCTATATCCATTAGACGTATTCTGATAAAAGGCAAAACAAAAACCAACACCGCCTGAAAACAACAGTTTCCAAATCGTTCCGTTCCGATATCTCTAAGCCGGTAGCGACAATTCTCAATTAAAACGCGTTTTATTTGCAAAAATCGATTACTCGTGTCAATTTTTATGTTTTCCTTTGCATTAGTCTACTATATGCAGTAACAACCTAAAAACTTTCAGCATGCACAATGAATGGTTCGATATTGGCTCCGGTTTTTTTTTATTTTTAGGTGACACAAGTAAATCTATTATCTTTATATTATTATCATTTATTGAAATACTTTTGCTTCATGAAAATTAATTTATATGTAGCATTTGTATCCCTATTATATACATATGAATATAAAATATAAATGACCAAGTAAATACTTTAGTCTATCTCAAATCTATTTCACAAAACAAAGAATCTAATAAACTGTAGACAATTAGACGTCACAACTACAGCGTATGAACTATTTCAAAAATTTTCTTTCACAAAGTTCTCCAAATTTATTTATTTTTGTGGTTCATATAAATATGTATTTATAAATGGAATATTTTGCACTACTTCATTCTTTATCATATACTCATTCTACATATGTATCGCCACTCTTTTTTTTTTATCTATGCTTGTGTCGTCTATGGTCATAGTCGGCTGCTAGAGCGCTCGCGCGCTAGTCATTATATTTGTGAGACTGTATAAAACGTCTCTAGTAACAATAGTCATCTCGCTTACACTTGAGATTGCAGTCAACATACATAGTTGTCGTCCCGACGTGTTGTGTACGCAGCGCCGCAAACAGCACTACACAACACGTACATACATACATACAAGAGACTTTTTGTAATACGAACACAATTGCGTATGTATATTTTGAACTTAAAACACATATCACTGCAGACAGCACATAGCTTAGCCTTTACGTATAAGACGTACAGCTGAAATGCCTATACTATATTAAATTTTGCATTAAAAACAATTATTTATATCCCGAAACGTTTTAACCACGAATAACCAACACCAAGAGTCAGAGAAGGGCGGCTTGGCCGATAAGTGAAGTAGGTATTTTTACGCTCGAAAATATATCGAACTACTTCACCCGTGTCCACTTGGAATTTCGAAAAATTTATGAATATACAGCTATGATATGTATTTAGAAATTTGTTTACAAAAACTAGCCTGTTCCCACAGGCGACCATCCACCATCCATTTCGGGGATGGTCCGTAAGGTTTTGCTGTTCCTAAATTTCCCAGTTAGTTCCACCACCATTTTGAATGTTCCTAAACCGCACGTTTCTATGCGATATTCAGCCGATGTTTTCAAATGAAACTCTGAAAAATTGGCATTCATAACGAATATATGGAATTCACTACGAAAATATAAAAAATTACTTGAAAGACTGATTGATATGATCCAGCCAATGGCGAGGAGCCCAAAGGATTTTCAATCGAATATGCTCAATATCTTCGTCGGAAAAAGGCAAATACATAACGAGAAAAACGTATAGTTTTAGACATGTTTTTATTTGTTTAGGCAATGTTTTGCTTACGACGATGACAAAAAATGACTTACCGCTTTAAAAAATCACACAAAACATGGTCTTGTACATATTATCTTACTTGGATTGCAATTTACTTACAACAACCCACACCATTCTTGGCATACTTTCAGTAGATATATGTAGCACTGCAAAAAATTCGAATTCAATTATTTGGTTTTCCCTTCTGTCGAACACCACCATCAATTTTTGCAACAACATTTGTTGCTGATGAACCACAGTCGAAACATAAATTAAATTTTCAATATATGTTGTTAAATTTTTTCAAAATAGAGAGCACATGTTTTTTGTTTGTTATTGTCAGCTGTGTTTTCAATGGATGTGGTGGTGTGGGAATCGAGGTTTCACATCTTTTAAAAAAAACCACCGTTCCCCGTAAATTTGCTGTGTGGGAAAAGGCTAAAAGTTTGCGCACTTCTGTTTTCGCAATTTTTTGTTATCGATAGAGTTTAATTTCCTAAATTGTTTTGAGATATTTCAGTTGATAATAACTGCTTTCTGTTGCCAATTAACAAAATGTTGTTAAATATCAGACAGGTTCCGGGTATCACTTACTTTTGCGTTTTACTTTTTCAACCAAAACGTACCGTTTTCAATTAAATGCTCCCCCGTTAACACAAGTTTTTTCATCGATACGTTTCATTGTGACATCTTTTCAGATACACAAAAACAGCAGACGTATATATATATCCTATATCTTAAAAATTGTGGTTTTCGTTCTTTGTGGGCGCGGAAGGGGGCGTGGCCAAATTTTGAAACAAACTCGTCTCGGTTTGATATCACAGGAGCTTGGATAGAAAGTTTGGTTGATCTACAGTGACGCACTAAAGTGATGGCACAGCTTCAAATTTCAACTTCAAATGTTATTGCCAGGCTTATGCAGAATTTTAATGAATCAATTTTTTTGTATATATTTATATTAAACATTTGTTTATTCATTGGTAACATTTTTTTGCTTTTTTTTAACGTTTTTAAACTTTAAAACAAAAGGAACTTTTTTCGTGACACAAAAGTCAAAAGGGCACAGTTTCCTTACTTATTGGATTTATTTTTATCTCAAGCCCAATCTGGTCACTCTTTTTTATGAAATTCATTACGGTACTTCCCCTTAAACACATGTATCGAAAAGTTTCCAAAAAAAGTACAGCTTTCCTTAAGTTATTTCGTATTTTGGCTGAATTCTCTCAAAATAAGCGCAAAGAATCGAACGTAGCTCAGCGAAAGATTGTCCTTCACCTGCACAATGAAGGCATATCTTATGGCGAAATGCCAAGATTATGGAATTCAGCAGATTTTCCATCAGAAGCATCGTTCAGCGATTTAAAGGGGCAACTAGCTTGGAGAATGCACCCAGATCAGGACGTCCAAGGGCTTTAAGTGACCGTGAACGCAACCAGGCGATCCGAAAAGTTACGGTGGACCCCAAAATGTCTTCTTCCTAGATTGCTGCTGAGCCCAAAACTAAGATTGGGAAGGAAATCCACCCCATGACTGTGAGAAGACCCTGCATGAAGCCAACTACCATTGTCGTGCTGCTAGACCAAAGCCTTTGATCTCCGAGGTTAATCAAAAAAAGCGTTTAGACTATGCTAGAGAGCACTTGAGTAAGTCAATTGATTTCTGGGATCAGGTGCTCTTTTCGGATGAAAGCAAATTTAATATTTTTCGATCCGATGGCCGTCAACACATATGGAGAAAGCCAAACACTGAATTGGATAAAAATAGCTTGGCACCAACAGTGAAACACGGCGGCGGAGGAGTCATGGTGTGGGGATGCATGTCATCTGCGGGGGTTGCAGAGCTGGTATTCATCGAGGGAATAATGAACAAGGTCTATTACCTCAACATTTTAAAGGATAATTTAAAAAAAAGTGCCCTGAAGCTCAATATGCCAGATTCGTTCACCTTTATGCAAGACAATGATCCTAAGCATTCTGCCAAAGATGTGCGTTTGTGGCTCACCTACAATACCGCACATGTGCTGCCGCATCCGCCACAGTCACCTGACCTTAATCCGATCGAGCACCTGTGGGAGAAGCTGGATCGACGGATGAAAATACATCAAATTTCATACAAAAATAACCTTAAACAGGCATTATTGGAAGAATGGAAGAATATTTCAGAAGAACCCACAAAAAAGTTGGTTCATTCCATGCCAAGACGTCTTGATGATGTCATCAAGCTAAAAGGACTACCGACCAAATATTAATTTTTATTTTAGCTATGAAAAAATCATTCTTAGGTGAAGTGTGCGAAGACTTTTGTGTCATGAAATAAGTACCTTTTGATTTAAAGTTTAAATAGTTTTAAGTACGTTAAAAAAAAAAACCAAAAAAAATTTTACCAATGAATAAACAAATGTTTTATTTAAATATAAACACAAAAATTGATTCAATAAAATTCTGCATAAGCCTGGCAATAACATTTGAAGTTGAAATTAGAAGCCGTCACTTTAGTGCGTCACTTACTGTGCTTATTTTGGGCCCATTTTATGAAATCATTTCATGCAATGGGGAAAAAAGTGTGTGCATAAACACCATTTCATGTATTCGCTAGCACACGAAAGTAACTATGAATTCAGCCTGACTTCATGAAATGGTGTACAAATTAGGTGGCAGCCCCGGGCGAAAAAAGTAAATAAGTGACAGCGGAAAAATAAGATTAATAGAAAATGTGTGTGGAATCAAAAATATCCCTTTTGACTGATGCCAAGTTGACTGAGCTTCTTGCGCTGGTGAAGGAGGAGGATTTAATATCAAAGATGTTGCCAAATTACACATCTGACAACTCTGGTGATATGATTTCATGTATTCGTCTCTGTCGAATAAATAGGGACTTTTTTAATTTTACGTATTCTAGAATTCATGAAATTCATAGCATAAACATAGTAATAGTATATTATGAGAAAAAACACAGTTGTACAAAGCTCTATTGTGTATGATATTAATAGACGCACAACCATTAAGTATTGTTATTGATAATAGCTTTGTTAGATTCCTGTTTTTACTAGATCCCCGTTATAGACTTCCAAGTAAAGCGTACATTCGCGATTGAAGCTTTTGCATATACGTAAAAAAAACTATTTTTGTGGCACTAACCACAGATACAAACAAAATTTGCATACAAATTGGATGATTAGAAAATTGAAAACGTGTGATCTGGTCTGATGAGTCAAAATTTAACTGTTTTGAATCAATCGTGGTCCAATTTTTATGCTGTATTACAAATTTCAATCTTGCCCTAACAATTTTTTCCAACATCGCAAATTTTGTTTGATTAACTGTTGCGATGTTCCCAATGTTGTGAAGCGCTGTCTTAGCTGTCCAGCAACACACATGTTTATATATTGCTATAGAAGCATCCTTTGGTGTTAGGAACCTATTCTTCTTCATTTCCAACATCATAAGTCTAGCATCAGAGTCTGTAAACATCTTAAGGCGGCACTAGACTTGGTGTAAGGGAAAAAATGTCGCATCTTTTGCACTCTGATCCCCACCGATTAACTAATGTCGAGCTTTTTAGCAATGGGACGTGTCGATCAGCTATGAATACAATACTATTTTAAGGCACAAGATAGACACTATTTAATAAATTCAAGAAATCTGCTTCGATTTGTAGGAACCATGTCTTAATTTAATGTATGTATAACAAGAATACAAATATAAGATATTTAACGGTAAGCTTGAAAGCTTTTTTCTGATAAGAAACTTGAGAAAGTGAAAATAAATTAAATTGACGAAAGGAGTGAGTTGTTGAGAATTTTTCTTTTCACTTGTTGAAAACTTCTCATTAATTTTTGCTATCATTGCCTACTTGTTAAGGATGAAGTTATTGATATGGAAAAATAAAATGGTTTGCTTTGCTTTATTCGATAAGCTGTTGTGGGCGACGAAAGTCTGTGATTATGAGTATGGAGTCACTTTTGCTTCCCACTGTATGTAATTTATTATATGTTCGCAAAAGGGACAAATTGAATTTAAACAAAAAAAAAAATTAATTAAGTCGAACCCTTTCGGAGATTTTTATATATTAGATGTTTCCATTTTTGTTTACATAAGTTTTTTACATCTGTCTTCTCTACATATCTACATCTACTTCCTACATATACATACACGGCTGTGTGCGAGAGAGAGAGAGAGAATGAATCTGCGCTTGGAAGGCCACTGAAATTTAATTTGTTCCTTCTGGCTATATTAATGATTTGTCTGATCCAGATTCAATACTCTGATAGAGATGGTCATATTCTATGATACTGCGTTTTTAGTTTTCTCGTATCTTTAAAATTGTGTATGCCACAGATTTTCGTCCTTTGTGGGGCGGAAGGGGGCGGGGCCTTAGCGGCCTTAGCCGCCTTAATCGCGGCCTTAGCCGCGATGATGCGAATATTTGACCGACTGCCTTACGAGTATTTGATAGACTGGGGTGCATGTAAGCAAGGCATTACAATATAAGAAGCCAGAGAGCTACTGCCAGCTCCGAACAGGACCTTTTCTTAGCGTTGGTTATAGTTTCAAATACCTTATAGTTTTCTATATATACTACATAAGATTTGAAAATAAAAACACAACGTTCCCCCTCGTTTTAGAAGTACAGTAATATCTCGAGGTGAAAAATATTATTGGATGTTCATTTACTATTATCAGAAATGCCAAGAACCGCGTCATTCCTCCTGAAATGGTGCTACGCTACACCCGAAGTATGCCAAATCGAATAGATGAACTCAAAAAATCAAAAGAGCTGTGGACTCATTATTATAAAATGTTCAAAAAAAATATTTGTTTAAAAATAGCCGCAGTGCAAAACTGTAACATTTGACTTTTTTTTAAATTTTTGTTTGGTATATTTCTTCCAGCTTATCAAATGACTTCAAATTTGTAGATAAGAGAGCCAAATACTAACCAAACAAGACTAAGATCTTAAGCATGCATAAAGTAGAACAGAAAATACAGACCGTTGAAGGGAGCACATTGAACTCGTGTTACAGTTTTGTTAAATGGTCTAAAGAAAAGGATATGTAACTCCCAGATGTATAGTTTTTAGTTGTTACCTTTTATTTTGATTCAATTAACATTAACCAAAATAATAATATTTCTTGACGTTTACCCAAACGATTTCATAATTTCATGATTTTTTGAAGAGGTGCGGTTTCTCTGACCACTGGTGTATAGTTCGCCTCGAACCAAAATTTATTGACACATGTGATATGCATGCAGTAGGTGTCAATAGCAAGGATCGGCGAGCGAAGAAGTGCCGCTCATAGGTCCTGTTGGAAGCTGCCGAGCTTTTTCGGCAACTGTGACTCCACATTTACGAAATAATAATTCTCCGTTGTTGGATTTAGTTTGTGTTTATTGTTCGATTGATTTTATATATTTGGGGCCGTGTCCGTGAGTTTGAGGTGGTGGAAAATTATGCAAAAAGTTTTAGTAGGTGAAAACATAAACCGTTATAGCGCTGTTGTCCAATTCCGTTAGGCGCGCGAATGATGGTAGAGAGCCATCGCGGCCTTAGCCGCGATGATGCGAATATTTGACCGACTGCCTTACGAGTATTTGATAGACTGGGGTGCATGTAAGCAAGGCATTACAATATAAGAAGCCAGAGAGCTACTGCCAGCTCCGAACAGGACCTTTTCTTAGCGTTGGTTATAGTTTCAAATACCTTATAGTTTCCTATATATACTACATAAGTTTTTAAAATAATACAGTTCGAATTTACAACTCAACTCATCAACATCTGCTGCTTCGAGCCAGATTCATCATTGATCTGGAGAATAGAAGCAGCATCAACATTTGGTCCATCGAGCCTCTGTGTTTCCCCCACCCGTGGTAAGAAATTCAGATGAATCAGCGCCATAAAAGCCCTTGGCTTCTATAGTAAAATCGCAAACTAAAAAACGCCAAGACTCTGTTCTCCCCACCAGTGGTAAGAGACAGAATATCTTAAACCCTTGAATTTTATAAAAAGGCAATACAAACAGAATAGCGTAATCCCTTGGGTTTCAATACCAAGGTCACTATCAATAATTAAAAAAAAGACGACAATAAGTTACTGATCTCCCCCACCAGTGGCAAGAAACACAGTAGATAAAGTCGCAAAAAGGATACTGTTCTCCCCCACCAGCGGTAAGAGACACAGTAGATAAAATCGCAAAAATAATAAAAAGACAATACTAAAATTCTGATCTCCCCCACCAGTGGTAAGAGACACATAAGATAAAATCGCAAAATAACCTCAGCCTAAGTGAACACATCCAAGTTGTGAGTCGGGGCACAACGTAGTCAACAAGGCGACCACAATAAAAACACTCCCAACGGTTCACTTAGGACTAAAAGCTTAATACAAAATATGGCCCCGATTCGGCAAAAGTTTATTAGAAGAGCAGGAGCAGTTAGAGGAAGAAGTGTTAAAGCTTCAGGATGAATTACAAAAAAACCGCTTACTAAAAACACAACAGTAGACGTCCTGAAAATTTGGGAGACGATAAAGAGAGCTATCGTAGCAAATCACGAAAATTTAACGAAGGATGGTGTCGGAAAGGAGGAATATTTCGAACGAATAATATTCTATTTCTTAATGGAAAAATACATGAAACTAATCAGACAACTGAATGGTGAGAAAGGTGTTATATTAGAAAGAAACATCTTGGAAAAAACTATGATCAAGCGACCAATACATAAAGTGTATCCCCTCATTAATATCAAGAAATACACAGAAAGCCGTAATCAAATTGAAACATTAAAAAACTCTCTTCCACTTTGTATATCAATCAAAATAAATGGCAAAGAACCTAGGGGATTTTCAAATTAGTAAACCCACATTGCTAATGCCAGTTCCAAAGAAGATGTAGCAAAAACATCTCTTTAAAAGTGGAAACTGGTTGAAATGTTTCAGTTCGTCCCGAACAGAGAACAGCGGATATGAATAGAACCGGACACAAAACTACACCGCAATAGACACAACCTTAGCGGACCGCAGGAAACATGTTCATAAAAATGAACAGGACCTATCACCAGGCCAAGGGGCGATCATCACATCTTTAGCGAACCGCGGGCAATATGTTCATGCTCATAAATAGGATCCAACAGCAGGCAACGCCGAAGAAAATACAGTCCACTTAAAGGAGGCCGCAACTCGCAGTTATCACATCTTTAGCGAACCGCGGGCAATATGTTCATAAAAAAGAACAGACCACCCCATAAACAATACAGTCCACTTGAAGGAGGCCACTTGAGAAAAAGGACACATAGAGTTCGACCATAAAAATATATACATGGGTCACGTCGAGCCCAAATCTATTGACACATAATGTATACATGCATTAGGTGTCAATAGCAAACATGAGCGAGCGAAAGAAAGTTTGGTTGATCTAGCTCTTATAGTCTCTGAGATCTAGGCGTCAAAAAATTCGATCAGGCATAGCACCCACCTAGGTGTGTGAGAGAGAGCGAGAGGGAACGATGCCTTTCGTAATGGTTTTCTTCATTGTGGCTATATTTATGATCTGATCTGATCCAGATTCAACACTCTGATAGATATTGTCACTGTCTATGATGCTGCGTTTTTAGATTCCTCGTATCTTTTAAATTGTGCATGCCACAGATTTTCGAAGGCGAAAACGGTCGGGGGGGGGGGGGAATTTTGAAATACTTGTAACAGTGTGATAGGACAGGAGTCTGGATACAAAATAAGGTTGCTCTAGCTTTTATGGTCTCTGAGCTATGGGCGCTAATGAAGACGGAGGGACGGACGGACAAACAGACAAGACATATAAAGTCGGCTACTGATGCTGATTAAGAATATATATACTTTATGGGGTCGGAAACGCTTCCTTCTGGGTGTTACACACAGCCATGTTTTCAACAAATCTAATATACCTTACGGACGTTGACGTGCAATGACTGCACCATCAAGTGGCCCATGGGACACCAGCCGAATGCTGTTACGCGCGAATCCCAGACCAAAACGAAGCCCTCCTCCCACCCAACCGACCGAGGGGCGCTGCCGCAAAACGCGCGACTCGTTAACCGAACCGATCGCGATCATGCAGGAAAGATAGATGTTAGACTAGTATTCGAGGAAAATCAGAACTAATCTTACTAAAGGAATTAAGCATGCATTAAAACTATCGTACTCAACAACTACAATTTCTAACTACGAGAAAGGTATGTGAGTAATAGTGATTTATGAAGAGGAAGGGAATTAGTTGCCGATATGATATGGTAGAGGGAATTATAATCCGAGCATAAAATCTAAAAGGTTCATGCAAGGAATAATTCGATCTACAAATCGGAAGAAACAAAGGTATATAATTTCTAGTAATTCTAATAGGAATCGTGAAGTTTATGCGGCTCAACAAGTCCGGGCTATCTACGTCCCCCTTGATCAAGTTGTGCACAAAAATTACACCAAGCATTTTTCTACGGTTAACTAAGAATGGAAGGTTTTCGCGTAGAGCGAAAATTAAAAAGTTTTTCTGTACTGATTCTATACGGTCCTGGTATACTTTGTACTGAGGGCACCATACACAAGAACCATATTTTAAAATCGGACGAACAAGCGATATATAGAGAGTCTTTTAGGGGTCTTTTATAAACCCAAGCACGCCCATGGCCTTATTTACCATGGTAGAAATGTGTTCAGAAAACTTTTACTTGGGATCTAAAAGAACACCAAGATCATCAACTAGGGTAATTCTCTCGAGAGAACCCCCGCCTAGTGTCTAAGGAGCCAGAAAGGAGCTGGAGCGATGAAATGTCATTACTTTACATTTCGAAGCATTAAGGTATAACAGATTTGCACAACACCATGACTGAAAGCTATTAAGATCGGATTGCAACCTGGAGTGAGATAAGCTATCCTTGAACTGGACACACAGCTTAACATCATCCGCATACATAAGTACTCGAGAGTATGTTAATACCGAAGGCAGGTCATTAATAAAGAGTGTAAAGAGTAGGGGGCCTAGATGGCTGCACTGTGGTACGCCCGAAGTAACCATAACTGGTTTTTGAAGAAGACTCTTTGGGATCTGGAACAAAGGTAGCTAGAAATCCATCTCAAGAGATTGGGTGGAAACCCTAAAAGGTCACGGTTTTGTGCTAGGAGAGAACGGTTTACAGAGTCGAATGCTTTACTGATGTTCGGAGCAGAACGACAAATAATCATTTTAAAGTAAACGCCATCGAGCATCACTGTTTGGATTTGTTTGCTATTATCTAATACATGTAATATCTCTCTCGTCATAAGCTCCCTCCCCACTAAAGCTTGCGCTCTCGTTTTGCGTTTTGTCTGATCAGAGCTTTCGGCTGCTGCTGCAGCCGGGCCTCTCTGCTTAGAGTTAGTGCAGCTCCGATCACCAAACACAATAAACATACATTATATTCTAAAATAACCTATCGTGCGATTTTTAATATAAACCTAGGTGATAATTTGATATCTTCCTTTAAACATTTGGTGACCCCGACGTGATCTGGAGTCTGTACCACGATTTAATAAGAAAATTGTCGATATCGTTCGGGCAATTTATTATTCGGGCAAGCTGTTTGTGCATAAATCGGTGCCAAGCACATAAAAACACACAGAACAAACACATGCAAAACGTACTGCAGTGATATTCAGTGACATTGTGCATTACCGGCATTTGGTTGCAGCTCAGTGCAAAGTTCATTTTCACGTTCCATAACTGTAAACAAAATCGGTCTTATAACTGAGTGAAAGATCCCCGCCAAGAAACGGTGTTGTTGCGCGTGTATTAGTGCAAGCGCAGTGCAAAGCCCTCAGAAGTTGAGGCAAAAGCAGAACGAAAATCGAAACCGTTTGTTTGTCGTCGCTTGGCTGTTTCGGCTGGCCTGCGCATATAGGGTGTTATATCGTTCCCCTCGGAAAACTTCTTATAGTGTTTTTTTTGTGTGTAAGCCCTAATCTTGTGGCGTTAAAAAATGGCGGAAAATCATGATATGGTTCATGCTCTGACGGCGGCCAGTGAGGTGGACTTTTACAAAGCAAAAACGAGGTCTATTCAGCGGCAACTCGTGGCGATGAACAAATTCCTAACGGATGAGTCTATCCTTCAGTTTGACGAAGCTGACCTGCGTGCGCGATTAAAGCACCACGAAAAAATGTACTCCGAGTTCAACGCTGCACAGAGCAGCTTGGAAAGGCTCGATTTCACGGTGCTCGACGGTGACGCGCGGTCCGAAATCGCGAACGTGTACATGCAAATCGATGCAAAACTAAATCGCGAGCTAGCAGCACTGGAGAAGGTGATCAGTGCAAACTCAACCACCATGCCTCATCATTTCGCTGGAGAAGTTTCGCTCAACGCATCAACTCGGAAGTCGAGGCTGCCGCATCTAGTATTGGCTCGTTTTGGGGGAGACTACGCAGACTGGCCAAACTTCTTCTCGATGTTTAAGACCGTTGTGGACAACGAGCAAGAGCTGAGTAATTTGGAAAAGTTCCAGTATCTACGTGCTGGCCTAGACGGGGTAGCACTAGAAACCATACGTTCCATCGATATATCTGATGGGAATTATGAGACTGCTTTGGAACTGCTCACTAATCGTTTCGACAATAATTACCATCATTTTCAGGCTCACGTAAAGGCGATATTTGGGTTACAAGGCGTTGAGATGGGATCTGCGAGGAGTCTTGGGCAACTTAGCGATAAGATCAATGCTCACCTGCGTGCGATTCGGACTTTGGCATCAACTGAGGAAATTTTAGATGGACTTCTCATACACATTGTGACGCATAGGCTGGACACCAAGACCCGGGAAAAATGGGAAGAAGACTTACCGTCCGACAAGCTGCTGACATGGAAAGCCCTTGCTTCGTTTCTGGAGAAGCGATGCAGGATGATGGAGAATCAGGAAAGTGAATTGGTAATCGAAACCATCAAGCCATCAGGTGGGAGAAACAATACGCAAGCCTAGTCAAATTGTCCTCATTGCCTCACCTAATAATGAAAATAAGTCTGGTTGTAGGTTTTGCGACGGAAAGGACCACATCATAACCAATTGCAGCATGTTTCTGAATTTGTCCCCTACTTTGCGCTATAAGGAAGCAAAGAAAATGCATCTCTGCCTCAATTGTTTGCGCAAGGGCCACGGCTTACAGCAGTGTAAGTCTGGAAGCTGCAAGCAGTGTCGTATGAAACACCATACGTTGCTCCATAAGACTCAAAGCCCGGTTCCACCTGCAATCATTGATGCAGACGTGAGCCTCCCGCAATCGCAATCATCGGCCTTGGTTTCATGCTCAGCCTCTCCACCTTACTCTCCACCTATTCCCAATATCTCGAAAGATTACGTGTTGCTAGCTACGGCCATCGTTTTGGTTAAAAATCGTGTTGGAACGCTTGTCCCATGTCGGGCAATATTGGATTCCGCATCGCAGCTCAATTTTATAACGTCTCGTGTGGCTGGTCATCTGCAGCTAAAACATCGGCACTCGCCCGTCTCGATATCTGGCATTGGAGAATCGTCTCTTACTTCGAATAAAGCTGTGGAAGTCGTCATGCAGTCTCAGTATGGCAGCTATAGTTCCTCATTCACGGCGGTCGTAACTAGAGTCATCACTGACTATCAGCCGCACTACGATATCAATGCTGCAGAATGGGATGTACCAAAGAATATCAATTTAGCTGACCCTTTGTTTTTTAGATCTCAGCGAATCGATATGCTGTTAGGCGCTGGTATATTCTTTGATTTGCTCTGTGCTGGGAAGATGCATTTGGCTGAGACGCTGCCATCACTCCAGAACACCAAACTTGGTTGGATTGTCTCTGGAGGGCTGGCTCATACCACCAGCAATCGAGTCGCTCTGGCTACGACAACAGGAACCCACGCACCAAAGGAAGATGAGGATTCTTTGCCGAATGCTGTAAAGCGCTTTTGGGAGCTTGAAAATTGTTATTCATCGGAGGCAGCTGAATCGAGTGAGGATCTACTCTGCGAGCATTTGTTTAAGAAAAACTACTCTCGGTTGGAAAATGGTCAATTTTCTGTTCGATTATTAGCTAGTGCTGGTTTTGAGGACCTTGGCGACTCATTCTGTCTCGCTCTTCGTCGTTTCAAAAGTCTGGAGACAAAACTTTCCAAAAACCTCTCGCTGAAGGCTCAATATAGTGCGTTCCTAAGAGAATATCTGGATTTGGGGCACATGTCGTTGGCTTCTAGCACCATAAATGTGCCACAATTTTTCTTGCGGCATCATTGCGTGCAAAAACTCGACAGCAGCAGTACGAAACTACGTGTTGTTTTCGATGGATCTGCAAAGACCACATCAGGGCGCTCCCTCAATCACTTACTGCTCACTGGGCCAACGATTCAGCCAAAAATATTCAACACACTACTTCGTTTTAGGTTCTTCAGAATTGCACTTTGTGGAGATATCTGCAAGATGTATCGCTGTGTTCGGATGTCGCCCCCGGATGAATATTTGCAATGCATCCTTTGGCGCGAAAAGCCTACTGATGAAATCAAGATTTACAAGCTAGAGACCGTTACGTATGGAACAAAGCCTGCTGCTTTTTTGGCAATTCGTGCCATGCACCAACTATCGTACGACGAGGCTGCGTCATTTCCTATAGGAGCCCAAGTCGTGAGAAGGGATTTCTACGTAGACGATCTCATATCTGGTGGAGACACAATAGAGGAGGTGAATGTGATCCGTCGTCAAGTAAAAGAGCTGCTGCATAAAGGACACTTTCCTATACGAAAATGGAGTTCCAATGAGCCCAGAGTGCTTGAAGAGGAGCCTACGAATGACAGGGAAAAACTGTTAAAGTTTCATGATGGAACGGATATAGCGAAAGCGTTAGGTTTGGAATGGGATCCTAGTTCGGATAACCTACTGTTCAATTTTTCGTAAATCATGCCAGAAGGCCCGCCCACCAAACGTACTGTCCTGTCTTCTATAGCCAGATTCTACGATCCGCTCGGTTTGATAGCACCTATTCTGTCCAAAGCCAAAATATTCCTACAGAGTTTATGGAAGGAGGATTTAGGATGGGATGATGCACTACCTGAACATTTGTCGGCAGTTTGGTCTAATTTGACATCGCAATTACGCATCGTTCAGAATTTCAAATTTCCACGTTTTGTCATGCTGCCGAACTCATCCCTCCAGTTGCACTCATTTTGTGACGCCAGCATGACCGCATATGGAGCTTGCGTTTACATAAGATCGAATATACAAGGGCAAACCGCATCTCGCTTGCTCTGCTCGAAGTCCAAAATAGCGCCTTTAAAAACGCTAACCATACCCAAATTGGAATTTTCCGCGGCGTTGCTCTTGGCTGAGCTCGTCGTAAGTGCGTAAGAGCTCGTCCACTGTTGGTCGGATTCAACTATCGTGTTGTCTTGGATACGTGAAGCCCCATCAAACTTTAACGTTTTTGTTTCCAACAGAATTGCGCAAATCCAGGAGTTGACCAAGGACATGGAGTGGCATCACGTCCCAACAGCTCTTAACCCAGCCGATGTCGTATCGAGGGGATGTTCTCCAATAGAGCTCTTAGATTTGAAATTGTGGCTAAATGGACCGTCGTACCTTTTATCGGACTCGTCAGGATGGCCTGCTCAGGTTCCGCAAGCTGTTGACCTACCGGAGCGCCGACAGACATCATTGGTTGGAGCAGTTGCAAAGGACCTCTCATGTGACAGCAAGTACACGAACTCGTTTGGCAAGCTCCAACGTGTCTTTGGATATATTTATCGTTTTATCTCCCTTCGAAGCAAGGAATATGTTCGAGCAGGTGCCGCGCTCACCGTGCAGGACCTTGCAGGCGGCACTCGTCTTCTAATAAGAAGTGTCCAGCAGGTTCATTTTGCTGAGGAGCTGAACGCACTCAACGCTAGTGCAGCACTTCCTGCCAAGAGCAAGTTGCTTTCTCTGCGCCCGATGCTCGGTGGTGATGGGCTTCTTCGTGTAGGAGGAAGGCTTCAAAACTCAAATATGGACTACGATGCAAAGCACCCAATATTGCTTCCGAAAGGTCATCCGATCACGAAGGCAATTATAACTTTCTATCATGAAAAGTTATTACATGGTGGTCCACAGGTTTTGCTTGCATCGCTTCGTCAGAAATATTGGTCTGTTGGAGGGCGGAAATTGGTGGCAAGCGTCATAAGAAAATGCGTTCGATGTTTTCGGACTAAGCCAATTTTGGCTGAGCACGTAATGGGAGACTTGCCGACGGATCGAGTCCAACCAAACCCCGCATTCCACACAACTGGAATTGATTTTTGCGGGCCGTTCTATCATAAAACTGATGTTCGAAATAGACCACCATGCAAATGCTACATTGCAATATTTGTTTGCTTTTCAACAAAGGCCGCGCATTTGGAGGTCGTCAAGGATCTAACCACAGCCTCATTCATAGCAGCATTGAGACGCTTTATCAGCCTAAGGGGCAAGCCTCGGACCTTGTGGACGGACAACGCAACCAATTTCGTGGGTGCAAGAAATGAACTGCTAGAGCTCAAGGAGTTGTTTAACAGTGAGCCAAACATCTCCGTCATCGCTTCATTTTGCCTTAGCGATGGAATCGACTGGAAGTTTATCCCTCCTCGTTCACCTCATTTCGGCGGGTTATGGGAAGCAGCTGTCAAGTCGGCAAAATACCACTTTTATCGAGTCGTCGGCGCATCAGTGCTAAACCTTGAAGAGCTTCGCACTCTCGTATATGAGATTTCGGCAATTCTTAACTCTCGACCACTTTATCCAATTTCAGAAGACCCAGACAGTCTAGATGTGCTTACGCCTGCTCACTTTCTAAAGGGCTCGAGCTTCACAACGTTTCCAGAACCGGACATCACGCATCTCAACGCTGACCGTCTAAGTCGCTGGCAGCAGGTGTCCCAAATGCAACAAAACTTCTGGCGAAAGTGGAGCATGGAGTATCTGTCCATGCTGCAAGAGAGGAGCAAGTGGAGAGATTCTACGGAAAACATAAGGATTGGAAGCGTCGTCCTCTTAAAGGATGAAAACTTGCCACCACTCAAATGGCTTCTCGGCCGTGTCGAGGAGGCCATACCAGGCAAGGATGGAATCGTCAGAGTCGCAATGGTTCGAACAGCGACGGGTCTAATGAAAAGAGCCGTTGGGAAGCTAGCCGTCCTGCCCGTCGACGCTGGAGTTGAAAGCCGTGCTCTTTCAACGGGGGGAGGATGTTCGGAGCAGAACGACAAATAATCATTTTAAAGTAAATGCCATCGAGCATCACTGTTTGGATTTGTTTGCTATTATCTAATACATGTAATATTTCTCTCGTCATCATCTCGTCACATCTATCGTCTATCTCTCTCGTAGTGTTCAGACGCGTTTTTTCATTGCGCTCCGCTCAATTTTCACTTATTTTGTATAAACAACCGGTGTTTGTCCAAAATAAATCTCTTTCGAACTAACAAATTAACTTGCTAACTTAAAGTCTATCCTGAATCGCGAGTGCATGCCTATTTACTGTGTAAATCATAATTTAATAATTCTTTTTTGCGTCGGTTAACATTGTGTTTTTGTTGTTGCTTTTCGTAAGTACGCTCTCACATTGAATTTAGCCCGCTCTCATCTTGTAGTCTGTGCTTTAGCATCACTCTCTCCCTATAACCCAAACATAAATAACTGTTCTTCTTCTCTCGCTCTCAATACTTTCCGTGTAGTAGCGCTCTCTCTCTCTCATTGCAGCTGCTGCAACCGCTCTCCTCTCTCCGCTCAGTTTTTACTAATTCCGCTTTAAGCGTTTGCCTGGCACACTGGTCTGATTTCTATTTGTTTTGAAATAAATTTTGTTTATTGTTTATTATGGAATCACCTATTATCTGTACAAAAAAAACCTGCAAACAGGTGGTCACCCCTGATCAGTCGAGTATCCCCTGCTACCTTTGCAGAAAAGCAATGCACGCAAAGTGCGCTGGGTACTCAGGCCTCGTGGGTGATGCAATTTCCAAGCATAATGGCTTGTTCTACTGTTGTGAGGCATGCCGGGGGGCTCACATAGAGATTGCCAGGTTTATGGGGCAGACGCGGAATGGCTTTAAGGAGCTGACTGTGGGCTTTAAAAAGCAGTACGATCGGCTCCTAGCCATGGAGTCTTTGTTTAGCAGTTTGCAACTGCTGAATGAGTCTCCTAGGCGGAAAAAGGTCACTCCGCGGGATCTGCAAGCCCCAACTGTCCCTCTGCCGCCCGTTGCCGAACAACCGACTCCGACCACTCCAATTGTGCAGCAGCCGATATCGTTTGCTATTCCAAGGGCAACGACAGCTGCTGGTGATGCAAATTCGGCAGCCGAATTTATCACTTCGGAGAACGTACAACCAGAAATTTCCGTAGCGTCCGTGTCCGTCGAGACCGCCAGCATTACTAATATCCCGTCCACTTCGATCCCGCCAACAAACATACGACCCGGACCACCGGGTATTGCCATCACAGGTACAAGGTCTGTGGTGCCAAACCCAAGATTGGTGGTGATCACACCTACACCTAAACGACAAATATTTGTCTCACGGCTTGCCCCTTACACCACTATAGATGACGTTACTGCTTTTATTCAAAGCAATATACAAGCCGATGGTTTAAAGGTGGAGAAGTTTAACTTCTCTTATGCCAGGGATGTAGCTTCATTTAAAATAAGCGTCTCCCCAACTCATTTTGACACCATTTGCTCTGCCAAATTTTGGCCAGAGAACATGGTGGTGAAGGAGTTTAAGGCAAAGAAGAAGAGTAGGCCCCCAATAACTCTTAATACTAGTCAGGCCAGTGCTCCATCCTCATCTTCCCAGTCCACCCATCAAAAAAAACTAACTTCCTTTCTCTTAATCACCTACCAGAATGTTAGAGGCTTGCGTAGTAAGCTCAGCACTCTGTTTCGGGATAGCGTCGCATTTGCATCCCATGTAATTGTGTTTACAGAGACCTGGTTAAAACCGGAAATTCTTAGTTCTGAAGTTTTGGCAGGTCGGTACACAATCTTTAGAAATGACCGTTCGTCTCGACGTGCAGGTGGGGTTCTGATTGCAGTGGACTCTAACTTCACGTCGGAACATTTTACAGTCCAGATTCAACAAGAACTGGAATTCCTGTGTATAAAACTGATTCTTCCCGCTTTTTCAGTCTTTATTACATGCTCGTATATTCCACCTTCTTCGGATATCGCAATTTATGATCAGCACTTGTCCGCCTTAAGCGCTGTTTCTTCCTCGCTATCGGATAAAGATCATATGATA
Source organism: Drosophila helvetica (assembly GCA_963969585.1). Lineage (NCBI taxonomy): Eukaryota > Metazoa > Arthropoda > Insecta > Diptera > Drosophilidae > Drosophila > Drosophila helvetica. The sequence goes on along the minus strand of OZ018401.1, from coordinate 28,037,087 downwards.
GTTCTTGGGGATTTCAATTTACCAGGAACTGTTTGGTCTTCGGTAAACGAGTCTAATAACCTAGTCCCCATGTCACGACATGACTTTATAGACGGCTTACTCGACTTATCCCTGTCTCAAGTCAACCATGTGAACAATTCCCTGGGTCGATTGCTTGATCTGTGCTTTGTAACGGATCCGACCATTGCGTTGTTAACCCGAGTCCCTCCGCTCACTATACCTGAAGACGCCTACCATCCTACACTTGAAGTGTCGCTCGATATAGGACCAACCGCATTGGATCGGTCGGGTAGGCTACCTCAATGTGTCCGCTGCTTTCGTAAAGCCGAGTTTGCGAAGCTTAATAACCTCATTAGGGATTTTGATTGGTCCGCTTTGTATTTGTGCACTGATGTTACAATATGCACAAACATTTTCTATGATGCACTTGACTCACTTTTTGAGTCTTGTGTCCCACTTTCCTGTCCTATTAGATCTGGGAAGCCCCCTTGGTTTACCAAAGAGTTATCCAGTCTAAAAAACTTAAAATCAAGACTTTACAAAAAATTTCAAGAAGTTGGCTCTCCTGCTTCTCTCTCTCGCTATGTAATGGCTCGGTCAAACTTTTCAGTTCTTAATTCCCAGTGTTATAAGAACTACCTATCTAGATGCAGGATACGTTTTTCTCAGGACCCTAAGCAGTTTTACAGCTTCGTAAACAGTAAGCGTAAAACGTCCGCTCACCCATCCTCGCTATCATTTCTTAATACGTCGGCAAACACTGATCAGGCAATTGCCGATCTTTTTGCCCAATACTTCCAAACAACCTATTCTCAGGAATGCTACTCCGGGCAGCCGTACCCATACGGTTTACCCAGGTCGAACGGCATCTTCAGTCCCTTGCTAAATGAAAGCTCTCTGCTTCTTGACCTCCGGAAAGTTAAGCCGGTGTTTTCACCGGGTCCGGACGGAGTTCCCGGCTGCGTACTTAGATACTGCGCCGAGTCTCTGTGTGGACCGTTGCTTAAACTATTCAGCCTGTCCATTAACTCTTCATGCTTCCCCTCCATATGGAAGGAGTCGTTCATTATTCCTCTCCATAAGAAAGGTAGTAAGTCTGACGCGAAGAACTACAGAGGTATATCAAAGTTATCCGCAATTCCTAAAGTGTTTGAGAAAATTTTAACTCCGCACCTGCAGCATCTTTGCAGATCACTTATATCTCCAGCCCAGCATGGATTTATAAGGCGGAGATCAACAACCACGAATTTATTGGAGTTCACCTCCTTTATCATTAAAGGCTTCCAAGGTAATCTACAGACGGATGTCATTTACACAGATTTCAGTAAAGCATTCGACTCTGTAAACCACACTCTCCTAGCACAAAAACTTGACCTTTTAGGGTTTCCACCCAATCTCTTGAGATGGATTTCTAGCTACCTTTGTTCCAGGTCCCAAAGAGTCCTCTTCAAAAACTCCCTATCTTCACCAGTTATGGTTACTTCGGGCGTACCACAGGGCAGCCATCTAGGCCCCCTACTCTTTACACTCTTTATAAATGACCTGCCTTCGGTATTAACATACTCTCGAGTACTTATGTATGCGGATGATGTTAAGCTGTGTGTCCAGTTCAAGGACAGCTTATCTCACTCCAGGTTGCAATCCGATCTTAATACCTTTCAGTCATGGTGTTGTGCAAATTTGTTATACCTTAATGCTTCGAAATGTAAAGTAATGACATTTCATCGCTCCAGCGCCTTCCTGGCTCCTTACACACTAGGCGGGGGTTCTCTCGAGAGAATTACCCTAGTTGATGATCTTGGTGTTCTTCTAGATCCCAAGTTAAAGTTTTCTGAACACATTTCTACCATGGTAAATAAGGCCATGGGCGTGCTTGGGTTTATAAAGAGGTGGTCAAAGGAATTTGACGACCCCTATATAACAAAGACTCTCTATATTTCGCTTGTTCGTCCGATTTTAGAATACGGTTCTTGTGTATGGTGCCCTCAGTACAAAGTACACCAGGACCGTATAGAATCAGTCCAGAAAAACTTTTTAATTTTCGCTCTACGCGGCCTCAACTGGGATGCAAGTGTGAGACTGCCGTCTTACTCTAGTAGATCGCTTTTAATAAACCTTCCATCTTTAGTTAACCGTAGAACAATGCTTGGTGTGATTTTTGTGCACAACTTGATCAAGGGTGACGTAGATAGCCCTGACTTGTTGAGCCGCATAAACTTCACGATTCCTATTAGAATTACTAGAAATTATATACCTTTGTTCCTTCCGATTTGTAGATCGAATTATTCCTTGCATGAACCTTTTAGAGTTTTATGCTCGGATTATAATTCCCTCTACCATATTATATCGGCAACTAATTCCCTTCCTCTTCTCAAATTACTAATACTCACATACCTTTCTCGTAGTTAGTAATTGTAGTTGTGGTGTACGATAGTTTTAATGCATGATTAATCTCCTTTAGTAAGATTAGTTCTAATTTTCCTCGAATACTAGTCTAACATCTATCTTTCCTGCATGATCGCGATCGGTTCGGTTAACGAGTCGCGTGTTTTGCGACAGCGCCCCTCGGTCGGTTGGGTGGGAGGAGGGCTGCGTTTTGGCCTGGGATTCGCGCGTAACAGCATTCGGCTGGTGTCCCATGGGCCACTTGATGGTGCAGTCATTGCACGTCAACGTCCAAACAATAAGCTCCCTCCCCGCTAAAGCTTGCGCTCTCGTTTTGCGTTTTGTCTGATCAGAGCTTTCGGCTGCTGCTGCAGCCGGGCCTCTCTGCTTAGAGTTAGTGCAGCTCCGATCACCAAACACAATAAACATACATTATATTCTAAAATAACCTATCGTGCGATTTTTAATATAAACCTAGGTGATAATTTGATATCTTCATTTAAACAACTGAAATCTGTGTAAATGACATCCATCTGTAGATTACCTTGGAAGCCTTTAATTATGAAGGAGGTGAACTCCAATAAATTCGTGGTTGTTGATCTCCGCCTTATAATTCCATGCTGGGCAGGAGATATAAGTGATCTGCAAAGATGCTGCAGGTGCGGATTTAAAATTTTCTCAAAAACTTCAGGAATTGCGGATAACTTGGATATACCTCTGTAGTTCTTCGCGTCAGACTTACTACCTTTCTTATGGAGAGGAATTATGAACGACTCCTTCCATATGGAGGGAAAGCAAGAAGAGTTTATGGACAGGCTGAATAGTTTCAGCAACGGTCCACACAGAGACTCGGCGCAGTACCTAAGTATACAGCCGGGAACTCCGTCCGGACCCTGTGAAAACACCGGCTTAACTTTCCGGAGATCATGAAGCAGTGAGCTTTCATTTAGCAAGGGACTGAAGATGCCGTTCGACCTCGGTAAACCGTATGGGTACGGCTGACCGGAGTAGCATTCCTGTGAATAGGTTGTTTGAAAGAATTGGGCAAAAAGATCGGCCATTGCCTGATCAGTATTTGCCGACGTATTAAGAAATGAAAGCGATGATGGATGTTTTACGCTTACTGTTTACGAAGCTGTAAAACTGCTTAGGGTCCTGAGAAAAACGTATCCTGCATCTAGATAGGTAGTTCTTATAGCATTGGGAATTAAGAACTGAAAAGTTTGACCGAGCCATTACAGGTTATTAAGCTTCGCAAACTCGGCTTTACGAAAGCAGCGGACACATCGAGGTAGCCTACCCGACCGATCCAATGCGGTTGGTCTTATATCGAGCGACACTGCAAGTGTAGAATGGTATAGTGAGGCGTCTTCAGGTATAGTGAGCGGAGGGACTCGGGTTAACAAGTTAGTGGTCGGATCCGTTAAAAGCACAGATCAAGTAATCGACCCAGGGAATTTTTCATATGGATGACTTGAGACAGGGATAAGTAAGCCGTCTATAAAGTCATGTCATGACATGGGCACTAGGTTATTAGACTCGTTTACCGAAGACCAAACAGTTCCTGGCGAATTGAAATCCCCAAGAACTTTCATATGATCTTTATCAGATAGCGAGGAAGAAACAGCGCTTAAGGCGGACAAGTGCTGCTCATAAATTGCGATATTCGAAGAAGGTGGAATATACGAGCATGTAATAAAGACTGAAAAAGCGGGAAGAATCAGTTTTATACACAGGAATTCCAGTTCTTGTTGAATCTGAACTGTAAAATGTTCCGACATGAAGTTAGAGTCCACTGCAATCAGAACACCACCTGCACGTCGAAACGAACAGTCATTTCTAAAGGTTGTGTACCGACCTGCCAAAACTTCAGAACTAAGAATTTCCGGTTTTAGCCAGGTCTCTGTGAACACAATTACATGGGATGCAAATGCGACGCTATCCCGATACAGAGTGCTGAGCAAACTACGCAAGCCTCTAACATTCTGGTAGGTAATCAAGAGAGAGGAAGTTAGTTTTTTGGATGGGGGCTAGTTATTGGGGGCCTATTCTTCTTCTTTGGCTTAAACTCCTTCACCACCATGTTCTCTGGCCAAAATTTGGCAGAGCAAATGGTGTCAAGATGAGTCGGGGAGATGCTTAATTTGAATGAAGCTACATCCCTGGCATAAGAGAAGTTAAACTTCTCCACCTTTAATAAAAGCAGTAACGTCTTCAATAGTGGTGTAAGGGGCAAGCCGTGTGACAAAAATTTGTCGATTAGGTGTAGTTGTGATCACCACCAATCTCGGGTTTGGCACCACAGACCTTGTACCTGTGATGGCAATACCCGGTGGTCCGGGTCGTATGTTAGTTGGTGGGATCGAAGTGGACGGGATATTAAGATTGTTGGCGGACTCGCCGGACACGGACGCTACGGAAATTTCTGTTGTTCGTTCTCCAAAGTGATAAATTCCGATGCCGAATTTGCATCACCAGCAGCTGTCGTTGCTCTTGGAATAGCAAACTATATCGGCTGCTGCACAATTGGAGTGGTCGGAGTCAGTTGTTCGGCAACGGGCGGATGACGGACAGTTGGGGCTTGCAGATCCCGCGGAGTGACCTTTTTTCGTCTAGGAGACTCATTCAGCAGTTGCAAACTGCTAAACAAAGACTCCATGGCTAGAAGCTGATCGTACTGCTTTTTAAAGCCTACGGTCAGCTCCTTAAAGCCATTCCACGTCTGCCTCATTAACCTGGCCATCTCTATGTGAGCCCCCCGGCATGCCTCACAACTGTAAAACAAGCCATGATGTTTGGATATTGCATCACCCACGAGGCCTGAGTACCCAGCGCACTTTGCGTGCATTACTCTTTCGCAAAGATAGCAGGGGATACTCGGCTGAGCAAGGGTGACCACCTGTTTGCAGGTTTTTTTGGTACAGATAATAGGGGATTCCATTTTAAATACAATAGAGAAACAACATTTATCTAAAAGATTATCAGACCAGTGTGCCAGGCAAACGCTTAAAGCGGAATTAGTAAAAATTGAGCGGAGAGAGGAGAGCGGTTGCAGCAGCTGCAATGGGAGAGAGAGAGAGCGCTACTGCACGGAAAGTATCGGGAGCGAGAGAGGAAGAACAGTTATTTATGTTTGGGTTATAGGTAGTGATAGAACAACCAAAGCTGAGAGCGGCTAAATATAATGCAATGCGTACTTACGAAAAGCAACTACAAAAACACACTGTTAACCGACACAAAAAAGATTTATTAAATTGGGTTTTACACATTAAAAAGACATGCACTCGCGATTCAGGATAGGTTTTTAGGACTTTATGTTAGCAAGTTAATTTGTTAGTTCGATAAAGGTTTATTTTGGACAAACACCGGCTGTTTATACAAAATAAGTGAAAAATGAGCGGAGCGCAAAGAAAAAACGCGTCTGAACACTACGAGAGAGATTAGATGTGGCACAGCTAGATGTAACGATGTTGCAATGTATTGTAGTATGCGCATATATCGGGTACCCACTGTACTAAGGCTACTTAGAGAATACGCACTGTAACTCTTTGTTTCAGTGTTTGTATAATTATAAAGTCCAAGCCATTACTGAGCGATCGTATTTCGATCGCCCAAGAATGTCTCTGACAACAAAAGTGCAACGTCAGCATATTTCCATGGCTAGACGGCACATAGCTTTGCATACATACATATAACTTCCCTCGCGCTCCCGCCGAGCATATATACATAAACATTTTTTTCATGCTCACGCTAACACCAGTGTCGAGCATACCATATATATAAGCTAATATGTAATTCAGCCGCGGAGCTGCCGGCTACACCGACAGCGCTGCTTGGCTGCCTTAGCCTTACGAGGGAATAAGAATATGCATTTAAATTTAATGAATAAACGGGAACAAAAGAGATCGGACGTGCCTTTTAACTTCGTATAAATGTATCTTAATTCATGGCGACAGTGACTTAGGTCTTAGAGGACCTAGGACCTGCCGAAATGGATTCTGGAAGATCCCGGACCAAGGACCGTGAACAGTAATGCAAAATTGACTTGTGATATAAAACAAAACGAGAGGGAACGTTGTGAACGTTATTTTATAAGCGGTACTCAGTCAGTATATATGTATGTGAGCTAACGATATACATACATATGTAATTTATTACATGTTCGCAAAAGGGACAAATTAAATTTTAGCCAAAAAAGAAAACAAAAATTAAGTCAAACCCTTTCCATTTTTGTGTGCGTTTGTTTTCTCTGTCTTCTCTACATTTCCATATCTACATACATACGTCTTTACTACGACTCGTCTTTACTACGCGCTTGGAAGGCGTTGCGTGGCCACTGAAATTTCATTTGTTCTTTCTGGCTATAATAATGATCTGACCTGATTCAGATTCGGCAATCTGGTACATCCGCTTATGATTCTGCGTTTTAAGTTTTCTCGTATCTTTAAAATTGTGCATGCCACAGATTTTCGTTTTTTGAGTGGGCGGGAGGGGGCGGAACGAAATTTTGAGATACACTTGTAATAGTGTGATAGGACAGGAGTCTGGATACAAAATTGTGTTCGTCTAGCTTTTATAGTCTCTGAGCTATATGCGCTAATGAAGACGGACAGACGGACGGACAGATAGACATAGCTATATCGACTCGGCTTTTGATGCTGATCAAGAATATATATACTTTATGGTGTCGGAAACGCTTCCTTCTGGGTGTTACACACATCCATTTTTTCAACAAATCTAATATACCTCTATACTCTTCGAGTACCGGGTATAAAAAAATAAAGATCTGAAAAGGCACCGACAACGCTTTTAAGAGCTAACATCAAGACAATGGAATTAAAAAGGAAAAAAGAGTCACCGCCAACGCTACAAAGAGCGTGCATAGTCTTAGAAAAACCTGTGCGATGACCAGCACCGGCACCGCCTGAGTCCATAGGCACCTGAAGATATACAAAAGTGACCTGTGCGAAGACCTGCACCGGCCCCGCCCAGCGTGTCAAGCTGGGCCAGAAAAAACAAAGTGCGAGTGGCATATAGGCCGTCCCTTGCGACTCCGAGGGACACATATCAAAAGAAGAAACTAAAGTGCGAGTGGCATACAGGCCGCCCCTTGCACCTCCGTGGGACCAAAATAAAGAAAAACTACACGGAAACGGAACTGGAGCTACAACAACACGATCAATTTAACACGTCGGCAAACAACTTTGCACTGGTGCAAAGCAATGCAAAGAGCTGCATTAATTAAGGCTACTGCCTCATTTGTCCCTAATTTTGAATCTACCCACAAGCGATACGTGCAAACGCTGCTTGTAAACTACTAAAATCTGTTAGGCTTTTATACTGAAACCATAAGACCGGTATTGTTTTATATAGAGCCCAATACTGTAAATCGGTCATATTTAAACTAACACACAATATTTTTCCTCAAATGAATGTATAGGAGGTATTTTTCCATTATTGTCTTTTTCATTTCCTACTAATTGCTTGTGGCATGTATAGTGGATATCAACAACTACAACGTAATTAGCTATTTATGTACGTTGTGGTATATATTATGGTACGGGGTTCGACTATAGCATTTTATACATTTAATACGTTTCCGTGGTGATGATTCATCGCCAAAAGTAAAGTGGAGTTTAACCTTCGACATGAATTCCCTACATGTATTCCATCATACATTTATTTTTATAGCCTGCACTCGAAGAGTATAGGGGTGATAACGGTTGTGTGTAACACCCAGAAGGAAGCGTTTCCGACCCCATAAAGCATATATATTCTTGATCAGCATCAATAGCCGAGTCGATATAGCCATGTCTGTCTGTCCGACCGTCCGTCCCCATTAGCGCCTATATCTCAGAGACTTTACAAGCAAGAGCAAACAAATTTTTGTATCCCGATTTCTCTGATGTCACACTATTAAAGATGTATTTCAAAATTTCGCTCCGCCCTCTTCCGCCCACACAAAGGACAAAAATCTGTGGCATGCACAATTTTTAAGATGCGAGAAAAAAAAAAACGCAGAATCATAGACAATGATCATATCTATCAGAGTGTTGAATCAGGATCAGATCGAATCGTTAATATAGCCACAATGAAGAAACCCATTTCGAAATGCATCGTTCCTCTCGCTCTCTCTCATACGCGACCCCGTCTGCTATGCCCGTTCGTCTAGATGAGCGCCTAGATCACAGAGACTAGAAAAGCTAGATCAACCAAACTTTTTATCCGAGCTCCTGTGATATCAAACCGAGAGCAGTTTATTTTCAAATTTGGCAACGCCCACTTCTGCCCCCACAAAGGACAAAAATCTGTGGAATCCACACTTTTGAAGATACGGGAAAATCAACAACGCAGAATCATGGACAATACTCGTATCTACCAGATTGCCGAATTTTTATTAGGTCGGATCATTATTATAGCAAAAAGGAACAATTGAAATTTCAGTGGTCTTCCAAGCGCTTCTCATTCTCTCTCTTTCCCTCTCTCTCACACAGCCGTGTATGTATTGTATGTGTATTCAATGTTCAGGCCTCATACTCGACAGATGGCCTTTCGCTTTTGAAGCAGACGGAGACACTTGACCTGGGAGACTTGTTCGATTCCAAATTTCTCTTTATCGAGCATTTGACCTTAATTTTGCCAAAAGCCTATGCCATGTCCGGCTTCGATACGCGTAATTCATTCCAGTTTAATGACCCATATACGAGGCTAAGTCTTTATGCATTTCTTGTGAGCTCTTGCCTTGAGTATGCTTCAGTAGTTTGGAACCCCATGGGTGTCGTTCAGATTGCGCGTATCGAGAGATTGCAAGGGAAGCTTTTGAAGCTTGCACTCCAGCCCTTCCAATTTTCTTGTCCGGTGCCGTCCTATGAGTGCAGATGTTGCATCGTGCATCTCTCCTCCCTTGAGGATCGAAGGACCATTGCGGCTCAGCTATTTTTATACGATATATTAGTGGGTAACATCGATTGCCCTATCCTGCTTAGTAGGATTGGCTTCAACACGCCTGCCAGAAGCCATATGGCCCATGCACTTTTTGTTGTTGATCTCCACCGGACCAGCTACGGGAATAATGAGCCATTATGTAGGGCGCTTCGTCAGTATAATGCGCTGCCAGCTGGGATGCGATTTGACTTTTGCCATGGGAAAGCATCCGTCAGACGGTCACTGATTTTTTCATGTCATAAAAGAACATTACAAAATAGTATATTTAACAGATTTTTTCGCGACATTACTCAGTAATGACTCGTAAAATGTTTTTCACGATAACGTTAAATGTGCACTTACAAACATTGTAAATATTCCTGAAAACATGGACGATGAATGGGAATTAGGAATTACAGACTTATATCTAAATAAATGTATAAAAACCATGCCTGAGAACACCTCTCTTGTATCTTCAGAAATAACAGAATTTGTGATTAGCTTAGTAAATGGAGAAACCTTTAGATATGAAAATGAATCTGGAGAGTCTGAATATTTTGAAAATGGGTTGATTTTTGTTTACACCGACATTATCAAACCAAGATGTGTGGGAAACAAAAGACCTCGGTGTCTTCGAGTATTACATTATAATGGAAAGGAGAAAATTATAAAATTCAAAAATATTGAATACTATCCCATTGAAAAATGGTCTCCAAAAGAAATTTCATACTTAATTACCGATTCGAAAGGATATAAAGTACCATTCGAAACTTCCGCAGTTCCAATTTTTGTTACTCTTCACTTTAGAAAACGAAAAGAAATGATATAAATAATACTGTAAAGATGACCATTTATTCAGAGTAGAAATAGCCATCATGACGAAATCTTAGCAACAATATTATTTAAATCAGTGTGGAGGAGGTTTAAGTCATATAGGAATATAGACTTCCTATACACCCTTCCTGTTACACCCAGAGTTATTCAACAAGGTAGAGGAATTGGAAATTGTTTTAGTGGCCTTTTTAATTACATAAAACCATTATTTCTTTGGGGGATAAACGCTATTAATCAAGCTTCTGAGACTTGAAAGGCTATAATAAATGAGTTTGGTCGTATTGGACTGTATTGTTTATTGGTTGGCCTGTGTCGGTTAAAACCATAAAACCGACCATAAAATCATATACATGCGTCACGTCGAACCCAAATCTATTAACACATGTGGTTTGCATATAGTAAGTGTCATTAGAAGGGATGAGCGTGGGAACAAGTGCCGCACATCCCTCCTTTTCTTGGCGTTGGTCTTAGTTTTAATTACCTTATATTTTCCTATATATAGTGCATAAGTTTTGAAAATAAAACAGTGCAAATTTACAACTCAACTCAACAACATCAACATTTGGTCCATCGAGCCTCTGTGTTTCCCCCACCCGTGGTAAGAAATTCAGAAATATCAGCGCCAGGAAAAGCATAAACCCTTGTCTTCGATAGTAAGGTCGCAACCTAAAAAACACCAAGCCTCGGTTCTCCCCCACCAGTGGTAAGAGACAGATAGCGTATTCCCTTGATTTTTATAACAAGGTGCTAGTGGCAATAAAAACAGAATAGCGCAATCCCATGGGTTTCAATACCAAGGTCACTGTCAATAATTAAAAAAGACGACAATAAGTTACTGATCTCCCCCACCAGTGGCAAGAAACACAGTAGATAAAGTCGCAAAAAGGACACTGTTCTCCCCCACCAGCGGTAAGAGACACAGTAGATAAAATCGCAAAAATAATAAAAAGACAATACTAAAATTCTGATCTCCCCCACCAGTGGTAAGAGACACATTAGATAAAATCGCAAAATAACCTCAGCCTAAGTGAACACATCCAAGTTGTGAGTCGGGGCACAACGTAGTCAACAAGGCGACCACAATAAAAACACCCCCAACGGTTCACTTAGGACTAAAAGGTTAAATAAAAAAATGGCCACGATTCGGCAAAAGTTTCTAGAAGAGCAGGAGCAGTTAGAGGAGCAAATGTTAAAACTTCAGGACGAAGCATCAAAACAACCGCCTACTAAAAACAAGACAGCAGAAGCCCTGAAAAAGTTGGAAACAATCCAGAATGATATTGAAGAAAATCACGAAAAATTAATAAAGGATGGTGTCGGAAAGGAGGAATATTTCGAAAAAACAATATTTTATTTCTTAAAAGATAAATACATGAAACTAAAAGGACAACTAAAGTGTGAGAAGGGTGTGATCTTAGAAAGAAACATCTTAGACGAAAGGCACTACAGGAGAAACCTACCTGTAGAATCGCCCGGCCCATCTACCGGAAAAACCATAAGTTTCGACGACACATTTTTAGACGGCACCTTAAACCAATCCGTAAGTCAGAAAGAAACTTGTCAGACCAGTAGAAAAGCAGAAAAACTGCTACGCCTTTGCAACGACATACACGGTGAGATAAACAACAAAATGTATAAAGTCATTAACCAATACGATATCGATTGTCTGGAGGATACATTATCAAAAATGAGAACACTGTATATAGAATCGCAGAGTCTCTCAGAAGACGTCACAAAAATGTATCGCACGACATACACGGAATGTGGGAGAAAATTAGAATTATTAAAAAACCAATTAAAAGTGGAATCTAATCGGATCGATAATGATTTTAGATGCCAAGTAGAGTTCGAGAAGGTAAAAATACCAACGTTCGATGGAGACGTAAAGGAATGGACGACATTTCACAATCTCTTCGAAGAGATGATACATGATCAAAAGAGCATACACAATACGGAAAAAATGATGCGGCTGAAAGGTGCGTTAAGAGGTGTCGCAGCACGTCTAATCCAACACTTGCAAATATCGGCTGCCAACTATGAAGTAGCTTGGTCGACGCTCAAAAAGAGGTACGAAAATAGCAGGATGCTATTCACAGCGCAATGGAACAGATTTTTGGACCAATCAGAAATTAACAGCAACAATGCCGACGATGTAAGACAGCTGCTAGATACAACGAACGAATGCATAAATACCATTAATGCATTAGGAATAAATATTAATGAGGAAGATCCCTTTATCGCAAGAATAATAATTCGAAAGCTTGATAATGAAGGAATGCGACACTTTGAGCAAGCCATTCAAAAACCCAGAGAAATTCAAAAGTTTTCAGATCTGCTAAAATGTTTGGAACAGCAGTATCAAATACTAACAGCAGTAGCAGGAAACAATCATGGTACCAGAAGAAGGAGGACATTTCAAAAGCAAATAACACCCGTCTACTCAAAAATGACAAAATTTAAATGTTGCAACTATGAAGGTCATGTTATCTCGGAGTGCCGAACATTCGAACGGTTAACACCAGAAAACCGATTGCAATGGGCAAAAGACCGAAGGTTGTGCCTTATTTGTTTAAAGCACAATAGAAACGAGCAGTACTACGAAAAAAATAAAAAATGTAGAAAATTCAACCAATATCATAACGAAATGTTGCATATTGAATTCAAAAAAACCCCAGCAAATGTTACGACAATGACGTCCAAAAGTGGATCAACAGTAATCCTGGCAACAGCACAAGTAAGAGCAAAAGCTGCCAACGGAGAAAACATGCTATTAAGAGCATTAATCGACCAAGGATCTCAGGTATCTTCGATATCAGAGGAAGCCGCTCAGCTGCTAGGACTTCCTCGTCAAAGAGTCGTCACTAAAATACATGGGCTCAGCAAGACGCTAGTCAAAACACAAAATCAGAGTCGAGATAACGCCACGATTCCTAAGCAATCATAAAGAAGAAGTATAGGCTGCTGTCTTGTCATCTCTAACCAGTGCGCAACCAGAGAAATCATTCAGAATCGATTTAGTGTTGGGAGGAGAAGTATTTGCAATGATTCTCGAAAACGCTGTTGTCAAGATTGATGGCAGTCTCGGACAATATACTAAATTTGGTTGGATCATATCAGGCATAGTGAATATACCCAAAGCCAAGCCATTTCCGTTGGCAGTCACTAATTTGGAGCGATTTTGGGAGCTGGAAGAAGCCGAAGACCAAGACGCTAGTACAGAAGAGATGGAAAAACTATGGAAGAATACAAAAATTCCGCCAAACGCGACAAAAATGGACGATTTATAGTAAAGGTAGCGTTCAAGGAGGACAAGAAATTGGGCGAATCACGTAAACTAGCGATGGCCCGGCTATTGTCAATGCAACGCAAATTTAAGAGACAAGACGAGCTCCATAAAGGATTCAAGAGCTTTATGAAGGAGTAAAAGGATCTCGGTCACATGGCTAAAGTTAATGATGGATCGATGGGAAAATATTATCTTCCCCATCAAGCAGTCATCAGAGAGGGAAGTGCTACGACAAAATTGAGAGTCGTCTTCGATGCATCTGCAAAATCATCGAACGGGAAAAGTCTGAATGATGTAATGTATACTGGGCCATGGTTGCAAAAAGACATTTTCGACATCATCATCAAATGGAGAACGTGGAATATTGTATTAGCTGCCGATGTGGAAAAAATGTACAGACAGAAACAAATTTCCAAAGAAGACCAACCGTACCGTACTCTGGAGGGATGTTAAAATGAAGCCCATAGAGGAGTATGAACTACAAACAGTTACGTATGGGACATCGTCAGCACCGTTTTTAGCTGTTCGAACGCTAATGGAGATAGCTAATTATACCCTGGACCCCAATCTGCGAAACATCATCAAATCTGATTTTTACATGGATGATTTAATGACAGGAGCGGATACAATTGAGGAAGCACAAAATATACAAAAAACGATTGCTCCAGCGTCTTGCATTCGGATTTCATCTTCGGGAATGGTTATCGAACAACGAAAAAGTAATGGGGAAAATTGACTCTACAATGGAGAATGAAGTCATAGAAATAAACGAAAAAGAAACAGTTAAAACACTGGAACTACATTGGCAGCCAAAAGAAGACAACTTTAAATTTGAAGTCAACATGAGCACGGCGAAGACTTGTACAAAAAGATCAGTTCTATCCCAAGTAGCACGCATTTTTGACCCAATTGGATGGTTGTCTCCAGTCACAGTCATCGCAAAACTATATGTGCAGAAACTCTGGATACTAAAAGTAATATGGGACGAAGAATTATCCAACAACCTTGCAGACGAATGGAAACAATTTTCAGAAGGCATGGACATTAGGGTGGAGTGAAACTGACCAAAAAAAATAAAAATATTTTTTTCTTTACTCCTATATTGTTAATCAATGACCTCATTAAAAAATAAAAAAAGTGTTAAAAAAAATCAAAGTTCTAACACTTCATCTTGAGGTTCCGCATGAAGAATGTTTGAAATGTAATTTGCCAAAACAGGTTTTTTTGAAGCTTAATTATTCTTTTGCTTCCGCCAAAAACTAAGAGCTACTTTATAAGTAGTACTCTTGGTAGGAACGACAGACATCAATAGTAATCGCATATAAAAATAATCGATCAAAATAAATATAGTTCGAACTATTGTATGTGAACTTCCCGCCTTTTTGCACTTTTTTTTTTTGTTTACTCCACGGACTGGTAAGTTATTTGTTAATCTAAGCCTATTTTACGTACATATATAACATTTAAAACCGTTTAGGTGATCATTTGATATATGATATACGTACATAGTATTACATACACACAATTCGTCAAACAAACTATATAACAAACTATAAAATACGAAATGCCTAAAACTCGACAAGATGTGCGCTGCCCTATATTTGCTGATCCAAACAAAATTAGTGGAAATACTTTGCCAACACATTGCGATTTTATGAAACATTACTTGTGGACAAGAATCGACTTTCTTGAGTTGAGTAATGGAAAAGATCCTGCAGTGAAGGAAATATATGACGTTATTGCTACTGACATCGAAAACATTTGGAAATAGTCATCTATACCGACAATTAGTCACCAAAAAGTTGTCAATAGGCTAATTCTGTATCACAAAAAGGATCAAGGTATTAAGAAATTACGCGCGGTCAACAAAAAGCAGACTTTTTACAAAGATTCGCTCACTAAATTATTTAACATCGCAACATGTAAGTGTGCTTCCAGAGCAGTATGTAAATGCCCAACCAAATGCCCTCCTTCAGAAGAAATATTCTTAATTGACCAACGAAGAGATCGAAAAATGTATATTGGTAATGTGGATACAACTGTGACGAAATCTATTCAACGTAATGAAACCCGAAAGCGAAAGTACGACGAATTTGCTAAGAAAGCGGTCGACTGTTTAAGTACCACTTCATCCGTACAACAGATGAGTTTTTTATCAGATACATCTTCCAGTAAATCTTCAGAGTCCGATGAAAATGGGAATTTTACAAAAATATCCGCAAAAGAAGGAAACAAAAAAAAAGACCTCAAACAGACAACCATCAGATGAGACATAGTCTGCAAAAACTTGCAACAGCATGTGATAGAACTGGAGTTTCTGATCGATCAGCTGCTTTTATAGTAAACGCTGCCATGGTAGATATGAATATGATTAGTTCCAACAACTCATCTAATGTCATAGACCGAAGCAAGTGTCGTTGACAGCGCGAAAAAGTTCGCAAAGATTTGCAATGTGTACAACGAGATAAACCTATGATGGCTATTTATTTTGATGGTCGTAAAGACAAAACTCTATTTATGATCTGTTCTAAAAATATTTCAACTCGAAAGACTATCACTGAAGAACATATATCAATAATTTTTGAGCCGGCTCAGAATATATTGGTCATCTTTCTATTGATTCGGGAAAAGCAGCCACAATTGGAAAAAATATTGTCGAGTTTTTAGAAAATTAATTTGAACTTCGTTCTTCTCTTATGGCAATTGGATGTGATGGAACCGCTGTAAACACTGGACATGAAAATGGAGTCGTTTGCCTTATGGAAAGAAATCTTAATCGACCCTTGCAGTGGTTTGTGTGCTTGTTGCATACGAATGAATTACCACTGCGCCATTTATTTATTACTGTGGACGGTACGACAACAGGGCCGAAAAGCTTTACTGGAAGCATTGGCAAAATGCTGGAAAAATGTCGTGATCTTAATTGCCAATCGTCGATAGTGGTTTATTAAGCACCGATAAAAAATATCTGTACGACATATGCTCCGCAGTTTCTTCAGGCTCCGTATCACAAGACTTGGCTAGCAGAGACCCAGGAACCCTGGCACATTCACGTTGGCTAACTTGCGCAAACAGGATTCTTCGAGTATACATCGGAACAGCAAGGCCCACACAATCCCTAATAGATCTGGCCACTTTCGTTATGAAAGTATACGCACTAACTTGGTTTGACATCAAAACAAAGTCATCTTGTAAATATGGACCCGTCCACATATTTAACATGGTCAAAAGGAGTTTATATTTGAAAGATCGTCTAAAGAGCATTGTTTTAAAAACCATACAAAGAAATTCCTTTTTCGCACACCCAGAAAATATTATAGTGGCCATGTTACAAGATGATGCTTCTCATATAAGGGAATTGGCTATCCGAAAGATACTGAAGGCGAGTAAGGAGGCTAAAATAGTTCAAATTCGGGATTTTTATCTTCCAGAACTTCAAGTTAATGCCTTAGTTTATTATAATTTAATAAATTGGGCTAAAGAAGAAATAACAGAGCCTCCGATGACAATGACATATACAGACAGTGAAGTTGAGAGCTGGATATCATCAGTTACTGATTTCCTACAGTTCGATAAGTTTCCTTGCCACACTCAAGCTGTAGAAAGATGTGTCAAGCTTGTGACAGAGGCTTTATTGTCTGTCTGTGGACCACAAGCTAAGGATGGGTTCATTCGTACCCGAATAAAAGCAAGGAAGGAACTACCTCTGTTTGAGACAAAATCTCAATTTTTCACCTGAAAAAATATATAGAATATTCAGTACCTTAGGTTAATTTAAATTACCTTTCGTTATTTTGCATTAAATATTATTAGTTTTAAGATAAATACACGAAAAAAATCATTAAAAATACATGAAACACATTTTTTTTTTATGTCTCATAATGGGTTGTTTCTCCAAATAAAGTCTAGTGCGGAACCTTAAGAAATTTTTTTTTAATTTGAAATTTTGCACAGATTTGCTTAAGAGTTGGGATCATCGATTAATAATATAGCTGTGGGGATAACGGTTTTTATCCCCGATCGGCCGAATAATTATTTCGAATAAACAATGACACGGCGCACAAATAAAATTACAAAGCTCTTTAATGCGTGAAATCAGAATTGCAAGTGTCTCTTGCTTGCCCTTTACATTATATCATTGCCGCTCCGATCGCTGAGCGCAGCTTCGCTCGGAAACATAGAAAAACATAGAACATAGATGACGAAGAGCGAGCTTTGAGAGAGGGCAAGCAAGCATAAGCTTTAACAAACATATTGGCAAACATATTACATCTAACTTTGGTCGTACAAAAGCAACAGAAAGCCTGCTTCATTTGGCACAAACGCTGCCATCGACTCAGAAGGTTGACCCGGAGATGCGTCACGTCTGGCTCGTCGAATGCAGCACTGGGTGCTCCATTAAGAAAATGGTTTGGCGTGAGCACATCCAGATCGTCAGGACTTTCTGTTATTGCATAAAGTGGTCGAGAGTTTAGCAAAGCAGAGATTTCACTGGTCAGGGTCTGAATTTCATCAAGGGTGAAAATGTAGGTGCCAACGATGCGATGAAAATAATATTTGGCTGCTTTCACAGCAGCCATCCACAAGCCCCCAAAGTGAGGTGAGCGAGGGGGAATGAACTTCCAATCGATTCCACTAGAAACGCATAGATTCGATACAGCCGACGTATGAGGATCACTGAGGACAGCTGCCGAAGTTCCAAAAGTTCATTTTTTGCTCTTACAAAATTTGTCGCGTTGTCTGACCAGATGATTCGAGTTTTGGGGCGCAGACTTATAAAACGTCTCAATGCTGCCAAAAAAGATTCTGTGGACAAATCCCGAACAACTTCCAAGTGAGTCGCTTTGGTGCTGAAACATACGAAGAAAGCGATATAGCATTTGATTGGAGGCTTGCTTCTGGCTTCCGATTTGTAATAAAAGGGTCCGCAAAAATCAACGCCCGTTGTTTGGAATGCTGGATTAGTCCTTACGCGATCCGCAGGCAAACTTCCCATGATATGCTCCCTCAGCACTGGCTTCAACCGAAAACATCGAACACATCTGCGAATGATGCCTGCCACATATCCGCGTCCGCCGATAGGCCAGAATTTTTGCCGAAGCAATCCTAGCAATCCTTGAGCTCCTTCATGGAGAAATTTTTCCTGAAAAAATACGATAATAGAGACAGTGACAGGATGCCCCTTGGGCAGCAAGATTGGGTGTTTTGCGTCGTAGTCCAAATCGGAATTTTTGAGTCGGCCTCCAACTCGAATCAATCCAAACCTATCCAGAAATGAATTCAGTGAGGCCATCGTGCTTTTTGGTGGTAAAGACTTCTTGTTGGTGAGAGCTCTTATCTCTTCCGAAAATTGTTGTTGCTGTATTGCCCTTATGAGTAAATGCGTGCCGTTCTTGATGTCGCTTACGGTGTCCTCTCGACCGCGGTAAGCTTTTTTCCTTAAGACTGCAAAATCGATATATATAAGCAAACATGCGCTGCATTGATCCGAATGAGTTTTAAAATTTGCAATCGTATGATATATCCCTTTCCTTTGAAACAATTAATGCTAAACGACGACGTTCTGGTACATCAGTTGGCAATTGCAAGCCTGCAGGCCAGTCTGAGCTCGCACGAAGCAAAAAAGGTGGTCCAGAAATCCAAAGGCTGTTATCCATTAGTTCAGTAGGCGTGGCCACGCGATATGATGTCGGCCGGGTTCAACTTCGTGGGCACGTGATGCCAAGTCATTCCAGCAGTGAGCTCTTGTATCCGCTCAACCCGATTAGAGACAAATATATTAAAATTCAATGGCGATTCCCGAATCCAGGCAAGAGCTATGGAAGAATCCGACCATCAATGCACTTGGCATGGGACCGATAATCCCTTAATTTTGGTGGAAACTAGTTCAGCTAATACGAGGGCAGCCGTATTAGGGATAGTCATCCTTTTCAAGGGTGCGACCCTGGACTTGGATCGATTACATCCCTACATTTCGATTGTCAAACTTCGAGATGGCTTTCGGTGACTATCCCGTCGAATACAACCCCAAGGTCCATGGGCCCCACGACCCAGCCCGCTTCTATGGCAAAGCTGATGTCCCATTCGGACAGGTGAAATTGGGCGAGTTGGGCTCATGGTTCGGTCGCCGCAACAAGACCCCCAACGCCATGACGGGTGCCATCAGCCGTGCCTGGTGGCGCTGGCAGCATAAGTACGTTTTCCCCAAGCGTGCTGGCATCGCACCCTTCTTCCAGCTGACCGTGGCCAGCATGACGTTCTTCTATATGATCAACTACACCAAATTGAAGCACCACAGGAACTACAAGTACCACTAAACCCTGGAGGACTTCGGTTCCTGCTGCGATGGTGTTCACTTTATTTGTTTTACAACCTTCAAACATTACGATTCACGTTCGATAGAGTGCGGGAGGTGGGCTGACACTATATAATACTAGTACATTTGACTTTTGTGTTTTCAAAACGGCTTAAGTGAATAAAACGGCGGCGAAAAAAAAAAAAAAAAAAAAAAAATAAGAGATAACTTTGCACAATACCAAGAGCTTCCGAACGCATGTACACACACGGACCATATGCTGCCTGGCTCGCATCACAAAACGCATGCAATTCTAGTCTGGCTTTTTGTCGAAGCACGTAACGTGGAAATTTGAAGTTCTTGACTATCGACAACTGCGAAGTTAGCTCGTTCCACGCCGTATGAAGATCCTGGGGCAGACTTTCATCCCAGTCCAACTTGAGGTTTTCGTTCCATAACGACTGCATAAATATTTTTGCCTTTGTGATAATAGGAGAGATGAGTCCTAAAGGATCGTAAAACCAAGCTAGCGTAGAAAGGACCGAACGCTTCGATATTGGACCTGCCGCGGCTGTGACGTGAGCAAAACTAAACAGAAGGTTGTCCGTGGTGACCTCTGTCCCATCTTGAAAAGTAAGGAACTTTTCGCGATCCGCCTCAGACTTGCCTTCCAAAGCAGCGACTTCATTTGAGCACCATTTACGTATGGGAAAACATCCTTTCGAAAGTAGCTCCTTTACCTGATGACGAATCTCAATGACCGACTCAATGCTGTCCCCTCCTGCTATGAGATCATCGACATAAAAATCTCTTCTAACAATGTCCGCACCAAGCGGAAAATATGACTCCTCATCATTTGCCAATTGATGCATAGCACGAATGGCCAAGAAGGCGGCAGGTTTGGTCCCATAAGTGACAGTCTCCAATTTTATCATTTGAATCTCCTCCTTTGGGTCGTTACGCCATAGGATGCACTGCACATGCTGATCGAGATGAGAGACGCGTACACAGCGGTACATTTTGCAGATGTCGCCACACAAGGCAACTTTGAAGAAGCGAAAACGAAGCAGTGTTATTAAAATTTTAGGTTAGGTAGTGGGTCCGGCCATTAGCGCAGAATTTAGTGATATTCCAGACGCTGTTTCGGCAGAACCATTGAACACTACGCGTAATTTTGTGGTTGTACTCTCCTGCTTGTGGACGCAATGGTGAGGCAAAAAGTACTGAGGGAGGTCTAACTGTCGTGCAGTTGGAGACATGTGTCCTAAGTCCAGGTACTCCTGGAGAAATTTAGTATATTTTCCCTTAAGTTCTGCATTTTTTGCTAGCTTTCTTTCCAAATTTAGAAATCTACGAAGCGCTTGCTGATAAGATTCTCCTAATTCTTCCAAACTGAATTTAGTTGGCAAACGCACGGAGTAAGCTCCGGAATCTAGGCGAACGTAATTCGCAACAAAATGCTGCTCACAATAAATATCTTCTTTTGAAATTGATGAGGGCGAATAATCTCCGTCTACTTCCCAAAACCGTCTTACGATGTCGTTTAAATGGGTCTCGTCAGAGGCGATACTAGAGGACTTTTCAACAACTGGTAGCGCCGCACGGCTATTTCCGGAGTTGCTAATGCTTCCCGACACTATCCAGCCAAGTTTCGTCTTCTGCAATGTTGGTAACTGGCCCGACAGTCGAATCTGTCCGACGCACATTCAATCGAAAAACAAACCAACACCTATCAACAGGTTGACCCGCTGGGGCTTAGAGAAGTTAGGGTCAGCTAACTTTATATTGTTCGGCATTGTCCAATCCTTTGCGTCTAGGCCAAAGTTGGGCTGCAATCCTGTGATTGAGGCAGTGATAATTGCAGAGAGAGAACCGCGATAGCTTGCGTCTTGAGATTGCAGAACGATATCTACAGCCTTGCTCGAAGGTAGAACTGACTCTCCAATACCGTCAATTTGAACATGAGACGGATGAGGATCCAACTGGAGCTGATTGGCGAGTCTCGATGTTACAAAGTTAACCTGAGAAGCAGAATCCAAAATGGCACGACATGGGATAAGCGAATTATAAGGGCCTTTTATATATACGATTGCGGTAGCTAGCAACACATGTTGGCTAGGAAGAGATTTCGGGCTTGAGGGGGGAGGGCTAGGAGATTTGCTTGCTACTAGGGCACTCGCAGGATCATTCCCCCTCGATTCCGTGCTCGGCGACGGCAACTCAGCATCGGCGCCAACTTGCATGTGGAGCAGTGTGTGATGCTTGGCCTGACACTGCCTACATGTCCCTGACCTGCAACGTTGCAATGGATGACCCTTTTTGAGGCAGTTTAGGCATAAGTGGCTTTTTTTCGCCTCCTTGTATCGCGACATAACAGGGAGATTTAAAAACTCCTTACTACGGGATATGTAATGATCGGAGGACTTACAATAATTGCATATGAAGTTAGTATGGTCATGAATGGATGTGACAAGGAAACTGGGCTGTTTTTCTCCCACCTGCTGGGTAGGACTTGCTGCCATATCCATATCCATATCCGCTGCCACATTCTCGAGCATCCGACATTTCCTTTTCAAGAATGAGGCCATGTCTTTTCACAGAGGCAATCCAGTAAAAAATAGGAAGACGTTACCCAAACAGGAACTGTGCGCCGCTCATTTGCTAGCCAAGGTAATGAACCGTGCATCAAAACCTATACCTCAGGCTACTGCAATGTACGCTTGGAGTGACTCAACAATTACTTTAGCATGGATTCGGGAAAGTAAGAACAAGGATAAGTTCATAAGGAAGAGAGTAGATGAAATAAAAACCTACGTGCCAGAAGCAATATGGCATCATGTTAGCACAAAGGACAATCCCGCAGACAGTGCATCGCGTGGCATCTCTCCAGCCAAATTACAAGAACTAAATAATTGGTGAAACGGCCTAAATTGGTCTACCTTGCCAATAGACCAAGGGCCAATAACCACAAACGTACAGACTGAACATCAGTCTACATTCATAAGTCTCAAAAATGAAGGAGAGTTTGTAAATGAGCTCGTATCACGCTATTCGAGTTGGCTTAAACTACAGAGAGTAGAAGCATACATAAAGCATTTTTCCCACAGAGGAAGTACCTTACCGCAATAATTGACTGCAATCGAACTACAATCTGCAAGAATACTCATTATCAGATTATACCAAAAAAAACATTTTCAAGCCGGAATTCAGCAGCTCAACAGAGGAGAAACGGTCAAAAACGACAGCATGATCAGTAACCTCTATCCATTCCTGGATAAAGATGGTTTACTTAGAGTAGGTGGACGGTTAACTAAGTCTGACCTTCCATTTAACACAAAACATCCAATCATACTTATGAAGTCTCATTTAACTGGGCTCTTAATTAAAGAATGTCATCATGCAACCTTTCATGGAGGAAATCAGTTGATGGAAGCTGTTTAGAGGAAGATATCAATTTATCACCTAGGTTTATATTAAAAATCGCACGATAGGTTATTTTAGAATATAATGTATGTTTATTGTGTTTGGTGATCGGAGCTGCACTAACTCTAAGAAGAGGCCCGGCTGCAGCAGCAGCCGAAAGTTCTGATCAGACAAAACGCAAAACGAGAGCGCAAGCTTTAGCGGGGAGGGAGCTTATGACGAGAGAGATATTACATGTATTAGATAATAGCACTAACCATACAGTACATAGATGAGACATTTCATACAAACGGCTGTCGCAAGCGAAGTCTGAGATTTGCAGTACCAAGCGTTCGGCTCGGTACAGCAACTGTTAGGCTCATGACGCGGCGCTAGCCGAAGCCGACAGCAACGAAGCAATGGCATTGGTGTGTGTGTTATTTTACACAACAAATTTTTGATTGTAGGCATTGTCAGTTCTTGGGCTCTTGGGTTTTTGGTTTCTGTTTTATTTTGTTTTGCTTCAGCGTATTTGGATGTATGGGTGCACATATATGATCACGTACATTGTTTAAGTATTGCTGCTGGTAGAACGAAATTTCTCAATTCCCTTAAGATTCTTGGATTTCTGTGCTTGTTACCCTTTACTTTAGCATTTTTAGAGTCGACACGTTTGAAGACACTTGCCTTATAATATCAGAATAACTCTTGTTTTGTATATGCTCTAGATGATAATTTTGTTTAATATAGAAAATATGAATAGATAAGCGGATATGCATATGTAAATATATACATATAATATATTTCATACATAACTCCCATTGGAATAATTGTCCATTAGAGTATTCAGGGTGCAAATTGTGAATAAGCAAATAATTTTCATTTAATATATATATTTGTATATAATTAAGTCGTATAAACATAAGGACTATACAGTTTGTACTATATATACACATATGTATATTTAATTGTATGGTATATCATATAATATATTAATATATATGATCACATACAAAAAAGTTATATGCGCTGAAAAAATTATATATGTATATGTATATCATCCATTATTATGGAGCTTAATGACATATAAATAGGTATTGAATGGGTCTATACACATTTTAGTGTCATAGCCCAACAATCGTTCCTCGCTTTTTGAAGCGAATGCAAAGAATTCATTGGAGATTAATACTTTATGAAGACGCAGGTCGGCACAAGTACGCACACATAAATATGTAAGAACTTGCAGCTCTGTGCGCACTCACACATGCAAGCTCGTTCTATTTTTAGATCCATGGCTCGACTTCGAGCTGCCGAATTTACGACGAGAAAAATGTATTTACTGAGAGCTGCATAGGTAATGACGATAGAATACTCTACAGACAATTAATCTCATGTGAAGTCATGTATGCTATACATTTTGTATTTTTACACATTTACATTCGTTCATTATATTCGTTTATAGTACATCAATCAAAATTAGCATATAAAGGCTATACAAAATATTATTTTTATTTGTATTGTGGGCAAGCGTCTCCATGAAGTCTTAATCTCCAATGAATTCTTTGCATTCGCTTCAGAAAGCGAGGAACGATTGTTGGGCTATGACACTAAAATGTGTATAGACCCATTCAATACCTATTTATATGTCATTAATATCCATAATAATGGATGATATACATATACATATATAATTTGTTCAGCGCATATAACTTTTTTGTATGTCATCATATATATTAATATATTATATGATATATCATACAATTAAATATACATATGTGTATATATAGTACAAACTGTATAGTCTTTATGTTTATACGACTTAATTATATACAAATATATATATTAAATGAAAATTATTTGCTTATTCACAATTTGCACCCTGAATTCTCTAATGGACAATTATTCCAATGGGAGTTATGTATGAAATATATTATATGTATATATTTACATATGCATATCCGCTCATTATATTCATATTTTCTATATTAAACAAAATTATCATCTAGAGCATATACAAAACAAGAGTTATTCTGATATTATAAGGCAAGTGTCTTCAAAACGTGTCGACTCTAAAAATGCTAAAGTCAAGGGTAACAAGCACAGAAATCCAAGAATCTTAAGGGAATTGAGAAATTTCGTTCTACCAGCAGCAATACTTAAATAATGTACGTGAGCATATATGTGCACCCATACATCCAAATACGCTGAAGCAAAACAAAATAAAACAGAAACCAAAAACCCAAGAGCCCAAGAACTGACAATGTGTATAATAACACACACACACCAATGCCATTGCTTCGTTGCTGTCGGCTTCGGCTAGCGCAGCGTCATGAGCCGAACAGTTGCTGTACCACGCCGAACGCTTGGTACTGCAAATCTCAGACTTCGCTTGCGACAGCCGTTTGTATGAAATGTCTCATCTATGTACTGTATGGTTAGTGGTACAAGCTAGCGCTGTCAAAACATCGATGTTTTCGTCCCTCGATGTTTATCGATGATTTGAAAAAAAGAATCGATTGTGGCGATATATCGGTGAATTTCGTAAAAACTTTTATTTTCAACGACAGAATATGGACACAAGTCAGAAAAAATTTAGTTTACTAGATCATTGTCCAGGCTTTTTTTGCGTGCCGATCGATTCATATTTCTGCTCAAGGTATGATTTGATTTTACCTACAGGTTTTCTTATGTCTTCTGTTTTTGCAGTTGGGTTCAGCCTTTTTAAATTACCAAAATTTCTGGTACTTCCGCTAATTTTGTAGACTTTGTTACAAAAAATGCACAAAGCATTATTATTACTATTTAAAAAAACCCCCATACTCTCGATTTTTCTGTCTTTCTTCGTATGGTTTCATTGTTCTTCGTAATCGGAATTGATTGCCGCTCCGACCTTTATGCAAAACTTGTGACTGCTTTCATCTTGTAGTCTTTGCCTTAGTATCACTCTCTACCTATAACCCAGACTTAAATAACTGTTCTTCCTCTCTCGCTCTCGATACTTTCTGTGCAGTAGCGCTCTCTCTTTCATTGCAGCTACTGCAACCGCTCTCCTCTCTACGCTCAGTTTTCACTGATTCAGCTTTAAGCGTTTGTCTGGCACACTGGTCTGAAATCTATTTGTTTTGAAATTAATTTTTTTGTATTGTATTTTAAATGGAATTCTCTGGGGTCTGAGCCAAAAAACTTGCTAAAAGCAGATCACCCCTGATCAGCCGAATATCACCTGCTATCTCTGCGAAAACTTAGTGCACGCAAAGTGCGTCGGGTTTGCAGGCCTCGTGGGTGATGCCATTTCCAAATGTAATGGCTTGCATTGTTGTGAGTCATGCCGGGCGGTTGAAAATGACATTATCATGTTTATGAAGCAGAAGCGAAAGGGCTTTAAGGAGCTGACCATGGGCTTTAAAAATCAGTACGATCGGCTATTAGCCATGTAGTTTCGATTTGGAAGCTTGAAACTGCTAAATGAGTCTTCTAGGCGCAAAAATGTCACTCAGCGGGATCTGCAAATGCCAACTGTCCCTCAGCCACCCGTTGCCGAAGAACCGACTCCGACCACTCCAATTGTGCGGCAGCTGAAATCGTTTGCTACTCCAAGGGCAACGACAGCTGCTGGTGATTCAAATTTATCACCTCGGAGAACATGCAGCTAGAAACGTCTGTAGCGTCCGTGTCCGTCGGCAACCAACTGGCTATCCCGTCCATTCCGATCCCACCACCGATGCCATCATAGGTACGAGGCCTGTGGTGCCAAAAAAAAGATTGGTGGTGATACCACCTAAACGACAAGTTTTTGTCTCATGGCAGGCCCCTGACTCCGCTATTAGTGATGTTACTGCTTTTATTGAAAGTACAATAAAAGCCGTCGGCTTAAAGGTGGAGAAATTTAACTTCTCTTATGCCAGGGCGATAGCTTCATTCAAGTTAAGCGTCTCCCCGACTCAATTTGACACCATTTGCTCTGCCAAATATTGGCCAGAGCACTTGGTGGTGAAGTAGTTTAAGGCTAAGAAGAAGAATAGGCCCCCAATAACTCTTAAAACAAATCAGGATAGTGCTCTAACTTCCTCTCTCTTAATCACCTACCAGAATGTTTGAGGCTTGCGTAGTAAGCTTAGCACTCTGTACCGTGATAGCGTTGCATTTGCATTGCACACAACCTTTAGGAACCTTTAGGCACTAATAACCTAGTGCCCATGTCACGACATGACTTTATAGACGGCTTACTCGACTTATCCCTGTCTCAAGTCAACAATGTGAAAAATTCTCTGGGTCGATTGCTTGATCTGTGCTTTGTAACGGATCCGACCATTGCGTTGTTAACCCGAGTCCCTCCGCTCATTATACCTGATGAGGCCTACCATCCTTTTTTCGAACTGTCGCTCAATATGGACTCAACCGCATTGGATCGGTCGGGTTTAATCTAAGGCGCTGGTGCATTCTTTGACTTGTTGATTTCAGGTCACATTAAAAGCGCCACGGAAAAATTGTCATTACAAAGCACAGTATTTGGTTGGGTTGTGTAAGGTCTACAGACTCAAGCTGTCTCGTAAGTGTTATGCAAGAGCCATCCCTCAATGCCATTGTTAAGAATTTCTGGGAGTTCTAGGAAATTCCTAATGTCTCCGTAACCGAAAGATATACCCCAGAAAAACAGCTTTGCGAGAAATGATTTAATAACACCATTACACATCTAACCTCGAGTCGGCAAAAAGTTTCTTTACCCTTCAAATCAAGTCCAGCGAGGAACTTGAGGTCCGTTCGTTATACTTTATAAAGGAGTACCATGCATTAAGGAATATGAAACTAGCCGACAATCACATTCCGAGAGAACCACACTTTTTTATACCACATCAGTGTGTGCGGAGACCGCAAAGCACATCTACAAAATTAGGTGTTGTCTTAGACGCGTCGAGTAAAGCGTCAAAACACCTGTCGTCAAACGACTTGCTTATGGTTGGGCCAACCCTGTATATTTTCAATACTTTTACGCTTTCGCGTCCATGCTTGTGCAATGTCAGCAGATATAACGAAATTGTATCGTCAGCTTGAGATCGGTGAGGATCAGCGTCAATTCAAGTTGATTTTTTGGAGAGAAAACCTTACAGATTCTTTTCAGACATATTGACTTAATACGGTTATATGGGACGGCAACAGCCGCTTTCTTAGCTGTCAGGTGTCTTAAATATCACAGCGATCACTACGCGAAATCTTACCCTCGTGGCTCTCGAGAACTATCCAGAAACTTTTACATAGACGACCTTTTAGCTGAAGCAAATACTGTTGAGCAGTTTCCGGTAATGCGTCGAGAACTAATTGACATTCTGAACTCAGCAGATCTGTCATTAGCAAAGTAGTCGTCTTATGTTGCTCTGGAAAATTATAGTTCGTCAGATATGGCTGTCGCACTTGGAGACCAAGCTCCTTTCGTCTGGCAAAAGTCAAATCGCATCTCAGCTGGCAGCGCATTATGATGGCGAAGAGCCCTACAAATAGGCTCGTTAGATCCATAGTTGGTCCGGTGAAAATTAACTACAAACTACGGAGTAGATCTGAGCAATCAATGTTTCTCACTAGTAGATGAAATATACAGATCTGAGCAGCAATGGTTCTCTGATTCTCGAGAGAAGAGAGATGCACGAGGCGACATCTGCACTCGTAAGATGGCCACGGACTGGTAAACTGCATATGCTAGAGCGCAAACTCCAAAAATTTCCTTTGTAACCTTTCCATACGGCCAATCTGAACGATCCCGGTGGGGTTCCAAACCATTGACGCATTCTCAAAGCGCGAGCGCACAAGGAATGAGTAAAAGTTAAGCCTCGATTACGGGTCTAAAATCTGGAATGAGTTGCGCCTAACAATGCCGAACATAGCATAGGATTTTGGCAAGATGAAGTTAAAATGCTCGATAAAAAGAAATTTTGAATCAAAAAAGATGCCTAGCGGATGGCCATCAATGCAATATGAGGCCTGAACATTGAATACACTCTTGCTGTAAGTAACATTTGCTAATGTTGAGAGGGAACGAGGTAAGTCTGCACCAACGAGCAACTCTATCGAGGTCGCGCTGAAGACAAAAAATTACTGAAGGCGATCAGATTGGTTTTCGTCGATCTACCCGGCTTAAAACCATGCTGAGTAGGGCTAATATACGACTTCAGGAGGAATGTGACCTTTTTGGAAATGATACGCTCAAGACGTTTTTAAACATTGGTGAGCTTGGCGATTGGTCTGTAATTGGAAATTCTGTTCTTATTACCTTTCTTAAAAACGGGCGTAATCGTGGCTTTTTTCCACCTTTCAATATACCGACCCGTTCGCAGAGAATTTGTGAAAAGAATTTTAAGAGGATCACAAAATGCAACATTGCAGCTGCGAAGCAGGACGGCGGAAATTCCATCTCCGTCATGCTTACTGGAATCATCAAGATCGGAAATTGCTTCCAAAATGTCCGCTTCCGATACATCAAGGGTCCCAATATTGACCACCGAAGGGATGGTGTAAAAGACAACCGAATCACGCCAAACTGCACACGGCTCAAAATTAGAGCTGAAATAATAAGCAAAAAGGTTTGCTATGCCACTATTGTGTTAGCGAAGGAAGAGTGCTCGTTGATCTTTTTTAATTAACAAAATGCCATAACGACCGGGGATTGACTTTGAGTCCCCTTTCGAAATCGGCAATATACTGGCTATAAAAGAATTTGTTAAAAAAAAACAAACTCACGCTTATGCTACACATACCTCGCCCAATCCGCAGGGTCACGGGTGTTTCTAAAACGTTTAAAAAACTTATTACGTAAATTCTTGTATCTAACCAGACCCCTCAGAGCCACGCACTCTTTTGGAAGCATTATTATCTACAATATGATTAATGCTATTCAGGAGAATACTACATGAAGAGTCAACACTAGGATGCGAGAGAACAGACGCCCAGTTAACATCTAACATGTCATCACGTATAGCTCTCAGGCTTACGTCGGTAAAATAGTATTCAGAATATGGTTTCGCCCAGGGCTTGTACCAATGGAATTAAGGGACAAATACCAACGGCTTATGATGCATGTCACATTCTGCAATAGGCAGTACACAACACGAAACACAACGAGGGGAAACGTTGTGAGTACCCGGTACTCAGTCAGTATATATGTATGCGAGCTTGTTGTAATTTATTACATCTTCGCAAAAGGGAAAAATTTAATTTTAGCCAAAAAAAAAAATTTAAATTTTTTACATCTGCCATTTCTACATGTTTTTATCTACTTCCTACATATACATACACGGCTGTGTGCGAGAGAGAGAGAGGGAATCAGTCTGCGCTTGGAAGGCCACTGAAATTTCATTTGTTCCTTCTGACTATATATATGATCCGATCTGATCCAAATTCAATACTCTGATAGATATAGTCATTTTCTATGATTCTGCGTTTTTGGTTTTCCCGTATCTTAAAAATTGTAGATTTTCATCTTTTGTGGGGGCGGAAGGGACGTGGCCAAATTTTAAAACAAACTCGTCTCGGTTTGATATCACAGGAGCTTGGATAGAAAGTTTGGTGGTTCTAGCTCTTATAGTCTCTGAGAACTAGGCGTCAAAAAATTCGATCAGGCATAGCGCCTACCCCTGTGTATGAGAGAGAGCGAGAGGGAACGATGCATTTCGAAATGGTTTTCTTCATTGTGGCTATATTTATTATCCGATCTGATCCAGATTCAACACTCTGATAGATAAGGTCAGTCTCTATGATTCTGCGTTTTTAGTTTTCTCGTATCTTAAAAATTGTGCATGACACAGATTTTCGTCATTGTGTTCCTCTAGCTTTTATGGTCTTTGAGCTATAGGCGCTAATGAAGACGGACAGACGGACTGACGGACGGACAGACAGACATAGCTATATCGACTCGGCTATTGATACTGATCAAGAAAATATATACGTTATGGGGTCGGAAACGCTTCCTTCTGGGTGTTACACACATTAATTTTTTGCACAAATCTAATATACCCCTTTACTCTTCGAGTACCGCGTATAAAAATCGATATCCGAACTAACAAAAATTAAATCTAGAATCTTGTTCAACATATTAAAAACAATATTGACTTCGGTTAAACCCATACTAAAACAATCATCCAGAAAAAGAATCTTATGTGGCAAATGCACATTGCTCGGCATCATAGCCGACGACTGTGGATCGGCAGACCACACCAACGAACCCAAATTGAAGTTGCCAACCACGCATGGATGCTGGCGGTCCCGTAAATTACCATATATGTTGGCAATATTCTGCGTGTGCGCCTTGTAAATTTCATAGCTGCTATTCGGAGGAATATACGATAATATTTTGTTGAGCCAGGTTTCAACAAGGATGGTAACGTCGAAATCGCACGTAGATGTTATCGGTGAAAACCGATATCGATACATCGTTGCTGACGGTCGTGTTTTACTTCGCTCCTACCAAACATTTTTAAATCCATAGCTTAAAGGAAAGTAATTGTGTCTTTTAGTTACTCCCAGTGTACATAACCGTGTGTGTAATTAGTTGATATCAGTGCTTACGCCTTTTGCCGTCTATTGTGTATTTTATTACCAATTTTCAATTCATTTTGTGCATTCCTCTTTCTCTGTACATTCTCATTAACAGCTTTTTCGTTGTTGCTAATAGCTTGTGTGGTGCACTCGCTCTCTCTGAGCCGCTCTCTATTTTTATCTTACCCTCTCTACTGTTCTCACTCCAACACACACGCACCGCGCTATCAGCCGCTCCGCGCTTACTCTCTGTGCTTCTTTCGTCTCTCTGTGTCTCTCTGTACACCTGTTATTATTGTGACTGTTGTGTTTGTGCTTGCGCGCGGAATTGTGTAACACACGCTTAACATACTGCATCAGCCTCACACAGACTTATATTTTACCTTTCTTTTCCACAAATATTTCTTTTTCATCATTTTTACAATGAGCTCCTTCTGTGCTAAACGCTGCGACGCTGGCCGTACGGTGGCCACCCGTCAAACCTTCATCTACTGCTGGTTGTGTAATAATACGGCACACGCTACCTGTGCGGGTCTTGGT